>CM032178.1:11293627-11357589 GCA_018908115.1 Anopheles rivulorum
CGAAAGGTAGGAACAAATTTAAGATGTTAAACTCCACAAGATACTTACATCCACGTGGAACCAGCAGTTGTACTTCTCGCAGATGTCCGCCACCGCATTGATCGGATCGAACGCACCGAGCACGGTCGTGCCGGCGGTCGCATTCACGAAGAACGGTATCTGGCCGCGTGCCTTCCGCTCCAGGATCAATCGCTCCAGCTCGGACGGTATCAGCCGGCCGTGCTCGTCCGACGGTACCATCACGCAGTTGTCCGTGCCGAGACCGCATACGGCCGCACACGATTTCACCGAGTAGTGGCACTGGTCCGACGTGAACATGACGAGCTCGCCGGGCAGCGCGCGCGCTCCATGCTCCTTGTAGTTCGGGAACATCTTGTGCCGGGCGGCCAGGAAGGCGTACAGGTTGGAGATGGAACCGCCGGGTGCAAGGATCGAGTCACCACCATCCCAGCCGATAATCTTGCGCATCTTCGACAGCACCACGTTCTCCATCAGGATGAACACCGGGGCGATCTCGTACGTGAACATGTTCGTGTTGGCGGTCGCCGTCAGCCATTCGCCCGCCATCGACACCACGTCCAGCCCGCACGACAGCTGATTGAAGAAGTGCGGATGGCCTGTGCAACGAGAGACAACCCCGAGAGAAATCGTTAATCGACCCATCCATCAAGTGCCGGCGAGCCGCCACGACCAGATCCGATCCGGGGCTTTAAGGCTTTAAGCTCAGTTCATTAATTATGGGAGTAAAGTCCCAGCCTTTCGGGAGGCTTCGGCAGGATCCAGTTTAAAGACACATGGCAGCTGTGGAGCAGTGCGAGTGCCTCACAAAACAATCACTTTTCCGTGCTAAATGTGGCGTAAAATAATTCCCAACCAGCGCATTTCGAGGGAGTTGGAGGCTTCCGTGTAGGCATTAGTGACGTCGCTCGGAGCGCTCTCGCACCATACTTTGCTGCGTCGAAGAATCGAATAATCTGTATCGTATCGTGGTAATGGAAAACCTCTGTTTACTCTTGCTCATTTTATGTCTGCCCTTCACACAAAAAAAAAACCCGCACGTCGAGCTCTTCAACTGCCGCGAGAGAGATAGACAAGGCTTATGTAAATCTCACTCAACCACTATCGGACCGAAAACAGATGCTGCACAGCACTTCAACACCCTCCGAGTTTGAGTTCCCCGTTGCAAAAAAAGGTGTTTGTATGTGTGTGTGTGTTTATTTGTTTGTGAAAAGGATTAAAATCTCGCACCGACAACCGGACACCGAAGGACGACAAATTGCTAATCTAATGCCCGCGCCACTGTGTGTGCCGAACCGAAGAAGTGTGCCGTCCAATGCGTAAGAATGTCAACAATCAAACGGGAACCTCCCCTGGGGACGAGACACACATTTTAGGCCCCTTTTCATGCCAACGGAAGCAAAATGTAAGCAAAAAAAAGGGATGAGAGAGAAATTGGTGGATTACACCGATGTTAGGCGAACCCTTCGACCATAATCCCGACCACGGGAGTGCGCGATTCGATGCGATTCTATTACATCGATATATCTCACCGTGCGGTTACGGAACTTCGCGTCCGTCTGTTTGATTATTTCGATGATTACTATTTCATCGAGCCGCATCGAACGTTCGAATCAAAGCCAAAGCCCCACACTTGATCGTTTCCCCCAACGTACGTACTGCTTGCTGATCGTGTCAGCATTCGAAGGGTGCGGTTTGCTACCTTTGTGCCCTGTGTGACGCCATTCCGGAAACTTCCGGCAAGAAGATTCGTCGAAAAAGGGGAATGTCCCGTCGGTATCCTGCTGCGTTGAAGTGTAATTTAATTGTGGCGAATGAATAGCCCGGAGAGCGTGGGCACAAATTGAGCTATTTTGTGGCGTCTTTTAGGTTGCGGAATAAATTGATTACATGGATCAAGGTTTTGGAATAATATATTTTCTCTTAATATGAAAGCATATTTATACACTTCCTAAAGAGCCCTCTAGACTGCAATTTACCTCTTCTCTCTTTTAGGCTTAACGAGCTACTCGGTTATGCCGGCCATCAATTGGCTTACTGGACTATTAGATACCACGTAGTTGCATAACAACAGTGCCCACTACGGGGGGGATGGTCCGAATGGGATTTGAACCCGGTCCGGTCGTGGTAGGGACTAGCGCCGTTGCCAAATACACCAACAGGTCGCAATTTACCTAAAGCAACCCATTCTATATCGCTTTCGACTTTTGCCTAATAACAAAAAACGGATCAAGAGATCCTTCTTACGCACAAACCGCGTACACACATGCACCATTAATTAAAGCGCTTGGAGTGCTTTTGAGGTGATAACAAAAAGCCGCAATCAATCACACCGCCACAATATAAACACGCCAATTGATTTCCATAACACATGCAAAAACGTGTCTCACACTCTCTCTCTATCGCTCCCTTTTGCTCATTGAAAAGTCCTCGTTCCATTGTTCCATTGGCAAGTCCTTGGCAAGTACCAACTCCAACTTATCCACCGGAGAGCGGTCTCATGCGGCGAGAATTTATCCTCGCGCACGGATAATGGAATTAGGTGGTAATAAAATACATACAATCTGCTACCAAGGACTTCTCATTCGCTCTCTGTTGCTAGCACCATCAACATTCCCGCCATTGAATGAGGGAAATTCTATAGCCATCAGTCGGCGAAGCAGCATCCCTAAAAATTTAATCCTCATTCATCGTACATTAACATATTTCACTTGCCGGCACAGGCGTTTTTCGCTCCTGCGACTGACATCCTCGTCATACGCATCGCTTACGCACAAACTCCCGTCGTCCGGTTCACGTGTCCCCTTGTTGTTCTAACAGTTACCCGGGGTTTTCTTTTCTATTTTGTCCCAGGAAATGTCGGCTGGGCATCTTTTTCGCTCCCTATCGCTATTTATTGCTGTTTATTGATCTAATCTTGGCCACGTGTCTGCTCTATAGAAGGCAAAAGTGACTTTTGACGGGCCGTACGGAGCAAGCAAGACGCGGGAATGGTGTGGAATTTTCTATTTAAAATAATATTACATTTTTTAACGTTGTTTTTGTTTTGGTTAAGAAAGAAAAGTGGCATGATCGTGCTGAAAATGATAAAACAATGACTTAAGAACCCTTTTTAGAAACATAAACGGCCAATGTGTGTTTTTGTATGTATATCGTGTCCAATCACGTTTCAGTCTTCAAGAGTATTATTAAATCTCTCTTTAGGACAACTTCACCCATCGCTCTAGGGCGATTGGTCTATGGCTCTTTTCACGTGTCATATCTTCATCACGCGTACACGACCGGCCCGAGGGGAAAAAAGGTGAAAAGAAATCAACCAGATTATGACTCTTGTGGCCAGATTTATTGTGGCCCTCGCTCCGCAATGGTTGAAGGGGTGTCGAATTTCATCCGTAAATATTTTCACTTCGCCCTACGGAAAGCGGTCGGGAATCTTATCGGCCCTCTAATAGCGGATGCTTGCTGGCAGGAAGCCACTTCCCGGAAAAGAACGCCAAAAAATGATGAACATCAACCAGATAAGGTAGGCAATATCCGGGGAACATCCAGGGATCCTTTGCGGTACGGAGGAGTCTCCATCAGGGATACTGGAGTTACTTGGCAATAAGAGAACGAAAAAACATCCCATTACCAACAGATGGAAGAAGCTGGGCAGGTCCTTAAGGCCACCTTTCTCAAGTGAAGTTAATTGCTTCTAAATGGGCAAACTAATGAGCAAGTTCCAGCGCGCGCACACACGCGGCACTAAGGTGTCAGAAGTTGAAGTTGGCCGACTTACCTTCCACTTCGGTGGGTATTTGTTTGATAAATGATTACTCCCAACCCCAAACATCCGTTCGGACATCTCGAGAATATTGGGATGTTACATCCTGGGAATAAAGCTCCCTTACATTCGTTTCCTATTCCCATCAGACGCTTCTGTATTACGACACATTGTTAGTGTTTTGTGCAAAAGTTCAAGCTGTTCCGGGACGTTTTTCTCCCCAGCAGAGCAGCAGTGCATTAAGTAAAATCCGTAACCGTTTCACCGAACACGTCCAAATGCCTACAGCGGCGGAATAAATCGTGCCAAACATCGTGCCCAATTTGTAGCGCCCACTCTCGCATGCCTGCTCGTGGTTCGGTTTGATGCTGATCCGGATTTACGTCTGTTTTCACTTACTTTCCCATTTGTCCCCGGTTAGCGCCCCGAAAACCCGCATCAAACATGGTGGTGCCGGACGGAAGTTCGCCTTTCGTGCGTTGTTTGGTGTGTCCTTTTGTTTTCTCTCTGTATCCCTTGTCTCTCTGTTGTCGCTTTGCTTCAAGCAAACAATTTTCGCTCTTAATCGGGTCCCGTGATTTAATGGGAGGGTTCTGTGACCCATCCCCTCCCGATTCTCCCACTTACCTGTCTTCACCTGATACTTGAGCGTCATGGCACAGTCCTTCACCAGCTGTTGCAGCGTGACCGGATCCTCCGGTATGTCCAGCGTGAGCAGCTTCTTCATGTCCTCCGGATGGTGGAAATCGAGTATCTTCTCCTTCCGGTCGTTCTGTATGTTCACGTAGTCGACCAGCAGCTCGGCGATTTTGTTCAGGAACTCGCGCGTTTCCGCCGAATCGGCCGATTGCACCACCGGGATGATGTCTTTAATGTCGGGCGAGAGTGAGAAGTAGAAGAGGTAAAGCGAGAAATTTAATTATATTTTCCTCTCTTTAAAACACGATGTAGGATCTGTTGGACATATGTGTAGAGATATGATATCACAATTTAAGCTTACGGGAGTTCTTTTTATAAATACAAACCTCTTCATCTAATGGCCACACACAATCAAACCTTACACCTATATATATAAAAAAGTATTTCTACTTCATTTTTTCGTTGGAGATGCCGGGTATCGATCCCGGTACCTCTCACATGCTAAGCGAGCGCTCTACCATCTGAGCTACATCCCCCGGTTGAATGGCAGCCAATTGTTTTGGCTAAAATTGCTTACATCCACCAAAACACCTTTCCGATTAATGCTTGAACTGGTTTTAAAACAAACACGCGATTCCGATATGTAACTGCGTATCGCCCAAACCCCACCAGTAACCATGTGCGTCAGCATGTTTCCTATGCTGTGCGCGTGGACACTGTAATCGCGCAATCAGCCCGCGTCGTTGGTCGCGCGACAGTGAAAGGCGAACCCGATCGCTCGACACCTGTGCGTTGTATGGTTCAGTGTTTAAAAATAGCTTCCAATACCAATTGCGATACGGGTGGGGAAAAACAACTGTATTTGTGCTTTAAACCAGACTTTTTAAAGCTACATTTCGTTTTATTAACAAGTTTTGTACAAACAAAAACGTAAACAAGAGCAGACATTTTATTACCTTTAGGTGATCCTTTACCATAAACCTTGTCCTATTGTTGGACTAAATCTAGTGCAATAAATATAAATAACATAAATCCAAATAGCTGAGGTGGCTTTGCAGAACTAGTCACCCAAAATCCTCAATTAGCAATTATTTGTGTAATAAAAAAAACCTCGCTCCTAGAAGGGCACATGGGCATATGGTACAAGAAGGAAATAGATTTTTCAATCTAAAAGGGCGCAAATATTGCAAAACAAAAAAGAAAAAAAAAACGGAAGGAAAAACTTCCCTTGTGCAAGACACCAATGATGGGTACTGTGTGGCGCAGTTTGAACCTTCGGCATTTGCAATGGTGACTTGCCGCATTGGAATTGTTTCCCGCTTTGGCCGGGACTGCCCTTCTGCTGTCGGGCGGTGTGCAACAATTCCGCACTCGAAGGGATTTTAATATTAAAGTTCCTATTCACTCTCCCTTCTCCCATTCCTTCCCTTTTCCCATTGCACCCCTTCAGGCCATTCATCGTATGTATCTTCCCCCTAGCAGTATGGTTTCACCCTCTGCTTACTTGTGTTGGGTCTGAGTTTGCCCGCTGACATGGCGCAAGCTATTTATTTCCCTATTTTCGTCTATCAACGTTAAACAACGCGCTGGGAATACGCGGTGGCCCTGCACACGGAAAGAATGTGTTTTATTTGAGCAATTAGTGTTGATATCGTTTTAATTAAGGATTTCTCAGACGTTACTCGCTGCAGCTTTTACCCCATTTTGGGTTAAGCGGATCGGGGGAAGCGAATTTCCCGGTACCGTCGTGTCAATGTGGCTGCTGGCCGTAACACCGTAAATCCAAAAAGAACCCATCATGCCACTCTTGAGGCAGTACTCGACCACAACCACCAACGATTCTCTCGGTCGCTCTCTCTCTCTAGGGAGCCATCACCAGCGCCAACGTGCGTTCGGTTCGGTAGAGGATTAGATAAAAAATGGACCGTATTGACAGGTAGTGCGAGAGCCCATCTCTCGATAAGCTCGATCCGGTAAACCGCCTTGGGACGCATTCGGGAAAATGGTGAAAAACGATTTTTATAGACTACCCGGTAGGTCCCCATCCGAGCAGGCGGCACGGATGGCTTGCCGCACCAATCTATCTATCCATCATGCACCTAATCCGCTGGCGCTGGCGAATGAATAGGAAATTGATTTTCCTTCCCCATGAAGATGGGCCACGTTGTTTCACCGGGCATTGGCATCTAGTTTTTGGGCCGACCAAACATTGACCTGAGATAACATTCTCTTTTTCTGTTCTCGCTGACCCATGGAGAAGGATGAAACTGTACCATTTTCGGGGGCATCTTCTTGTGCTCTTTCGTCTGAACAAAAGGATCTTTCGATGTCTTCATTGCTGGCGGTTATCATAACTTACAAGACTTATCGTGGAATAATGATAAATCTATTTTGCACCTTTCTTTCCTATTGATTTTCCCACACCACACGGAAGCACTTTGAGACGGTGTTCAAAAGGATGATCATCGCCACAACAAAAAAGGGAAAAGGATGTTTGGTTTTGAGCTACTGCATTGTGCTGTACTTTTGTTTGGTGTGAGTTAATAGCTTCCTTTATCACAATGTTGACTATGTTTTTGTTCTTTTCTTTTATATTTTATTTGATGTTTTAATATATGTTTGAGTTTTTTCCTTTCCTTTTTTCTTTTGTCAATTGTTTCATTTATTTTCTTCTCTTTAAGTTTCGTTTTAGCATAGATGTTTTACTTTTACCGTCTTTTTAACTTTTATCTTCAATTATTTTTCCTTGACACAAATTTTAACTTAATTCCAAAGAACTTTCCTCTTAATGAATATATTTTTAAAATGTATCACGAAGATTCTTACAAAACTCCTCTTTACATCAAAGAGCATACAAAGTCTATCGTATTTTCCATCTCAACCGTTCCAAAAATGTCCTCTTATCAAACCAACAGTCACATTCATCGCAGAAACTTCATCTCCTTCTTTTGTTGCGCTTTGGCATGATGCTTGATAACACCACTCATCCTTCGCATGAGTGGTCACTTCAAACGTGTGCCGGTTTGTGTGTGTGTTTTTTTTTTCTTCCTCCCAGCGACCTGTCACAACCGGATGCAATCGAGATGGAGCTTGTGTACATTTCTTCAGCCGAAACTTTGCGCCATTTCCCACCCGAAGAAAGGGCAATGGCAACACGGTAACCCGTCCCATACAGTGGCATAAGGCCGTGTCCGTGCCTTTTCCTGACAGGTCGGAGCGCAGTTGTGCAGACACTCACCGACGCCGTTTTGGCCGTTTTGGCTTTCGGCTGTGTTCGGTGCACTGTGCGCCTAATGCCTGACCGCCGCCTCTTGGTTTTGCTGCGCACGAGTGATTTCAATTATGTCTGCAACTAACGATCCGTTAAAGTGTAGATAATCGGTTTTATGTATCGGTAGCCAAATATTTGCGTCCCCGTGCATCCACGGCCGTGGCACAACGGACGGTTCCACCCTTACGCTGTCGGAAATTGTCGCTGTCCCGGGTTCGCGGCGTTAAAGGAGGGCGCGCTTGTCGTGTACGATTTTTCCCTTGTTGTTTTTCCTGAAACACGGAACAGGAATGCAGGGATGGCAAAGGTGAAACTATTTTTCATCCCTGTCATCCCCTTTCGCTGGCTTCGTTGGAATGTGTTTGCTTGCATTGTACGTTTACCCTACCATTGTGCCATCATACAACGACCGGGAAGCAAAATTTAATAAAACCGGCCACACATTCTTCACATTCCTTAACGCAATTTGCCTTCGCTTTTTCACTAAAAGCAAACTTTGTTTTATGGTATTTGGTGAATAAGTAAAACACACAAAATCCAACCAACCGGTTCACAGCATAAGCGATACGGTTTTTAGTTATTAAACATATACTTTACCGAAACCTTTTCCATCCCACAAATGATTTTTCGCCCCTTTTTTGTCTGCAGTAAGCGAGCATCAACAACAAATAGGATGTGCAATCAAAATCGTTTTGTTACAAGGGACACGACACGTTTTACCTTCCTGCCTTGTGCTGTGTGTCAATTTTTCTGTGACGCCTTTTATTTCGTCCCACCGACTTTCTGTCTGTCAGTGCCGAGAGCTGATACACAGAGAAGATCCCTTCAAGTCGTGGGCAAACATTTTAATATTGCAAACATATTTCACCAACGGTGCAATCTGCTGATGACTGACGAGGACGGAAGTAACACTTGTGATGAAGTGCGTCAGCACAAACTGCGTCAGTTGGTGGATTGGGGGGAGTTTTTTTTGTTGCTTACATTTTTTGTAACACAATACAAAATGATAATTTTTGTATTAAAATGAGTATGTTTTAGTTTTTAAAAAAGGATTATCCTTTATTTAAAATAATCAAGCATTCAAGAGCTATTTTTTCCATAATTATTATTCGTCCTCTGACGTAAGAGTCCCGAATACTAATAAGCTGGTGTGGTAAGCTTATTGTGGTCGCATACACATATTTGTGTTTACCTTTAAGCGATTCTGACCCCACGGGGTTCCACACATGCGCAACATGCGGCAGCAAAAATCGTTCTTGGGTTATGCAACATCTCTAAAATTCGGAACAACATCCGATGACGTCAATGGCCTACTAATTTGGGCTACCAGAGTAGTAACTGTGTCACAAATACCAGGCCCGAGGTCTAATTCTGGTCCATTTTTTTTTCTACTCCATTTTATATAGCCTAATTCTAGCATCGAACTCGTCAATTTGTAAGGCGAAAGCACATTTCCGTTTCCAATTTTAATGGGGGGGCAAGTCTACCCACACTCACAGCTTCATGGCGCATGAACCTCGCGTATAGAACCTGCGCATTATTTGCAAGCTTTGGTTCTTCCACTGTAAGAACCTCACTTTGTAACCCAAATGAAGGTTATTTGGAAACGAAATGGATGAGAGGATGGTAAAATTAATGTACGATCGTTATGTTGCCTGAGGAGTTTGATAGCCAAAATGGCATCAAAGTAGAGCTATTTCTTCTATGATCACGTGTTCAGTATTTTGTAGTAACAGGACTACTCGGTTAAAGCATTACAAGAAGAAAATAAATTTTACAATTAGAGCTACGCTATATCGATCCAAGCAAGCAGTTCTCTTAGTTGCTTACGTTGAACATTTGGAGATTTAATATTCTACTTT
Source organism: Anopheles rivulorum (assembly GCA_018908115.1). Lineage (NCBI taxonomy): Eukaryota > Metazoa > Arthropoda > Insecta > Diptera > Culicidae > Anopheles > Anopheles rivulorum. The sequence goes on from CM032178.1 coordinate 11,303,181, forward strand.
TGAAGTTGTTTCTATCCATTAATTAGTTTTTATCACAGAAAAAAGAATTATGCTTTTGCTTCATTTTTTGGTACGTTTTTTCTCATTTACTTAACAAACTTCTTGTTAAACAAACAACATTTTTCTATAATTTGTTTTTCTTTTCCCCGCGTTACGTAACATCTTATCTTATACGTCTTATGTAACGTCTCTCCTTTCAACTTACCTTTCGCTGTGAGCTTTGCCGTTTTGTCGGACAGTTTATACTTTTCCACGTTTATCGACGTCATTTTTCCTGTCTGTTTGCTGTTAGCAAAAAGAAACAAGGGTTTCATTTTAAACTTTTAATAATAAAAAAGGGACTTAACTGTTTTTTTTTTGTTTGTATGCGTACCTTTTGATAGCGTTTTTTCCTGGCTTTAATGTGTTTAAAGGGAGTTACACGTTTGAACTAATCGTTTCTTCACTATACTTTACTAGTTTTCACTTCAACTTCCGAATCGGAATGATTATGTAACAGACAACAGTGTCGATACGCTATCACAACCAGGAAAAGGTCGTCGTCGTTGTGGCAAAAGTCTGCGTTGCGATGTTATTGCAAGCAACCCGGTTGGGAACAGGGTTTTGCAGACGGTTTTTTTTTCTTTTAGCTGGGAGGCTCAATTCCTGCCGACACGCACGGATTGCACGCACGCAACACCTGGGACACTGGCACAAGCACCGTACTGCACGGGTACACGGGTATCCGGACGGACCGCAGCAACTGATCACTCACAGAAACAAAACCGTACTGTCCGACGTTCTCGCGAGCTGTGATGGCTGGTGTATGGATTCCACCAGCGAGCAGAACGATTCTGTCGCCCGGTCGAGCTTTTCTCGGCCAGCAGCATCAGCAGCCTCCCACATAGAATCTCTCTACACAAACGGATCCATTACGTCATCGTTCAGGCCCCAGGTTGGAAAAGCTGTGGCCGCCATCATGGTTGAGGCGGAGCTACCATGCACGGTTTGCGTGCCGTGCGCACAGCAAACGATGAAGAAGAATTCCTTCCTTGAATTCCCCTACACGTGGGAGAAACCAACAATTGTTGGAGGGGAAAATGAATATTTTATGTACTTTCTGCCACCCCACAGGGTGACAGGATTGTGGGAGAATTTGTGTGGGATTTGGGTAGAATGGCTTCTGCCTGCCGGTACTTTACGGTACGGCAAAATGATACGCCGATGGCAAGCATTGAAATTCAGCAAAAAGAATCCATCCCACCATCGACTCTAACGTGTCCAGGCCGGTCACTGGATGGACACGTGTGTCGTGCCAAAAATGTTACACCGAGCTGCAGCGGATAAATAATAAATAATTCCCTTCCCTTCGTTCAGCTAACTACAAGTACTCTTGTGTACTGTTGTACACTTTCGTTCTTTAAAATTAAAAAAAGAAAGCAAAAACTGTGGACGCTGCAGGTGTTTTTGGCACCGAGGGGGGTTTATTTTTTTGATCCGGCAACAATTTATGCAAAAGTGGTGCCTTTCCTAATGGTGGGAACAAGGTGTGTAAAAGCCTTTTTTACTGGAACAAAAAAAAAAACATAGAAAAACGTATAAAACCGTCAAAAGCTGGTTCCAGCGCAAATGAATGAATCACTTTTGAGGTTTTTTGGTCACATGCAGCTGGATGGTCAAATCCTTTTACTGGTGTCGCATCCAATTATGGCCACCATTATGGTGCTGAAGGGCTGTCTACTATCTTGATGACGTCAAACGAATGGGAAATAGTTTTGCTTTTGTTTTTGTATGTTTGTTAGTTTTGTTTTTGTTTTTGTTTGTTTGTTTTGTTCATCTGATAATAACTAGCAATAACTTGTATGGATGATTGCTTATTATATATTTTTTAAAGTAACTAGGAGCATTTTTATGTACTTTTGAGTGTAAGGTGTTGTAAAAATATTCTTGCTTTAGATTGATTTCAAATTATTAATTATTTTAAATAATTATTATAAAAATAATAATTTTACCCTAGATCCTCTGGAATGACACGCTTGTCCCATTAATGGCTTTGTTATGACCCCAACAGAGGGCGTGAATTTTAAATCACCAGGCGCCCCCATTAAAATTACAATATAATTCCACAATTATCCCTACGCCACCGAAATACGTTACAAATTTACAAAATTTACTGTAAAACTTACGTACAAGCGCATTGTATTCTCTTCACCGACGATGAGAAACACAAAATCAATGACCGCATGTAAACGGATTACCATTTTACGGCCCTTCGTTGCGTCCCGCTGTTTGTTCATTAGTGCCACGAGCATCCCACTAATCCAGGCGACAAATTAACCCATTTTCCCCCAGTGCCAGTCGAGCTTGGCCGGGCAAACCGTCGCATAAGGACTGGCGGGACAGTTACCAGTGCCAGATGACAGTGGATCGCTTTGTAAACTATCTAGCACCGGTTTTATCGCTATCTGCCACAGACGAGGACGATACGACGTCGAACCTGCAGTATGGTGACAGCTTTCTTTTTGCACTGCACGTGCATGGTACTCGTTTGAAGCGAAAGAACGAGAGCGTAAAATCGATAAAATCATACTGTAAAACTTTAAAAGGAAAGCAAAAAAACAGCACGATAACGAGTGCATCTAAATGCTATCAATGACGCAAGTGGTGCAAATGCACTCATTTCGTAATATTGCACTCCTCCGACCGGATCGTTGGTAAGTGATGAAGAGCCAAATCGATACTTGCCGCGTGTGCTGGATGCGGGAAATGGATGTTTCTGATAAAGAGTAATATATTGCGGGTTATAAAACTTACCTGCTGTTACACGTGGTGTACCATTAGCGTGGATGAATATCTTAATGGCGTATCCTTTGAAATATAAATTTGAATATTGAATATAATTAATGCATTAGAAAGGGTTTCTTCATTTTAGTAACATGTTCCCTTGATTACTTAACTATCAAGTGTCAAAATCGCTTAGTGACGTTAACCTGCTGCTAATGGCTTTTAAATCTAATATTCTAGACACTTTGACGAACTCTTCAACGCCATAATTTCATCCTAATATGAGTCTCCCAAGGCAATTCTCCCCATTTGGAAGGCAGAACAAAAGAACGCAGACTGGCTGTTCATATTGGTTGGTTGGTTGGTGCACAGTTTAGTAAATGTCAAATCATCCATGTCGTTTACATTTGAGCGGTTTGAAGAGTTCAAATCAAATCAAAACAAAAGTTAAAATCAGAGAAGTTTGTTGTTCGCTCAGCTTTCGACTGTCAGGTTTATCTTATTCGTTTGTGCGATTTAGAAAAATGGACTCGCTGCATCCTATCAAATACCGAACTCTATAATTTTGTAATAATTCTTTTGGCTTCTGACAGGTCTAATTCGTTGCACATTCATTCATACAAATTAAAGAACTTCCATTTCTTCTATTTTTATTTCCCAACAAATAGAGCTCAGTTTCATTTAGACATTCATTGTGACAAAGAGGTTTTTGGCAGCTTTTGGACCGAATCCAAGTGATACGTTGGAAACAAAACGGTAAGTTCCTGTTTTAATTTAATTCCGAATAGAACATCAAATCATTCAAGGTCATTAAATTAATGTTTTATTCTCTTTGGCTCTTGATCCGATATTCTGTCTAATTAATTCTGATGTAAGAAAATTTAATTTTAATAGATATTACAGGCATGATGTAGTCGGCTAAACATCCTCAAATACAATGTGACAGATTTGTTGCAATTAGCAAAGATTCCTCAAACGATTCATCATCTTTCACGCGCTTACATCACACTAATTGCACACAGATAATTCAATTAAACCACTTACGATAACTTACTGCCGACGCTTACAATACCGCACAGTACCTGTTCAGATTTATTGATACGGCACAAATATTGTGCTAGGTAAGTACACCTTTAAAAGCTTTTTCTCTTCATCCACCTATCCCGATAAGAAAGCTTTCCACTAAACCCATCCACGAAGCAAACAACAGAACGGGTGACTGGGGGGAATTTGTTACAGGTTAGTCTCCGTTGTTGTTTTCCGCTTTAAGCACCATATGTCTGTACGGCACTCGTGATAGTCGGTGGCCACACGAAGTTCTTACCATTCCACAAAACTGTGGAGAGATAATCACACTAACTCCGATACCTTTCCTGTGACGATTCCCGCGTTGATAATTGATTCCGCGCGATTTGATCGATACCGGTGGTGGCCGGTGGCGGCGACAGCCGATACATTATCGGTATCGACGTGTCCCGCTGATAAGCCAATTGGATGGAGCCGTAATCCAACCGTACGATAATGAATCCGGTACAAAAAGTCGCCCCGTTCGCGCACGGTTCGTGCAGTGATAATCGATGTGACCGAACGGTAGCACGCAGAATATTGTTGCACGCGGAACAAAGTGGCACAAGTTTGCAAAACGAAAAGAAAGACAAAAAGCCGTGCAAAACAGCCTTGAAGAATTGTGCTAAATAAATCATAAATAAGGATGAAAGTGAGTAAACCAGTGATCTGTTGTGGTTTTGTGTAGGTCCTCTGTAAGGACATGCTTTTGAGCTAAGGACAGAATCAAACGTGATTGACAAAAAGCCTCAATACCCAGCCTTATATAGTGGATCAGGAGTTCATGGCCTACATGACTTGATTGGACCGAGAGTGGAGATACTTCAAAACGGATCGATCATTGAGTGTTATAATTCGAAAAATGCTTACAAATCACGGCTTACCGATCGAATGAAGTGAAATAAGTGGATTCGGTAACCTCTATTGCAATTGCATTTAACTACAAACAGTTAAATAGCGTATTTTTTCTTACTATGATATCAAGTTTATCTCAAGAAACTCTCCAAATTAGTTCCGATTCTGATGCCATCCTTAATTAAAACAGCTAACAGAAAGTGTGTTTTTCTCTCTCCCAAAGTTATTGGGGCATGCTTCCAGAATAAAATACGAACGAATATGCTCATCCCAAACAAAAACAGAACAACAGTCATTTAGTTTCGAATTCAGCGGACCATAACCCCCCGTGGCCCGGGGAAAACTCGACAAGCGACCGACCAAACTGAAAAACTATGATTTCCACATTGATGATTTTGCTGGTCAAAGATGTGAAGTTTTCCTCTTAGCTTCATCTGCTGTTGGAAAGCAGAATACCAAAAAAAAAACACACACTATCCACAAATCGATTTTTGCATTGTTTTCGCCTGTACAAAAAAGTGTTAAAAGTGAAAAAAATAAGCCCCCAAACCACGAAAAAGGTACCAGCAACTAGATCCCAGGGTGGTATGAAAGTTGATCTTACTCCCAGCAACCAAACCGTGTTTGATTGTTCCGTTGAACCGATTGCTGAACCGTTTTGTACATAAGATTCCCGTTCCCGTTTGCCGTACCACTGTCCTAGATAATTGAATTAAATTATCCACGCCCAATCATTTACCGAACGTGCCGACGATGTTTTTCCCCTTTTCTATTCGTAGCCATCACCGGTCACGTTTGCCAGTGTGCTGGGATTGGAGTTTCTGCTGCTGCTGGTTGTAACGCATGCCCACACGCAGCAAGTCCTGCCGGATGTGGTGGCTAGTGCGCACGAGCCGGCTGTCCTGCCCATCCTGAATGCCATCGAAGCGAGTGGGGACAAGGATAAATCGCAGCAGCATCCGCCGACGGTTAACGCTAAAACGGACGACCACGCTGGAAACAGCGTAGTTGTGAACTGGAAGCTGGCCTGCAAACAGCTCTGCAGGTGAGTAGTGCCACTACTGGTGGCGGTGTTGTTGCAAGTTGCTGCAAGGCTATCCTCGTATGGTGGTGTGAGGGAAACTAGTGACTAGGAACCAACAAAAAAAAAATGGGGAAAGGACCGTTCCGACAGCCGTTTGATGCTTGCAGACAGATAAGTGAAAAGCGCTCACTCACAGTGCTGGTGTTGATGGGAAAAGTTTATGTGAAACCTTTGTCCGCACTTTGGGACATTCGAGAGAACTCATCTCTTGTGTGCATATGTGCCTGTGACTGTGTGAAAAGAAATCAAATAATTCACATTAGATAACACTCGACGGGCATTTATCCCTTTTTCTGAGTGTGTGATCCTGTCCTTTGCCGTCGACAACGAATGAGTGTAGACCGAAGTGCCCGAGAGTGATGATTGATCGTTTCAATTTTTGCGCATCAACTTGATGGATTTTGTGGGTGAAATTTTACAGATACTGTGTCAAACGTCAGTCAGTCTCGAGTGTCGAGTCAAGCACAGATTTGCTTCAAATGGCCAAAAAGCCGACGGGATTACAAACGGGATTTGTGCTGAAGAATGTCTTCAAGAGAATTTGACACAAAAATGCTCAATTTTCCACAACATAAATGCAATAGCACTGTGGGTGGTGAAATATTTCACTACATTCCCGTTTCTGTAGGCTGATTGGCAGTTTCTGCTCTGCGAAATCTTTTTATCATTTTCGTGCGTCTCGCGTTATCGTCACTTTTTTATAGACAAGCGGCGGCAATTAGACGCAATTGTCGTCCAACCCGGTAGCGACCATAAAGGTGGACTGGTTCACAATGTAGAATTCCATTGCAAACACCTGGAGCAACTACTGGTACGCGAGGTATACAGTAAACGGTATATAAGGAGCATTCCTTCTTTTTGTTTGCGATAAACGAGCTCTCTAGAGCGGCCCTAGGAAGCATCCAGATAAAAATAGACTCAAATGACTCTACGGGTTTTTTTATGGGGACAGTGACCTGCAAATAGTTCACCAGGACTGACAAACGTTTCCATTTTCTTTATCCGATTTCTTCTACAGTGCAGGGCTTGGCGGGCCCAGCTGCGGGTCAATATGGCTTCGCACCATCATTACCGACACGCGCGTACTTCCCTTGGATAAGGACACCCTCGACGGGGTGTGCCCAGCGCTGTGTGCTAATGGGTTAGGTAAGTACAACAGCTCACTTGCACAGGAGAGTATGCGTCAGTGCTGAATGGACCCACCGGGTCAAAAGATCATTCCACTGACGTCAGTCCCAATGCCCGGGCCGTTGTAAATCAATCAGCGCGCGTGTGTGTGTGGATCTGTAATCCCGATATGCTCTGTATCTAAATCCCTGCACGATAATTGATCGCCACTTCGCCCGTCAATGTTAATCATATGATGTGGTCACGATAGGCTAATGGGACAAACATCGATACCTACAGATTGGCAGTAAAGTCGGAGGCTCGTCCATGTGGTGTATCGATCAAAGGTTAGCTGATCACAACTGATAAGCTTAATGGATAACATTCTGGAAGATTCGGGTTGTGGTCTTTCCGTCGCTTTTCGGGACTTTCAAGCTTGCCGTAGGTTTCGTTGTTATTTAAATGTCGTGATCATTTTAATCAGATTTTGACGAAATTTTCTTCCAAGTCTACTTTGTTGCCTATCTAGATCTTGGGTGACATTTTAATGTTCAGAAATGACAGACCAAAATTAAGTGATAGAGTTAATGTATATCTAGAATGTTGTACATATTGAAATGTCGTCTAAATGGCAAGTGGTTGCTAATAGACATGAACAAGTGGAACATTAGTCAATATGAGCATTCTATTCGGGGTTTCAAGCATTTTGATGCTAAATTCTTTGACTTCTTGTACAGTAGGAGGACTATTAATAGTTAATTCTAGAAGAGTCTTCAATTGCACACCGATTAGTGCAAGTCAGTGTCAAGTGAAGGTTAAAACAAGAGGAGACAGACCTTGCTAATGACCTTGAGAGTTGTCCGCTAAGAGTCCTGCGATATAGACCTCAAGGTTTCATTAGAATCTTCAGTTTTACTTGAAGATGAAAGCCACGAGAGATCTCCGGCATACTTACAGGATAGAATCCCAAAATCTCTTGCTCTACAGACTCTCCTGTCCTACCAACTAACAGTATGATATAAACTAACCTTTTCTAATGCTTATTCCTTCCATTCCCGTCCACATCTTCCACAGGCGTTTCCAAGTGTAGCTGCAAAAGCTACCAGCCCAAGGTGCAGTTCAATCAAAACCTCATCTGCGGCGCGTTCTGTACGGTGGCCAACGTGCAGCTGGCCGGATGCAGCAGCTGTGACGGTACCGACACCAACCAGGCCACACTTGGAGCAATGCAAGTGGTCGAAACGACCACACCGAACTGGGACGAACTTTGTTCGATGTTTTGCAAGATGGGCGATGGTGGAACACTGTGCAACTGTGATTTGCCTCCGTTCTTCTAGATCGCCCGTGTTGGCAAATCGTGTCTTGATTTGTTAACAACGTACACACACAAACACACACAAAGCCACATATGAATGTTTTACTTTTCCAACTTCATCACGATTTTGGTGGGGTTTTGGTGCGATAAACACACATTCCTATGCAAGTACAAAAAGAGACCTGTTTAATTTTCTTCCTTCAAACTACACAAACACATCACAACACGGAGCGACGATGGAGTGGCATCTCTAGACGGTGCAACATTATCATTACATATCGCGTGTGCTTGCACAAGCAGGTGGATGGATGTGGACGGTACACCCACATCATCCGGCAAGTCCGCAACAGTTCCTGCTTGTTTTTGCGTTCCTTGCGTGCTGGTTTTTATTTCTTTTGTTTGTTTTTAACGACTAGGGTAAGGTGAAATCGTTTGGATGCGATAACTTCGAAATTCAAACGCAAACGCAATGACAAATATCACTCAAAAAGGGCTTCCAGGGCGGTGAAGGTGATGATGAAACAAACAAAACACGGACAAAACCAGTACACTAACCACACTAGTCGTGGCTGCGTCTAGTAATGTCTACAGAAAGTAGCAGAACAAAGAAATGAAGTAGTGTCAGTCGCGAGAGAGTCAAAACCTAGCGTACATGTCTTGATCTAGTTAGGAGCTTTTGTGTTGAACATTTTAGTCCCATTTTTTACCGGCGCGGACATTGGCCCCGCGGTGGTGGTGGGGCTGAAAGACTGTCCGACCGGTGGTAGCACAACAAGCAAAACTAAAAAAGCAACAAAAAAAAACGCATGTCCACCAGCCGTGGCTGTATGGAACTTGAACGTTTTGACTTCCCTTCCATGTGTCAATTTGTTTAGGATTAATTCTCTTATCGAAGCCTGCGTTCGAAACACTGAGCCGATCGCGCTTCGCACGGGGTGCGTGCGATGCAGTGCAATTTTGATTACGATTAAGGCCAGTTAGTCAACTCCGTTTCGAGCTGTTCCTGAAGCTTGCAGGAGGTTCCGAACAGGAACCACCCCCAACAAAAAACAACCCTCCCACTTCCTCTTTCCTCACATCCCGTTTTATCGTCGTACAGCAAGGCAAGAGCGATCAGCGTAATCATACCATCATCAGCATCATCATCGGTAGATTAGTAGACAGTTCCATCTCCATATCATGGCAAAATCATTGGACGACGAGTGGGCGAACATCATCATAAGAAAGTTTGAAACAATTTCTTTCCAAATTTTACTAAAAAAAAAAGCAACGCAAACGGAAACAGAATTGCAATACAATGCTGTGAAAGACAATAATAATTACCAAATAAACTATTTGGAATGAGAGTTTGGTGGGAGATTGAAAAAAAAATCGTACATAAATACATACACTAAAACAAAACCCCCTTACAAGTATGACTAAATTAAATGAAACAAACACACACACACACACACAAGAAGAGAAGAAAAAAACACTACGCTTTAACTCGATATCTAAATGTTGTAAATGTTTCCCTTATTCCGTGCCGTGGATATAGGTGTCACCTGTCAGCAGGGTGTCGCTAGTAGACGTTCCACACATTCACACACAGTATAGTGAAAACCGTGTGCGCTTTGTTTGGTCGTCAGATAAAAGTTAAGCGTACGCATCAATCTCGATCTCGTTCTCATCAGACAGTATGAACAAAGAAGCAAGCATTAAACCGGGTGCCGATTTCGCTCAACTGAACATGTTTGTGTGTACATTAGCAAAATAGGATCATTCGATGTACGCGAGTTACAAGCCCTATATGTGTATAACGCCTAGCCAGATAGTGCGTGGGAGACAATGCTTCATATAACAGCAGCAACTGGGACATGTTTAAATAAATGTTTACACTGATAAACCTATTAACCAGCGTGTTTTGTGTTTTCGTAAATACAAAGAGAAACTACAAATAGCGAAATAAGCATCGCCTCGTTTGTACAGATTTGGTATTATAAAATTTATAAATTACTTTCATATTCTGTCGCAAAATTATGCGTTTAAACTAAACTTTTTACATAAATCATCATTTATGCGGAATTCAGAAAATATTTGCTTTTCCGTTTATAATCGAAAACTCCATTTAACGGAAAAAAGACATTTTGAACTAGTTTCACATCTCTCACATAGAGGGCGCTAAGACATCGCAACATCGAAATGCATCTAGCGTAGACATTTACTTTCGAAAGGTATGGTTCGAAGATTAAAATTTAACTGTTTTTACGCGATTTCTCCTTTAAACGCACTTTAAAATAAAGAATTACTTTAAAATAGCAAAAATAATCACCGTTTAAGTGTTTCTTTCGGTGCATTTTCGTTTAATTGAGAAAAGGTAAACCGTTCTATCTTGTTATTCTATTAGTACCTTTATTAATAGTGTATGTTACAAGAGTTTCAGTTTTCAGTAATTAAATTGATGTTTTTTTTCTCATTTTGTTAAGAAACATTTCTTGCCTCTTCATTAGATGCTCGTTTAACCTCCGTTTCTGGACGATACCTTAAAATAATATTCCTACCGCCGTTGATCAAAACCCTTCCTTAACACACACACAAGCCTTCCTTAGTGTAGTCCTGTCTAGAAAGAAGAACTTAACAGCGAAAGCGCAACTCATCCGTACATACATAATTGGCTCGGCAGTTTTTTCTCTCTTAAGCATATTAAAACAAGACAGAAAAAAAACAATAACTCCATTCAATGGATGTTTATCGACGGATTGCACACACACACAGAAACATACAATGGTCACAGGACGGACGGTTAAGCATGATAAAAACCAAGTTACCATCATACCAGTTTGTCAGTTCCGGCCAAGCCGGCTAATTCCTTCGACCATTTACTGTACTGTTCTGTGTTCGGTTCCGATACTCGACGCTATTTCACTATTATAAACTATCTGGTAGCAAAAACAAGCAAAACGAAACTGCCCTTATTGAAATGTTAAGGCTATTGACGTGCAGGGACAGCAGGTCTGATCCTGTGCTCTTCTTCTAACGAAATTTGTACTGCCTTCGACTGGACTTGACTTTGCTAGAGTGATACGTTCTAACTGAAACTGGGGAGCACTTTCTCGATGGATCATTCTCATCGTTCCGAATAAAATGCAATTCTCACCATTCTCCTTCCCATTTCCATTTCCTAGCTATAAAAACCTTCTTCCCTAGTATTAACACACCCCACCCCGATGAACCTTATCATACCTCCCCCCCCCCCTCGGACCCATTAACTTAAGAAGGCAACAAGCTAAAGCATTCAATTTACGCGCTCGGGTGTGATTGATGATAAGCTAGCTTAAGTAAATAACAAACAAAATGAGAGGAGCGGTAGGTAGATCACGCATTCGCCACAAAAAAAAAACCATGCCCTCGTCTTGATCGCTCGCTCTTCATACAATTCAAGAGCGATGTGTCTCTCTTGCTAGTGAGGTTATTTTACATTATTATTGAATTTGTTTACTGTTTCTACCGTTTGAAAGTGTTTTGCAGCTACCAGTATTCACTACTGTCTACCCTTTAATTTGTTGGCAAATTGTGCTTTCCCGCGCATTCCTGCCGCTCCTACTCACAGTTTCGGCGTTTCCGGTATCCCGTGTTCCCTCATCCATACGATTCCTACGATTGCATGTATGTTCTTCACCTGCTATAAGGTTATAGTGTTGTCGTAATGTTATATTATTAAGTCTTTTTTTCCTACTCTGGGTATACTCGTACAAAAGAACACCGCACTGCGCTCCACGTGTGTCCTCAACAAAGAAAGAGAAAAGTTCCTGCGTTTATTTCCTACCACCGATCATCTTTCTTCATCACAAACATTAGTGTTAAGTTATTGTATTTGCATCTTGCGTCCAAGATTTGAAAAACAGAAGAAAAAAACACCCTGTCCCGATCCTAACCGCGGTATCTATTATCTATCACCACCACCTTCTGGTACACCTTAATGCGTTATTGCTTTGAGAACATTTGTTGACGAGAAACGGGAGAAAAACCCGGGGATGACGAAAAGGATTAAATACACCACAGAGTACAGCAGTGGTACGGTACAAACACTTGCTTTGCTGCGAATTGAGACAAAAATCACAGCACAAGGCAAGGACATTCCTATGGTTTATTTACTATATGATGTAACCCTTGCACTCGTCAGTCCTATGTAATATCGTTTTCCAGTTTGGGAAGACTTTACACACAAGCATACACGGGTCGTGGAACAAATGGAATGACTGATTATGCGCGATCGGTTGCCCTGGCACCGATGCAAGCCGACATAAAATTGCAAACCATCTTTGCTCTGAATTGGTTCACTCGCTTTATCGCATACNCCCGTGTTCCCTCATCCATACGATTCCTACGATTGCATGTATGTTCTTCACCTGCTATAAGGTTATAGTGTTGTCGTAATGTTATATTATTAAGTCTTTTTTTCCTACTCTGGGTATACTCGTACAAAAGAACACCGCACTGCGCTCCACGTGTGTCCTCAACAAAGAAAGAGAAAAGTTCCTGCGTTTATTTCCTACCACCGATCATCTTTCTTCATCACAAACATTAGTGTTAAGTTATTGTATTTGCATCTTGCGTCCAAGATTTGAAAAACAGAAGAAAAAAACACCCTGTCCCGATCCTAACCGCGGTATCTATTATCTATCACCACCACCTTCTGGTACACCTTAATGCGTTATTGCTTTGAGAACATTTGTTGACGAGAAACGGGAGAAAAACCCGGGGATGACGAAAAGGATTAAATACACCACAGAGTACAGCAGGTGGTACGGTACAAACACTTGCTTTGCTGCGAATTGAGACAAAAATCACAGCAATCAGGCAAGGACATTCTTATGGTTTATTTACTATATGATGTAACCCTTGCACTCGTCAGTCCTATGTAATATCGTTTTCCAGTTTGGGAAGACTTTACACACAAGCATATACCGGTCGTGGAACAAATGGAATGACTGATTATGCGCGATCGGTTGCCCTGGCACCGATGCAAGCCGACGTAAAATTGCAAACCATCTTTGCTCTGAATTGGTTCACTCGCTTTATCGCATACTCCGCATTAGGCAAAAAAGTATGAAGTGGATGTAGACACACCAACGAGATAGTGGTTAGGAAAGAATGAAAGGGTACGTTAAAAAACCAGTTAGCGACCACAATAAACCACCGAAGGGAAATCTCCTTCCATCTCTGGAAACATCAGACGCGTAAGCTAATGAAATGAAGCACACAGGGATTGGGTCCGATCTACTCGGCCAACTCATCGATGCGACACCGTACCGCATGCTCCACTACTTCGAGGCTCGGATAGTCGAGTTCCTTCACCAGACAGAGGGTGGCCGACAGTAGATTGGAGTTCTAAAAATTAAAGCATAGAAAAACGTTTACTTATCGATGGATGTCCAACAGATTCCACTAACCACTTACCCTACTGACAGGCCTCCGATGAACACCAGCAAAATGGTTCAGCAGTGCATTGGAGATTACGCTTGCGCTATCATTGAACCGAGAGTCGGATCTCCTGTAAGGAGATCGAACCAGAATCGTACATTACTATCGGTTCGTCCGCGCTTAATTTAAATGCAAACCTCACCTATTTTCATTCCTTCGCCGGTCGACATCTTCCCATTCGTCACGCGATTCCGGACCCTTGCCGTTACCGTTCCGATATTGGTAGAGTTCCCGCTCGTTCACCGTGCTGCCAGCGATGCTTCGTCGATTCTGCTGATAGTTCGACTGACCGTGGTGCTGCTGCTGCTGCTGATGGTGACTGTTGGACGAATGCTGTCCACCGTTGTTGTTGTTGTTCTGATGATGTCCTGCCGTTGACGATTCATCCCACTCGGTTAGATCCATCTGGCTGTGACGATAGTGGGCAGGAGGGTTCTGGCGCTGATAATCCGACTGGTAGTATTCCTGCAGTAAGAAGAGTTGTGTTAATGTTACCCGTGTCCACAATGACACAATGAAAGATCAAGTCATAACGCTAACATCAGCCTCAATCACTAGTTCCATTAATTACACCCGTCATTAATTTAATCATGTCATAATTTTCTCTTCAACCGCACCGCCACACCGACCACACTGGTGGCGGGCGCGTCTTCATTACATCACAACAGCACCGAAAACATCACCTTCAAACGGATCGCTTTTTTTTCTGCCCGCACCGACATTAAAAACCGTTTGCCACTACCAATTAATTTACTATAAACTCGTTAACAAGCGGGTGCGCGATAGTGCTCTTTAGGCTCTTTACGGTGTGTTGTCGTCGGAAACAGGGAGAACTAAAAGTGAACCCCCCTATACCCCCATAGAGAAGAGTTGTTTCCAATCGATGGAGCTCGAACCGGAAAAAAGCTTCCACACACGGTGTACACACGGGCAATGTTTGAAAACAAAACGTTAACATAATGTTTTCATTTATCACTCGCTGTGCTTTCACTGTGTTATCCACTTTACGGCTAGATTGGTGCCGACCAATGTGAGAAGCTTTCGAGGAGTGTTTTCCAGTTTTCCCTTCCGGATAATTAAAGACCACCAGTCGTTGTTCTTGCCCCTTTGTTCCCCCCCCCCCCAAGTCTTTACCCCAAACGCGATGGGAGGATCGAACAGGGGGGCTCTTTCTTCGATTCGTTTAATGCAACTAATTACATGTGCAACATGTGCAACATGCGTACTCGACCGTTCACTTCCGATTCATCCATCACCATGGTAGACATGGGTTTCGAAACCCGACTGTGAGCCACCCAAATCGTTGGCTTCCGATCCGATAGGTAACCCGTCCTCCCGACTCCCCTATTGTGCTCACCTTCATCGAGTGCGTTGACATGCTTGGTGCGATTGGTACCCGTTCTCGGTAACCCGACACCGGGCTGTCCTGGTCCGAGCCCGGTGATCGCTGTTATTTGTGGTGGTGTTGGTAAGTAGTATGGTGTGCAAGATGAGATGAGATCGCAACACGGTCATTGTGAGGTTGGTTATTTTGTTGATGGTTGTGTCGGGATGGATGTCGTGTCGGCGGTTCATGTTGTTGTTGTTGTTGTTGTGGGCGTGATGGTGCAGTTGTGGTCGTAATGTACAATGGAAACAACAGATTACATTAGTACTTTTCAATGCATCTAATGCGGGCGCGCTTTATATTTTTAAAATCAATTCGATTGGAATGTAAAGAATGGTGACAAACACGAAGGACAGCAAAACAGAAAACAATAAGCTCCAGTGCGATATCTAACTAGGAAACGCTATGGTTCGTTCTCAGTTGCGCAGTTCCAATCGAAAGCAAAACATTAAAACAAGCATATTCCTTACATCGTACTGCTGGTAGGAACCGCGGTGATTGTTCGTGCTGTAGTGCGAAGAGGCATGCGAGTTCTGTGCCTGTGTCGGTGGTGAATAGCAGTCCCTGTTCGGGGGGCTTCGCTGTAAAAAGAACGGAGCATGTTCGAACATAAAATAAACAGAACAGAACAGAGAGAAGAAAAAAAAACGAGCGCAGTTTTGATGGTTTTCAGTATTAAAACGAGATGATATAATTCATTTCTACTGTGTCTTATCGGACGGGGTAAAAAACAAGATGATAGAAATGGAATAGCAAACAAACGTGCAAACGAGTATGGACGTTAAACGGAAATCATCAAACCAAAAGATGGAAACCCTATGCAACAGGCAACGGGACCACGGAAGCATTAATACTAACAACTCGCTTTTTTTCCATCCAACACAAAAAAAAACGAATAAATGAAGTTGCCGGTGCAATAGAGATGTAAGCCTGTTCAATGCTGTTGAAACTGTTAAAAACTAAAGAAGGAAAACATAAAAACACACTACTACCGGACACTACATAAACTTGCACAATTTACAGCCACATAAACGATGCCCGGCCGGCCATTCCCTGCTGTTAGCTATAGTGCATGTGGTAACTACGAAGGGAAACCAAAAAAAAAAAACGCAAAACGGAAACGAACGTCTACTTGGAGGTTGTGTGCACTTTTTCGAAATAAAAGCCTGAAGCGGTGAAGAGCAAAAAGTCACCCAAAGCCCGGACATTGCTACTGTAAACAGGATGCAGTTGTGATTGGCAAGGATCCGACCCTTCGTAGAAAGGAGGGTTTTTTTTATTGTTTCTTCACCCATAATGTTGCACTTGCACTGGGCATAACATGACAACATAACGGGAAGGGTGTGCCAACATTCGGTGGTGCATTTTATTACCTGCAACGGTGAGGATGGGATCGAGGCACGATCCGCCGGATCACTGATGCACTCGGATTCCGTATTTTCCGGGCTCATCTGCTGCTGGGTGTTGTTTTGGGTGGTGAGGTTTGGTATGGTTTTATTAGCACAAGACAATTTGGTTAGTTAGAACAGACGGATGAACCGACGACACGAAGACACACACACACACATAACACAGATCGCATGGACAAATTACGGCGACAGCATGATTCGAGATTCGTTGGTTAGTGGCATGAAAGAAACAACAGAAACAAGATCAAGAGACAAGAGAAAGACACATTTTAGTACACGGTTTAGAAGAAAATGGATGCGAAACGTGCTACGATCGGTATTGCTAGAGCCATTAGAAACATTAGGGGTTTGGTTTAGTTGATGTATGGTTTAGAATAAAATACGACTCCTCTGGACAACCTCGACGGTTGGTGCCGTTCGTACCAACCTCTATAACAGGACTCTGTTGGCGATATTGCTGCTGCGGCACCGGCGGTTGCTGCTGCTGCTGCTGCTGCTGTGCCGGTGGCGGTGAAGGATTTTCGTACACTTCGTGCCGTTGCGGTTGGGCGACCGGCGCCCGCATCGCTTCGGTAACTTCCTCCGGCGTCACATCGACATTGTCCAGCTTCTTGAGGTTTGGCAACGCACGTAACACTATCTGCCGGTAGCTTGGTCCGGCATTATCGACCAGCGGGTTCTCCTCCAGCCAAAGGTATTTCAGCTTGGGAAGGTTCTACGGCGAAAAAGCAAACGAGAAACGTGTTTTTTGTTTTTTAGCGTGAAGCGTGTTGTGCGCCGTAGTTCCGTTGGCAATAGGCCGGGTGTATCTTACCTGCAGATAAACCAGCTCATCGATGTCGGTCAGATTGTTCTTCCTGAGGTACAACTCCTGTAGATTTATACAGTTTTCGAAATCCGCTAGTGTACTGATTCGATTCACACTGAAAAGGAGAAGAAGAAACGAAACGATCTTAATATCAGCTTACATTGTGCCAAACGTTGGCGAAACCTTGCGAAACTAAACTACATGTAACGATGCTTTGGGACCGGCGGAAATGGCCACACAACGGAGCGCACGCATTAAATGCTGCACCACAAAATAAAAGACAGCACGAAGGAGCATTGTGGCTCACAGAAAACGGTCGATCGCCCAACAACGGAGTCTTGCTTCCTTTGTTGTCCGAAGAAGCGTCCAACGCATCGCAAACAACGTCCCGGAACGATCTTTGTCCGTGGCGCTACACCATAGCGAACCGTAGTGGAATGCGAACGCGCTACTGGTAGAAGCCGTAAGGCCGTCTGTTTTCTGCATAATTCATGATCAGCGCAACAAGCTACCGGCGGCACGACAGTACCCGCAAACGATACCATCGGCACGACGGTACAGACAAAGCGTGATGAAGATGATAATGGCGATGATGATGATGCGGCAAGGTTTTCCACCACCATCATCCCTTGATGGAGGGGTTGGGAAAACCTGTGAAAACTTTGCCCAAGTTCAACGGTGAGTCAAACAAACCACAGGAAAAAAGTTTCATCCTGTGATTTTTTTTTTTAGTCTCAATTGGCAGATTAAGGTCAATATTTTGCAAATCAAGGTTAGGAAAATGTGTCTTTTAATTGTGTTATTGTTTGAAAATTTACAACAACAAAAAAAAACTGTGGGAAAATGACTAAATATAAAATTTACTTCAAAAGAAACAAGCAGAACTATCTAAGATGGAAAACAAAATGTTTAATAGAATAGATAACTTGCCAAAACAGGTTTCTATCACTTTAAACAAGATAAATTATTGTTACAAATTACTTTGAGTTATTGTTAAACCGTTTTGGCGCTGCTTCATTCATTGCAAAGGTAATTTCGCAGATACGCATTGTCATTTGCAGTAAGTAGTTTCTCATCTTTCCCCATCAGAAAGAAACAAACCGCCACTGATTGGTGTGTTTGTGTGGGAATTGCCGGCACAAGAAGATGCAACAACCACCGTTAATGAGTTCTGGTATCTGGCAAATTGGTGGAAATCAACGCTTTGGTGCAGTGATTAGCGAGAAAGGGAATCCCCGGTCCCAGAGAAAAAGGTAAGAAAAATGCTCAACAAATCACGAACACATTCTTCCAACCACGTCCACACTTCCATTCCATACCGGCAGAAAACAATTTAGTGCGTCATTATACGTTTTCTAGCCGAATCATCACCCTTTTGCGGCGAACGCGAGCTTTTGGCACCCGATTGTCTTCATCGACATTGAAACCATCCACGCCAAGCTCGGGAAGAGATGCTTCGGAAAATCATTAACCAGTCTGGATGGATGGAAAATGAGATCAAGCTGATACATCTCCGGCGGGAATGGCGATAGTTTTCTGGCGTACCGCATCTCTCAAGGGAAAGGGTCCCTTGTAATAATGTTCGCTAGCTATGCGAACTCTCGGCCTCCCCGAATGTACTAATCATGGTGTGTGGTGAGTTAAGAGGAAGTAGGAACTCCATCTTTAGACAGGGTAACCCTTCGCGGTAAACAGCAACAGCCAGACCAGAGTGTCTTTTGGGATCAGTTCGTTCGATAGAGTAGTTTCCCTCGAGGTGATTGATCATTAGCCTTGCGGTGCGCTAGACATGCGATAAACGAGGAGAAAGTGAAACCGTCTACACTGCATTTATCATGGTCATGGTAAAGGTAAAGTTAGTTTTGGTTTTTTGCTTAAACTCAGATAAAATAGCTCAATTTATATCTTTGGAATAGATTTTCCAAGAAAAAGATCGACATCTTTTGCGAGATCTTTAGATCTTTAGGTCCGGATTTCGCGAAGGAACCTTTCATTTAATGCGATCTCCCGTTTGATTACGATCGTAGTTAAGTCTGGAAATCCACCTTCCAACAAACAGTTTCCGTAATATGAAAGACGAAAGGAACTCCATGGAAGAAAATAAGATTTATTGGGCGAAAGCTTCAAGTTCGCTTTGAACTACTTCTTCCAACGTTAGTGGCTGAACTACTCGGGAGGTTTTATGATGCGTTAGAGTGGTTAGCTGTATTAGCTTCTGTGCCGATCTTTTGCCTGTTACTCGAGCACCTTGGTTGGGTGGCCCCAAGCACTGCGATAGGATGTGATATAACGCAAAGCAGGAAGCAGAAAAGCTCACCATGATCGATGAGATGCAATCTAATACTTCACTTGGTGGTCTATAATTTCCCAAACCGTACTCAACGCACCTCGTCAGCAGGGTGTTCCAACCAAACAAGTTCACCCACTTTTACAACAAACGACCACCACACAATTAGTGTGGTTGGTTTGGAAAGTTAGTCTTCATTCTTGAATGCCCTCAGAAACTTTCAACTCAAGTTTCCTACTTCTCGCCAATGCAGGGTCAATAGACCATAAAAAACACTGTTGCACAACCTAGACTACGCCGATGACTTCCTTGCGTACCTTGAGTGGACCCGAGTCCAAGTCTGCAAACTTTACCTGCGAAAACGCACCAATCGAACCGGCTCCCTTCATCATGGTGAAGCATAATTGGGGCTCTAGCTCCTCAAACACCATGACGACAAGAGCTCGAGACGGAGACGATGGCGACGTCGATTTACCACACCCGGAAATGTTGGGTAAATGTTGCGGTGCACGCCTGCAGTTCCAGGGCTACACCGAGACTTGCTTTCTTCACGTCTACATTAGCATTTAAAGGATTGAATTAATTAACAGCTGAGGCGTTGACGTTTCCGAACCCAACCGGAATGGTTGCACGGAAATATGAATTGGGCAAGTTTCTTGCCGTATGACTACTTTGCAGTGTTGTAAACCTTCTCAGTTTAATAGGTAATCGGATATACCCAAGTGGTAACGGAAATGGAGGGAAGTTTGTATCCATTCCAAAGCGGATTATGCAATGACTTACATTAGCAGACCTTTCAAATCTTCTTAGGACCCAGGGTACGAAGTTTATAGATCTCTATTTTACCATTCACCGCATATCGTTTCGTTTTCGTAAACTGTAAGTCTACCACACTCTTCATTGGTGCTATCGAGAGCACGTCTACTCAACATTCAATTACAGCATGTAACTCCACACGTGCTTGGATTTAGAAAGTGATCTGCAATCGTTCAATGGTCGTGTGCATTATTTCCGCCCACCGTTCAATATATATATATATAAAAAAGCAGCAATTTCTCCCTGTCCGTGCAAGGTTTTCACACCACAATCCAGTTTTCAAACGGCGATCATACTAACCAAACCTGCAGCAAACGAATCTTTGCTCGCTGAGCACAGTTGATTGATCGTTCAATTTCATAACGAAATCTATAAACTACGCCAATGCACAGACACAGACACAGAGACAACAAACAGGATTTGGGAGAAAGTACACATACAATTGGCTGAACAGATATTACGAATTGGTTGTGTAATCGTCGATCATACCAACGATTGAGGTATTTTTTTTTTTCTTTTGCGTGGGAATTACATTCACTACACCCTCAAAAAGACTCTTTACTGCAAAATAAAAACCCATTACGCGACACTGAATGCAAATATAAATCTTACTGCCTTCTTCTTGATGACAGCAACATACCAATTTCAGCAACAAACAAGCCATTAGTTTGCAATCCGTTCCTCCTTCTAATATGCTGCCTCATCAAAAGATAGATTATATGTGCGGGCACAAACCCAACCCAGAAAGAAAAGGGTTCCTAAAATGGAAAGCACACGGAAGCACACGAAAGACGCGCGAAGATCGATGACAAACGGTTGGCAGAGTTCCCGAAAAAGGCGAAACATATTTTATGCTTCCCTTTCACCAACACATTAGCCCTCTGATGAGACGATGGTGGCATTGGTGGTGGACATGCCATTTATAACAGACCAACCCACATAACAGGAAAAAAAGCGAATAGACAAAGATAATGGCTTCGGGTATCATTATTGTTTGGTATATTAAAAATTTATCACAAACATTCTTCGCTTAGCATCCCAAACCGGGAGGGAGGGGTTGGACAATCCAATTACCCACCAGTGTCACCAGTCGCGATTTTATGCCATTTTTCTACCACCAAACATACCCTTCTAGGGGATGGCAATACGGTTGCAATTGCACTGCACTGCATACTGCACATCAATACGGTTGATTTCCGGAGAGAGCAATTTTCCGACTCCCGCGTGCAGATGTACCGCCGCATCGTTCCGGTATGCTCGCAAGGTCCGGATGCAACAGCAGTAGCAGCAGCAGATATGGTTCTTGTGCTCTCTCATGCAAGACCACAACTCGACGCTCCCGTATGTGGGAGATGTTCATGTGTTTAGCCGGGCGCTTCACAGCCGACGTTTTGTTGTACATTTTTATTGGTCTCCACTCCAACGGAGTAAATTATGCATGGCATACATTTCAAAACAATAAAGCCTCTGAACAGGGGGAAGATAGGCGAGGACGGCACAAAGACGAGTGGAGGAATGTTTAAGGGATGAAAACTGTTGCTCTCAATAACTGCTAGGTTTCGGTAGGTTAGTTTCGGCAAACTATCTCGCTTCGAGTTTATCTCCAAATAAGGAAGCTAAAAGAGGATGTTTTAACCTCACTTTTTGAAGGGTGAAGAAAGTTTATTTAGTTATTGGTGAGTAAAGTTTAATATGTTTCACACTCCAATGTGAAGACTCCAATGTGTTTCTATTTCTATAGCAGGTGCTCCGTCCGTAAAGCTATGTTTGGGTTGGCCGAAACAAAAGTTACATCACGGAATGGGTATAGATGCCATAAAGCCCTTCGTATCAACTTACCAACATCACTAATCTGCTCAAACAAATGCCATTTCAAAAAAGGGAGAAAAAAACAACCGAAATAATCTCATCAACATCTAAAACAGGTCTCGAATCAGGTCTCGAATCGAAAGCACACTGTGTTGTGCATCGGTGCGGAAGCTTCCTTTATTCACAAAACAAACGCCCCCCCTCAACTAGGGGATGAAACTTTCACCACCCACAACCCCAAAGAGAGCAAAGCGAGTAAGTACGTTACAGAAAGAAAGGGTTACAGAATTAACATATCAGCTGTTAACAACTGTTCTGCATCCGATTAGCCCACATCTTGCTCTGCCAACGACCCTGACAGGGCTCGACAGGCACTTTTCGGCACTAAAGAGGCGATGCCGTACTAAAGTAAAAGGTACTAGAGCTACCAGAATAAACAAAACCACAAACAAACCTTCCTGTCTTACTTATTTTGGAAGCTTCCAATTCCGGTCAACTATTCCTGGCGCGGCCCTACATTTCGGTTACAACATTCACCCCACGCAACTCTGCTTCATCATTTAAGTGACCTTCGACTTTACCGACACTTCACTTCGAACGGTGTAATTGTATGTTTTGCATTATTTGGACTGTAAACACCCACTAAATCACGGGCGGACCACCACCCGCATTATGGACGAGCCAGTGCCACGAACCAACACACACCGCACATAGCAGCGCCGAACTAGTTTTCACAGCTCAGGGTTAACCAAATAATAAAAAGTCGGCCTGTGCACAAGCCTGCGGTTTTTTCACAGTTAGTGGTGGAAAATGGATCGACCGCAACTTTTTTTACTTCTACCTGCAACAGGGCTTACAGGTCAGTGACATAGCACGCAATCTTCGTCAAAGCAAAAAAAAAAACGAAAGCCATAAGTCCGCGTGTGAGTTCTTTTCTCTTGCGCACAGCACAGCAAAAAGAATGCTTTAAATAGTACAGTAATTGTCGAACTCTTTCACCCTGGAATGACACAGTTTCTGCTCCACTTGGGTGCGCGGGTATGTCAAGGAAAAAGCTGTGTGTGCTTTTTTAACTCCGATAATTATGTTTGCGCTACTGCGTTATGTGTGTGTGTGCCTGTGGATGTGGCCATTTAATGTTTGCTTCCTCGTTTTCATTCAAGAATAACGTCCCATGACTTCCCTGGACAGGGGGTCCCAAAATCGATAACGAACGCGTAAGTAGCCTTAATGTGCTATTCATAATTCATTAGTTGAATCAATATGTTCCTGTCATTCGGGTGGCGTGGTTCACATTCCTCTTTGACGTGCTCAGGCCATTCCAGGGGACCTTTCTTTCGTTTCAACGATCGAACTCCATCGCGGGACATATATCTCGTACGGAGCATTTGAAGCTCCGTACTGTAATGTTTCGATCATTTGAGCTACCAGCAAAAGGGTCCTTTTCCTGAGTGGACGTTGCCGTTCAACGTACACTGATTGATGAATGTCCTGGTAACGGGCAATGACAAGCCTCCTGTTTTCACGCTCACGATATGATGATGGACATGAAAATGGTTCCAAACAGTCATGTGCTCATTAGTCCAAATTCGTGTCTATTTATCAATGTTCCTTCCGGGAGACCTATTAGACCTATTTAGACAAGGACTTGTAAGGGTGGCGAGTAATGCCACAAGTGGGTAGCTTCAATGTCACTGAAATCAGTTTGAATACTACACAAACTGAGGAAGATACGTTTGTGGGAAAGAGATTCTTAATACTGGATATCCAAAAGACAAATTATTATAGCGAACCGTGAAGATTTGTACATCTCAAATATCCTCACGAGTCGGATACAACACAATTAATACTCCAATATTATGGAATCTGATTCACTGATTTACTCGGAAAGAATTTAGTAATGCGTGTGACAATTTGCTTGAAACATGTACAATGAGTTTACTAAGCTGTCAAATTTCAAAATCTGAATCATAAATTGAGAACTGAGGTACCTTATTTGTCCAGGACCTTCAATGTACATTTTACTACAATTCAGCGTGTACACAACAGAAAGGTCTACTTACAAGTTATCAAATAGTCAGACAATTAACACATCCCCTATTCCTATTATATCCGCTTCCGATAGTGTCGGAAACAAACCAAAACCCACGTGCGTTAAACGAACATACGTCCTACGTGCACTAAATTCATTTTACATGTAGTACACCTCACATAATGGCGGCACGGAACAGGGAGTTATTTGCATCCAAGGCCACCGTCCGTCCGTCCGATCGGTGGAATCGATGTCTTGGATTACTAATCGTGGCAACTACCATCAATCGCCACCCCTCCTTACTCCTTCTCCCATACCTCCCCAACGTCCCAACGCCCACCCCCTGTCGTCAGCGTGTTGAGGCGCAATAAAAATTCGCGATCATCCGCGTGCGGCAAAAACAGAGGGGGCAGGCCCAAGCAGCAACATTGGCATGCAAAAACAAAACATCGTCCGCAAAGCACCAACGCAGACACAGACAAACTTTCGCGATCGTGTGATACACCAACAACTCCCTGCTCATTCTTTGGTTTCTGTGTTTTTTTCCTCTGCTGCTTCTCTCCAACATGCTTTTCCGATCGCGGAAAACCGAAACACGAATTCCACGAATGATTGTTTATGATGATGATCGACGGTATGTGTTTAATGGTTGATCGATTGATGCGATGATACGCAGCCATTTGAATGGGGTCAGTCTGGTACGTTTCATTCACAAAACGTACACGACCGTTTACCTTCCGCTGAGCCGTTCGGACGCCATTTCCGAATCCCCATAATGAACTGTAAATTGCTTGTTAACCGCGTCTCACGATATCGTTATGTATCGTCCCATTCAAACAGCGGCTCTTTTTATTTCGGTTGACACACAAACAAAAAGTGTCGCAAATTAGCGACTCACGCACGGAGCATAGACACAGAGACACCAACGATGGTGTCAAATGTTTGGTGAAACAAATTAAATTACGTTCGATCTACGTGTATCCAACACTGTTGGGGGTGGGCAGCCACACAAACCTTAAAGGCGACAACACCCCGGCTGAGTGTTGCTTTCAGCCGGGTTGAAACCGAACCAATTCCGACCATGCATAATGAATCTAATGCAATCGACACCCGGCACCGGCAAAAATAGGAAGGTCAGAGGGTGGGAGGGAGGCGGTAAGGAAGTGTGTTGTGGGGAGTCGACGTCTATGTTACTTCATCCCGCCCGGTGGTGAATGTTCCGCAATTTTTATGCTTGTGTCTCGTCGTTTCGTAATTGAATTGCTTAATGCTTTTTGTTTCGTTTTTTTGCCAAACGATGAGAAGCTTATTAACGCTGCCCATTTTTACGGTCACATTGTGTTTCATTAACAATCTCATTACAAAAAAAAGCAAAAAAAAAAACATTATCCATTGTTTATCCATTTATTCGTCTTTTATAGTGTCGTGCAATGGTAGTGAGCAGAGCAATTCACATGAACGTTTAGAGAATCGAGTCATTGGAATAATGAGTCGACTCTCAAAAGTATCAACGGATCTCTGAAGATTCAGCATTGAAAAATCATTGAAAAATCACGAAACTTTACATTCGAGTTTCAGATGAATGGAATGAGATTCACTCAAAAGAAGTTTTTAATCGTCAAATTTTGGCATCTTTCGTTCCTTTTATTTCTTGAGTTCAACTCCTTGTTTTACTGTTGCGATTTGATCAACTGAAATGTGACTCATGTACAATTTAATCCTAAATTAAATTCGTTGCAAACAAAGGAGTTCAAAATCATACGCAACCGCATATATTGTACGTCAAAGTTTGCCGCTAAAAACCTGTTCTACATCATCCTTACCAAACCTGGGCACACACACTGTGGCGGTACTCCACATGGATCGCCACTTGTATCGACCAAAAAAGGCAAGGATGGTTGTAGCTGCCGACCGAGCTGAGTCTATCGTTTCAAAATCAAGGTTACCTCCGGAACCGGAATCCGTAGCCGCCCTCTGTCACCAATGCACAAGCATATTTGCGTACGCTGTATGCGTGGGTGCGTAAAGCTCCGATGAGGACAACAGTCAGATTGTACCCAAGCGTGCCGAAAGGTGACGAGGTGATGTGGTCGGTTGACTCATTGCCTCGAAGTACCACCCCGCGCGCTTGTTAGTAACGTTGGAAGGAAAACCTAACCTAACTTTGTCGACCTGTCTTGCGTTCCGGAGACAGTACCGACTCCGAAGTGGCATACTAAATGCAAATAAAATAAAGCAAAACTATAATAAAAAAAAACGAAGTTATGCTTGGAAGCAATACTATCCACCGTTTGTTACCGGGTTCCGTATGGCGTTAAAGTGAAGAAGCTACAGCAGATATCTGCGAGTCACCAATAAGGGCGGCTTACATTCACTGTACTTTCACTGCTTCACTTGACGAAGGTTCGCAATAAAAAGCTTAGGAAGCCGCCGACCAAAGGTTGAGCAGTAAAAATCAACGACATTCTTGCCAGCAAAGAAGGGACATCGCACTAGCAAAGAGACACTAGTCAGTGCGCACCAGTGTGGCAAAAACGGGCGATGATGTTAATATCTTGGTTCGCATTTCCATTGCGACCGCGCTTTTTGCTATTCATTTATTCACCGGTACGATACGTATGCAAGATAATTGCCATACCATACTACCACCCTTGTGGGTTGGGATCGTACAGTAAAAGAAGCTCTAAATAAACGCTCTTTTATATTGGGAAAACAGAGAATAAAATTCATACAAAGAAACCCCAATCCATCATAAATAACTTTATCCCAATCACAAAATGAACCAAAAAAGAGAAAATAAGTGACATTTAAAGGAAACTTTTGACGTATAAAAGTGCCCAACATTTCGTAAGAAAAATTCCACCGTTAACGTATGTGCATCGGAAATTGGATCACATTCCAAAAAATTTCATATGCCATAATTGGTATCTTACGCCTATAATTAGTACTAACTGATCAAATATACACCCTTATCATTACGTCCGTCCATCCATTATGTTATTAATTAACAACTCAAAAAAAATTATCATTCCTTTGCGTTCGCCTTTACTTTATCCTCCAAGTCGTTCTTCCCAAGTTTTAAGTTCCGATTCTTCCATCGTACCCTCGTAACGAGGAAATGTAAATAAATGCTTCGCTTCTTACATAGAATCACGCGGTACGTGCGTACCGTTCCTCATTTCATAGTCAGCAATTATCATTATCAGTGTTTTCTGGCTGCTGGCAAGGAAACACTGATATCGGGTCGGTGTTTTTTTCTTTATCGCCAACTGGCTCTACCAACCGAACCGTAACCCGTAACGCTTCAAACTACACACAACGCAGCACAAAACGCACGTCCAATCCCCCCAAGGGTATAATGTCCACATGAAACCACAAAAAAAAAGCTAACCCCAAGCAAAAAGGTTCTTTTGCTTCAACTCTCTCGCCACGGACGGAGAAGCTTAAACACAAGCCAAACAAATTAACAAAAAATGGATGTTTTTTTCATTTTGCTCGTCCCAACGTTCGACGCTAATGCATCAACATTAGTGTATGGAACGACTACAAAATGATCCATCGCAACGATGAAGCTGCAAGAGGATGAGATTGGAAGATGCACCTGCACCTGCAAGTGTGCGCTTTAATTTCTGCCACATTACACGCCCGGAGCATTTCACCCACTGTATTTTCACACCTTGCGCAAAGAAGGAAATCGCAACCAACGCAGCATGACTGGGCGATGTTTTCCATGGGTCTCCGCCTCAGCTAACGCAACATACTTTCCATTCAAGTTCGAGAGCATCAGCCCATCATCACTACCCCACCGGGATCTTCCTACCAGAGATCTTTGTGTTTTGCTAATGAAAAGGAAAATGGCCATGTTAGTTTGCCGGTTTTATTGTGCGTTTTCTTCAACCAAATCGAAAGGAAGTTAATATGATTGCAGGTTTTCACTGGTGAGGCAATGAGTAAGCCTTTTCCAACTCTTTTCCAACGCACAAACTCTAAACGGGAAAATAGGGGAACCCTAAACAACAGAAACATCTAACATTTGTCACGGGGAGGAAAAATAAAAACTCCCAGCAACAAAACAGGACGATTTTTGTTGTTCCCTTTCGTTTCTATACATTTTCCCATTACAATTACCCACCTAACCTTAATTACACCTACGTGTGGACAGCGACGTCATCGGCAACTTGCTGCCACGGTTTGCCTTTCAACCTTTTTTTGTTTTGTTGTTGTAAGAATGGCCAACCGGTACCAGAATTATGCCAGTAATCGAGAGTAAATAAACCTCCAAAGCGACCGTTTGGCCTTGGGTTTTATTTCGTTGCTGTCGATGATTTGTGGCGCACTGTAATGCTAGTTTACAATTTGCATGTAGGTTGCTATTAGCTGCCCCAGTAAAAGGGGCACAATAATTTCAAGGCGAACCTTTCATTTCGCTTTCACGCTGGAATGTTCGAAACGTGTCGTCAATCGAATTAAAAATTCCGGACAGCTTTAAATTCACTTCCCGCTTGTGTGTTTGCTAGTATTTTACACACATTGGCAAAACATGTCTAATTTGTGCTAAAAGAAAAAAAAAGAAAGAACACAATAATATCCGCACACAGCACAGGGACTATCGTTTAGTGCCGGTCCGGTTCGACCCGATGATAAATGATGGCACCATCAGGGCGTGCCATTTTGGAGACCAGCGTTAGCCCTTTCCCGCTGCGACCATACACAAAACGATTTTACATTGGCAGTAAGAACGGAAAGCATCAGAATCGGCTGTTACCATGTAGTGCCATCGATGAGGAATAAACTTAAGCCGGCCTGCTGGTTTTTGTATGAAAAATCGATCGAAGGCGACGCATAACTTCGGGCATGAAATTCATCTCTTTTGTGGTTTCATGAACAGGCAGAACAGGCATTGATTAAACTGAAACTGAAGTAAGAGAATATTAAATAACCCAACAAGGATTAAAGAAAATAAAAATCATTATCGAGCCCTCTACTAGATCACGACATATTTTAACACTAGAACTACCAAGTATGTGATTATTTGTTTTTACTTTTGATTACTTTGTGAAGAATGAAAAGATTTGTTTTTAAATTTCCAATTCGGGAATAAAGTGAATTTCTTTCTAATTTTCAATCACTCCAATCAATTTGGATTGTACGTCTAAATGCATCACGCTCAGTTTCATAAGGAAGACAAGTTTATTTTATAATTAAAAAATAAAAAAATAAAGCTTGCAAAAAACCAGCGACGAGAAAAATAGAAAGTTATCTCTCCACCGGAAACAATTACGGTGCGCGTAGCAAAAGCTCTCTTAAGCATAGCGAAAGTAAGCGAAAGACCTTTGCCCGCAACATGCCCA
Source organism: Anopheles rivulorum (assembly GCA_018908115.1). NCBI lineage: Eukaryota > Metazoa > Arthropoda > Insecta > Diptera > Culicidae > Anopheles > Anopheles rivulorum. Next base: position 11,332,732 of record CM032178.1, read on the forward strand.
ACAACGTCACCATGGAACTCTTCGTACAGGAAGTGGATGACAGCACTGACATCATCGTAAACGGTGACGAAGGACTATCGCGCAGTTAGTTGGAATCATGCACTACACATCGTCATCCGTAGGTCAAATGTTTATAATGTCACCAAAACTGTCGCCCTCCAGTTCTGGGATAAACTCACCGATACACGCGCCAGACCAATATGAGATGAGATCATCGGCGAAAAAAAACAACCTGAAAACCCACCCGACCGAATCGATTGAAGCGTATTTTTAAAAAATAAAAGGTAAACTGTAGGCAAACTTAGCAGCCGGCTTTGCATTCCATAACTAGAGTTTTCCTACGTACTCCCATAACGTAAAGCGACCTTCCGCAACTGTGAGTGTCTACATGCGCTACAACGCCCCACAAACCAGAGTGACCACCACGCAAAAATATCCAGCGGAGCTCAGGAGAGTTGCGCTCGGTCGCCCGGTTCGTCAATAAAGCCCCCCCACGTAGGGACAACATGTTTGGCAATGTCCAGATCCAAAATAAGCATGTACTGAGCAATAGCAATAGACCCAACAGTATTCGATGAGATTCGAGGTTGCTGGGGACGAACGTCTCGAGTCCATTAAATTAAAATAAAGTATCGAATGCTGTACTACTACTGGGAGTGCATATTTGGACAACAAAAAACGAAGAAATCACAGACACGTGCCTGATGGAGTGTGAATCACGCTCGTATAAAATGATGTCATTCAATGTTTTCTCCTTGCAAGACGAATAATTATACGAACCTTGGGAAGGAGAGAATGGTTACCCACTTAGCTTAAGTAGTATAGTTCTCACCTAATAAGAATACGCTATTTAAGCTCAGTGCATCTAGACAAGCATGCACAAATGCTAATAAATTTGATTAACAAAGGATAGTTTACCAGCCGGTCCAGCTCGTTGAGGAGCGCGCACTGATGTCTTGTGGACTTAAGCGAGCAGTGCATGCAGTCATCTATTTACGGCTGGTAACCACTTTACTCTGATTAGTGTCGTGTAAGTAAAAGCACACTCCCAACAATTTCGCAAACCCCCGATCGAGACCCAAAAGGTAAATGGTCCATTGTTCTAGCCTGCGTCCGTGACCCGGGATGGAAAAGATCTCACTCACTCGGCACGTCATCTAACGTGCAACGCTGTGGTTCCGTGTACTCTCGAGAACTCTCCTCCCGGTGACTTTGATGAAGCTCTTTCAGCTTAATTTAATTCATATCCACTTGATTCACGCTAAAGCGTTGGCAAACGAAGCGTTTAAAACTATGCAGCATAAGCTGTGGTGCCGCACGTCCACCAATTTCTTCGACTAGCAAAGAATATTCCATGACCACACGCTCACACGCACCCAATTGTTACCTTCCTTCGGTGGGCGATATTACAGCTCATCAGCTTTAACTTTGCGCTGCAAAAACGTAGGCTTCAAGAACCGTTCGTTGCGTGACTCGATTTCGGCGTTGCGGTGTGAGACTTTTATCGCCAAAAGTTGCCCAAGCGCACGGCAATGCAAGAGCGGTGTTGGCGTGTTGGTTTACGTTTCACCATTCCTTTGCCTTTGACATTGAGGAGTGAATGGATGGTGGTGGATTTGCTTATCCTTAAAACTATTTACTTCTTTTCCAAGCGATACAGACTGTATGTTCAAGTTGGTTTAGGCTAGTCCCACGCCCAACATTAGCAATCGTGAATTGCTTTCCCTAATTTGAGCCGCTTCGTTCTGGGCGGACCATCATTAGCGACGGACAGGTTTTGCTAACCATGCCCTTTCCTTCGCCAAAATTGTGTAGTCCACTCCAACTTGCCTTGAAATTTGGTTCTTACCTGAAAGCGAGCACTTCTACTCCACGCATGCGTCGAATGATGGATACGTCGCTCAGTTCGCTACCCCTGGAGAAGAGAATAAAAAAAAACCAGAAGCGATTAGAAGTGATTTACGCTATCAATGATCAGGGGTTTCTGATAAGAAAATGCCTTTTATACTGCCGAGCAAAAACCGTCCTACGGTTGGGGATTATTAGATACAAAACATTTACTGGTGTGCTTTGCTGATAAAGCCGGGACGCCACTCTCGTGAAGTGCTTGCAGTTGTCTCTACGGACAATGTCCATGCTTCGATATCAAGGAACAAATTGAAACATCCATTTTGCTTCTGTATAGTGATAAAATTAATCAATAACTGTGTATTAATTGCCTTAATGGGACAGGAATAGACATTTGGGGAGGTGTTTGCTTGGTCTTTTGTCGACTGGAAGCAAGCTTAAATGCAATCCAAAATAAGCAATTCTGGAAAAAGGTTACGCTTCTGGTGGAATGATGGCATTTAGAGTGATCTTTTCACAGACGATCAGAGAGCACGATATTCGAAGTGTCTAAAGATATCATTGTTCAGAGTTAGGTACGCCAATGGCTCAAAGGTAAATTGAAACCCAAACCCTCCCCGCTTATGGAATTAAAGCCATGTTTCAGAGACATTTTCCTCGACTGATCGGTTCACTGCGGAATGCAAGTTCCCAAACCAAACCGGTTGCCGGAACGTTACGGGCGTACCATTATGTCGTGTGGTGGGGAGTTGGACAAGTTTTCATTCATTTTTTACTGTTTCTTTTTAGCTAGAAATCAAGCTAAAGCAAGGGTAAATTTGCTTCGGATAAGAAGAACGAAACCTATTTCTTCATTAACTTTCCTGATCGTGATTTTACGATCGATTAATAACGGTCACACCCATCGGATGTGATTTAAAAGCTCGGCCTCAGTTATCTGAACTCTCCACTCCAATCAACTCCGATCCAAGCTACAACGAACTTCTCGTGTGCGCCCTGGCTTCATCCCTTACAAGACAACAAGGGGTTGAAAGATAACACATACAAAAAAAAAAACAGTTCCGTTGCATTCTTTGATCGGTATCTTTCGTACAGCTAGTGTAAGCAGGCGAAGAAAAGGGATCGCCCGGGCAACGGAAACGCGAACGAACGCGCACACATCTGTTGCGAATGGCAACACCACCAAGCGCTCCCAACATCGTACGCGTCTAATGAACTTCCCCCCGTTCGAGATTATCAGTGTTGGTGTGGTTGGCGTTCCACGCGTTCGCCTATTTCTTCCCATCGCTTCCCAGCGAAACATCATCATAACGGTACCGTACCGGGGTGAGAGAGGGCTCTTGCCAGACGCATTGTGTGTACATCTACCAGCGTGTCTTTGAAGTTTTAGCTTCTCCAAATGTTACTCCAAACTTTCGGATGCGTTTGGTTCCGACATTAACTTTTGCTTCTTCTTCGCGATCACTTTGGAAAATAAGAACTTGTTATTAGCATATTGTTTTAAAATGTAAACAAAGCTTCATCTACCACGCCGGAACGGCTACCTACCAACAGTTAAGCTTCTTGATAGCGGCCAGATCGGACTGCTTCGAGCGTGCAATCACCATCTCCTCCGTGAGCCGCGCCATGGTGTCGTGTTGTGCTGTGCGTATTTAGGAGTAAACAGTTTTGCGTCGAACAGACTTCACAGCAAGACAGACAGTACATACAGAACAGACAGAACGGACGCAAGCAGAACGGAAGGAACTACTCGATCGATTTAAAACACACAACCAGCTAGACTGCTGCTACCGGAATGGTACTTTCATACTTTTCAATAACACCAATCACAGCAACCCTTGGCATCTAGTAGATATTCACAAACGGTATACCCCCCAGGTGTGTGTGTCCCTTTATGCTCGCACTATTTCACCGACAAAACACACACACACACTAACACACACTTGCATGCACTTCCAGATGTACTACAAGCAGACACTTTTACATCGTAGAACGTGTAGGGATGTTGATATTAAAAAAATAAATAACTTGAAACAAAAATGGGATTAGTGCTTCTTGTAATGTGGATACAACTTTTCTTCTTCCTCTGCACTACCCAGTGGCACCTCACTTTAACCAACTGTAGCCTTGCAGGTTGGTTGTACTCAATTGGAAGACTTTTTCGCTATTTTTTCCCCACTCGATGAAATCATCTAATCGCACAGACCGACGAGGGAAGAAGGTGTCGCGCCGTCGATGTGTCAATGCTACACACATAAATCACAAAACACACCGCGCCACATCCTCAGCAGGCTACGGTTGCTGCTGTATCGACGACCGACCGATATATTGCACAATATGCACACGGGTGTAACTTTGGGAGAAAGAAATTCTATTATGAAGAAACCATTTCGGAAGTGGCAACACACCGTTCACCACCTCAGCAGCACTTCAAACCACCACGTACGGGCAAACAAAAACTACGGGTTTTGCTCAACCCACGGTAAAAACGATGATCGCAGCACTGGTGGTACTGGCAGGTAGGCTGCCGCTAACTAAAATAACAACACCCGCGGGCTAACGCAAATTGCAGCGAGAGAAAAAAGCCAGTGGTGCAAAGCGCACGGGATGCTGTAAAATATCACTCGCGGTACGGTACCCGCACGCACATCCACTCGCTTCGGCTGCTAGAAATACATAGAAATAATACGAAAAATAACACGCTGTAAACAAAGTTCGCGCTGGCTGGGTCGGTTGGTGAAGGGCTTGTCAAAGTTACGGTTGCCGAAGGAGGCCCGTTTGACAATCAACGGAACGTGCGAAAAATGAAATCAATGCATCTATTTTAGTGAACTTCCGCAAAGGAATATTATTTCCTTTAAAACATTCAAAAATTTAGAATTACATTCAAGAACGAAATGAAATTTACATGCAACCATCAATTGTCATGTGGATCCTGACGTAAGCATGGTCGCTAAAACAATGCAATGCGTGCAACCTGCTAATCCGTTCAATTTGTAGTTGTCAAATGTTTCACCGTTAATTTAACACCTTTGTCCTGCAAAATCTTTACCAATATTTATTGCAAAAATAAACCCCCACAGAGTCGCAAGAATCTCCGTTTTATAAAGCTATAATGCGATTACTACATTAATCTCAAATAGTGCCAGAAACATCAATTTGAACAATATGTAATGACCTGCTGTTCACGACAACGGTTGTCAACTGAAACGTCATCAGCAAAAAGTCAACAAATTCATGTGTTTTGAAAGCATGCGGCATGGTCCCTTGCATTTGAGCGATTTTTGTTTCACAGAAAAGGTATAAAAATCCCAAAGCCCGACCATGGCTGATGATGGTTCGCATACTGAGGCCAAAAAGGCCCACAAAAAACGCCATTCAGGTAGGTAGTGGACACGGATGTACGTGTGGTGCAACAGTCCCTAACCCGGTACTTTCTTTTGTAGGTGTGAAGGCGGACAAAAAGAAGGCCAAAAACAAACCGACCGATCGGACGAAAAATCCAAAGGCCTTCGCAATCACCAAGGCTCGATCGGCGGAAAAACGGTTCCGCCGCAAAGAGGATATAACCACCAAGAAGCAACATATTCCCATAGTCGACAAAACACCGGAAGAACCACCACCCGTGCTGATAGCCGTCGTGGGACCACCGAAGGTGGGCAAATCAACGCTGATAATGAATCTGATCAAGAACTTCACCAAAACAAATGTGACAAAACTGAACGGTCCCATCACGGTGGTCACTTCAAAGAAGCGGCGTATCACGCTGGTCGAGTGCAACAACGACATCAACAGCATGATCGACGTGGCGAAGTGTGCCGATTTGGTGCTACTGATGGTGGATGCAAGCTTTGGATTCGAGATGGAAATTTTTGAGTTTCTCAACATCTGCCAGGTGCACGGTATGCCGAAGATTATGGGAATTTTGAATCACCTCGACATGATCAAGAACGCAAAGGCACTTAAAATGCAAAAGAAGGTACTCAAGCATCGGTTCTGGACCGAGGTGTACGATGGTGCCAAGCTGTTCTACCTTTCTGGGCTGATCCACGGTGAGTATCTGAAGAACGAGATCAGGAATCTGGGTCGGTTCATATCGGTGATGAAGTTTCGACCACTTACCTGGCGCGGAGCTCACAGTTACATGATCGCCGATCGTATGGAGGACATAACGAATGCGGAAGAAATCCGTCTAAATGCCAAATGCGATCGTAACGTTGTACTGTACGGGTACGTACGAGGCGTACCGTTGAAAAAGGAAAATATGGTACACATCGCAGGGCTGGGAGATATGCCGATCGACGAGCTGAACACACTGCCCGATCCCTGTCCACTGCCGTCGGGTGAGAAGAAGCGTAATTTGATGGAAAAAGAGCGTCTACTGTACGCACCGATGGCCGGTGTCGGAGGTATCGTGTACGATAAGGATGCCGTCTATATTGAGCTGCAAGGTTCGCACAGCCATAAGCACGGTGTGAAAAACACTGAACAGCAACAAATTGTCGATTCGTTCATCGAGAAGAAGGAAACGTTCGATGTGACGATCGATAATCAAGAGTTTCGACTGTTTAGCGATGGTGCTGTGATCAAGTCGGGAGATTTTGTTGATGAAAGCAAGCAAACGAAGGATGATTCGGAGGATGACGATCGCGAAGGTGACGAGGAGGATGAGGAGGATGAGGAGGAAGATTCGGGATTGGAAGATTCGGACGATGAAGCGGATGTCGGTAAAGGTGCTCGTTTGGGCTGGATACCGGAGGAAGGCGATGAGGATGACGAGGCAAACGATGAAGATGGTTCCAGTGAGGAAGACGATGAGGATGACCTGAACGACATGGATGCGCTGGGTAAGAAGTCACGCTCGAGCGGATATCTTTCGTCGGATGATGAACGAACGGTAACCGGTGGCAGCAATACGATGGCCTGGAAGGAAGGACTGGCTGCCAGAGCCCGTAAAGACTATCTGGACCGGTTAGCTACGAACAAAAATCTGATGAAAATCGTGTACGGTGTGTTTAGCAAGTTCCACAAGCGGCAGCAAGAGAACGCCGAAGCGGAAAATGCCGAATCGGAGGATGATGATTTGCTGGGAGGAATATTCAAAAGCGTCACCCAGAAACAAACGGAACTGCAGAAGAAGAAAAGCGTCCAGGATGTGGATGAATGTTGCTTCTTTGAGGAGTACGGTGATGGCATCCGGGATTGGACAGCGGAAGACAACAAGGACCTCATAAGGAACTGCTTCGTGACGGGCAAATGGAAAGCGTCGGAAGATGCGGAAGAGCTGCTGAAGCTGGACGACATGAGCGATGGCGATAGTGATGTGTATGGTGATTTTGAGGATTTAGAAACGGGCGAAAAGCATGAAGCATCCAAATCGTCCAAAGAACAACCGTCCGGAGATGGTGTGGACGAACGCGAAGGTGCGGATGAGGAAGGTGGTGCGGCAAAGGGTGGTGAAGGAAAGGCGGTGAAACGGAAAGCGACGAGAATTGAAGAGAAAAACATGTCCCGGACGGAGCTGATGGCGAAGAAGATGAAGCTGAAGGCCAAGTTCGACTCGGAGTACGACAATCCGGAGAAGGACGATCAGCATATCGAGGGTGATCATCAGTACTACGAGAAGCTAAAAGCGGACGCGCTGCGCCAGTCGGAGCTGAACAAGAAAGAGTTTGCCAATCTGGATGAGGACGTGCGGCTGAACATCGAAGGACATCGGGCAGGATTGTATGTGCGCATGAGCTTTAAGAACGTTTCCGCCGAGTTTGTGGAACATTTCAATCCGGCCTACCCCGTACTGATCGGTGGTTTGAACATGGTGGAAGAGAACGTGGGATACGTGAACTGCAAAGTGAAGAAGCACCGTTGGTACAAGAAAACGCTTAAAACGGGCGATCCGCTAATCATTTCGCTCGGTTGGCGACGGTTTCAAACGGTCCCGATCTACGCGAAGGTGGAGGACGATTTTAAGCATCGCTACTTGAAGTACACACCGAACCATGTCACGTGCAGCATGAGCTTCTGGGGTCCAATTACGCCGCAGAATACGGGCATGATGGCGATCCAGTCGGTGGCGTACGATCAGAAGGAGGTGCGCAGGCTTGGCTTCCGTGTTGCCGCTACCGGTGCGGTAAGCGAATCGGACAAGAACGTGGACATTATGAAGAAGCTCAAGCTGATTGGCACACCGGACAAAATTTATCAGAAAACGGCCTACATCAAGGGAATGTTCAATTCGACGCTCGAGGTCGCCAAGTTCGAGGGTGCCAAGATACGTACGGTGTCCGGCATTCGGGGCCAGATCAAGAAAGCGGTCCCACCGGAAGGTACCTTTCGGGCCACGTTCGAAGACCGGATACAGCTGAGCGATATCGTGTTCTGTCGCACGTGGTTCCGCGTGCATGTGCCGAAGTTTTACGCCCCGGTTACGAACCTGCTGCTGGCGCCGGAAAATAAAACGCAATGGTACGGCATGAAAACGTTGGGACAGTTGAAGCGCGAGAAGAACATACAGTTCGAGCCGAAGGAGGACAGTTCGTACAAGAAGATCGTGCGCGAAAAGCTTGCCTTCCGGCCGCTGGCTATACCGAAAAGCTTGCAGAAGGCGCTACCATACAAGGACAAACCGAAGCACGCACCGTCGAAGCCGAAAAAATCGTTCGAAAGCGAACGGGTGGCGGTGGTACTTTCACCACACGAGCAGAAGGTAAGATTTATTCGCTTCGTAGCCGATTTGTTTGTGTGAATGAATGTAGCAACACTAACTAAGCACAATGTCGTTTCTCATTCTAGGTGGCCAAAATGATGAGTATGATCCAAACCAACTTCAAAACGAAGGAAAGCAAACAAAAGCGCCTGGTGCGGGAACGGTCGAAGAAGTACAAGAAGCAGCTGGTGAACGAAAAGTTTAAAAAGCTACAGCGCCAGAAAGACCTGAAGAAGAAGGTGTTCAAAGCGATCAGCAAAATGGATGCGAAAAATGAGGAGAAAATGAAAGGTGGCAAAAAGTGAACACGACGCTCTTGCGAAGCCCGAAATAAAGAACGTTATTAACAAACTCGAAAATACGTTTGAAACACTCGTTTCGAAACCATTTGTTCGAAACACGATTTTGTGGTACACTTCGAACGATGGCAGCGGCGTTACCATGCCAACGCCACAAAACAAATAGGCATTGACAAACAGCTGAAATTTTTCCTTGATGCTTCTCACTTTCAAGCTAAGTTTCTGTGGCGAAAGACGTACACGGAGTCTGCTGTTACCGAAGCGGCGCGGCACCTGTTTCTTTCCTAGTGTGTGTGCGTGTGTTTTTCCTCCCATTTTTTTCGCTCTTTTCTACAGTGTGCGTCCAACAAAGAGTGCGTCCATCGTTTCTATTCTTTCTTTCTGGAGCAAGTGTTGAAAAATTTCGCGTATAATCCGCCAACAATGTCGACAGCGTTGCGTTCTTCGTGAGTATTCGTTAGCGTAAGAAACGGGGGGACCCCCAGACCCACCATGTTACAGCGGGGCAGAGGTTAGGCCGAGGAATTGTACTGCTGGTTCCATCGTATTCCTCGCCCAATTTCTTTTCCAGTTTTGGTTAATGTTCACCGAGTGGGTGAGTAGTGATCCAAAATGTTCAGCAGTGATTCACAAATTCGTCATCATCCATTCACTTGCTTTTTTTTTTATTCTCATTCAACCAGTGACACGTGAATATCCTTTTGGAAGAAGGAAACCGTTCCTACCTTATCCCCATTCTACCCATTCACTTTCCCTTAGTAACGAAAAACATTTCCTTTCGCACGTGCTCTTCGCCCGTCTTCTTCACCGTTACCGACGACCGTGTCCGACGAGTTGCTTTCGCTGAGCAAAGCAACCCACTGCTTAATATGCAACGGCACAACATGTTAGCGATTGGATGGCAACTGCCAAGGACCTTTTTATTTATCAAAGTAAACATTGCCTTGGTCAGTTGCGCTGCCGAGTGTAATCGCCGCCGTCGTGATTTGCATGGGGACACTGTGACACGGGACAGCATACCATTTTTAGCGTGCCTTCTTTGTTTCTCACGTGCATTTTTACATTACATTTAAAATTGCCAAATCACAGGCATGCTTGGAGCGAGCGATTAATTAACCATCTTCAACCACTATAGATATTCTATGCAGAGTATGGAAAGCCTTTATACAAACAGCTCCAAGTTTTCCGCGCTTCATCGACGCAAGGCGGCTGCTAGGCAACCGGCCATCGTGATTACCTCCAACAGCGATGTGCGACACCGGGTAATGTCGGCGCGAATGTTGCGCCTGAAGCAAATGCAAAATCAGCTAGAAGCGGCCAATATGGTCATTGCGGTAATTAGCATTAAACTACGGTGGCACAAGGCATTGGTGCTCTAATCTTTCTTCCCATCTCTCATGCAGGAGCTGACAAAGGATAATCGTTTGCTAAAGTCTGTACAGAAACGGCAGGATTCGGCCCTGTCCAAGTACGTCAACTCGAATGCGGAGCTTCCAAAGTTGCTCAATTCGCACGCGGAAGAGATCCGTACGTGGCAAACGAAGTATCGCAACCTTCAGAACCAAAACAGGGAGCTGAATGGCAAACTGAAGGCGAAGGATGCGCACATACTGACGATTACGGATCAAAACAAGCACCTAGTGCAGCTTAACAAAGATAAGTATGTGTAGTTGCGTAGTGGCTATGGCCAATGTGCTTTCTAACCGAGTGATTCTCCCTTTTCGCTAGACATTTGGAAGAACGCGAAAGACTGGCAGACAGGGTACGATACTTGGAAAACAGGCTCATGGAGAAAGACAACGATGCCAAATTACTCGCTAGGAGACTGCAACTGGAAACGAAAAATTTCAAAGCACAACTGCAACAGGAAGTGTTGAAGCAACGCGAAATGGCACAAAAGCTGGAACGGTCACACCATGAAATCAATCGCTTGAACTCTGTTATTGAGGTATTAATGAGCGTGTTTGGTAATGGAGAAACATTTTCCGCTCTACAAAGGGTTCACGTTGTTCCATTACAGATATACGAGAAACGCACTCCTTCAACTTTACTAAAAAATAGCAGCTTTCTAATGAAGACGACACCTAAGCCTTCTTCGGGACAACAGCAACATCAGCAGCAACAGCAGCCAATGGTACGATATGTAAACGGTACCATGCACAAGTCACCTTTTCCGGTAAGTTTAAAGCTTTTTGGTCCGAATCGTTTAACTCGACAACGGTTGGTCTAATTTGCAGAACTTTTCCGAACCTTCGCCTGTCACCAATCTGGACCTGAGCCCAAAAATCAAACCAGTTCACGATGGCGAAGGGGATAACAAATCTCCCGTTCCCAGTCCAAGAACGCTGCAGCCACTTTCACCTCATGAGGATACGCCCCCAGTTCCACAGAACTCGTCCAAGCCACGGAAGAAGCACGGATCGAAGAAGCAAAAACCGGACACCCAATCGGATGAGGCCAGCGAAAAGCAGGAAGAGCATCAATACGATGAGGGCATGTGTTCCGAGTTCAACCAGTACGCTTTGGAGCAAGAGGCCGAGTTCGATAAGGCAATCGCTTCGGAACTGTTTCGCTTGCAGACGGAAATGGGTACGTCTGGTGCGTCGAAACAGCCGAAAAGCCAAACCATCAACCGGTACAGCGCGACGACGGAAACATCCTACGAGGATGATTACGAAACGGACCAATCGCCGGAAAAGACCGTAGATCATCTGACCGAAATATTCGAGCATAAAGCGCACATCAGTCAAATCGAGGAGCAGTTCCGTGAGGTAAGCTCATCGGCCACTACCAATGGATATTCTACGGCTAAGGAGAGTGTGAAGGTGCGTAGCATGAAGAAACGTATGGCCAACTCTTCCGAAACGAATGATTCGGACTCGGTCGATAGCCGCGAACAGTCCAGTCGTTCGTCCGCTGCGAAGGATCTGGAAGCGATGAAGCAGGAAATGCATCAAAGTATATTGAAAAAGGAGGCTTTGCTGGACACGTTCTGTGACGAGTTTAATGGCAAGGAAGCGGCGAGAGNGAGGTAAGCTCATCGGCCACTACCAATGGATATTCTACGGCTAAGGAGAGTGTGAAGGTGCGTAGCATGAAGAAACGTATGGCCAACTCTTCCGAAACGAATGATTCGGACTCGGTCGATAGCCGCGAACAGTCCAGTCGTTCGTCCGCTGCGAAGGATCTGGAAGCGATGAAGCAGGAAATGCATCAAAGTATATTGAAAAAGGAGGCTTTGCTGGACACGTTCTGTGACGAGTTTAATGGCAAGGAAGCGGCGAGAGCACCGCCACAGCTGAACCGACCCAAGCTGGACAACACGAAGCGCACGCAGATAGATCCTAAAAAGAAGCAAAACTTGCTGGAAGTGCTGAAGGCAATCGATGGTGATAGTTTCGAGAAGTGAGCATTTTGCAGGTTCTACAACACGGTTCCAGATGCAGATTGGCAATGATGAAATTGATGAATCCTATTTATTGGCAGTAGCGCCAGGGACAGTGAATAGATGTATTTTATAATAAAACTTATCTACGAATGAATTTTTATGCTTTTTTGTGAATTGAATGTGAAAACACACCAGTTTGGTTGACTACTTAGTTTAGAAAATTATTATTTATGAAGGTATAAGAGCATTTTCCATTGTTCAGAATGTATTCAGCACTAACCAACGGTTTTATTGCAGATTTGAACTGTAACTCAGCACTGAAGGCAACGTTATACCAGCAGTATGTCAGCATTATACCACCAACTGACATTTCGGCTGGCGTGAAAAGAAACGTCAAACAGAGAACATCAACAACGCAGCGGCGGAAAGCGTGTTGTGATTTTTGCCAGAAATATTAGTCGAAATTTGCACGCTTTTTCACCATGGATGATGGCGATTATGATCACGATGAGTGAGTATTGCGTACAGCTTCCGGTGAGTTGTGTTGGTCTAACGAAACACTGTCCCATTTCACCAGTGTCGGTGGGGATGATTTCGACGACGTCGAGGAGGACGACAACATCGACGAGCTGAACCAGGAGGAGGACGGAGACAACATCGAGATCATCAACCCGGGCCAGGCCGGTGGTGGCGTACCGAAGAACAAGCGCATCACGACAAAATACATGACCAAGTACGAACGGGCGCGAGTGTTAGGTACGCGGGCGCTTCAGATTGCCATGTGCGCACCGATCATGGTGGAGCTGGAAGGAGAAACGGATCCGCTGCAAATAGCGATGAAGGAGTTGAAACAGCGCAAAATTCCCATCATCATACGGCGCTACCTGCCCGACTCGTCGTACGAAGATTGGAGCATCGATGAGTTAATCATAATCGACCATTAAGGATAGTTCGTAAAGGTATTGGTAAAGGGAAAATACAGTCTTCTCTACACGGCTGCAAAAATGTGACCACGCGTGCATGTTTGGTTTAAAATGTTGCTTTATTGAACTATTGGTAGGCGGCAGTAAATTCTGCTAGCTCCAGGTAAACCCGCCGTCCGCTTGGCTGTACAGCAAGCGTTCCGTGTCGAACACGGAATCCTTCGTCGCCCGGCACATGTTTTCGACGATGCGCATGTTGAGCCCACAGTCGGACAGATTCTCCTTGCCAAACACGGGTCCTGCCAGGGCGGATGCATCGTTTTCCTTGTCGGAATCGCTAATGAGCTTCTGGGACGCTTCACACAGTGCCGTCGTGCTGGGTACGGTCGCAAGCGTTAGGCTGTAGTTGTCCTTACTTTCGCACAGTAAATCCGTCACGTACGGCAGGATGTGTGGCAGGATAACGCCTTGCAATTCCGTGCTGTGGTATTCCTGTCCATCCATTTGAATTTTGCTAGAACGTGTTTGCAGCGTGCGAAGTGTCGCTCCGGCGAAGGACACTGGCGCCAGCAGTGTCGGTGGTATGCCAGCTAACCGCCCAACCTTCGCGATGGTGCTTTTCGCGTTGAGCAGAAAGTTGAAGAACGCCTGACATTCGGGACCTTCGATGAGGACTAGCGACAGATCGCTGTAATCAGCGCCACATTCTCGCTGCTGCTGTTTCTTGCTGTGGTTGTCACTGATCTTGCGTATTTCTGCCGCATCCACGCCAAGACTTTCCAGCCACTGCTCACCATCCATATCGTCATCGTCCTCGTCGGCATTCGCTTCCAGCGACCGATCGGCCGTATCTTCATTGCACGCGGTTTGTTGTGACTGTTCTTCGGACGAGTTGGAAAAGCTACTGTTACCGATACCCGATTCGGAGGAACGGTTCAAGTTGTCCTGTGCCGTTTGTGACCCTTTCTTTAGTGNATTCTCGCTGCTGCTGTTTCTTGCTGTGGTTGTCACTGATCTTGCGTATTTCTGCCGCATCCACGCCAAGACTTTCCAGCCACTGCTCACCATCCATATCGTCATCGTCCTCGTCGGCATTCGCTTCCAGCGACCGATCGGCCGTATCTTCATTGCACGCGGTTTGTTGTGACTGTTCTTCGGACGAGTTGGAAAAGCTACTGTTACCGATACCCGATTCGGAGGAACGGTTCAAGTTGTCCTGTCCCGCTTGTGATCCTTTCTTTAGTGGCATCGTGAATTCAATCTCTTCCTGCTTCAGTGCGGCACGCATTCCCCGTGTGGTTGGTGTTAGCAGTGCGTGCGTTTCGACTCGTCCACCAATACCGGCCGCACGGAACAGAACGGTGAACGAGTTCGCACACAGATAAAAGTACGGACACTGCCGGGCACGGACCAGCTGGAACAGGTTGCGGAAGCTAATGGTCCACTCTTTCGCCAACACGGCGCGGACGGATTCGTCCAGCGGCGTTTGTGTATGATTGTTTCGTGCATTCCGGGGAAACAATGTGAACCACGGCAGATACGGATGTTGCCAGTAGAGGGTAGCCTGATAAAAGCGTGCACCGGGCGATATATCCAACCCGGTGGAGGATTCCTTCGAGTCAATACAGCGAACGAAGGAGGTGAGACCGCTTGCTTCTTGGTTGGTTTTTAAATTTGTGCCCGGTATTGGCGTTAGACAGATGATGCGCATCTTGCTCTTGATGCTCCAGTGGATCGGTGCAAGCTTACTAGTCTTGGGAGCTTCCTCTTCCGGTTCCGCGGGTAGTGACTGTTCTATCGGACAGTGCTGCTGCAGAAACCGTTGATCTATGGCCGGTTTTGCGGACGGTACTTCAAGATTTGGCACTATTGCCGTCGGTGCCGGTTTGTTGAGCAGATTGAAGATGGTTTGTTCGCCTCCATCCAAATCATCCGTGTGAACTTCCTTCTGTCGTTTGGGTGCTGGATCCACATTTCTGGCGACGAAGAATAAGTTAAATTAACATCCCAACGATCTCAACACGCTTCCTTCCGCACTTGTTACCTCGAGAAAGGATTCTTGCGTTTCGTGTTGGCTTCGAAACGATTCACTAACGCGTCTGGCTCACTGCTCGTTTGCTGTGTCCCATGCTTGGACGCACTTTTCGAATGATTGTTTATACGATCCTGCAGCGCCCGCTGCTTTCGTTTGAGCCGTTGCATTTTCAAAATATCTTCCGGTCGTTTCCATTGCGATGGGTTCGATAAAATACCTTCGGTGTTGGAATTCATTTCGGCGAGTAATGTTGGACGTGGACGGGTTTTGTTCGTGAAATAAGCGCGAGGAAATGATGATGCGACGCTTTGTTTACATCAGCCAGCTGTCACAATTGTATGGTGAACAAACGCACATATACGCACGCACACACACATTCACGTGGAAGTGGAAAATCAGAGCGAGAGGGAGTTTGTACGTATTTCCAACAGATGGCGCTAACGTCGGTGTCAGTTTGAATTTGAACGATAATTGTTATGCTGCAGCTGTTTTATCCGTGCTTGTTGATTTTAAAAAGGATACAGCAAACGAATAACGTAATGTAGTTTTTTTGTTAATAATCACTCGAAATAGAATACATAGTGTAATATTATTCTAAATTATTACTAAATAAAGTTACAGAAGTGTTCTTAATACAAAGGAAAATGAGAATGATTAGAAATATTTTGGAATATTTTATTTTATAATGGAATATATGCCGAAGTACCGAATAGAGTTTCCAATTACCACAGAAATAAATTGAATGCTTCATCTGTTTGTTTGGTTGTGAAACTGGTACGCCAACCATTGCTTGCTCCAGTCCGGAATAGTTAATCGGAACACCGTTCCACCCGGGCCAGCACTAAGCCAGGATTTCTTTTGGCACGAAAGATAAAGCTATTACGGCATTAAGCTTCTATTTTTGCATCTTTTTGGGAAGTGCCTCTCTCTCTCTCTCTCTCTCTCTCTCTCTNGAAGGTGGGAAATTGGTTGCCCTATGACCTGAAGCCAAGAGACGTCGAACGCCGTTTGTTCACTTGTGAACAACTGCTCCAAAGGCAAGAGCGGAAGGGATTTTTGCATCGAATAGTGACTGGTGATGAAAAGTGGGTACATTACGATAATCCAAAACGTCGTGCAACGTATGGATACCCCGGACATGCCACATCATCGACAGCCAAGCCGAATATTCATGGCGCGAAGATCATGCTGTGTATTTGGTGGGACCAGCTGGGTGTGGTGTATTATGAGCTGCTACAACCAAACGAAAAGATCACTGGGGAGGTCTATAGACGACAATTGATGCGTTTAAGCCGTGCTTTGAAAGAAAAAAGACCACAATACGCCGATAGACACGACAAAGTCATATTGCTACATGACAATGCCAGGCCACATATAGCGGTACCGGTTAAAAATTATTTAAAAACACTCAAATGGGATGTCCTACCCCACCCGCCGTATAGCCCAGACATTGCCCCTTCTGATTACTATTTGTTCCGGTCGATGGAACACAGCCTGGCTGACCAGCAGTTCCATAATCACCAAGAAGTGCAAAAATGGATGGAGGATTGGTTAGCGGCCAAACCGCCATCTTTTTTCCGCGACGGGATCAGAAAGTTGCCTGAAAGGTGGAAGAAGGTTGTGGAAAGTGACGGACAGTATTTTGAAAATTGAATAAATTACCATTTCGCCAAAACAGAGCCCAAAACTTTGGTTAAAAACCGCACGAACACATTAATACTCCTAATAATAATCACACTAAATAGAATACATAGTGTAATATTATTCTAAATTATTACTAAATAAAGTTACAGAAGTGTTCTTACTTACAATACTTTGGAATACTTCATTTTACAATGGAAATACAAATATGTGCCGAAAAACCGAATAGAGTTTCCAATTAGCACAGAAATAAATTGAATGTTTCATCTGTTTGTTTGATTGTGAAACTGGTACACCAACCATTGCTTTTTCCAGCCCGGAATAGTTAATCGGAACACCGTTCCACCCGGGCCAGCACTAAGCCAGGATTTCTTTTGGCACGAAAGATAAAGCTATTACGGCATTAAGCTTCTATTTTTGCATCTTTTTGGGAAGTGCCTCTCTCTCTCTCTCCCTTTCTCTCTCTTAAGTTTCTTTAGCCGCTTATCCTTCCCCAAGGGTTGGGAAAATGGTACGCAAAACAGCTACACCAGGGGAATGAACGTTCAAGTGTACTGCAGTAATGCGCACCAGTGTAAGGAGGCAACAACAGGAAAAAAAACCCCTACAGAACTACAGACGTACATCAATGTCTTCATTTGGAGTTTATTTTGCCCCTTTTTTATATCCAAGACCAAGAGATGTTTCCTATCAGATACTACTGAAGTGGTTGATTTTTACTTCAACACCAGCACAAAGTTCATCATCGGTCGGTGCAAGGGCAAGGAAGGAAGGAAGGCGATGACTGGCGATGAAGAGTTTTGATGCACAAAAGTCCCCGAGTGTGCTGACGGTAAAGTGTGGGAAGCCTTACCTTCCGTGCGGTTCCTGCTCGTGAGAACACACATTCCTGCCAACCGTCAACCAACTGGTCGGTTGGGGCCCGCGCGCGACTAAAGATAGAAAATACTTAAAGTATGTTTTCTAAATCGTATTGGATCTGCATAAAATTTGAATACGCTTAGGAAATGGAAATTTTTCCATGCTCTTCCAGCCATATCCGGGTTCCGGGAATGGGTGAGTTTCCTTTCCTTTTTTCTTTATTCACCATCCGCTCGGTACTGCTCGGTACTCCCCGGTCGGAATGACGTCTGGGTGCCCAAATCTTAGTGTGCGACAGGTTCCTTTGCGTCCTGTTTGCTGTCGTCGGATTCAGTTGTTGTGTTTTTTTTTTGTCGCTTCAAATCTTTCCCTTTTTTTTTTGTTTGCTTTGGTTTTGGCTTTGCGAGGACAGTTTGTTGCTTTTCGCGTAGCGTGGCGCGATTTGCGTCCCTGTTTGTCGGGTCGCGCGAACCACCTCGAACCGGAACGGATTTTGCCCGACGTTAGGTCGTGGTGGGGTGACTGCGGCCAACACACACACACACACAGTCGGAGCTGAATGAAAAAGCTTTAAAATTTTATTTATTTGTCTGCTGATTTCGATGTCTGATTTCTTCTGCTGTTTTTCTGTCGAACAGCGCCTGTTACGAATGGCCGTGTGTTTTTTGTGTGTGTTGTGTAAGCTACATTTACACCATTCATGTCAAACCACTTCCAAACGATCCATTGTAACATCTTCCGGATTTAGCACGTTTGGTTGGTCGGATTCCGTTTCTTTTGCTCGGTGTTTGCCGGTGCAAAGAATATGTTTCAATCTGTGTCACTTTAACGCCCTCGATAATGTGTGGCTGTTGTCGGCCGCGGGAATCCGTCCAGCGGATTGTGGTGCGAATGTTGTTTTTTTTTTTGTGCAGTTGTGCAGATGACAATAGCAAGATAGATTTATCTACCATCGGTACAAAGTGGCTGGCAAAACAGCTCCCTTCATACTGTGGTGGAAATTGTTTTTCTATCGCCGCGTTGAACGATGGCTCTCGGCATTGGCAACATATTTTATGTCTTACAGCAACTTCACTATTGCGGTTGTAGTTTTTTTTTCCTGCACTTAAATTAAATACGGTAATTCAAACACCTCAAACACGGAACGATTGTTCATCGTTGTGAGCGATTTTTACTCTACAAACTCGAACAAACATTTTCCACTTTTGTCCTATTTCTCACAAGAAAATCTCACTAAAAATTAGATCTGATTCTTGAGGATTCGTCGATGTCCTCAAATATGGATGAAAGGATCCAAGTTTGATGAGTATTTCAGAAAGATATATTGAATTTATCGAATCTGACCCTTCTTCTGAAGGTTCACAACAGCAAGAATGTTCATTAATTTAAGCTTTTTCTTGAAAACTCCATCTTACAGCTTCAAGGTACAGAAATAGATAAAACCACAAATTAATACACGAATTATTGAAAACGTTGATCAAGAAATGGAAAAGAGAATATTAGTTGAAGGTGAATGTTTCTCTACGTAGAGAATGAAAGATGGTTTATCAAAATAATTGAATATTTCTGTATATTAAACCAAATTGTTAAAAGAAAGAGAAGAAATTGACAATTTCTCCTACAAGACACATTTTATTGAGGAAATCATTCATTGCACCAAGTCTTTGGTAGTACATAAGTGATGAATTTGAGTCTTCCTATAAGATACTGCAATTAATATCTACAGTCTCCAGTAATGAATTTATGGGTTTTATATTGGTTTTTAAGGAGCATTAAGTAGATTAGAGTGGCTCAATTTTAAACCTAAAGAAATTGCTTCCAAAGACTCAATTGTTCCTTACCAAAGTATCTCCAAGTATCTCTACATTCCTGAGCTCCTGTATGGCAACTATGTGTGCCATAAAAACTGGTGATAAGATTGATAAACCATATCTGCTCCACCGAACCAAAACCTAAAAACCCGATTTAAATAATCCCTACCAAACCGAGGTGCGAGGTGCGAAATGTTTCACTCAAATCCGCAAATCGACCGTAAATGTGACGTGCGACACAAGTGATCAGCGACCAACCAAGGGACGGTTGGTGACACGTACGTTTTGGGACTTTTTTTGTTTGTTTCCCTTTCTATATTTAACCCCTTGTGGAGTGGCACAGAACAAAACACACAAAAACGGGACGGTGTTTTTAGACTATTTATTTATTTACACTACACTGGGGTTTTTATTTTTCACGCAGTTCGCGACGGCGTGTTCAGAGCGTGTTACTGTCCCGGGGCACTTGGGGGAGAGAGAGAGAAAAAAAAGAAACGACCAAACTCCGCCACAGGACCAAATCCATCAAAATCAACTGTTAAGCATGTATTTATCAATCTTTTGCTTTTGCTTTTGTGCTGAAATGGTGGTGTCTAGACATTTCCCATACGTACTTGGACCGCTTGGGACACTTGGAACTTTGGCAGTGTTTTACCACCGAAAGAAAATCTGGTACGCCAACTCTTCATTCGGCCATTCACACATACACACACACACGCACCGGTTAACACCTTTTTCTTTCTCTAAACACAAAAAAACGTGATAAATTATTTATAAGAAAGTGTACATCGTGCGTGCCTACCACCAGCCCTGTGGGCACCAAAGTTTCATGCACATCCGGTCAGCAAAACACACACACACACACAGTATCTGTTATCCAATTAAATCTAATCATCACGCTTAAGAGTGAGAAATCCAACGGAAAAAAACACTGCGGAACCACCTCAGTGCCTGGCCAGAGTTGGGGTTTTTCGTATTTTTTGTTTTGTTTTGGGACCCAAAGATGGATGAGTCTCTGAAATTAGTGGTTCAGCTTTTCTTTTTTTTTCTTTTTGGAGGGTACGGTTGGATTCGTTGGAAAAGGCCCAACGATTGTGCTTTAGACATGGAGCGAATGGTGTAGTAGCCAGCGGACGTATCGCTATCATTAGCTCAGGAAGTGAGAAAATGATGATCGGCCATCGTGGAAAGGTTAACTTTCTACACACAGATTGGCGGGAAATGGCCACCAGCTAATGGCGTACCAGCCATACACCCACACCGGATACACAGGCGGTGGGTTGTGTCCACCATGTTTGCCTGCGACACCGTTTGGGGTTGCTGCTGTTCACCCTTTTCTTTTTGTTTCGAGGTTAATGATGGGTTATGGGTTACCTATCCGGCTGTTTTGGTGTAGTCGGTCACCAGTCACACAGCAATAACAACATGAAAAAAACACCCCCCCTCCCCCTCCCCCCCTCCCCTCCAAAAGGTAGTCACAACATGCGTACGGTGGCGTAAGCCAGTACCGAGTACGTATTGGGNGGGAATCCGTCCAGCGGATTGTGGTGCGAATGTTGTTTTTTTTTTTGTGCAGTTGTGCAGATGACAATAGCAAGATAGATTTATCTACCATCGGTACAAAGTGGCTGGCAAAACAGCTCCCTTCATACTGTGGTGGAAATTGTTTTTCTATCGCTGCGTTGAACGATGGCTGTCGGCATTGGCAACATATTTTATGTCTTACAGCAACTTCACTATTGCGGTTGTAGTTTTTTTTTCCTGCACTTAAATTAAATACGGTAATTCAAACACCTTCAACACGGAACGATTGTTCATCGTTGTGAGCGATTTTTACTCTACAGACTCTAAGAAGAAAATTTAACTAAAAATTAGATCTCATTCTTGAGGATTCGTCGATGTCCTCAAATATGGATGAAGGGATCCAATTTTGATGAGTATTCCAGAAAGATATATTGAATTTATCGAATCTGACCATTCTTCTGAAGGTTCACAACAGCAAAAATGTTCATTTATTATAGTTTTTTTTTTCCTGAAAAATGCTTTTTTCAGCTTCAAGGTAGATAAAACCACAAAAATAATACACGAATTAGTGAAAACGTTGATCAAGAAATGGTACAGAGAATATTAGCTGAAGGTGAATGTTTCTCTACGTAGAGAATGAAAGATGGTTTATCAAAATAATTGAATATTAATGTATATTAAACCAAATTGTTAAAAGAAACAGAAGAAATTGACAATTTCTCCGACAAGATACATTTTATTGAGGAAATAATTCATTGCGCCAAGTCTTTGGTAGTACATAAGTGATGAATTTGAGTCTTCCTATAAGATACTGCAATTAATATCAACAGTCTTCAGTAATGAATTTATGGGCTTTGTATGGATTTTAAGAAGCATTAAGTAGATCATAGTGACTTAATTCTATAGTCAAAAAAAAAAATCCCTTCCAAAGACTCAATTGTTCCTTACCAAAGTATCTCCACGTATCTCTACATTCCTGAGCTCCTGTATGGCAACTATGTGTGCCATAAAAACTGGTGATAAGATTGATAAACCATATCTGCTCCACCGAACCATAACCTAAAAACCCGATTTAAATAATCCCTACCAAACCGAGGTGCGAGGTGCGAAATGTTTCACTCAAATCCGCAAATCGACCGTAAATGTGACGTGCGACACAAGTGATCAGCGACCAACCAAGGGACGGTTGGTGACACGTACGTTTTGGGACTTTTTTTGTTTGTTTCCCTTTCTATATTTAACCCCTTGTGGAGTGGCACAGGACAAACACACAAAAGCGGGACGATGTTTTTAGACTATTTATTTATTTACACTACACTGGGGTTTTTATTTTTCACGCAGTTCGCGACGGCGTGTTCAGAGCGTGTTACTGTCCCGGGGCACTTGGGGGAGAGAGAGAAAAAAAAAAGAAACGACCAAACTCCGCCACAGGACCAAATCCATCAAAATCAACTGTTAAGCATGTATTTATCAATCTTTTTGCTTTTGCTTTTGTGCTGAAACGGTGGTGTCTAGACATTTCCCATACGTACTTGGACCGCTTGAGACACTTGGAACTTTGGCAGTGTTTTACCACCGAAAGAAAATCTGGTACGCCAACTCTTCATTCGGCCATTCACACATACACACACACACACGCACCGGTTAACACCTTTTTCTTTCTCTAAAACCAAAAAAACGTGATAAATTATTTATAAGAAAGTGTACATCGTGCGTGCCTACCACCAGCCCTGTGGGCACCAAAGTTTCATGCACATCCGGTCAGCAAAACACACACACACACAGTATCTGTTATCCAATTAAATCTAATCATCACGCTTAAGAGTGAGAAATCCAACGGAAAAAACACTGCGGAACCGCCGAAAACCTGGCCAGAGTTGGGGTTTTTCGTATTTTTTTTTGTTTTGGGACCCAAAGATGGATGAGTCTCTGAAATTAATGGTTCAGTTTTTCTTTTCTTTTCCTTTTGAAGGGTACGGTTGGATTCGTTGGAAAAGGCCCAACGATGGTGCTTTAGACATGGAGCGAATGGTGTAGTAGCCAGCGGATGTATCGCTATCATTAGCTCAGGAAGTGAGAAAATGACGATCGGCCATCGTGGAAAGGTAAACTTTCTACACACAGATTGGCGGGAAATGGCCACCAGCTAATGGCGAACCAGCCATACACCCACACCGGATACACAGGCGGTGGGTTGTGTCCACCATGTTTGCCTGCGACACCGTTTGGGGTTGCTGCTGTTCACCCTTTTCTTTTTGTTTCGAGGTTAATGATGGGTTATGGGTTACCTATCCGGCTGTTTTGGTGTAGTCGGTCACCAGTCACACAGCAATAACAACATGAAAAAAACACCCCCCCTCCCCCTCCCCCCCTCCCCTCCAAAAGGTAGTCACAACATGCGTACGGTGGCGTAAGCCAGTACCGAGTACGTATTGGGTATTAATGGTTCTGCTTTTTTGCTTTACCACCCTGTTGTGCTCTATGATTATGAACTTCGCCGTGCTGGGTGAGCTTGGACCCTGTACGCCAACAATTAGAACAGCCCAATGGGGGAGCAGGAAATTAGAAGGCGCTAGAATTAGAATGGAATTAGCGGTTCGATGACCGGATTTCGGGACGAAAGTTTTCGCTCACCCATCTAATCAAACACGGCTGCGATTGGGTTTTGCTGCTTTTCTGCAATTGGGGGTTTCTCCCCGTGTTAGCATGAGGAATTACTTTCGTATACTAAAAGAAGTTACAGTGTAACAGAGAAGAAAATTGTAAGAAATATTATTATTATTATGATTTACTTTAAAAGAGTAAACCTTTTTTAACCTTTCGATTGTAATCGTCCTTATCTGTTGTACCTCCTACCTAACAACCCCCCCCCCCCCCCCTCCTCTCACCCAAAACTTCCTGCTGTTCTTATCGGTAGCTCAATTTCTTTGCGGTTTCGGCACCGAAGAAAGCCATTTACACCTACACTCCCGGGAAGATCGGTCAACTCAGCAACCCAAGAAAGAAGGAGGAGGAGGAAGAAGAAAAAAGGGCAACGAAATAGAGTAATTAAATTTACATAATTTATTTATACTCTCCCTTTCAGTTCTTCCTCTGTGTATGTGTGTGAGGAGGTGTGAGAAGGTGTGAGAAAAATAAACAACACATCCGAAAAGGAAGGAAGGAAATGAACAGCAAACTCCTTCCCCCACCCCAATTCACCTACCCCCCCACATCCCGATGGATGAAGTGTCCTGTGAAAGTTAGCCCAACCTAATAAATGAATAATAAATAGTTTTCGATCGTAAATCCCAAACACCCGGGCGCTGTAAAGTGCGGCTATAGGTGGGCCCACTAAGACGGTTCTAAGGTGCGAAGCTAAGGCTAAGGTGGGAAAGTGTTATTCGCCACCAGAAGAAGTTTTGTACCGACCGAACGGGAGCTGAAAATCGGGGTCGTGGATTAGCCAATTATCCCTGCCGGAGGCGGAAGTGTGTGTGTGTGTGTGTGGCAAGTTGATTTAGTACGTTCGATGAACGTAGTGATTACCGGTGACATTCGGCGAACCTGGCCGGGTCTGGTTCGTCATAAACGTAAAGCTACCTTAAACTTTATGATGATTAGTGTGATGGTTAGTTTGTTGTGTGTGTGTGTTTTTTTGTGTTCGTTATGTTTATCCTTTTCTTTTTAATTGTGTGAGTTATGTTTTACAACTTTTTGGATTTATTTTACAATCATTTAGATTTTGCTTGTTTGTTTTCGGTACACTTTGATAAGAGTGAACTAAAAAATTAAGTATCTTTAACTTAAAGCAAATGAGTAGTAATTTATTATAAAATACTT
>CM032178.1:11378537-11430852 GCA_018908115.1 Anopheles rivulorum
TGGACCTTTCCGATGGTTGACTTTCCGCTGTTTGCACCGATTTTTCATTTTCCCGTTAAAGTGTCTTGGATTTCGTTATTTCAATTAAATATGCTAATAATGCATTGATTTTGTGGGAAAACCTTCGGCAAAGAAGGGGAGGGGGACAAGAAAAGCCAACAAAGAAACGCGTGGTGGGTGTGGGTGAGCAAAATGAAATGAGAGAAAAAAAGAAAGAAAGGAAACCGTTTTCCATGGCTCTTTAAACATTGTGCCTTATTGTCCTGTACCGTTTGCCCGGGTACTCGTACATTCTGTCGTGGGCAAATAAAGTCTCCGTCTCTTCTTGCCAGACACACCAAACCGGGACGACTTTCCATCAACGGCCACCATTGCGACGCGTGTTAGGGGGTGTGTGTGTGTGTTTTTTTTTTGTTTTCTCGGGAAGTTGACCGACAGGCGACCGGCGGCCGATCCGGAGTGGATGGCCAACATCCGGGCCGGGCCGGGACCAAAAACCGCGGAACGGTTTGGCAACAAATTTATTGCTTTTTGCAGCCGTCCCTGGTACGCTGTGTTGTCGTCGATTTAAAAATAAGCTCAAACAGCAGGTGACAGGTCGGGGCTTTGGCTGGGCCAGTGGGGCGGACATGGCGGTGGACAGA
This sequence comes from Anopheles rivulorum, assembly GCA_018908115.1. Taxonomy (NCBI): domain Eukaryota; kingdom Metazoa; phylum Arthropoda; class Insecta; order Diptera; family Culicidae; genus Anopheles; species Anopheles rivulorum. Next base: position 11,379,182 of record CM032178.1, read on the forward strand.
TTGGGTCGACCAGGGTCGGATCATGGTGACAGAATTGCGCCAGTCGTGCGTTAAGAAATTATGCAAATGTTGCAGTTCGGTTGGAGGATTTTTTTTTCGCCCTTCTTACGTTCTTCCTCGGTCCTCGGCCAGCATTGCCTTTTGTCGTTCCGGGATGCCTCATTCGACCCGTTTCGGTGGCAGTTGGAAAGTTTCAATGCTGTTGCTTCTGGTGTGTGTTAAATTTGGTTCTTTTATTTCGCGCCAGACACACACACACATACACATAGGCACTTTAGGGTGGAATCGTTTGTCTTTAAATGCTTTGATCAGTGTCTTGTTTGTGGGTGACATCCTAAGATCGTTTAATGCTTATCGATTGAGGACAGAGATCAATATTGTTGGAAAGAATTACACTCAGAAGTCCAAAAAGAAGATGACTTAGTGACTTTTTTGTAAATACAATTGCCTTAAGAATAAGAGCGACAAGACATACAAATTTAGGAGTATTTCGAAGAAATGGTTTAAAAACATGAAAAATAAGACGTTTTTGTTAGAGTTTCTGTAGAAAAGTTGTGTGAAAACCCGAGTTTGTGGTTCTATCGGCATCCGCAACATTAAAAATATTACCCAACGTCGATTATCCGTGCTCAATGTGACTCGATACTAATGAACGAATAACCCGGATAATAGAGACTTCTCTTTTCGTTGGGAAACAGGGTAATTTTTGTATCGTTGAGCATATCTTATGTATCGAGTATATCGTGTTATTCACTATTTTATAATAATTTGTTTTCCATTGGTTTTTGGATTTTGCAGTCAATATTACAAATTGCTTTTGGAACTGTCATTTCTATGTTCCACGAATAATCCAACCGCTGGTTAAATTGCTTCGGATGTTCGGCATTCCACTGTATTATGAAGCAAGATACCTGATACTAAGGAGATACTTGACACTATTACTGGACCAGATTTTGAAAAATTTCATGCTACAAATACTGATAGCAAATTAATAAACCTTTAATTCGGTGTGGAATATCTTGGTGAAAAGCCTTAAGTCAATCTGTTTAGTTCAGAATTGTAAAATAGATAAAATCGCATTTCAACATTAAAATTAAGCGATTCCACGACATGAGAATGAGTTTAATTTTTGGCTGCAATAAGAAGATGATGTAAGATTTTAAATAAAGAGTACCATAAGCCACCATTTTTGAAACTTTGGATTGATGATACAAACAACTTATTTTGGAATAAATTATATCTCAATTTTCTTATTCTATAAATTAACATAAAATGTACCAAAAAGCGAACTTCCTCGAAGCAAATCAATAAACTTTCCTTTCATCGCTCTCTGCATTTCCCCTCCACAAAAAAGTCGGATATATTCCTTAACCACTAACCAAAATCATGCAAAAACGAAGGCATAAAGCGGCCCTATCCTTTCCTGGGTCTGGAAGCAAACTCACAACCGTCGTCGTCGCCCAATTAGCAGTCCATTATCGAATGCGACAAGTGACTCCGATTTGTCCGAAACCGAAAACAGCCGTACACAGGCATCATCCGGCCAGGCTGTGCCGTGCAAACCAGAGCTCGATAGCCACGAAACCCCCGGCACATCAGCAGACAGGAGTCCGTGCGCCCTGGCTGCTGATTCCCCCTCTTTTGCAATCGCAATTTCATTAGGAATTCAAAGTCCTACACTCGCCAAGGGGAAAGTCAACCACAGCAGCCACCACCAGATGGAACGAGCCCACGGGGCCCAACCCTTTCCGGCTTTCGGGTTTCATGGTACGGTTGGCATCTAGTCGCCGGTACTGCTGCCGGTCTAGCTGAAACCGAACCGAAACGAATCGGTGACAACATCGGCCACAACAAATTAGAACTTTTTGGCACATTTGGGTACGGCGGTTAACAGGGGAACAAACCCGGCCGGCTGTGGTGTAATGGCATGCCATTCGGATGATCGGGCTGATTTGCTAGTTTTGGATGACAGTTTCATCAAGGTTTTCGTTTTTTTTTCGACGTCCTTTTTTGACAGTTTACTTACCTTCTTTCGGTGATGTAGCACACGATGGCACCGGCTGCAGTGGACAGATACTCGGTCGTAGTTTCGGAACAATGGAGAGCCGCCGTGTTAGTTATGGTTTTTACAAAAAAAAAGGAAACTATTAAAATATACCACAGCTTCAGCAGAACATAACACGCGATTCTTCCTTCGGTACACTTCCTGCAGCACTTGCTGACAGCAGCAGCTGGAACGTCAACAGTACTTCAACGCCTTCTGAGATTCGAAACTCGAGGCGACGGTAATGAAATTAAATGCTTAATAAAGGAATATTTATTGATATATTTCAATTCACCTAATTTGATGGGGACCCCCTACCGAAGCGAAATAAGCGAAATGCCCGCCGCCGTAATGGTTTGCATCCCTAACAATACCCAGGAGATCGGAACGGAACGGAACGGAAGCTGAAACAGAAATGTGTTTTTAAATTGTTACGCTGTTACTAAAAAAAAGGGAACATCCTTAAACGGGAAGTATGCATTTTAAAGAAACACACATCCCTAAATGGGAAGGATATTGCCGAATAAGGGCCGAGGATAAGGGATAAAAAGGGATCCGACGGTTGTGTGTGTGTTTTTATTTCCCTGTTTTTTTACTCTCTCTCTCTCTCTTTCTCCCTCTACCTCACGTGCTTCTTGTTCGCATAAACAGATAAATGAACATAATAAACAGGGGGTTGATGGGTTCGTACCACTCATAACCGATGACCCCTTCGGATTGGGAATGTTTATTTGCTTTCCTTCCGCGTTGCGATCAGTGTCGATTCATACAAAAAAAAAGTTATCACACACACACTGAGTGAGTAATAATAAAAAACCGAAACTACCGGAACCACCCCCGGAAAATACACCCCCCTCCTCGGGTGATAGGGATGTAACCCAAAAAAGAAACTTAGCTCACCAATAATGGCTTTTTGGCTGCCGCTTGTAGGCACATACGCCACTAAGTCGCTGGTTTCAGGTCAAAGGACCAGAGGACTTTTACTTAAGATGTTAAGAGGCGAAATTGATCCCCTGTTTCGGTATTTTTTTTTGTTGCGGTTCCGTAACAACCGGAAGCAGGTTCGGTAACAAAAGTTTTTTTTTTTTTTGGTTAGTGGCCGTCGGCCGTGCTCCACGGGATGTCTTTCACAAGAAACGTGCCCGCTTGGAAAGACGTTAAGTAACTCCTCCTGATGTCATAATTTAGTGCTTTTCTTTTGTTGTGTTGTGGAAAAAGAAAGAAAGAATCATTCAATATTCCTTTATCGAGGACGAATATATTTTTAAATGGTTTCAATTTGTTTAACAGCGGAATGTTTGGAACGTCATTACAAAATAGTGCTTCTTCTTCTACTACAGTGTATCAATTTCTAGTACTAGTGGCATCGGAAAATCGAACCCCAAAATTACGGTCCGAAATGACGATTTACACTGATCGGAACCCTTTCTTTTCCCATCGTTCCATCGATACATCCTGCTGACCCCTTTTTTAAGGTAATCGGGGAAAAGGGCGGGGGAGGCAGGGAGGGATTTCTTTAAATTAAATCCCTTTCCATCCATTTTCCATCACGTGCCCACACGGGAAGGAAGGTTTAGGGTTTTTAGGGAACCTTTCCTACGTGTGTACTTTCTAATTCGCTCCATCGATCAAGCTAATGTCAATAAAGCGAAAGGATGCAATAAAGAAAGGGTCGAACAGTCCTGCAGGACTGTTCCACGGTGGGTGAGGTTTCATATCATCCACGGGAATGCAATGTTCCTCTTTGTCGCTTTTTTTTTTTTTAGTTTCGAATCATCCCTCCGGTTGACCGCTTGCTGAGCAGCGGCATAAATGGTTTCGAAGGGGATAAAACAATTTTAAAGTATCTGGCACCGCGGTGTATGATATGACCAAATAAAAATAAAAGAAATAAAAAAAGAAACAACCTTCCACCCACACAAAAACACATTGACCTGGCTGATGGAAGCAGTGCAGCGTTGTCGCTAAGGCGTAAAATAGCGCAAAAAAGAACAACGATCGTGAGCGTGTCCAGCACAGGCAAACACACTGTGCAAATGTTTATCCAGCTCGTGAAAGATTACAATTTTCACACGATTAAATCAGGCTAGTGGCTGCCGGCACTGTCCCATTCGTCCCTGTTTGGCGTGCTTCATTTATCAACCAGTCCGAGAAGGGTGCCTAGCGCTTGTTTTGTTCCCTCGCGCAAGGATGATGACCGCGGTGGTGAATTCGCGAACTAAAACTGACGCTAAAACATCCGCACAACATCCGGGCTTGCAAATGTAGCAATTGCGCCTTGGCAGCACTGGGGAATGGTGATGGTGGATATAAATGATGGCATTGGCATAAGGGCGTATTCACACACACACACGAACAAAAATTGTAGCACGAGCGTACAGGACCGACGCGTCAAGTAGGAATCCCGGTATCAAGATACCGGAAAACCCGTCACGCTCACTTTCGTTCCGCGTGCGCGCCGGACGCTATTCGCGTGATTTTTTGTTTTGTTTTGTTTGGCTTCTTCTCACTGTTTCCTTCGTATCCTCATCGAGACCGTTTGTTACAATTTTTGCGCTTGGCAAATGGTTGTGGCCCCGATGGTGTTTTTGTGCGATGTCACCATGACTAAAATGCACAGACAATTCACAGTCGAATAAATCGTTCCGAGCGAGTGCTGCTGATGGCCTCGTGTGACTACTGCTTCCGGCACGAAGATGGCCAGTTGTTTACCAGAAAGGGCCACAACTATTTTACGGGCTTATCGGGCGGGGGTTTTATCGAGTGCAAGAAAATCCGGCGCATCGTGTCAGCCTCTCAAGACGGTGCTGCACTTGAAATATAGTTGTGTGGCTGTTTCCTATTGCTGCGATGTGTCGCGTTTAGCTGTTTTTTCGGTGGAGGGTTTTTCTACTATTTGGAGCATTTTCTTAAGCACTACTTGTATCACACTTGTGAGAAACCGGGGGCAAAACACACACACACACACACACACACTTGGAAACACACACACTCTCCACGCTGGAGTGAATAAATTCCCCATTATTAGTGTTGGGTTTCCAAGTGTTCCAAGTGACGTTCAAAAATTGCCCGATTCCGATTCCTTCCTTCAATAATGGCGCCTCATTAAACGAAAAAAGGACCTTATTTTGTGCGACGTTCGTCGTTCATTAGCAGGACAAGTGGTGGATTCGGCTAGCCAAACTAACTCACGTTGTTCGATTGTTTTTTTTTTGTGTTGTTGCTTTTATTCCCCATTTATCAAGCTGATTTTATTGTCTGCAGTGACACCGGAGCAGAACAACCATAGAAAACAACCCGTGTCCCGTGCGTGGAAGAAAAATGGTTTGCCTTCAGATAAATAACTAGAGCACGCGCCTGCCAAGGCTACGGGATGATAAAAATTATTCCTCAACAACCGCCCGGACCTTCCGGGTCGGATTATTGTTGTTGGCGATTGCTTCCCTCACGTTGGCTGATCACAATCGACGCTATCCGGCGCATCCGGCATGCCCCGTTGGAAAAGTGGTGCAGGGTTGGGCTGGTTTTTGCGCTCGAAATTACACAAACACGCGTCAAATATCGCGTCGGCGCTAGGTGGCAATTGTGGTGACACAAACGCGTCGATATGTCGATTAAAAAACGGCGTCCAATACGTTTCGGGGGATGGTTGCACGGCGGTGTAACTGATGCGTAGCAGCAAAGAAGGGTAAATAAGGGCAGGAAACACATTCACGCAACCGAATATGCGTTGCGTTCCCGCGGTGTCGCGAGTCGTATTGTTCATCTGTTCGCACGTGAGAGGACGAACCAACGCACGCTTTACGCTTCACCGTGTTCGAATGGAACGGATTTGTGTTTCGCCGTTGTCGTCGAGATTGCGCGAGTGCCTGCAATATCCCGCCCCGTCTAAAAACCAAGTCCCATGTTAGGAGCGCGCGCGTGACAGCTCGACGAACACAATTGGTGAAATGTCAAAATATTTACCCATCCCGGGTGACTACCAAAATTTCCCATACCCAGTTGGTGGTTTTGACGGAGTGATCCTAGCAACCTATAGTAGGAAAAGAGAGAGAAAGAGAGAAAGAGAGAGAGAGAAAAAAAAAACCCGGGGAATATTGCTGTCACTGACACGCCGGTGACGATGACGTGGGAACTTTCAAAAGCGAGTTTAATTAATTAGCGTGAGATTGAGACGTCAACAGGCCAGGCGGGCAGGAGACCAAAAAGTCAAACAGGCGGAAAGGTTTTTGTCGGCTTTATTTTTCCCCGTTGTCGTTTGTTGTTTGGAGGAAGTGTGATCAAAACCGCAATCTGCAAGCGACCAAGGATAACAGGGATAAAGGTTTGTTTTCTCATTTTTTTTTTATGTTGGTGAAGCGCTTTTTACGCGAAAGTGACAAGGATCATGGTTATGATTTGATTTGAGTTGACTTGCACTTGACGGTTGTCATGGTGTGAAATGTGATCCAAGGATTGCTTGGATGAGTATGATTCAATTAAGAGCTTCCAGTGAAAGGAGTTCCAACAGTTGGACTAGATAGAAATTTTAGGAGGAGAATGTTGGATGGAGTTTATATTTTTATTGCAAAATTAATTTAGACAAATCTTGAGGACAAACAAAAAGAATGAGCCATTTCGTGCCATAAAACCCATCGATTTGATCCGGCTGGCACATCAATTTCTCATCCCGACAATATCCACAACTCAACCGCCAGGATTGATGGAGATCGATCACAATCTGGAGGAAGAAAGTAAAAGATTTCCCATTTAAAACAGGCATCTTCAAATATTGAATCCTCGTAAGCCTCGGTAATAATGACACAAACGCCCGGCAAAGATGATGGAGTAATATTTGAGCCCCGGGTTCGGTCCGGCTTTTCCTGCAGCGTAATCCATTCCGCCTTTCGTTTAGGAGAAGAAGTTTCCTGCGAGGTGAATGGATGCGGCCATGGTCCGGCCAAAGACGATGGTTTGGACGTGCAAGCCGCCCGTAAATGCACACATCTTAATGGGGAAATAATAATAAAAAATGTCCCGGCTGACTGACTGACGGTGCGCGATGGCGTGTGCCCATCGCAATCGACCGTTGCATTCGACGCCATCAAAATCTCGAACAGCGCCTTCCGTGTCCGAATGACCTCCACAAGAACTAACGAAAAAAAAAAAACATGAAATAAAATACACAAAAAAATTGATGAGCAGCACGAGCAAACCACGCGCCATCGTCGCCGCTTCTGGGACTGGAAGCGTATGATAGATTTATTATGTATTACATGTATTCGCAAGGATATCAAAAGATCATTAGTCGGAATCGGAATCGGAATCGGATGGATTCGCGCTGGGTTGGCCTTTATGGCTGACCGGAAAGGATCGCTGCCGTGGATGATAAATTACTGCCGCACATTGAGCGATGAAAGAGCGTGATGATGGTGTGGAAATAGTTGTGTTTCCTTGGATTTTGTTATTTTCGTTTGGCTTTTAGCTTTATCAACCGGACACCACCATCAGTCGTTGATCGTTTTGTATCAGCCTTGAAGCGAATGTGTCTGTTTTTTTTGTTTTTTATTTTGTTGGTCGGTTCGCTACGGTGCATGACTGGCTGGCGCAAGGCCAATGAAAGCATCCGCATGAATGAATAATAGATGGAACTTGTAATTTGTTACGGCATCGGCATCAGCACGCCGATTTATTAAAAGGCTGGAGAAAGGCCCAACAGTCGTGTACCGTTTTGTTTGGCTTAGGAACGATTAAAGATGTTCACTTGGTGGAAATAGTGATTTATTAACGTTTAATGTTTTGATTGTAAGTTGCTTTCGAAAATGTGCAATCTCTTACAAGCATCCTCTTTAACCTGTAACAGCTGCCAGTGATGAGGAAATAACAATTTTCCTGCACAAAATAACCAAAATGCGGTAAGATCATACGCGGGTTGGAAAGCAGAGGACAAAGCAAAACAATTACACAAGATTCCACATAATTTTCCTTGTCTGCATTTTCACGGCAACAAAACAAGGTGTGTTTCCTTCGGCGTACGATTAAGGTTGCTGCAGCAGGGTGATATATCTTGGTGCTGGCCCGGGGGCCCTTATCCCCAATTTACGCACTCGAAACAAATTTTGGCCTCTTTAAAAAGCCTTCGGTCGTAGGAAGCATTTTGTCGCATTCTGTCGAGATTTGGTCGGAAAGCCCCCAAACTCAAGGCACAAACGAGACAACCAACTGGGAAAAGAAAAGTTCTGAGCATAATCTCACCATCCAGCCCGAACACTGGCGGTTTCTTTAACGCGAAAGGAAGGCTGAGAAGGAATAAAAAAGGAAAACGACTAACTCACTAAAAGTTATGAACTACCCAACAGAATGAACCCAAGGGCGTGCGCCACGTGGAATATTATAGACTCGCTTGGCAAAAGGGATTTTTTTGTTGTTGCGAGCGTATGTTTAAAACCCAGAGTAAAAGATTAGTTTGAAGTTGTGGCTTGTGGCTGTGGAAGGAAAAAAGGTAAACAGCTTCAACAGCGATTCGCTGCTAAAATATTTTTTAAGCGCAAAAATCTGTTCCATTTTGCCCGTGGGAAGTGCTTGCGGTGGCGTACACGGGGAAGAAACGTGGCTCCAGCAAGGATGAAAAAAACAAAAAAATACACGCCCCACAACTAAAGCAAAAAGGAAAGATGATTTAATGAATTTGGTGATGAATTTTTCTAATTTGAAATATGCTAATTTCGGTACGGTGCCGTTCGTTGCGCCAGCCGAAGGTGGTTGTGGGGATTTGGCCGGTGCGAGATTTCTCTTTCTCTTAGCGGTAATTTTGGTCCTCCCCAGCTCGACCACCTCCTGCTGTACCCTTTTCTCCTTTTTTTTTTTCTGTGGGAAGAAGCTGATGCTAAAATGTGCTGTTTATCCTCGTGCCTGGTCCAGCCCTGTGTCGACTTTTAAGTGAAATGGTAACGAGCTGTTTTTAGGTGAGTGTTGATGCTGAAGCCTGGCCATCTCCTTGTTGGGGAGATGAGTGAAAACACCGGTCGTTCTTGCCCGTTGCGAGGCGACGTTTCGATCAAAGTCGTTGTAATGCTGTTTAAAGTTAGATTGCACGGAGAGTTTTACCAGTCCATTCCAGGCTGCCTTGCCATTGCTGTGGTAATGGCGCTTTAAGTGGTGCTTTTTGGATGAGAACTTAAGGGACGCACCGTCCCCAATGTCACAGAGCGTTTTAGATAAACAACATTATAACTTAAAGCTGATGTTTTTTTCCACTTGTGAGAAAAGTGTCCTTAAGAATTGTATTTTTAAAGATAAATTTCTATCCAACGAATCCTCACACTTGATAAGAATCATCTACTGGTTCTTGTATAATTTTGATTCATCATGCACTTTCCTAATTAATTGAACGAAATTTTATCGTTTTCGGTTAAAGTGGTAAGTGAACGAAAAAAAAAAATAAAAACGAAGGTAATGATGCAATCACACACGGAATTTGCTCGGCCAGCTCTAAGTGCACCATCATCATTCTGTTCGCTTTACACATGTTACCACACAAAAGTCCCTATCGTAAATGGACATACAGTGCCGAACGATGAGCACCCAGGAGTGGAACCGAAAAGGGACAGGTTTCTTCGTATCGTAACATCAGCAACCGTGTAACCCGGAACGGTTGTAAGGGTCATCCTTGCGGGCTCGAATCCCGGAATGCCCGGAAAGTCAAAGTTTGACAAAGTGAAACCCCGATGGTCGAAAGCCATTAATTTGCCGTGTTTTACATTTGCTACCATGTTGCGAGGGGTTACAACTAACATTCGGTCGGAAGTGTCCATTAAAACTATTGTGTTCCTCGTCATTGTGTGTGTAAAGCAGCAGTAGCAGGAGTATAGCAGTTTTGTTGCAATCGGGCGGGCTTTTATCGTTGATTGGACCCGAACCGAGTGGCCGGTCGAGTGATTTAATGGAATGTGACAGTTGTGGTTTTACGGGTGCTTTTTTTTTTCTCTCGTGGTGTAATTTACTGTCGGCCACTTGTGTTATAGAAGGCGGCAACACGTTGTTATCTTTCGCTGGTTTGAAAGCGATCCTGGTGGTACGTGATTTGATGGGCCGATTTGTTCGATTTGCGAGAAGTGCTATTGAAAATTAGTCAATTAATTAATTGCTTGCATTGGTTGGAAATCGACCGAAAATGGAATCCTGCGAACGGGAGGGTGATCGTTAAACCGGGCGATGGACAAATTGAATGTGGGAAAATTAGTTTGTGAAGGGTTCACCAGTGTCCTTTTCTTGATTGGGTTTCTCTTTGTCAAAAAATGCTATTTTATTTAAAAAAAAAACTACAATCTCTTAAGAGATTTTTGTGTATTTACGTGAAGACCCTACATAAATTCTTCAACTAAACATAACAAATGTCCAAATACCTACAAATTTCCATTTTAACTACTCTCAAGGTAATAACGGCCCTAGAGTCTTTATAGCGTAAATCATCGTATTACAAACCCGGGAAAGTAGAATTTATTGAACGCCATAACGAAGGCACCTTAACGATGATTCCTTACAGGCCATTCCCAATCGTTAAAATGAGGATGCTGGGAATATGAATTGCCCGGCGTATCGGTGTCTCACCAGGTGGTACACCGATACATTTCAACCCCTTTTTTCTTTTGGTGGAAATTTAAATATTCCACCAAGTGGTGGAATATCCGAATTGCTTTGGTTACGTTTTTAGTGCGCCACCAGTGAGTTCCGATGAAAAAACGGCCATTTTGCAAAAACTTTCCCTGCTAACTTTCCTTAACACCGTTTGAAGATTAGTTGATTAATCTTGTTAAAACTGCTCAGCCACGGGTGAATACCTATCGCGGGGAATGATGGTTCTGTAGAAGTTTGTGCCACAAGCAACAAGAACAAAGCCATCTTCTCTCACCACCACCGCTTCGTACGTATCGGTGTGGGGATTTATTAGCGGCGTGGAAAAATTAAGAACAATAGCATTGAAAGTTGAAAGAACTGGGAAATGGAGAAAGTTTTTCGCCTGGGCGGATAATTGCGGACGATCGATATGCATTTGCATTGATTTCAATTGATTAAAGGTTAGGTTGTTTCGTGTTGGGAATTTGTTTACCGATTAATCCAAGTACAAAGTTTTGTGTGAGATACCTCGCAATATTGGGAGTCTTCTATAAGGAGGTTTTCAGATATCAACGGTAGATTTAAATGCTTTATTCCGTCCGTCGACTCAAGGTTTCATGTAAATGGGAAGTTTTTGCTAAATTGAATTTGTTTAAGTCTAATTAGAAACGAAATAAGTTACTAGCGTCGCCGTCACAACTCCGACGATCACTTGTGTTGCTTATGGGAAAGGATAATATTAGCTGAAACAGATCCTCAGGCATTCCAGAATATTTGACAGAGAAAGAGAGAGAGTCGTGGGAATTTCCGAAACTCTAGCGGATAAGGATATTCTGTAACCATAAAGGGGAAAAAAACTGTTGCAAACTGTTGTGCGAATCGATTTAAAAGTTAATGCAAAACCTCGCATCGGTGCAGTTGCACTGACGCGTTTTTTTCCCTGGATCTCCATTTCCCAACTCAACGCTAGTGTCCGTTGTGTCCTAAACCCGGCCCGGCAAAAGTTTGGGCTCGGTGGTTTGGATTTTAATTATGTTTGGGTGTCACAATTTCTGTGCGAAGTTTAATTAAAATTTCTCACACTGTGTCACGAAACGGTGTCCACCCGTTCCATCACCAAGGGGTACCACGGTACCACGGTGGACAGGCACTCCAGTTGTACTCTTTTCTCTCGCTCTCTCTCTCTCTCTTTTTCTCTTGGACCATTCCAGCACACTTTTGGACACTTTTGGGGTGTTGAAAACGGGCCTGGTAAGTGAGTGGATGATTGCCATGGTACTGGGATCGTGTAGCGGATGATCCGCCAAGTGAATTAGTCCGTGGGAAAATGTGAATAAACTCATCCCCCTCCTCTTCCTTTCCTTTTGTTGGTTGGAGGAAAGGACAGAAGACATCCGAGTTGAAATGGGTATCTGCATAATATTGCTGCCCGGTCGTCGGAGTTGTTCACCGATGTTCCGGTGTCAACTGCAGGCGCGCCCTCAACATCATTTTTCGGTAGTTCTTCTGCTCGTTCTTTTTTTTGCTGTTACAACGACCTTTTTCCTATCTTCAATTGTATGTGTGTGTGTGTGTGTGTGTGATGGTGGGTTTATATATATGCAGATATGATATCGCCAACGAGCTGCCAAGGTGCACAAGATTAGATGAGATGATGATAAGGGATTCGGAACCCACAAAAATCACACATCGTTATCCTGTTTGCGTGTGGCTTGAGATTTTTTGGGCAATTGGGGAAAAATGTGAAGGAAAATGGGGAAGGGAAAGGACCAAATTTTGCACCCCCATACCCCCAACTACCTCCCCAACCGTTCACCTTTCGGTGGGTGGCGAACATGCTTTCTCTCTCTCTCTCTCTTTCACGATATGATAGGTTTTGTGACGGCGCGTAGCCATTTGCTGATTTGACGGGGTGTTCGCCCGGGCAAAAAGCTTAAGTCATTTGCATTCTAATGAGTTTGTTTTATTTTTCGGTGTTAATTATGGTAATCTTTTTTGGCGACGCAGTCACCTGATGTTTCATTAAGATGTTTATTTTACTTATTTTTTTTGGGAGAAGGGGGGGTGCACAGGGATCAGCATGGATCATTCTCCGTGGTGGGTGGGAGGGTAGGTGGGCGGTATGGGGCATATCGCTTGCTTGTTTGTTCGGCTGTTGTCCTGGAGTTTGTGGCACTCCTTTGTGGGAATGTCAGGAACTTCAAGTTTCTTTGAGGGGGAGGGATGTTGGGCAGGGGTTAAGTGGGCGTAAGTGAGGGTGGGAGGTTTGTAAAATACTACAACTCCACAAAAGCAGCCCGTCAAACCGACAGGTGACACGGTGAAGCTGTACGAAATGAATGATATTTTGGGGATATGATAAGGCCACCCATTGTTTGTCCGCGTGGATCACTATCCACTCGCTTGTGGTAAAATTCAGTAGGATCTTGATGATTTTTATGGAGCAAATTTTCTGAAAAATTGATGAGTGATATTATTTTTGTATAGAAATACTGCACGAACAATGTAAGATGATAAATTTAGAAATTGCAAATAAATGTTGGATAAAGAAAACCAACAAAGAGGTTGACGAAATTGGCCCAAAAGTTCGCTCAAGTACTTTACTTATTTATTTCCCAAAAAAGGGAGCTTAAATTTCTACGCAAATATTTTATGATAACAAGCATCTTAAACACGAGAGCTTTACTTTCCTATCCAACTTTCCGTTAAGCGATCCGGAAGCGGACGGTAAACTCTCGTAAAGCGGGCAAGTTTCGCACCGCTCCTTGGGATATCATTATCATTTTAATTACGACCTGTTAAGATTGTAATAAATTATGAAATTAAAAGCAGGACGACAACGATGACGACGAGTGCGCTAAGGTTCTGCCCGGTGCCGCGAGTAAAGGACGATTCCTGGAGGGATTTTTTTCCCTTGTGTTGTTGTTATTGCACCGACAGATAAGGGCCCGAAGGATGGGTTGAATATTCGTCCTGTTTTGTTGACTTTGTGCGCAAGAAAAGAAGCTCTCGGTGCAGCTGTGCATCGGAGAAGAAATGCATTCGGGGATGTGATGCTACTAGGCAAGCTGCACGAGAAAACGAGATGCCGATGCCGAGGCGTACGAAATGCGCCCTTCGGTGGCGTAGGAGTTACCCAGCGCTACACACTGGGCAAGCAAGCAAGCAGCAACCCCGAAAACTACTGGCAGCGTGAAAGAGTGCACAGGTGCTGTGATATTATGTCAGAGTAGGGTTTTTTTTTCGTTTGCTTTTCGATCACTGTGACCAGAAAAGGTGCAGAAAAGTGATCCGAACCGCAGCACAAACTCACATTACTCACTCACCGTGGCTAAGGTTTGCTCACCTTTTTGCATGGTGCACGCATCAAAGCAACCTGCTTCTCGTTTTTTTTATTNCTGTTTTGTTGACTTTGTGCGCAAGAAAAGAAGCTCTCGGTGCAGCTGTGCATCGGAGAAGAAATGCATTCGGGGATGTGATGCTACTAGGCAAGCTGCACGAGAAAACGAGATGCCGATGCCGAGGCGTACGAAATGCGCCCTTCGGTGGCGTAGGAGTTACCCAGCGCTACACACTGGGCAAGCAAGCAAGCAGCAACCCCGAAAACTACTGGCAGCGTGAAAGAGTGCACAGGTGCTGTGATATTATGTCAGAGTAGGGTTTTTTTTTCGTTTGCTTTTCGATCACTGTGACCAGAAAAGGTGCAGAAAAGTGATCCGAACCGCAGCACAAACTCACATAACTCACTCACCGTGGCTAAGGTTTGCTCACCTTTTTGCATGGTGCACGCATCAAAGCAACCTGCTTCTTGTTTGTTTTTTTTCTGTTTGTATTGCTTCTCTGTGCGGTGGCTGATGGTTCGTCAACCACGCCTTTTTTCCGTGCATCGGCGCGCTTTGCGGTGCAGGGTTCGCTGCCCGTTCGTGTTCGTGGCTGTTGTGTTGCAGGAACATAAGGGATTGCGCTGGGCGTTGATGGTGTTTGTTGCATGTTCAGATTGCGCTGTTGACGCTATAATAATAACTTTTAGGTTGTAGTAAAGACGTTTAAAACTGTTGTTAACAATAGCATAAAACATGAATGATAGAAACTGTAAGTGAAAATTAAACCATAATCTCCTAAAAGGAATGAAATTGCTTGAAGACTTTCATGTCCAAATTTCTTTAAATTAATCGATAAAATGATAATTTCTAGCTTGTTAACCACAAAGATGAATACGAGACGGTAAACAAAGCTCAAACTTCAATCGAAGCCCGAACAGGTTTGACAATTTTCACCGCTCTGTCAGATTGAATAAACAATAATATGTACCGACCACTTCAAAGTTCTAGGAATATCCGGGGAGGTTTAAAATTGAAAAATAATATTCTTTTTCTCAAATAATAAAACAGTAAAGACAATAATGTTTGCTTCGTTAAGGAAACTTTGCACCGAGTAGTTAAGCGAAATTTAAAAAAAATAAAATTATTTGCATTGCAATCGTGCTACTGTAAACCGTGCCACGACCTCTGCAATGATGATGGTCGGTTTTTAGGAACGCCTACAACACGCGTACTCTCCATTGGCCAGTCCTGTGTGTGGGCCCTTTTTCTGTGCGTCCGGCAGCGCAAAGGAGAGAAAGATAGGCCGGTTCGGTGGTCCGGTTTCGGGCCGAGATTTGCTGACGAAGATGAACGTCAACGGGAACGCAATAGCGATGGTAAAGAATTGGGTAGAGAGCAAAAAAGAAAACAAACCCCCCACAAAGCCACTGCGCTGAAAAACTTGTGTAGTTGAGCAGTAGTGTAAGGGCAGTGGCAATGCAGCATTGTTTGGTTTGGCCCTGTTTGCCAAAGCGGGAAAGATAGAAACAGCATCTTTGCCGTTGGAAAAAAGATGTGTTCTTATTTGGGTCTTGCGCTTACTACTTCGAAACTATATCGCCCAAGGACGGAACTAGCGTCAACAACTGCGTTCATGCGTTGCTTTGTGAGTACGTTTTTTGTTGGTGTTGGGGACTTTCTTCTAAAGTAGCAGTAGAGATAGAGACAGAGAGAGAGAGAGAGAGAGAGAGAGACAGAGAGAGAAAAAAGAGAAGAAACGAATGTAAGTTACACTCTTGAGATGCATTAAATGTGTTATTTTCGCTTAAATTTTACTCATTCTTTAATATACCTAAAAGCTTTAAAAAACAGAAGAAGTTTCTTCTATTAATGATCGCACAGTTTTAAGGAATTATCAAAACTTCTTCCAAATCTAGAAATTGTTACAATACTTTTAAACAATAAACCAGAAAGCTTGAAAAATTGAGCTTCTCTTCCATTAGAATACAATAAAACACGTAAAAAGGTAACTTATTATTAAAAACGAATATTTGTTCTTCGTTCCAAGAGATTAAAACAAAGACAAAAACAAAAAACAAATATAAGCAAATCACTTCAACGGCGGTTAATGAAGCAACTAGCAAATATCCGGAAGTTGTTAACTATAATCTGGCGCACTTAAGCAGTGCCCTCCGCTACGGCAACCACAACCAAGAGGCCTACCTTCTTTCGCCGCATTAACCCGCACGTTCTAGCGCGATCGGCTCATAACTTGACGGCAAAAAAACACACAATTATAGCGCGCGCCAACTCATTGTAGCGCATGAAGCTCGTTGGCGCAAAGGCCGATTTCCGTGCCCGATAAGGGCAACCACTTTCCGCGGGCTTAACCCGCGGCCAGGCTTTGGTTTTGCTGTTGGCAGATTCGCCCGCAAAGAACAAATCGAGAGGCTCATTACCGAACAAACCGAGCCGGGAGGCTCCATCAGGTCCATCGGAATTGGGCCGTTTCGCTGCGGCACTGAGAGAGAGTAAATAGTGACTAAACCCTTTTTAAACACGACATTTTACGATGCGAGTTGTGGCGGCACACTCAACAACGGCAACGGCGACGGATTATGGCCGTCCATAAAAGTGTAACACGGAACGCATGACGCCCGCTTTGCCCGCTTGACCCGGGTCTCCCCTGAATGGCCTGAATTGGTAGTGGCCGGTAGTGTTGAGGTTAAGGTGAATCGTCTAACAATTTTATATCCGTTTTCTTACAGTTCTGTTTTTTCCCTTGGAACTGCCAGAAGCGAAAGAAATGAAAGAAAAAAAAAGGAAGAAACAGACCAAATGTTGGGGAAAAGGTGTTTCGTTCCTTTAAGTTTATAGTTTGTTAATTACATAATTTATGCCACGCATTTATGTCCGTTGTTGTTGTTGTTTTTCTGCTTAGCCCCACCGACGAAAGTCCATTTGTCGGGCGAAGTGAGCACATTCATCGTTCATGGCTGTTGCACCCCTGCCCAGCTTAAGCAAGATGACGATTAATATTTGGATTAGAGACTTTCTTGTGTTTTTTTCTTGTTTTTTTCCTTGTACAAGCCCGAAAAGGTGGAATTATGAAATTTTCTTCAAAGAAAAAGGCAAAAATTAATGTGCCGTAAAACAACAAGCACCAGGGAACAACGAGGGAAACAGCAATGTGGTGGGCTTTTGTGATGTTTGATGGTTTCTGGCCTTACTATACTGTGGCTTGGTCTTTCTATAAGTCCGTTTTTTCCACCGGTTCACTCCATTCCATCGCTCGATTTTTGCTAAAAATAAATCGCAAATAAATCCTCAAAATTATGAACGTAATCCCGTTCGCTGGCAAGCTTTGAAAAAGCGAATGTGTATAACCATTCCCGCTCAACTCAAGCTTTTCCTCGACTTTCAGATTATTAACGTAACCTAGAGACGGGGAAAAGTGTTTGCAATTTTTCATTGTAAATGTTGTCATTTGTTTTGTGTGCTACAGCGATCCGCAGCATGCAAAGGCTTAATGTTTCTGTGGAGGTAATTTTTCATTACACTTTTTTTTGGTTATGAAATTTATTTATCTTTAGTGGTAAAATATATATTTTTGTTACGTGCGTAAGTGTTGGGTTGCTTAGTTTTGGTGTTGCAGAATTGAAGTTATCTTAGTAACCCGTTCGCCAAAGCTCCACCTATTTTCATCCATCGTTTTCTTTTTTTTTTCTGTTGCGAAAAGTTTATTTTTCTCACCCAAAAACCATCCACCAAGAGGAGAAGATCCCACCCAAAACTAACACGGCGAACCTTCGCATCCCGAGCATGCTCTTATAAACATCGCAGTAGTAGCTAGTTGCTCTCATGGCAACCAGGCAACAGGTACTCCGCCTTCTACGATTAGACAGGCGGGATGGATACCACCGTACGGCGTAGTGTGGTCGGCGATTTGCTGACGGAATTGCATATGCGCATTTCAGGCAAGCACCAAACAGCATCCAATCGAACCGTTTTGCGTAAGCTTTGCTCACACGCTCTCCAGCCGTTGATATGGGGAGGGAAATAAGAAAAAAAACGAGCTTACACTAGTCGGAAAGAAGAGATTGCTCCCTTACGGTAATGGAATTTACTCTTTCCTAGGATGACCTCTAGGCTTTTGCAACCAAAAAACTAAAAAAAGGCCTACTACAACACCCGTCAATTCGTAAGTGTTTGGTGTGAATGAAATTACAATTTGACACACTTTTTATACCGTAACAAAACGGAAATCTGGGGTTTTTCTTCTTGTCCCCAGTGTTGCTTAAAAACAATCATCTACAATTCATCGATGGTAATTTTCATAAATTATTTATCCAACCTTTCTCGGCGTGCCGGGCAAACTTCGATCGATGGCGAACGTTCGTTCTCGCGAGCTGTTTTTTGGCGAGCTTGCGCAGTTGCTAGAAGCCCTTGGAGCAAGAGATAAGCAGGATGCTGCCGCCTGCCGCCAGGCTAGCGATGCTCGTGGAGACCGGGGCCAGAAAGAGACCTGGCTTGTCGTCGTCGTCGCCAGGATTCGTTCGGTTCGAGTGGACACTAGTCCATTAGTAATCGATAGGGGTGGGCCAGAAGCCAAAAAAAGGGGAGCTTTTTGTTTTTTTCGAAGAAGGGGAAAGAATTGTAATTGTGCTGTAAAGCGCTTGGTTGGGAAGGTGATTGCAGTGGGAACATTTGTTTGTAATACACTAATCATCAGTTTTGCACATAAAATAGTTGATTTATGGTAAAAGTGTTTTGCGCACAAGCTTGTACCACTTTTGATACAAAGCTCAGATAACGATAAGAACGATTTACACCATGTAGTTCCACGCCAAAGGTTGAGCAGCGAGGACAAAAAGAAAGGAAAAAAAAAAAACAATATTCCAACAGCAAACTTCTGCTCACTTTAATTGATAAATATTCATCCCCATTAAACCTGGCATACCGGGGTTTGTATGGCGTATAGAAAAATTTTAACAAAAATCCACTAAAAACCCCTAATGAATTCAGCAAACCGAAAATTGTGCACGTAAAACGCCGACCGGTGATGATTAAAAAAGAAAGCACACATAATCAGGTGCTAATGCTATTCGGGAAGGGAAAGCTAGCTTGCGTTCGGCCAAAAACTATGCCTGTCCGCCTAGGGTAAAGGCAGACCCTTGGGAGGGGGGCCGAGTAGATCTCGGAGGCGAGGAAAGTATGTGAAAACTGTTAGAAAATAGAAAAACGAAAAAATGGCTACAAAAGGCCACATATCTCTTAACCTTTTTGTTCTTTCCCCCTCTTTTTTTTTTTGTTTGTTTCAATTCCGGTTCATTAACCAGCCAAGCCAGGTTTACCCAGCCCAGGAAATAAACAGTCCGCACTGGACGCAAGTTCTGGACGCGCGCCGGACTCCTTGGGTCGTTTTTAGCAAGACTTTCCTAAGCAAAGGTGACTATTTAATTAACGAATTTATAAGCTTCCCGTCCCACCTTGCCTCCATCACACTCCCTCCCACACTGGTCCACTTGCATGCCAAGGAGAGCCGCACCGTAACAGAACCGGAAACGTTCTAATGAAATCAAACCAACCAACCAGCAAACTAAAACGGCAAAAACCATGGCAGCCCTTGCTTTTTCCCTTTTTTATCCATTCAGCATTTTCCACAACCGAAAAAGGTATCTCAATTATTTCTCAGATCATTTAATACCTAATTAATGCAGCACAATCTAAGACCGCACCACGGTGTGGCTTGTTGTGGAGAAAATGTTGCACGCATCTGCACGTAACGTTTCGCCGATATATTGTTGCTACCATACCAGTAGGTAAGCTTCTCCAGCGCTTGGGTAAAAGCCTTATGCTCGTTTGTATGATGAATGCAATGCTTCAGTAAAGATAGTAAAAGCCGATGTGGGCAAAATCAGCCCGACGCTTGTGATGCTTGTGATTTATTTCTCGTGCAACATTGTACTGCACCCTCGTATGAATGATGATGAAGATGATGATATTAATGACATTTTAATTGAGTGATACGGTTCCAGAGTAAAGAATGTGAAATGATCCATCACTGTTTGCAATTGCACTGTAAATGTAGTGTAACATTACCACTGAGCTTTGGCTCACTAGCTTTAGCTGTTGCTTCATTAAAAGAAGGTAAAGAAGCTTTCAAGGGAAAATCATACATCCACACACACTTCTACGTGTGCATTTTTCTTTCTATTCTTTCCCCAACCTCCAGTAAAGCGATCGTTTTCCTTCAAATTTCAATCAATTCTCACGCCTCACACCTTCTTGTTTTGAAACGGCCAACGGTTTCGTTCTTATTTCGGTTTTTTTTTTTCTAGTTTAACCTCGTTGAAAAAACGCTCGTTCTCCCCCCGGCCGAATTTGCTACCCTTCGAAACTGTTGACCAACATGCAAAAGTGCAATTGAACTGCACGGCAGCGGAAAATCGGACTTCAATTCATACCGGGCACGGGCATGGGCTGTTGCATTTTCATTGCCAATTTGGTGTGGCTTACACGCCTTGCCGTGCTATCGTTCGTCACACTGCCGGACTGTGCCGTTGTGCAATGGGTTGCATACGATGCATTTGGGCCTTTCACCGTTCCAGCAGGAAGTGTCAAAAAGAGTGGCACGTTTGAAGGACGATTGACGACTGTGTTCCGCGGGTTGGCTTTTCTTTTCTTTTTGGTAGTGACACGAAACGAACAAACGATTGCACTTCGTTTGTCGTTGTTTGTGGTTTGTGGTTGCGAAAACATTGGATTGGGTTAGGTGAGATTGTGAAATAAATGGTAAGCTTTAGCTGAAGAAATAGTGGCCTAAAGACTTATAATTTATAGTAAGAAGGTCAAATTTATATACTAGAATAATAAATCAATTTATTACTTGTTCTTTATAACAAAAAGTACCTAAATAATGTGCTCTTTTACAAACTGCCTGCGAAATGGATTAAAGCAACTATCGAAGATTGTTTAGAACAAGCCAGGAAGAAAAGAACATAATGCAAATCCATACAACCCACATACTATGCGGGCCATGTGTACGTTTCGCGTTTCGCACAGCCCCAAAAGCTCACATTTGCTACAGTTTCGTATGAATCTTTTACGTCCGTCATCAGCCACAAACACTCAAGGCACGGACGCAGCCTTGCAGACCACGCTAGTTTCGTATTCATTTCACATCACTTGACAATTTATTCACAAACCGAACCGTTTGCGGCCACTAGCTGGAGAACACAGGCAGTAATCGAAAGAAGCAACAAACTCGGCCAGAGGAGATCGTCGTTACTCAGTCGTTACACACACACAAAAAGCAAACAAACAAATAAACAACACATACACAGTGTTTCGCTTCCTGCTTCTGTTGGTGATCTTGCGCCACAAATGCTACGGTAGCTGCCGGTTCTGCCGGGAGACGCGTTGGATTAAAATTGTGTATTTAGTGTGCCATTAAAATGGGAAGTTTATGTACGGCCTGGTCGCCTGGTTTCGCATCCCTTTTCCCCAAAAACTGCCCCAACAGCACGGTGGTGATGAACGTTTGGCAAATTGGTTGAGCTTTTTTCATTTCGAGGTGAGTATGGTAAGTCCCACATATTCGGGTACGATGCAGCTGGCAACAGCTGGCTGGCGAATTGTTTCACATCAACGGTCCCGGGACGGACGGAGCACGGTTCGAAGATTTATGTAAACTAGTCGAGACCGTTAGCAAGTGAGAAGAAGCTAGGGTTGGGAAGCGTTTTGCTTTGCAATTGATTACACCCTCCCTCAAACCAATAAAATAAAGTGCCGGACAGCTTTGTGAAACCGTATTTTATGTGCGATTTGGTTCGGGCACACCGGAATGTTGGATGTCGAGCCGGAGCGTTTAGGCACGCGCACCGTTGGAATGTGTTGGGTTACAATATCAAGTGTTTTTGGGCAACAGTCGGTTATGCCCAATATTGTCCCCAGTCTGCTCAATTTGTACATGAATTGGACGATGACTTGCCTCACTGGATAGAATAAGATTCTGCGATGTTCTGAACAGTTTGTTATACTTTGTGGTCATTCGCGTTGAACAATCTCCATAATATCCATATACTTGCTTAAGGCATTCAATATAGTACTTCTTGATCATAAATAGACGAACTGATATGATCCAGGATCAAGATGTCCTGTTAAAGAATAGGTATGTCCTAATATCCTAATGGGCAATAAGCTAGTCTTTCGTGAGAAGACTAATGAACTCTACTACTCATTGTGCATGAATAGTTGGGACCCGCTAAACGATCTCCTTTTATGGACAGTTAATTGAACAAATTCATCCGAATAAGCTTTATTTCTTCTTAGGCAGCAGAAGCACCTTATTGGAATCAATTGAAGAATAAAACACACCAAGATTTTCAATCCATAGCATAATTCTTATACTGAGAATGAGCTCTAGAGATACTTACTAACTGCAAACTGAGTTCATTTCCTGAAGTTCCAAACGTCCATGATAGATAGTTTTAACCTGTAGTACGCAAAAATTAAGTATAATTTGTTGTTTTAATCAGTCTAAGGAAGGATCTACATAGCATTAAATGCAGAAACAAGTGCACAAACATGATTTAAACACATTTTTTTCAACTCACTACTCTACTCTAATGGTGTCTTAACCTATTTCCTAGTGTAATTGCATTTGTAATAAGCACTATACAATATTTCCAACAAATTGGCTAACCACCCAATTGTACAACGCGTTGTTGCAGTTTGTCTGCCCCTGTCTTAACGATTTGTTAACGGGTTTGTACCGGTATGTACTCATCATCACCTCACCACAACAGTCAGCGGGCTTTTCCCGGAACAGTCCCGGAATGTGTATATGCGTGTTTTTCTCTTGTCCTCCTGATTTTCTTCACTACACGCCATCGGTGTTGCCAACCTTCAAGCTAACTTTGCGTATGGTTGCAATTTCACACCACAAAACCTTGCCGAGCGGACGCTCCCTCGGATTGCAGGTTAAACGCATCGCTCATCTACGCAGAAACGCAGCGCAAGATGGTCGCAATCATCGTGCGTTGGGCGGAAAATTGGCCCCCGGCGGACGCCTCCGCCCATACGGCGTTACCTTCGCCGGTTCCGTCCCATACGGCACGCAACGTCCCATCGGGCGCCGGAAACATGTGTTTTGAAGATGTTTGAGCAGTGCATTAACAGACGCTGTGTTTGTGCATGCGCGTATCGCATCTCCACCTTTTACGCCGCCTAATGAGCGTCTCTAGAGTGTGTGTGCGTGTGTGTGGTAAACAACCAGGTTTTTCTTTCAGCATTTGGTGGAAATGTGCAGCGAGTAGGAAAAGCAAAAAAAAAACAAAAACCATTCGTCACTGATAAGCGGAACGGAATATCAGGCATTGAGCTTGGCAAGCAAGAACTCTCCCAGACATTCGGGCATGGGCGTCGACCGCTGTAGCCTCCCGTGTAGAAATGGCTGTGCGACCGCGTTAGGCCATCGCGTTTTTTCTCGACACCTCGACGTGATACATCAATCAAGATCGGAGAAACCATCGCACCATTTCGCCGCGAACAGCGGTTTCGCTTAATAATTGCAAATAATTACGATAGCAAATGTTTAGCATTATCGCTGTAACGGCTTGCTGCCGGTACGGCTTTTACAAAACGTGCCAGACAAAAGCAAAGCAGAAAAAAAAAGCTATGCAAGGATGACGATGCAGTCGGTGTACGGTACGCATGCAGCCATGTGTCAGTCAAGTGCTCGTTATGCTTAAAATGCACCGCAGCATATCGATGGTTTGCTGAATGGGGCACACGCACCTCGCGCACGAGTGTATCGAACAAATTGAAGTTCCCTTTTGCTTGTTTTTTTTTTTTGTTTTTGGTGCACCTTGAGTGCAAGTGCAACACTGATGATCGAGGATGATCAATTGTAGGCTTTCGGGAAAAAAAAGAAACGATCATCTGAGTGCTTTCCTGTGCGCACGAAAGTCATTCCACGCATGCAAATTGTGCATTGTGCGTTGGGTCGGTGCACAATTAGTAGAGCAGTAAACTACTGGCCGAACTATTGGGTTGATGAAGTTGAAGAAGCGAATAAATGACAGTGCAAGACAGTTTAGCCAACGGGACCAATATGTAGATGATGTGTTTCGTTCTGGGAAATATCATCTATCAAACTAAGAAATCTCAATCTAGGCAAGAAGTTATAGACAGATAGGTGAGTACACTTAGGAAGTGTCCATCGATCATTCTAAAATTTGAAAAACCTTCTCTAGTCTGAGGAAATTGTACGATCATCTCACTATCGTGCAATGTATTAGACTCACGAGGTTCCAGTGAGCTGATCATGTCATAAGAATGACACCGAACAACCCAGCCCGTAGAGTTCTTTTAGGACAGTTTGTGATCAGGCAGGCTTTTATGTCTGAGCCTGAATATCTGGGATATTGGTCGTGGATCGTGGGCTGTACAGCGGTCTTCTGGAGTAGTAACAAGATGATAACATGAATATCATCTGTAATCTCCCCAATATCTTGAGTTTCAGTAATAGTTCAGTATATATCCCTTACAAAGACTTAAAAGTCACGACTTAGCTCTCAGTTCATCCCAGAAATGATTCATCAATAAGTGGTGTCAGTTGAAAAGAAGCAACTCTCGTGTGTCGTGAATACACGGCCAAGACATAAACCCAAGCCACTGGCCTAAGTAACGGTGCTTCAAGTGTACCAGGTGCAGGCATATAAATGCACAAAATGATGCAGAAAACGTCTCGCTGGTCAACTTTGCATGCAAGCATGTTGCATCCATTTGTGGCCGAACGTGCTGAATGGTACGATGGCCGTGTAGATCATCATCCAGAATCGCATGTATGTACGTGAGCTTTTCGTACAGATTCTCCACTCTACCGATTGCGATTGTACCGTGCGCGAAGCCTTCTTTTCTTCCCATACAAATCTGACAAACACAGCAAATAGTGAACGTATTTTTGGAAGCCAATTTTGTGAGGTTCGTTGTTTCGTAAGGTTAAACAGTTAAACGTGCCCACTCAACGCGTCAAGCAATGTGCCAAATTTATGCTTTTCGGTGATCGAATAAATCAAACGCAATAGCCGTGTCAGAATCGCTAAAGAGCCATTGTGAGCTTGTGATTTGTATGATGAATTATAATTCATGTGACACAGGTACTGTTTGCAAGGAAGGAAAGTCATGATTTAATTTCATATCTTAAACATTCCTTGTGTGTTTTGAGTGTTTTAGTGTGTGTGTGATTTTTGTGGTAAAATTATTCCGAAAGAATAATAACCCATTCTCTACGTTACGCTTGTTACGAATTAATCATTGGTAGTGAATTCCTGAATTTTTGGAATAAAATAAAATTCATTAAAAGTACAATTGGAGGAATGTTCATCACAAAACAAGCCGTTGATTCAAATTTTCATTTTCTGTTGTTACTTAAAACAAATTCTTCCTTACAAATACAAAACCAAGAATGAAGCGGTTTTGTTAGCAAATTACACTACCCTTCGGTTTCCCAAGTGTGGTTCACCATGTGGCACACCTGCACACCGTGTGCTTATCGCCCCCGTTCGATCGCCACCGTTTCGTTTCGAATAGGTAGGAAATGAAGAGTCAACGCAAAGCCCACCCTGCCCGAATGATGATTGCTGTTGCGTGCTGGGAATGGTACGCATGGTCTTGATCCGTCGGCCACCTTTAGCCTACCGCCAGGATCCAGATTAAAAAGGTGGCGGTGGTAGCTAAGAAAAATATTTCATTACATTTGATTTATGTCGAACGGTGGCGATATCGTCTCCATCGTGGTTCATTGTTTTTACATTGCTTTTCCTTGAGTGTGGACTTTGGAGTGGTTGTAATCCTTTTTATTTGGAAGAGGGGGGAGGGCGTTTTGGAGCAACCACAGGCCACCCGTTTCCTCGTACCTCGTGGCGGGAGGATTAATTAGGCATGTAAATTAGGAACTAAGCGTCCACCCAGTTCCGTTTTCCCGCTCAAGATCTTTGCTTTATCAACTCACACAAATTCACACCAGCGATAGTTATCGGTCGGTTTGGTCGGTTGGTTTTGTGTTGTTCGGTGTTTATGGAATGCTGTTTACCGACCGGATTGTACGTGCAGGAATGTTTATCGTCGCTTCAATATCCTGCAACACTTTTAAAGTAATTTTGGAAGAGCACGCACCCTTAGGAGGTTGGTTTTGTTTAGAATGAAACGGAAACAAACAGACAAACCATTTTAGCCAACAGTGGCAACAGAACAATCGTACTGTTGGGAACACTTTTTTTCATTTCGCTCCTCATCATGATGGCACGATGGCAGTCGTTTCATCATCGCCATAAACATCGCCGCTTATTATTTTACGTGGCCGATTGCGGGCGAGACAATTTGGCTGTGCGCTTTCATCGCACGCCTCGGGTACGTTTGCATCCGGCCATACACGGCGCGACATCACCTTGCGAACTTCAAGTGCAGGACGAAAGCATAATAATGATTGTAATTTTATGCCGGTTCTAAAATATTAAAATATTCAATTTTCCATTCCATTCCCGAGCCATCGTGAGCCGTCGACATGGTCTTGCCAATGCCGACGGAGAGAAAAAAAAAATGGAGAGATTTTCGCTCATGTCTCGCTGGAGCTTTGGCATTTTATGGGGGGAAGGGTCGTTGGATTTATATTAAAAGAAAAGGAACCATTTCCTGCGGTAATTTACGGAAGGGATGCTTTTAATCAAGAAAAGAGTGTGTTTATTAAAAAAAAATGAAACGGTTTTTCATGGTGTAACAAATGTCTGCCCAAAATGTCCCAAGGTCAATCAAGAGACAAGAGCTAACAGGAAGTGCACGAGGAGTTTTATGATGAAATAAATGAAAATTGAATGTTGAAATAATTGAAAATTATCTTCATTTTATTGTTTTAAAGAATATTTATAGTAACAAAAGCAAGATTTACTTAATAAAACATATTTAAAACACTTTAACATTAAAGACGAAAATTTTCATTTGCTCAAGCAAACATAATTTAAAAAAATGTCTTCAAACCGTTTGTTAAAAATTCACCAAAAATAAACTTTAAAAAAAAAGGGGTAAAACGAAAGATAGCAAACAAAACCAAAGCACTGCGCAAATAAAAGTGTAACAACATTTGCCAACTTTGTTTACGATGGTGCACAACACGCCAAAGTGTATGTTGACTCTGGCACAAAACGCCACTTCCGTGTGTATCCTTGGCCAGGGACAGTATGGCCCACACGATGAACCGAACGGACGTGTTCTGTCTGCTTTCCTTTCCTTGTCGTTTTTGCTACTCCACCCAAAAAAATACTTCACAAGTAAATGGTGTCTTGAGTGAGGAGTGTTTTGTTTTATCCGTTTGTTGTTTGTGTGTGTGTTTTTTTTTTCGAGTGCCACGAATTCGCACGGCACGGCCAAAGGAAAATGCAGGAAAAAGTATTTTAAATTATGATAAATTTATGCAACGAGTATATTTCGATGATGAAAATTTCCTTCCTTTCCACTGTTGGTTTCATCCTGCTGGTGTGCTTGCAGGATTTAAAACAAAATTGTTTGCTTGAGACCACATTTTCTCTCCCTTTTTGTTTTTTTTTTGCTCTTGTTTCGCCATTAAAAAAGGAAACGAGAGTAATAACGCTGTACATTCCAGGTTTGTTTGTTTGTGCGCTTCCTTTTTTTTTTTTTGTTGGGATTGTCCCTGTCCACCGTGAAGCATTCCAACATGTTGTTTAAGTAATTCATTACTGTGCATATAGATATGTATGTATTTTTCTGTGCGCTCGTGCTTAACGCTTCGTTCCATGTTTTACGTCGTTTGAGCGATGCAATTAGAATTGTGTCGCACGGTTGACGGTTTGGTGTGGTTTATTTAAAAGCAAATGTACGTCAACTCGATGCGCACGGCACTGGATGGTGAAATGCTTTTCTTTCCACATCATCAGTTCGACTGTTCCGCGCGTGAAGAAAGGACCTTCAGTGACGCCCGGCGGTAGGTTTTTCGCTCGACGAAGCTGTCACTTCGCAAGTCGCCTTCGTTGCGCCGGATGCATTTGCATAATGATTTTTCCGCTCATCTGAATCCATCTGGATGGGCTAGAGAGCGATCTTTTAACATGACGGAAAGGGGGGGGGGGGCACGTTTTGACAAGGGACGTCTTGGTCCCGCTCTATGATGGTCCGATGGCGGTGCCATATCGTTGCGCTCTATTTCTTACTCACTATCGGTCGGCACCAGCACCAGGGATATAATGGATATGATTTATGATCGAAACTCTACTTCTCAACTGACCGTTAACAAGCTGCCTGGGGTGAGGAGGGAGCAGGAGAGTGGGAGGGAGGGAGGGTTGTTCGTTCCCATTTTCTTAAGTGAATCCCGGTGCCGAACATCAACACAACATTATCACATCATCATCATCATCATCCTCCACGTCTTGATGATGCTCTTCGTTCTGGGACAGATAAATCCGGCACTCCGGCGATCCGGTTTGTTTCCTTTTTTCTTCACAGATCCTGCCAAGAATCGAATGAATCGTTTCCCATTTCCCACACCAGACAGTGTCCATTTTCGCGTTTGTGTGTTTTTTTGTGTGTGTCTTGTTTAGCTCTCCAACATTGGCCAGCCACAGTAAGCTTACCGATTTCTCGCTGGAAAAGGAAAACTTGCTTCACTTGCTGTGTGAAGGAGTTGAGTGAAGAGAGAGAGAGAGAGAGAGAGAGAGAGAGAGAGAAAAAAACTGCTGCTACCAGTCGAAAGCTTCCCAACTTCCGCCTCCGGTCGGTGCACATACACAAGTTAGTGTGTATGTGTCCTAACAAAGAAAAATAAATATCCCATCACTGTTGAATAATTCATGAAATTTTATTGCATCGAAGCTGTTTCGCTCACTTGGGTGAGTGAGTGGGAGTTTTTCCCTCCTTTTTTCTTCTTTTTCTCAATTTTACCCCCCCCCCCTACCTCTTCTTCACAAGGAACTCGGTATCCTTACTGGAGAAAATACCTTCTTTGGATGGACTTCTTTCAGTCCATCTCTTGCTGTTGCTGAGGTCCTTTCCGTGGGATATTCTACGGCTAGCTTCCACACTGTTATCCTCTCGGATTCGTCAATCGCTCGGAGGTTAATGTGTTTAAGTCCACTCAACCACCAACGCAAACCCCTTCTCAAACCGATCCCTCCAGCCCTGTTCCTGAACTATCCTGAAGAATGGAGTGGAATTATTGGAACGTCACAAGTCAGTCCAGCAGTGCCCGGCGAGTCCCGGAATTGCAGCAAAAGGATTTCCGTCTGCGGATTACATGTACATACCATTACATTAATGATCATCGAAACCGTGCCCGATAAGCACGTCCCGCTTCGGTACCAACAAATGTGTATGCAGCATCAACTGGCCTTTCATCCCCGGATATGGTGGGGAAGGATTCTTTATTCCCACCAGGATGTGTGTTTTATCTTGGCGTGTTGGTAGCGATTGTGATAATTAATGCGAGGTAAAAGGTACGTACGGGACGAATAGCCGCTGATGCCCAGTGTCTAGGCTGCGATTAATGACGTTCCTTCCCCATGGGTAGCTTCAGCTTTTCTTTGACATCTTTGAAGGCTACTTGAACTGGAGTGGGAAATGGGGAGAGCGCGTTCATTTGCAAAAGTACCCTTGGTGGTCTTGGGTTTCCTTCAAATGGTTGTGAAGAGCATGCTTGAAGGTCTGGGCCTTAACACACGGTAACGGTACAGCTAAGATAACGAATATGCCCGTGCCCATTGCTGGGTGGCGAAAGATGTTCCTCTCACATTGATCCAATCTCATCTGGTTTGAAGTGGCAAAAAAGAAAACCCCTATACCAAAACCACATCCAACAAGGGATACAAGGTTTTTGCGAAAGAAATTTAAATAACACTTACACTAGGCAATAGACCCGTTTTCGGAGTAAATATAACGTTGCGACGTTTGTGCGGGTTCGAGCATCTTGATGGTTTTTACGCACGCAACATCTGCAACCCAGACGTTCCCGTGCAAACCGGGAATACCTGGAGCCTAATGGTAAGGTGATCTGGATATATTTTTCAAGATTTCATACACTTTTTTTCGTTGTTCTTTAATGTACGCACGATGGTGCGCCACCTGTAATTGCAGGTGCGTTGCGTGGAGTGTAATGTTTCATCTTTATCGCGATGAAAAATCAGTTGTCATACCTCAAAGAATCGCTTCGCCGGTTTCGCCAAACTGTGCGGGCTAAGGATGCAAATTTTATGCTGAACAAGTGAGACACCCTTGAGAGCGATGATTGGCGGTGGTTTGAAGACGCTGTACAAGTTAGTGGTTTAATTGGGAGGGAAATGATTATTGACGCGACGTAAATAAATTGAGCGTTCCCAGTGCCAGTCACAATGGACTTTGGTTTGGAAGATGTAACGAACAGAAAGATATTATTAGATTCGGCCGAACTCTGTACGAAGCCCGGCTAGCTCAGTCGGTAGAGCATGAGACTCTTAATCTCAGGGTCGTGGGTTCGAGCCCCACGTTGGGCGGAAAAAAGGAAATTCTTTTTTATTAATATTTTTAATCAATGTAAAAAGCAAGTTATGCTTACAGTCATATTTATTAGTATTAAATACATCTTTGCTATCCATGAGTTTGCGGAATATGTTCTCTTATTTATTTCCCCCTTTTTTTCTGCAGCTCACAACATATCAACAAAAAGGAACAACCGCTTGTGTTCCTTGTTAGATAAACGCATGGCCAATAAATCCTTGCCGCAAGCACTTCTGTCACTATCTTTATTGAATTAGAAACTATGAACGGGTATAAACGGTTGGCAGGGACGGTTTTATTGGGTACGACCGCAAATAAAAAGCTTTTGAGAAGATTAGCACCCAAACCTGCCTACCATCGGGTCCTCCGTCCATCCATGTCACCCTGACAGCCCTGTCGGGGTGTCCTTGAACGATTGGAACGGTTTGACCAACGTTTGTTGTGGTTTGTGTTCTTTTTCTCCTCTCATCGGTGGCTGTGTGCATGTGTGTGTGCGTACATTTGGATAAATTTCACAAACCGACTTTAGGCTTTGGCCGATACGGCCCACGGCAACCGCTGGCATGCGCCATAGTATTAATTAATTTGTGCTTATGCCTTATGCTACGGGAATTACGATTTATTCCGTACGCGGGTTTACGAGTGCCTTGCGGTTAGAGATTTCCCATTTGATGGGGTTTTTCCCCTCCGTTTCCCTCCCACCCCCTCCCCCTTTATTTTCCACTTTCAAAACCCGCGCGATTGAGTCGCTTTTACGATCGAGTGTGATCGTAAAATATAAAATTTTTATTAATCTCTTGGCTTCATCCTTTCCTTCACTAGCGCCGAGCATGGCTATGGCAACGATGGCGCACTTTGCCGTTCAGTATATGCGTATGCAGCGGGCACGATACGCTACACGGCTGCACACCATGACTGTGGCCGTATCGAAGTATTTTTATTTTTGGAAGATTACGCCTTAAGTATGGCTTTTTTGTTGTTGTTGTTGTTAACTTTATTTGCCACCGGTTCACGGTTTCACGGAGGGCGAAATGGGGAAGTTCGTTTCTTTAGTTTTTCTTTCTGGTTTTTTTTTCTTCTGGTGGTTTTTGTAGTGATTCCGAAACAAACGCTTTACGAGCGGAATATTATCCTTCTAATTTGATTTTTATTTGCTATATACGGCCCCAGTGGGTTCGGGTGTTTTTGGCCAGGCAGGATGGTATGGAGTTGCCCTTGTTTGTACACCAAAGTGTCTAGCGGGCTTTACGATTTTCCTTAGCTGTTTTTCCTTTCCCTCCACCAACCCCCTTTAGCCACAGCAGTCGTTTGCTCCCGGCGTGAGAATCATTCACACACGGCCGTAAAAAGGCTGGCCCCATCGTTTAACCTCTTTTTTTAATTTACAGTAAAAATGGAAATATGAAATGAGCAATTGTCTGCCTGGCGTGTGTGTGTGTGTGTGAGCTGGTTCCGGTGGAAGCTTATTTGCCGGTCTGATCGAGCCAGACACACACACATACAACGAGTGCATCTTGTTTAGAGGCTGGCTCAAGACAAATTAAGACATAAACATAAAACCAGAACATTGCGGATACACTTTTGGGGTGGAATATGTATAGAAATAAAAATGAAAAGAATCGGTAGCCTTTTTATAGGTTTCGGTGGCCTTAATGGTGCGGCAGAACAGAATATAAACCACCCGGAATGGGTCGGTTTTTGGGGAGTTTGGTTGTGGAGAAAAACTATTCTGGCCGAAGTTTTATTATGCAAAGCGAGAATGTGTTCATTGCTTTGCTTGTAAGTAAGTGGCTCACTTTTGTATGTGATTTATTATAAACACAATGTGGCCAATTTAAGTTTTTTTTCGATGCTTATATGTTACAAAATTTATTAAGAATAAAAATAAAGCTTAAGGTTTTGTGGGACTTTCAAGGATGAATTAAATGTTGCGCTGAGTGGATGATGGGAAAGCTAATCATTTAGCAGTCTACGAACGCTTTATCAACTTCAGCTTCAGAGAAAATTTGGGTACTGATGATTGTTGACTGACAGCTTAAATAGAAAACAGAAGCTAAACAGTTTTTGTACCGCTTTTTTCACTTAACAAAAGGCAAAAAAAAACTAAGCAAAAAAGATGCCACAAAAAAGCATCTTGACGCAGGAAAATTTCCGAATGGTTTGAGTGAAGTGGCCTCCGGGAACAGGCATCTGCTAAAGTTGTATCTTACCGAAGGTTTGTTTTTTCGGTTTTTGTAAACACTCTTCTAGTATTTTGCCTTCCTTCAATGAAAAAAAAGGGATAGGATAAATTTGCATTTCGTTACAGCGTTAAAAAGGGCACAGCCACATCGACGGAACGTCAAAAAAAAAGGGACAAAAAGATTCCACTCCAAAGCCCTGGAACCGGAAAAAAAAAAGTTTTGCTCCTTATCGGAGTTTGTTGAGCAGAGTGTTGGGTGACAATGATGTGCCAGTGATTGCGAAAGGATCAAAAGGTGTGAAGGATCATACAAAAAACAACCCGTGACTTTAAGAGCGCAGCTTGAACTGTTAATTTGTATCGATTTTTGTGTCGCTAAGCAAGAGTGTAAGTGCATTACCCTTTTGCTTAAAGTGAAATGTGTAAAGCGTTTTATTTAACAATATTTGTAGCTTAAGAGCAAGATCTTTTCACTCTTCCATTTCGCCTGTTGCGTACCATTGCACATGGTCTTGTGTCATTTGCCTTCGGAACCCTTAACGAACTCCCTCCCCCCCCCATCCCCCCTTTAAGGTTCGTTTTTTGGCGCCTTCGGTCAAGGTTCGTTGCCTCGCACACACTTAGTCACCGGGACGAGATCACGATCGTGCCACGCTACTTTACCACTGATATCGATCAGCAATTGCCGGGCACCGGGATCTTCCTCGGGTGGTTCCGGTTCGGTGCCGTGGTAAAAGGGACCTCGCACCGTCCGCAGCCAATGAGCCATCGAAAGCGACCATATCAATCTACAACCGTCCGTGCTGGTGAGTAAGAACTCCCCGCGGGTTCACTGTGGGAGCAAACATTGGGTGAAGGGTCCAACGTTCCTTCAAGAGGTTGATCGTAATCTCCCGATCGAGTGGAATGGAACACAGGAAAGAAACTTCTGTGGCATTTTATTTTCGTTTGTCCAAAGCGAAAAGCGCCCCCCCCAAATAAAAAAGATGGACAGAACGAGCGTCATTTATTAAAGTCACTCGCATTCGCCACTCATCGTTCCATTCCCGGGCAATTGGCACCTTGTGCCACCACGGTGTCTACCATGGCGTAAACGCAAGCAAGAAGTTCAAGAAGCGAATGGATAAGGATGGTGACCGAACCGAACCGTGGCAGCAACCGTATCATTATTAATTAAAAAATATAATGCACAAGGGCACAAGGGCACAACGGTGTTCCCTTTGGTAGGCAGCATGTGAAAGCTATCTGCACCTGCCGATGGTTGTGCGTGTGGCAAAGGACCGTGAGCGAACGAGCGCGCGCGCCTTATCCTTGCCGGCGTATGTCCTGCGAGCTTCCGTTAAAGATCCGGTTTCGTTTTGTTTCTTTTTGTGTTCGTCCTGTCCTGAAAAGGAGCGAAGAGTTGAGGTCGTCGACGTCGCGCGTACGAGGTCATCGTACACGGCCGTACAACGACCAGGTAGCTGCAGCCGGAACGGCAAACGATCCCTTTCGCTTATCATTCCCATTTTTACGGTGATACGGCAGCATTCGTTCTTTCTCTGTTTTACTTCCTTCCATACCTGCCAGGGGCTAATGACGTAGATGATGTCTTCCGTACCTGGGTATGATGTCGAGTTTTAAAACTTAATTTCTTCCACCCTGTTTTTGTTTCCCTTTTTTTTTTTTTTGGGGCCCCGAGGTCCTTGCCACGGTGACGTTACGGTGTTGCTTTTTAGCCACTCCGGCAGTGGAATGCTGTTTCGATCCGTCTTTCGACGTTCGGTGTGAGTTATTTCCAACCTTACGGACCCTAAAGAACCTACGGACGGTTGCTTTGTTTGCTCTAGCCTTAGCGATCTGCGTTTTGAGCTGGCCGGGATCTGCTTCCTTTGGGTTGCGCTAATGCAGCTCACCTGCTCGTAACGTTTATTACGCACAGAGTGGCGATTCGAACAGGTAGGTCGAGGACACCGCTACAGCAAAGCGCTTTTAATTGGCAGCGTTAAGTAAAACCGCCCGACCGTTGTGGAACGGTTTGCATTTAAACGGACGGATGGATATCCGGCACCGAGCATGGCAATGTTTGACATCTGTGTTGTGTGTGTGTTCAACTTTTCGACACGGTTGAGGTAAGGGCTCAATTGATTTAAGATACCAATTTAAAGTCCTGATTGACAATTTAACTTTTCCAGAACACTAAGCCAAATTATGCGTCATTTTAATGTAATAATTCCTGTTCTTTAAGCTGATTGTATCCAGAATTTCTTATTTTGAGCTGACTCCATCTATCTGTATTATGAAAACAGACAACACAAGCACCTTAAGGAATACAATTTCGCACGATTAACCAAGAATTAAGTTATATACCCTGAAGGACCTAGCAGATTAGGCTAATCACTTATCTAATATTAGACGAGGAGTTCGTGCAGAGAATTAGGCGAGATGTAATTCTTTGTGGGTTTAACTAGAATACAATTCCCATTGGATATTGGAGACATTTTCTTCTCGGAACTGTTAAGAGATATCTAACCTCCGATGTACCTTTGATTCTTCAACAAGTAACAAAAAAATATCTTATAAGCTCTAATTCCCAACTTCTACATTTTTAATGCCCTAAACTTGTTGAAAAATAAAGTCAAACCCGAAAAGCATGGAGAAGTTCCTGAGCAGAACGCCATGTTCGCATAATAAAATAATAATCCTTTGATTGCTTTAAATTGCTTATTTAAAACAACTGTTGTTTTTTTGTTTTCGTAATAAAACAATTAGTTTCCCAAATGTCCATTTCCACAAACCGTTGCCCACGGACTATCGTGCCTTAATGGTGGAATGGTACCGTCGCTTTTATTGGCGGCAATCAGGGCATTGCGCGCAACTGACAATCATGTTTGACCGCCACTACTTGATGCCCACTGTGGTGGTGGTGGTCCGAAATCCGGCTCCCATCCCCAATACGCAAGTGCCCCGGTCCCACAGAAGGAACGTGATGGCAAGCGAGATATTCACTCGCTGCACTCGACGAATGCATCGTGCCTGGCAGGTGAAATTAATTCGCAACGCGCCAGAAAATGTGGCACTACCCGGTGCATCATGCCAACAATTGAGTGTTGGCCAACTGGCACCTTTCTCTCCCACTCCACCCCCCTCCTTAATTTCACCTCTATCTGAAAGCAAACAACAATAAGCAGTAATGTGCAGCGCAAATAAAAGGAAAATATTATATCCAATACGGGTGTTTGTTTGTTTGTTTATTTTTCGGTGTGAAATCGCATCTAGATGTGTGTGTCGTGATTTTTTTTGCTGGCATTTTGTTGGGTCCCTCCACTACGCTTAATTCACCTTGCTGTTTTGTTTTTTTTCCTTTTTTTGTTACACATTTTCACCACGCCAAACAAATTGCCATTCCGATTGTGCCTGGTGTGTTGAAGTAGGGATGCCGAGTGAGGGGGGGGGGGGGGGGGCATTGAAAATCCGGAACGGTTTCGGCCTGTGGCTGCACAAAACACGTCTCGCACACACACACACGTGTGCACGCGAGAAAACAATGGCACCGATGGACACACACACACAAAACGGCCCGCACGACACGCCGCGGCATGTTGTAAACTATGTTGCGTGCATTTGTTTTGTTATTTTCTCTTTCACCTCTCCCTCACAAAAACCTCCCTCCTTTAACCTCCCCTAAACGACCGTTAGTGGTTTTGCTGTAGCGGATGATGGGCGGCAGTACCATTGGCGACCGATCTCCGGTTGGGACCGATGCCGTGCAAACACACGTTTTCTATAGAGCCATTTTGTTTCCGCGCTTGGTTGGTCAAGTAAAAATTTTAAATAGTTTTATATATTTTTTATTGGTGCTTGTGTGTGTGTATGTGTTTTTTTTTTGTTGCTGCGACTCGACTGCGCCACCCTTGTCTCACCTCCTCTCAAACTCCCCCCCCCCCCTCGTTCCCCCTCACCTTTCAGTAGTAGCGATCGTTTTCCCGGCAGGTTCTCCGCTTTATGTGTTGTTTCTCCCGTCCGGCTATCAGCGTGATGCAGTTTTCCTTCACGCAGTGTGCCGGGTTTTTTGTTTTGTTTTATTTTTATTTAACTTTTTTATTATATTTCTTAGCCCAAAAAAAAAAGCAACAAAAAGATGAGCTCCATTCGTGGCGCTTGTTGTTTTTGTTTTCACCATGTGTCTGCCTGTTTCGATAGGGATTATAAACGCTAAACGCTAGCAGGAAAACATGTTTTCCGTGGATTATATGCGTACTTTTGGCGCTTTGGATAGCTGGCGGCCCGGTGTGAAACGGCTCATTGAGCTTCGTTAGCGGGTTGGGGGTAAATGGTAATGGATGCAAAAAAAACAACACAAAAGCGAGTTTGACGTTTATCCACAAATTTAATTCTTTACGATCTTGGCGAGTCGTCATTCCTGTAAAAGAAGCGCACACACAAACCATTGGTGCTGTTGTGGTGGTGGCAGTGATTTAATTAGCAACTCAACAGCTGACAGGTACAACCCGTGAAGATGCACACGCCCGTAGCGAATGGGGCGAACCACCGCCCAAGTGTCATTTCTTTAAATGCATGCCATAAAATCACGCTGATCATGCACCGTTACCGCAGAAATACCGAATGCACCCATGGTCAGTTGGCTTTCTGTCTTTTGGGGGGTGTTTTATTTCGTTTTGTTTGTTTTTGTTTTATCTTTTCGCCTTTTTGGTGGTGCAGGTGTTCGGCTTCCGGTAAAGTATATAATATAGGATAGTTCCAAAGGATGGTAGATGCGATGGGAGAGTAGCAAATTGTACATTTGTTGGACGAGTTTATTGTATTGCCAGATATGATCGTTTATTTTTTGGTTTATTTTGCTTATTTTTTGTTTCGGCATGAAAGATTAATTTTGTGAACGAAAAGTCGCATTCTTTTACATAACAAATTTAAAGTTCCAATTTTTCATGTCCCTTTTTTGTTGGGTTGGAAAAAACCACCGAACAGATTCTTGCGGAATATAGTCATCCTTTGCACGTTATGCACCCGCGGTGAACGTCACATGCGCAGTTATGAGCGAGCTTTTCCGCCAGAAAGTTTCTCCGCCCTTCTCTCCCCTTTCCCCTCCCAAAAAAAGGAGGGGGAGGGGATGAAAAAGCTGCAAAACGCGGTCGTATTTATCTCGTTCCTACACGTACGTTCCAGTGGGCAAAAGGTTGAGATAGTTTTGTTGGCCTCTCATTCCGGTACGCAGACTGCAGATTGGTGCTTTATGGTGTTCCTTTAACAGAGAGAACACATTCTACTTGTGCTTAAGAGGATTTTCTTTCTTTTTGACGGGAAATTATTAATTCGGCAACAACACCAAGAACGACCACGAAAGGTCATGTCGGCCGTTCATTGCAAACCAACGTCCTCGAAGACGCTGTAATGAGGTGTTACGTCTCGCAAGCGTACCTTCATGATATAAACGATGGCTTTCGGATGGCATTCGAATGTGGAAAGAAAGAAAAAAAAAACAGCAAGCCTAAACAATGACTCGAAGCGTACACTTTGGCACCCCATCCCCCAGTGCATGCATGTGACCAAAAGTGACTGTCCAAACCCGAGCCGGTTGGGAAGCAGCATGATTGTTGTGCAGGAATGTGCAGAATAATAAAATTGCAATTAACCGATTCCCACTATTGTCTTACATGAGGACGGATGATGCTAGCCGGGGCCCCACCAAGAACCAAGTCGGGTGGGGGTTTTTTGTTGTTGTTATTGTTGTTGTTGCAAGTGCAGCGCAGTAGGTGTCGGTATGAACTTGGCACACGGAACAACCATACAAAAACACAATTCCTACATCGTCCGAAGGTACGCATCGAGCATTCATTGCGCCCTTCCTGGTTCTTGTTGTGGAGTTTTTTTTATGTTTGCTTCCTTGGGGATGGATTTATTTGAGCAGACAAAACTCAAAACTAAATGAGTGCGAATCTATCCATTCATTAGCAAAAAGGTGGGTCTGATGAGGAGGGGATTTTTTTTTTTAGTAGTAATGCTTGTACCGATGTACAGTGTCGTTGGAAGTTAGAGCTCGGAGTACATATTGGATGGGGTGAGAAACAATAAAAAGGGATGAAAAAAAAGCGAAAGGAAAATTCTTCCGAACAATAAGCATGTTTCGTCTCGTGGGGAAAGAACATCAACACGTACCACGGTGGATGTCAGCTGTCTTTGATAATGGAGAGAAATTCCATCATCCATCCATCGTATGTTTTCCCTTCAAAAAGCGTAAAAATACTCCCCAAATATGGATTCCTTTTTGGTACATTTTCCAAGCCCAGCGACAGTCGTCGCTGTCGTCGTCACTTTGTTACTTTGTGTGTTAACCCGGTGACCATTTTCATCGAAGGCCATCGTAGTTTAATTGCAAACGGTGCCTCAACAGCAAGATTGTTCAACTCGAACAGCAAAAAGAGCTTCTTCCAGTTCGGCCGTGGGGGGAGGGCCGTGTCGTACGAAGCCACCCCTTTCAGCAACATCATCATCAGCAGCATGGGTATGGGTTGATTGTTTTCCGCAAATAATTATCCCACCCATCGGGATATAGCCACCGATCGAGGGTGGGCACTGGTTTTTTTTTTTGCGTTTTGTTCACTTTGGCGAGATTTTCCCACCAGCTTGTAATAATGGTCCACGGCTGTGTTGTGTGACCAACGTGTAGTCGAAGTCCCCGTGCGTCTTGATGTGCGTGTGGAACCCGGGGTGTGCGATGCAACAAAAAAACAAAAAAAAAAGCATAAAGAAACCCCTCCCCCCACCCCTCCCCCAAAAGAAGCTTCCTTCGGTCTGGATGTTGGGCGAGCGGTCACGGTCACCCGTTTCGTATGGTCACCCGTTCCGCTTCGTGCTGGAAGGTGCCAGAACCTTTCGCACACATCATACACGCACGCACGCACGCATGCAAGTTGCATTTTGCCTATGAGTGTTGTTGTTTTCGTTCGTTCGTTTCCACTGCAACCATCGCTAAACCATGGTGCATGCTGAACCGGACAGGCCGGGCTGCGACTTGCACGGAATGTCCCGATTTCAGGTGAAAAGTAAACACGTGAGTGAGTGATCGAGGAAAGAAAGAAAGAAAAAAAAACACCAACCACGGCGAGAGCCGATTGGATTCGTTTATTGTGCCACAAGTGACCGTTTGCGGTTTCGGTTCGGACCCGGGACGTTGTGTTTGATTAATGCACGGATAGCATGCCAATCGAGCGGTCGAAAAGGAAAAAAACCGAGCGTGCAGCGGGCGTGCAAACTTAATGAGACGTTTAAAACAAAGAACGATCCGGCATATGCGATGGCCCCGGTCCCGTGAGCCCGGCACTGGCACCCATAATTCACGTGGCGAGCGCCCATCGGTTTGGGGGGGGGGCTTTTTTATCCGGTAACCGTATCGAAATTGCTATATACTCACACACACACACACACACACAATTCATGCATCAAATGTGTGGCGTTATAGTGTGCGATGCAGTAGAATGCAATGGTGTCGTTAACCCCCAATCTAGCCCATCATGCTAAATTTTATGACTTTTATTCCCTTTTTTTAAACAAATGTTCTGTGTCTAATGTGTTTTCAAAAGTAGAAATTCTGTTAAAATTGATATCATTAACCTATTAATAAAAAGATAATTTGATGTATTAGTTATTGGGAGAGTGCACTAAATGTGGATGATCTTTACCTTTGTATGTATATTATGTCTAGAAAAATATCGTACAATTTATTAACAGTCATCAAAAGTCGTTATAAGTGGAATTAACGTAACATTATTAAATAATAAACAAGCGTGAAGGTTAAAAAAGTTGCAAATGAAACATATAGAAGTTGATTTTGTTATCTTAGAGGTGAAAATTTAAAACAAATAAAAGAAATACTCACAATAATTTCAAATACAGTAGACAACAAACATGCTAATCCGTTAAAATCGATATCGTGTCCTTCTAATAGATTTAGTATCGTATGCAGAGATCCAACGAAAGTCCATACTGTGTAATTCTGGAGTGATATTGTTGTCTCAACATGTCTTATATGTTCTATCTCATTTTTACAATAATTTTTTGATTTATTCTTAGCATTTTTTTTAAATTTATTTTCCGACTGATTCAAATTTAAATCAGCTTCTAATCAATTGCTCCAAATAACTAAATATTAATTCAAAACTTTTTTCGTTTGACCAACACTGATTCTACACTTGCAATTATTACAAAGACAATATGGTAAGATACACACAGAAATTAAAATCATGATAAAATTACACAAATTCATCAAATGGAAATTAAAATGATTTCAAAAGTCAAAAAATTGTGCAAAAGAATCTCCAAAACGTAATTGATTGATCAAATATTAAAAAAGACCTTGCGACAAAAAAAAAAGAAAAGAAAAGGGAAAGAAAAACTAGACAACAAAGCAGCGTATTAAATCTAGAAACTGCAGCGAACATAGAACCTAACAAATGCTCATCAGGAAAGAAAAGAAAGTGCACCGAAACGTCCCAAAACGGGTTTTGGCAACACAGGAAGCAGGAAACGGTGGTCCGAAATTAAAACAAAGCAAACCACCAAAGGGAAAGAAACAGTGGCAACAAACTGTTCGATCTGTACACCGTTTGCTCGGGTTTTTGAAAGGAATCGGAAATGTATGAAAAGGAGCATAAAGTGACAGTACACAAAACACAGTCGTTGGGCGTGGGCCGGCCCCGACGAAGGAAGTCGGAAGCAAATCATGAATATGCAATGAGTTAAACGGTTTTACCAAATGTCGTGGCCGGCGTGGCCGTCCGATAGTTGACGGGTTGACTGGTTAATAA
Organism: Anopheles rivulorum; assembly: GCA_018908115.1. Taxonomy (NCBI): domain Eukaryota; kingdom Metazoa; phylum Arthropoda; class Insecta; order Diptera; family Culicidae; genus Anopheles; species Anopheles rivulorum. The sequence continues at coordinate 11,420,651 of CM032178.1, forward strand.
AACTGCCGTCCGGACGGTGTCGCGTGAATGTGCGCAGTGCTACACCATTATCCTTGGCCAGCTGCAAAAAGGCTGCAGGATGAAACGGTCCACTGATCATCGAGTGGTAGAAAGGGACCCCCCCCCCCCCCCTCGGTAAGATCGCTTATCCGGGGACGATCTATTGCTAACCTTTTTTTTCTTTGCTTTTCCCTTAGCCCTGTACTGCTTTGAAGCGCCATCAAAATATGACTCCACCTGGAACGGTATGCTAGCCATCATGGGAATGGGCCACTTGGGTCACATATCCTGCCGAACGATTGAATGGTGCGCGGTTTAGTTTTCCCACAGATAAAGACGTTCGGAAACGTGCTTGTTAGGAACCGGGCTAGCCGGGTTAGGCACACTGACAGGTCGCAGGGCGGCAAACCGAACATTGAACCGAACCGGGCAAAGTGCACTACGAGCGGCTAGTGATTACGGAGCAGCCAAGGAATCGGGTCGAATTAAATGAAAATTTGTTACTCTATCAGAAACACACACACACACACGCGGAGTGTGAGCTGAGCGGGAGTGATTTGTGGCCCACCCTGATGCCGATTTGGGACAGAACCAACCGGTCACCGGTGGTGAACAGTGCAGACTGGCATGCGAAGAAGTGATTTGGAGTGACGTTTGGATTTTTGTTCTTTTCCCAAGGTTTTCTAAAGGGAAAAGCATTGTCGCCGCCGGAAGAAACTCGTTCCCCGGAAGAAGAAGAAGCAGAAAGAAGAAGAAGAAGAAGGAGGAGGAGGAGAAAAGGAAGGCAAAATTAAACGCTAAAGCGAAGCTTGGTTGCGGCAAGCTTTCAAGGGAACGAAAAATGGTACCATCGGCATGGCCCGCAATGACCAAAAATTGAGCGTGCACTCATTAATTTGCATACGGCTAACCGTGCGCCAGTGAAAGTGGACGTGAGCAATCGATGAACGTTTAGGGGGAAACCAAAAAAAAAAAAGGGTTCATAGATTAGTAAGGGTAAGGTACTGCAAGTTGAAGTTTTTTTTTTGGCTTTTTGTGGGACAATTGTTGGCAATAATCATTTGGACAAGCTTTTACTTTTCTGTGTTTCGCTTTGTTGGAACTGGGATCTAAAGCCTACTGGAATGCTTTTCCAAACGACGGCCAAGTACGTCAGGGCAAGTTACCTATTTGGCTTTTTGTTTTTTCGAACACAGCCCCAACGCATCCGGCAGGCACTGAACATTGGTCGATCGTGCGGTCGATTCCGGGTTAACTTCCATCGAGCAATCGAGCTTGTGACCCCGGCTCGGTGACCGACGCTTTACCACACGGGGCACGTGAAATGCTAATCACCACTCTGTGTGTGTGTGTTTACCCCCTTTTTTGGCTGTGCCAAGACCTGGCCCACCGACCAATATGACCACTCTTGGTGACGCTGCGGCTGATAACGATCGAGTGCGGACGATACGTATCGCCGCGCCAGCACATTCCAGCATTTTGCGCCAGTGTTTCATGTTAGTGCGCACCACTGCAGTGTACTACACACTTGGGCAGTTGGGCACTTGCCGGTATAGCTAATGTAGTAGTACCAAGCTACCCCCGGGCAGCGAGTGCTCCAATTGCAAACGATCGAAAGCTTACGTGACGTTACGTGTTGACGAAGGTTGAACTGCAACTGTTCGATAGAGCCATTCCGGCGTGTGGAGTGATGCTGATAAAGCAGAATTTGTGTAATTTCGTCGGAGAATTTAGTGGCCATCGAGAACGGCGAGCATTGTGGGTTTATGTGTGCAGCGAACCATTAATATCGCGTAAAGGTATTTAGAAGGCGAAGCAGTCTAATAAATAACAAATAGTTTTCGTTAACGATGTTGTTGACGTCGAACGAAACTTATTTGAGTCGCTAAAAGGTGGAGCAATATTTCTAGAATTCTGAAAAAAAAACATAATTTATTAACACACTAATATTATTTAAATGCTCTTAATATTCTTCAAGCAAACTAAAGCAAAATTTTACTAAATACTCAAGGTTATCACATTCGAAAATGCACCTAAAGACGATAACATATAACAAGATATAAATTTGCATTAAATGTATTTCAATGTGTACATCGAGGTACTCAAGACGAAATTTAACCTTTAGGACGAGTTCAGTCTGTGAAACTTCTGTCTGTGACGAAAAACGTTCATTATTAATGTATTGCCGACTTTCAGTAGCTACATTTTAACTCTACAATAGATGTTAGGAGTTGAAAATATTCTTTAGTGTTTATGCCACAAAACATACACTGATTGATTCTTGGTTTGATGTTTTAGGAACAGTTTTCTTATCATTCATTATAGCTAAGGAGTTTTTACCATTATTAATCAGTATTTTGTCTGACTCTAAGTTCCCAGACTCTAGAAGGCAGACTCTTGTTTCCTTACACTGATAAAATACAAAAGAAACCAATGGACGATCGGATAGACGTCAGACGATGAAGAATATTCATTGAAGCTCTTCAATAGAACACTCGCAGAACACTAATTTATTTAATTTATTTAGATTAAGAGTAGATGACCATATAATATGCAAACGACTAAGCCGTTAAGATAATTAATGAAATCATAATCATCTTATAGCGAGACATTCGATCGTTCCAGTATTTTGTTTAACTATTTTTAGCTAAAATAGTCACAGATTTGTTGAGAGAGCTTAAACAGAGATCAGAGATACAAAACTATTTATCATACAACATCGACAATGTATCGCAATGAATAAAAGTAAACCAAGAGTTGCTGCCTCATGGTAGAGCTAAGTATTACTGTTGAAAAGCGATCATAATATTGCTCATAAAATAAAAAGGGAAACTTCCTTACCACTTAGCCCAACAATGAATGATCAAGCGAAACGATGAAAAACAAACCAACTCCCGGATGCCCAAGAAGAAAGCAAGCAAAATCGGGAACTGGATTCCCGACTTACCCACACACACACACACACACACACACACACACATACACGGACAATGATTATCTTCTCGTGAATAATGCATTTAATGATGCAATCCGTGCACAAACGCAGAGAACAGCCCCAAAATCGAGCAAAACCGTGCATACCGTTTTTTCATACATTCATATTAAATTATTTTAATCGCATGCAAACGTGTCCGGCCGGCTCGGACAGGAAAGATGCTGCCATTGTGCGTTCTTTGCTGGAGGTGTTCTTTTTTTTCCTACACCAGTTGGTAGCTTTGTTTGTTGATGTTTGTTTGTTCCTTCTGTCCCGCGGCATCATCATCATCCGTAAAAACGTACCGTGTGGCGTGTGGAAATTGGTCCCGTTGAAAGATATACTTTAAATTTCACCACCCGGAACACCGCTTTAAGAACGCAAAACCCGGACGGATCCGGATCGGAAAGCAGCGGCTCATTAATGCGGTTTGCTGCGCTGAGATATATAAATATATCGTTATGATTTAGGCAGCCTGTGCCTGTGCGATCGTAACTGCTTTCCACGACTATTCCAGGCTGCTTCCATGTGGAATTGGCCATGGTGAAAAACAAAACAACCGGCCAAGGATGGGTGGATAACTGGTACCCATTTGTCTTCCACAACTTCCACCCATCCCACACCTTCCCTCCTCACCCCCCCGGTTTAATTCCTCCCTCAAGGTTGCTTGGTGCTATTGTATCTGGTAACAGAACTTTTACCATAATCTTGCCACACGCAAAATCCGCGTGAGTAAGGTTAGGATTTTTCACTTCCCACCTCTCCACTCCTTCCCTCCTTCACTTCTTGCCAAACACACACACACACACACGCTCACTTTGGGCAGGCATAAAACTGAAAAGTTTACCAACAAATTGAATTTTTATTCAAAGTTCGTTGCATATTTTAAGATATCATTTGAATATTTTACACTGCCGACCATTGCGCCACCCGCCGTCCCGAGCAAATGGGCGGTTGGGCTGAACCGTTGCTGGTGGCGCTACGGTGGTTCTGCCTTGTTTATTAGGTGTTTGTTTCTATGATTATCTTATTATCGCTTATAATTTCGGTATGTAAACGATCACGATATGTGTGTTGCCACCGTTTGCCACCTTTCGTTTTTATGCGCGATTATAGCGCTCAGTGTCTTCCTGTGTTCGCGCTGCAAACCCGGGTAGCGGGAATTGTTTACATACCAGCACACATACACACACACATACAGAGATGAGTAAGAACAAAAGAAGAAGGAACAAAAGGAGAAGAAATGCCAGTATGCGGTACTGGAAAACGGCAGCCGAAAAAACCGAGCAAACCGAACAGATCCCCAAGAAACGAAGGGCCGGAGCGAACTTAAAAACATGGCACGAGCGAAACGAGCGAAAATAAAAGTCGAGCACACTTATGCAAATGCACCTACAGCCACACACACACACACACACGAGATGATGATAATTTGTAGCTCGCGGCTTATGATGATACCGCCGGTTGCTGATGCCCGATTCCATTCCGTGCAGTAATGAATGAAACCGGGCGGGATGGGCAATATTGCATCCGGAATTGATGCCGGGCGTTTTTTGATGGTTGATTGTGGCGTTGCGAATGTTATTAAGAGCGAAAGAAATGAGATTTACCACTTCATGAAAACACTCATTTGTCGCGTTTGATACGATTGAACAATTAAATGTTTAATGGGTTTGCGTTTGGCAAGCTGTTTATTCATGGTCGTTGACATTGCGGTAATGAGAAGAGCCCGATGGAAGATAAGCGCATATGGAATTATGTTTTGCAGAATTTCCTTGTGATATTAGGTGTTAAATTTGAATGTTTAAACTTCAGATTGGACGGTGTGTTATATTCTATAATGTCTGCTTTTGAGACAAACAATTTGTTTTAATCTTAACGCTTCTTAGAGTCCTACGAATATCTGGATCACTAGTAATCTCATGTGAAAACTCGTATGTTCAAACACGTTTTCTCAACGGTTTTGAACATTGGTAGCAAGAACTTCACCAATACCCTATGAATCTTTTTAATTGAAGTTTGTATTTTGTGTTTTGTACTAATATTCTGCAATTTGTTGCATTTTTTATGGCATTCCGAAAATATCACATTTAATTAAATCACGTTTGATTAAATCACGTCAAATTAGCATCGAAAGGATTAATTACGATCAAGTTTGACGTATGTTACCTTACTTACCATACTAGTCTTGGGAAGTTTTCCAGTTATTAATGTTTTTTCTCGGAAGCTATTCCTAGAAACCAATGTTGCCATTTACACTAACCACTTATCGTTTTTCAATCAAAAATCTTTTTGCAAACTCCCTCCAGTGTTCCATTAATTAATGAACGCATTAAACAATTTTGTTCTACTTGAAGTGTTTTATTTTATTCAAATTTCCATTCCTGATCTTCCCCTCATCATTGTTTGCCCGCTCACCTCATCTCGCACTTTGTCTCCTAAATTAATAACTTCATTTCACCGCACAATCATGTTCCCGGCGGTGTAACACATACGCGCGGTGGCAAAACTCCCGTAAGTCATCAAATTATATTGCCAAGCTACATGAGAAGTTGGCCGTCTCCGTCTCACGTGTGCACTCCCCATTTCGAGAATCTCAAATCGTGCGTGCCAAGGAATGAAAAACCGTTTATGCGAATGTCTGCATCTATCCCATTCCTTCGACGCCACGTAACTGCCCGTTCCCGGCAGGGAGTTGTTGGGTGTTGTAAGTACTCGTGTTGGTGGTGGTAGTGGTGGTGGTGATGTTGGTGTAGTACCGTTTCCCAGCCATTCACACCACGTTCATACGGAGTGAATATTCAAAACCGTCGGGCTGGTATGTTTAATAAAACAAACAGTATTTGCATTTGAAATTGATGAAATCATCATCATCAGCGTCGTCATTCCGAGCCGTGGGGATCACTTCACGACTTCGTTCGTTATGGGTTTGATTAACTCGAGATCCTGCTCCCCCCCCCCCCCCCCCCCCCCCCCCCCCCCCCCCCCCCGTCCATTAGCCGGGTCTTTTTTTTCTTCTTCTGGTTTGAAGTTTTGGAGGTTTGCTTTGGAGCTACACACATTTTTATGAATCGAAACACTTGAACCACGCTGTGCTGGGAGTGCGTTGCACTATTGTTCGATGGCTTTCAGGTAAGAGCGCTACAGACAGTGAAAACATTTCGCGGGCGTACAAATTTGAATTAAATTGTTAGCAATTGTCTGCAAAACGAGGTCGCACCGATCGAGTATCGGAAGGCAAACAAACGATCCTCGGGGCGCGTTGCGTAACGAAGATTTTTGTTTAAATAATTGATCAATACACAATAGAGAATGTGTTATTTAATCTCATATTGCAATGCAGCAACCACGCACTGAATTCACCGTGGTCGTGAGTCGTGAGGCCCAAACCGTATTTGTCACCTGTTTCCGGTGTCCGGTGAAGGTACCGGATCGCCATTCGTCTCCGTACGGGTTCGTCTTTTTTTTTTTTTGTTTCCAGTTCCACCCTAATGAGTACAAGGTAGTGGACATGCATTACAGGGTAATTGCAAGCGAGCAGAATAGAACGATCAGTACAGATATGCGAACACAAGCATGCGAGATTATCGTCCAGCGACAGGAAGGAAGGGATCCAATTGTTTGTTCCTCAAATGGAAACCCCATCGTTTGAAGCACGGAAACGGCAACACGAGGAAGGGAGGGAAAGGATGGTCAGGAATGGGGCCGGGCCGGGTCGAAAAGTCTTTTCATTATTACCTTATAACTATTATTATCATTAAAGTTTGATTATGGCCGTGTACAATGGAAAATATGCATAAAAACACATTCCGGCCTGCACCTGTAACTGGGGTGGAGAGGGTGTGTAAAGGGGGAGGAGGGTCATCACATTGCGGGGACCATCGCGTTCCGACGGTGGACACGATAATGGCCGGACAAACGTTTGCTTGCACGACGCCATACAAACCGCTCGCTGGCGTGGCGTGGCGTGAATGTTTCACACATGATGATCTCGCTCCCCATTCGCTTCCCCCTTTTTTTCCACTCTCACCCTCCTGAAACAACCCTTCGGAACGTTCGCCCTTTTGTTTTAGGTTCCGTTTTCCACCGACACACACACACACACACACACAGCAGGCCTGCGTCGGTTTCGTATCGTTCCGATGATCTGTTCCGACAACCGCACACAACAAGCACACAACATGTCGTCGAATAACGCGCTGTTTTGAGCGTTTGTTCGTCCACATCTATCCCGACCCGTCCCGTCCCTTTGGACCGTCTGGGGGAGGTTTCCCCTTTCAACTCCCCATCGGCCGCACTAGCCACAAACCTAGAATGCCTTCATCCAACTGCGAAAATACAAAAAATGCCAGCCCCAGCACGGCCCCCAGTAGATGTGTGTGTGTGTACGTGGTGGCGTTCAAACGATCAAGATAAGACCACGGTAATGGGTAGCAACAGCAACAAAACACTAAACAAAAAACAAAAAACCAGGCAAACTACCTTCCAAAACCGAAAGGGAAAAAAGAATAATGATAGACATTCTGAAGTGAATGCACATTACATGCGATCATGTATGGCTGTATTGCTGACGCCCCCCTCTCCCCCTCCCTCTTCTTCTTCTTCGACTTCTGGAGGCTTCCAACCCCTATTGGGTTACCCTCTAGCCACTCAATCCCCTTTTGGTAAAGCCACGGTAGAACGGTACAGACTTTCCACTACAATGCGCATCGGTTCCAATTGTGCCGACCATTAGCGGCTTCGCAAATGGCGTTTTGGCGCCCGTTTATTGTGGCCATGGGTTTGGGATCGTTTTCGTTGCACCGTGATGAAGGTGCGATTTTTTGGCAACAACGTTAAAAGCGATTGGAAAGTGGAAGAAAAGCTTCCAATTGATGGGTCTTTACGAATTTCCCGAATGGAAACTATATTTAAGGCCATTAAAAAGGAAGCCAATTCCATTTCTTGGGGTTCTTTGCTTGGTTAGAATTATGGTTGCTGCTTACTTTAATAACCGTAAGACCGTAGATTTTCATTAATGCCTTTGCCTTGACCTTCGCCTAATCGTAACCTTATCATCGGTGTGCCACTGTGATCGACAGCGATGTTCTGCACCGTTTGCCACAACCATTGCGAACCATTGACGGAACGTTGCCTGGTCCGAACTGGGAACTGCTTCTAACAACGCCAACTCCTCCGGTCCAGGTTCCACGGTGTGTGTGTGTATGTGTGGTAACGAATCATCTCACCGGATCTCACGCGGGTTTTTTTGTTTGGTGCCCGCGGCCAGCTAATGAATGGGGCCGTTCCGTACCAGCCAACTAAGTACGAAACCCACGAAAACAGCAAACTAAAGGAACGCTGCCAGAGGTGTCATTTTTAAGGAGTTTTAATTAGTTCCGGTTTGTTATGGCTTCCGCTTCCCGGTACAAGGGAATAAACGCGTCGGGCCAAAAAATGATCGGAGTCCGTGGTTCGAAATAATAAAAATGCAAAGGGTCCACCCCGTGCTTACCGACTCAGTGTACCGTGTCCGTGTGTGTGTGTGCGACCCACAAAAAAAACCATACCAGCCGTGGGCCAATCGGTGGCCCGAGGGTAGAACCGCCAGTGTTTGCGGTGTGACCAGAGGAGGAGCAGAAAAAAAAAGCGAAATAAAATGACCAAAAGGGGGCCACTGTAGGCAGGGTTGAAGAAGAAGAAGAAGAAGAAGAAAACAACGGCCAAACGGCACACACACAAAAAACCCGACCCCGTGATCCCGATTGGTGGTGTGCCACCATCCGGAACACTGCCCATAGGATATTGTCATTAGCTGGCATGCTGAGCTACTAAGCTGGTGGAAGGTGTAAAGGGGAAAGGAAGGAAGGTGAGGTGAGTTCGGTACAACGGATCTCCGCCGCACAACCGTTCCGATTGGCTGCGTACGTGGCATAGCCAACCTGCTGTCAGCTAAAAGCTGCACCAGAGAACCAGAGATTTCTATTTTGACCTTAAAAGTCGAACCAAGTGTAGAATGGACCGTTCGGAGTATGTCCGATCTGATGGTTGGTTATGGTGTTACACGGTAGTATTAGCTTCAATCGTGATCACACGGGAATGTTTTAAAAAAATAAACATATGTCACACTGACATTACGAACAACGAAGTACATTTCCTTCTGTCATTCATGTTTCGGTATATATACCCAGATTGAATTCTTTCTCGCTTATTCTGCTCCTACATCCACAACGTACCTGCTAATTGTAAGCAAACCATCAACCGCGTTGCATAAGCGGTCGAAAAGTGTTCGCCCATAAACACCACAGCCGTAACCGCGGTAAATGCTTATAGAAAAAACGCCTTAAAACTGCCGGCCGGCATGAAAGTAAAAATTCCGGTACGCAAAAGCGCGCACACACACTCAAAAAAAGGCGGGCAAAGAAAAGAAAAGAACGCAACATTTGGCCGCACACAACATTATCATAATAATCGTAGAACTGGTCGGCACCTTGCGATCGGGCCGCCTTGCACCTTCGCTTATTTAAAAGTCGCTTATTATTCACACACAAAAACGGCTGGCCCAGTTTGTGCGCGGTTCGACCGCGCTGCGGCCAAGTTCAAGTTCAAGTTGCTTCAATTCTACGGTGCGGTGTTGCAAAACTGTAGCTATTTATTCAGATTTTCAAACCCTTCCCTTCCCCCTTAGTCCCACCAGCTAGGTCTTGGGCGTTACATTCTTCGCCGCCTGGTTACCTGAGAAGGCCTGCCTGGTTGCTTGGCGAGTTGGCTGGTTGGCTGGCTGGCTGCACACATACACACACAAAAGCACACGGCATTTTTGTACTCACTCATTAATTCATTCATGTCTAAGGTCCGGGGTCTTCACCCTACGGGACGGGAGGAAGGGGTTGATCGTTCCGAGGAGCGGGTCTGCAGCGGGCAGAGACAGACCCCTGCATTCGCGACTTTAATTTTGCAGCCCGGTTTTGGTGAATGAAAAGTGAATTTTCAAACCTCGCGTTAAATAATTCACCATGAAGCGTATTCAAAAAATGTGCCACGCTTAATGAGTGTGCGGAAGTTACGATAAGGGGATGATGGAAACGAGGAGCTCGGTGGGTGGGAATTGATCATGCTGTCTGCGGAATACGGTATTAATGGGATGAATCGATTAACGCCACCGTTGGCATGATCGTCATCGTGCGGCATTTAATGAGCAATGTTGGAATGTAATTATGGCTTACGGAGTGCTTCTCTCTCTCTCTCT
>CM032178.1:11440937-11458500 GCA_018908115.1 Anopheles rivulorum
GAAGCAACCCGATGGAAAGAAGCGCATTCGTCACTCGTCACGTACGCATTCGTCCGGGCATCGTACGTTCAACCACGTTAGAGCGATCAAGTAGACGACGGTTTGCTTGGTATCGCGATGGTAATATGCATATGGGGGGGTGTTAAAGGGAAGGGAGCTCCAACTACTCTCGCAACTAACCCCCCAACACACAGGGGGAGGGGGGGGGGGGGTTGAAGTTTAGGCGAATAGGCAGCGAAGCAATGGCGGGTGCAAACCACAATTCCACCACCGTGCCATTCGGCTGAACCAACAACACCGGTAGCGAAAATGCTAAACGCGATGCACGATTTTCTGCGATCATGTGGGACGGAACAAAACATCGCGATCGCCCTACACCCCAAAACAAAATAGGCAGAGCAGCGGCGAGCGCGCGTACTTGAACGCGCATGAATGTGCGCATGTGTTTTTTATTCTGCTTGGCAGAGATCGGCAACTCTTGTGCTGTGCGTTGTGAGCGATAAAGCGATGAAAAGCACACGCATGCAGACAGCAAATGAGTTGGGCCAAACTTTAGACCGATTTGTGGGGTTCTATTGGGGTGAACTTTTATTTGATGAAATAAGAAAAATTAAATATATTGAGGATATTAATAGAATTGATCGTACTGATTGGTTGAGCAATGATCGTTGAATTTTAATTAATTCTGTTTTTTTTCTTCGCTTTATAATTTAATAATTTAATTTATACATTCAACATACATTTTTTGCAATATCTTTTCAACAATTTGCTTTCTTTTATAAACCAATTGAGAAAAAAAAGCAATCTCCCCTTTTCTGCCATAGATAGGCATCAATTAGCCCGTTCTGCTCATGGCGCATGCGTGGATAGAGAATGAATTGTGCAGATTGCCTTGGCCGATTGCGATCGCACGCCATTGCGTTGCAGGATCACCGATCGAGCTACGAACATTTAATTCCACCACCTCAGTGCTCGATCCCAATCTGGTGCACAGCAAAAAAAAAACGAATCTCCACCAGTCCACCTCAGAGGGTGGTATAAAATCGGGGCATTACTATTACAATGCCAGCCCTATACACGCTGTCGATCCACCAGGTCTAGGGCGCATCGGTAGTGCTGATTTGTATTTAGTTTGCCGTTTAGTTTTTGCTCGATTTTTTGTGAAGATGTTTAGTGTTACTGAGCTGGGAAAAGCCCTTTTTTTGCTTCCCTCTCTCTCTCTCTCCCTCCTTCTCGCTGTTGGGATGTTCAAAACACGCCAGAGCATACACACATTCGACGCCAACGCACATGAAGTCTTTATAAACGGCTTTGGTACAGTTTTGTTTTACGACCGTTTCACGCCTCGAATACTAAGACCGCAAGCAGTTGGAAAGAAAGCAAAAAGGTAAAGGACGGGGGGGAAAAAAAATTCAAACATACCCCACAACTAAACTATCCATTTGCGGAACGGAACGTAAAGCGTTTCATGTGCGATTTTTGCTTTGTTTTAAGTTCTGTGCAATGCTTCACTGTACGCGTCTCGACCCGCAGTACTGTACGATTGCAGGTGTTCAAGGTATGGTACCGGGTAAGTTGGAATGTACAATTCCCTGTGACTTTGAGACGCGTTAACACATTGCGGGAGAGGGAAGAAGAGAAGGGTCGGGCGGTACAGGTGCCGGACGGGAACTCCATTGATGGATGGGTTAGTCATAAAACGCGAAACGCACGCACGGGCAGGAAATAATACTTTGATCGTATCACAAACACCGATTTTTTTTGCTTCCTCCGTAATTCTTTTCTGTTGCTTGCCCCTTGACCATGTGCCGGTTGGTTTTTATTTTTGGGTTCTGCAGCGGTTTGAATGCGCTTAGTTGCAGAAGTGCAGTGCTGGACATTTGCCACAAACGAACTGTTAATGACGGTGTCGATGCCTAACTACCTGCAACCGGTGCCATGTTGATAGTTCAGGGTTTCTCAAACATAATGTCTAGGTGAACATAATGAATTAAAAAATGCATTTCCAGAGGAATCTCTGGTAAAGTGATACCGATTTTACATTTATTCTCACTACCTCACCTCACAACGGCTAATTACTTCATTAATGTGTATCTGTTTTTGTTTGTTTGCTGGAAACAAAAACCGATTCATCTTCGTACGAGTTAATCCGCATCATGTTACTCGCATGTTTTGCTTAGCAGGCAAACTTAATGTAAGCTTCAGTACAACAGTGGCTTTACCAGTGCTACTGTCTGATTTAACCGTTTTTTTTTTGTTTGTTGATTTGGTTTGCTGGTGCATTGTTTGCTTTATCATCTTTCATTTCATTCCCTGACGTTCAGCTGATTGACGTTGAATTGTTTTATTACGAGTGCGTGCATGAGGCAAAACGGGATTGTATACGCTGATGTGCAAAAGATTTATTACCGAAGCATTATTAAGCACCAGCAACGGCACCACACCCTGCTTTACAAGGGGCGGCAAAATGGAAAGGGGGAGGATGGGGTGGTTTAAAATGTCCTCTCTTCTTCATTCTTCCCCCTGATACACACATTCCCTTTTTACGTTCTTGAGACACACCAGTATTGCCGGCTTATGACAAGTTGATGTCAAAGAATCTTTAACCACACGTTCAGCCGTGGCAGGTGAGTATGGTTTTGCTGCACCGGTGTTCCTTGGGTTCGTGCACATCCTATGCAGTTTAACTACGCATTCTTGGCGTCGTTTGGATTAATAGTTACTTTGTTTTATGCGCGTTTTCAGTGTGAATCACGCGAAGGTTGATGGGTGTTTTTTTTCTTTTTATCGCAGAAGAGTATAAGAAGGTCGTTTTTACAGGAAAGAATGTTAATAGATTTGATAAAGAACAATAGTAATTGAAGAGTGGCCAAATATCTTATTTTTAAACAACCTGTAATAAAATTTCAAATCAGACAATATTGAGCAAATTATGTACTAAATCAAGGATTAAATTCTGTTTTGTGTAAGTTGATTAAATTTGCATTTAAAAAGTGAATTCTCCCATTTTTGCTGCTACCGTCGGTTAAACGCTAGGAAAAAAACACACACAGCTTGTAACGCTTCGTTTCAATTTTTCGCCCGTAAAGCTCCAAGGCATTGCAAATGTTTGCTCGCGTCAAAGCCTGGATGGGATCCCCTATTTTCGCCACATTTTCCACTGCCAGGATACACATTTATTCTCCCGCTTTGCTAGCAGTTCCGAGACAGCCAGAGCTGTCGTGCTGTGTTGAGCTCGTTGGAAGTGAATTTCCACCGCCGTTGTCGTCGTCGTCGTGGCTTTTGCCGCCGATAGGAGTAGCAGCAACATCCGAAACTACATTCCCGAACGGTTAACGAAGCAGTCGAGGAATTGCGACGGCGCCACATTCATACGCACACATGGAAACGATCCGACTTTCGTATGGATGAGTGGTTAGTAGTGTGCGTGCGTACACCAAAAGAAGGGGAAGTATTGCAATACAGGGAAACGCAACTTGCACCCTGTTGGGGGTTTTTGGTGTTTTATTCACCTTTTGTAGCTTCATGGAATGATTGTTGATTGAAGCATTAATAGCAGCTTTCTGTTTAAATATATTAATAAAACTTTTGATAAAGTATTAAAATGTATATTTTTAGAGCAAGTGCATGCGTTGGAAAATAAAACATAAAATTTGTTTTCCATAAACTAAATATAAGTGCTTTAAACAACAAAAGTAGCATCTTTTTATTGCTTTGAACGAAAAAATTCATAACTAGTTAAACTTTTGGTTGGAAAAAAATATAATTTAAAGCACCAATTGCTATTGCACCCCCGTGGAACAGGTTGCTCACCACTGCACCAACACTAACACACCCTTCTTTTTCTCGCTCTGGTCAGCTTGCCGCCTCGAGCGAAAGAACGGTACAAACAGCTGTCGCGCGGTAAATTTACACGACAAAATGGCTGTTTTAGTACGCACCGTCCCGCAACAGATGGCGCTAGTGGTACGTTCGCGCAAAAATGTTCGCTCACAACCGACATCAGTCGACAGCTCCGTGTTCCCATTCAGGCGCGCGCTCGCGGAACTTCCCACAGCACACATGGAAACAATCTTTTGCACTTTCATTGTTTCTTGTTTTGTTGCACACCTCCCCCAGAACAGGCGAAAAGGGCGACACGTTAAAGAAGGAAGGTGAAAAAAAAACGAAGGGATTTTACGATGAAAAGTTTCCGATCCACCACCCGCAAAAACCCCATTCAACGGCCGCTTTCAACCGAACGGCCCCGCAAAGGTGGGCGCTGCGAAGCATTTTTGTTCGAGTTTTTCCACGCAAAAACTTTACTCCGGAAGCTGATAAGCGTTGGAAAGCGTGGTAAAGTCGCGTGTGGGTGGGGGGGTGCACCAAAAATTTAGTACAATCGGGGGGGGCCACAACTTTAAGAGAGACATTAAGCGCCTGCTTTAAAGGTGGTTGGTGATGCCTGACAGGGACCAGGACACACACCGGTAAAGGAAGAACTTCGCAGCGTACAAAAAGGGACAATGGAAAATGCTTCCCTTCCTCACCTACCCACCCGTGACGGCCTCCCATTCCCCATTCGTTTGGGAGAGGGTTGGTGTGCAATGATGAACGACACATTGGGAACTTCGGGACGAGCGCCAAGGAACACTGCCGTCATCAAATGGAGTTATAGAGCGAACGGACCTGGGTGGGCGATACCGGTGGCCGGTGGCCGTTTCGGGTCCCAAAATATTGTTTTAGGTCAAGACAAGGCGCAGATTTACGACCTTCAGCCTTAGCGGTGGGCGACGCCAGAAGCCCGTCGGGCCAGATGGTTTTGCTGGCAGCTAATACTTCGGCTTCGGCCACAACCATAAACGATGGCCATCTCTGGAATTTCCATCTGGTTGTGGGTGGGGGTAGTGGAAAAATTAGCAAAGCTTATGGACATTTTATTTAATCATTATCACATCGCGCTATCATCGGTGCGATCGTCCACCGACTTGGAGGCGAATTGGTACATTTTACGGTGCCTTACGACAGCCGTCTTACCGAAGGTTTATGCGTATGCATTCACCCCCTCGGGAGGAAGGGAGGGGTTGTCCTTTAGGGGTGCTTTAAACACACACCTTTTTTTAAAAGGCTGTTTAACAAATGTGTTTGTTGTGGTTTTGCACGCACGATACACACACACACCTGCGCGAAGACGCAAAAGCAACGCCAAACGAATGAAAGAGGTGGAGTTAATGCTTTCCACCGCACACTTTGATGGTTTCCAGTGTTTGTTTACGCGAGAAGAAAAAAAAAAACCCGCCTGCTTTGGGACGGGTCGGTTATTACCTCGCGCCGAGATCGTCGAAGAGGTGTGTGTTCTTCATTAGACTTTTAATGATTTATTTAGCGCCGCACACAGCAACTTTTCCATGGCAGAGAGGAAAAACTTTGGCGTACCACTTTCCACGGCACCTCTGCACGGTGCGAAAAAAACAGGCAAGAACGGTCGAAAAACTAGGCGCATGCTGGGGGGGGTTTGTTTTGTTTTTTTTTTTTTTGGAACTTGGGAAGACTACACAATGTGGTGCTCACTAGGACAGGGCCGATTGGCACAACTACGGGGAGGGAACTAATAAATGGCACGCCTAAGCTGAGGCACAGCACTGCTAAAAACCGCGACTGTGACGTAGTGGCATCCGTACGGCGTGCAGTGTGCACGAAATGTGTGTTCCTGGCCAGGGTGGCAGAAAGGGGCCACCCCATTGCGGGCCACATCAACGTGTCAGTTTGTGTGTGCTTTTTTTTATTTTTACGATCACCAGCCGGGATCATGGGCGAAACCGCTTAAGGAGTCATCTTTATCTATTGCCATCATTGTTTACGTTTGCCGTTGGACGCCGACCAGGGAATGGATCTAACGCGGCCATTCGCTGCTGCTGTTGGACAGGGATTTAGACGGCCTGAGACGGGCCGAGATGGTTGTGGATGTTGATGTTTTCGTCCTGTTTTGTTGTGCTTTTTCGGTACTTTTTTCGGGCTCTGCTTCGCCCGATTTTGAGGCTCACCAGGAAAGATGATTTACAAGGGCAAGCATAGAAAAACACAACAGGGATTGATGGAGGGGGAAAACTAGTACGAACAGGGATATGTTTCATCTGGGTGTGAGCTTATTTTCAATTTTCCATCGATTAACTTACACTGCACCGGATGGTTGTACGTCGTCGGGGATGAAAAGGAGGATTATAGTATGCCTTAGCCATCCACGACTATATACGATAGAACAATTGATTTAAAAGTTTCGTTTAAATTATTTCATTTCTTAACAGAAAACGAAGGAAACAATTGATGAAACTAAACGCAACTCATCCAATTTATTTTATCTGTCAATGCGATACCATTTGGATTGCCGTATGTGAACAATAAAACAATAGACCATTTATATTTATACATATCTCAAGTCCCATTGATGCTTTCACGTATCCACGTTGCGCTTATGTTGCGCGATGTTGTTGCTGTTGGGTGGAGCTATTAATTTCAAAACGGTACGCACGAACATCACGAAGAATTGGCTTGGTGAAAACGATGTTTATGGGGAGGGTGGACTACCTTATTTGTTTTAGTGTGGAAATCCCATTTTACTAGCAAATCGTTCGGCTCAAGTGTTTCCTTCTCGGCGAGGACGGGGTTTTATGGTGTTGTGGGTTGTGATGGATGTAAAATTTTGTTTGTGGAATGTGCTTAGAGAGAAAGAGAGAGAGAGAGAGAAATTAGAAAGAGAGAGAAAGAACTAGATAGAAAGAAATATTCGTTACAGATTAAGGACATTAACGATTGTTTAACATATGACTTTTAACGATAAAACCTAAATTGATCTTACAAGAAGATTTTCTTATTGTTGGTGTTGTTTTTTTATGATGTAACATCCACTTTAAATCTTCATTATTTACTTTAAAATTTTTAATAATGTTTTTATTTAAACCAAAGACATTGCTACAGTCCTCGCTATCATTTGGTAAACATGGCTTCTCTTTTTCAATTTTAGAGTTCAGATATTTATGTTTATAAATTTCAGATAAAATCAAAAAAGCATTTATAAAGTATGTTTAACCTTGAATAAGCCATGAAGTTACAAAATTAGTTAAAAAATTTAAAAAAATCCAAAATAACAACAGTTTTCCTTGACATCCCTTACTAACAACTTTTAAAAAATATATAGAAATATAATTATTACAATAAATAACGAGAGAATTAAGAATTGCAGTAGTCATCAAGCCAATTATACCAATGATGAGAAAATTCTTATACTTTAGTGGTCAAACTGTTTTTTTTTCTTCAATTAACCTTTTGCTAATCAATCTTATCTTTTCACCTGCCTATAAGCAACTGTGCGTTGTTTAATTATAGCTTTCCTTTTATTCAAACAAATAAATAAATTACAAACCATTTAAATACACGACCATCCATTTATCCACTTTAACTTACCCAAAGAAATTCATCATCCAAGAAAGAAAAAAAAAACAAGTGTGAAAAAACTAATTCCAAATAATACACAAAACAAAAAAGCACGCCAAATAAAGGCAAACGAATCGAACCATTTGCTTTCCGAGCAAAATTCAGGACCCCTTTTGTTGCTTGTTACCAATTCTTTTTCGTTTTCTTGCTTTTAGCTACTGTTGCCGTGGTGGGTCGTAGGAAACCGTCCACCGGTAGCGGTTCCGATTCCTTGCCTACCGACTTTCCTCCTAATAATCATAATCCAGCAGCAATCGTTCCCAACACGTAAGCATTAATAATGAAAAATCTTACCAATTTCTTGGCTGGCACCACCGGTTGCGTTCCCATTCTGTGTGTGTGTGGCGTGTTCGTGCTGGGAAGCGATTCGTAACATTTGTGACACGCACACACGCCGAGCATCGACTTTTCGGTTGGGCAGGGAATGGGCAGCCAAAGTCGGGATGGCAACAGGATGTCGCGCTCTAAGGAATGGGTTAAATGTGACCGGAAGGCCTTTCCTCTCGGTTCGATTCGATTTAAAGGTTTAAAGGCTCTGCTTGTGTGTGTGTGGATTTGGCAGGTGCTTGTTAGTCCAGTAATTGAGACAAACATTATTACGAAATGGGATTCCTTCCTTTTCTTTTTTACGCGTGTGTGTGGTGCTCGAAAAATCGATAAATTTTCCATCGATACGGAGCAGTGAATCCATTTTTCTTCCACAAAACAATACGTGTGTAGCGTATGAGCAAGTGTTTTATGCATCTTTTTTTTTTTTGTTCTTCTCTTGTCCTGTTGTCCGAGATACGGATACGGATTGCCAACGCTTCCAATAGCCTACGGACGGCTGTGGCTGTGGCTAAAAAACAAGTGTCCCTATTTGTTGACCCCGGCCACCGGTGATGATGGACAATGTCACCCTCTCGGTGTTGCAACCTGGGATCAGTTGCAGCTCGATATGCTGTCGATGCTGTGCTGTTGGTTGAACTTCAAAACTCCCGTAAGGCGCTTGCCGCCGGACACAGTATGAGGGTTTGCTGCTGACATTAAGCCCGGTTACAACGATCCCGGTCCATGGTCCTGGGCAGTAGAAAGGGGGGTGAAAAAACCACCCGAGTTCCCGGTTCCCGGTTAGCAACCATCCGACCGGGCATGACCGTGCGACCGTCGTGTAGGCGACACTGGTTCCACGTACGCATGAAGTTTGCGTAATAAAATTTGCATAATTTACCATACATTAAATGCACCATAATGGCAAGTTGATAAATTTCGTCTTTTCCACCGTCCTGTGGCCAGTGTGGGGGGGGAGGAGGGAGAGGGGTGAAGGAAGGGCACGAGGGGGTGATTTTCGGGAGATCGTTCACATTCTCACCCGGCAGGATAGGGAAGCGAATTTAGTCACTTTCTACGTATGTGGCACTTGTGGTTTCTTCTATTGGCCGTACACTTTTGCCAGCAACGGGCCGGGCCAAAGTGTGAAAAACTCTAACCGAACACGGGTGTTCTGGTCGTACGGCCAGATGCCGTTTCGGATGCAGTAATTGTGAGGTCTTACAGCCGACACCGACTGTATCGGCGGTTGGTGCACTTATATTGTGCAGTAAAATCGGGCGAGTAAAATCAGGGTGTCGGGATCTTCCACAAGCTAACGGCGAACCAGACGAATCCGCCCGGGGAACGTGACGCTGGGCCTGAAGGATATTTTGCTCCTTTGCCAATGGCATTCGAACGTTTTGGGGTTAACAAAGAGAGAGAGAGAGAGAGAGTGCTTTAAAATGGGAATTGTGCTTAAAGATTGGTAGCAAAGTGGGAAAACGGTTTATTTTTTTACTCGGGCCGCTTTTCCAAAGTACTGCCGGCTGGCAAAGTTCAACAAGTTGCTTAACGATGTATTTATTTAAATTGTAATGCTAGAAGGCATAATTAAACGTGCACCCATTGGGCATTGGCGGTGCGCAATGCAAGCTGTTTTTGGGTGTCCTTTCGGATGGGCGAAAGGGCGATAATCGTTAAGTGCTGCGCCTTAATGTTGGTGCACACAATTGTACATGTAAAAGGTGTCGATGACAATCGCTGTAAAGTAATCTATGAAGTAAATCTGTCCACTTTACTATACGGAGGACGCGTAATTATATAAAGCTAGTGAAAGTTCAACTAATCTTTATGCTTCAATATTATGTGTGGAAATTGTGAGTGAGTCCTACAGTGCACATTCTAAGTTATGAAGTTCTAGGAATTAAGAACGGAAAACATGCCAAAAAGTATCTTTAATTCTAAAAGACGTATTTTAAGGGGGTAAAAGCAGTGAAATAAGATAAGAAAGATTAATGAAAGTGCTACTTAAGACATTTCCACTTTGGTACTATAGAAGATAGATAAAGAATATGAAAAGAGCAAACGAATTTCCTTTAAGAAATTTCCTTAATTAATTATAAAATAATTAATAACGCACCAAAACTTTGGAGTCCTAGTCCTAGGGAAGTAAAACTCATTTCTATGCTGTAAAGGTTTAGGCGGCAGAGTGTCCCAGTGAAATAAGTACATCACCGTAACAAGTACTGAGTAACTTACTGTGTGATCTAAATTAATCCAAGCGTTTCGTAATGACAGAAATGTCTTAGTTGATCATTAGAAGATCGAAATGAAATTTACATACAATTGTAACATTTCCAGTAAAATGATAACAAAAAACGTAAAACATGAACGTACTACTACTACACAGAAGCAAAACATGTATCATTAGCACATAGTTTGTTTCACGTTAACTGACAGATGACAGTTAATGCGTTTGACGTTTACATCCTCTTTGTTGTCGTAATGCGCGAGACGCATAAACTTCAATGCCGTATCAAGATGATTGCATTTCTATTCCTCTTTTGTATGAAGCTTCACATGATGTGTGTGCTTCACATTCTTGCGCTTCTAATTAAAGCATCCGTTAGGATTCTAATGCCGAAGAAACAAAACCAAAACAAAAAAAGGAAGACCCAACGATAACCTCGGGCGATGTTTATTGGTGGGGAGATTGGAGTGTTTAAAAAAGTGTTGCCAAACATGCAGCGCTATATTGTCCTTGTGGCTGCTCGGGAGAACATTGGTTGGTTGGCCTTAAAAGGAGGAGGAGGTGGAGAAGATGATGCTGGAAGGTGGAGGGAAGGGTGAGCGGTAGCGAATGTTTTATGTTGACATTGTTCCTGCTGCCGCTGTACTATCGCTTGTTATCGGATGTCACGAGCTGCTGCTACTGCTTTGTGATGTTGCGCTGTTGTCGCTCCGGCAGAATCCTTTCTAACACAAGCGTTGTGTGTGTGTGTGTGTGTGTGCGGCTGGTTGTGAAACCGCCAGCAGTAAATGTGCGGTGACAGGCGACGCGTCGAATATGCTTCGGTTGCACTGCTCACCCGTAAACCCGGCATCCTTTGATTCGCGTTGTATGTGTGTGGCGGTGTTGTTTGATAAGCTGCATAAGTGTGGATGGTGTGTGCTTAGATGTGTTAGTTTGATTTCACCTTCACCGCAACCAACCAACCAACCAACCAACCAACCGTCAGCATTTCGCCCACCCTTCCATTCACTCCGCTACTCCCTTCCTTCCCCTCTCGCGTGGAAGATGTCAGCCGTCAGATGAAAATGAAGTGATGTGAATATTAATTCCCGTTCATTTTTTCTTCTTCTTCCTCTTCTGCATTCCCTATTTTAGTCGGGAATGTGGCACGTTCACGGTGTGCCGCTCGTTCCCTCTTTCCCCACCTCCCATTCCCATTCCCCCCCTCCCGGTGGTAAATCAAGCGCTTCCACCTCCAAGTTGGCGCATGCTCCGTATCCAAGGCAACCTGCCATCCGGAACGGCGTGTATATTGCACAGGGACACTACAGGACGCCCGTAACCCGAGTGGGGCAGGGGGGTGGGGGAAGAGGGAGTTTGTTCGCCCGCTTTTCTATTTGTCCAGCTTGCGTCACGGGACGAACCGAATGCAGGAGCGGAGGAGGGGCTGACTAGGGGGGGGGGAAGGGAGATGGAAGGAAGAAGGGACAGCCCCGGAAGCAGGAACAACAAATCACATCGCCCGGCCGTCGGCAAGGCGAGGCCGTAAGTGTCCCCTGCTAGAAAGGGGCATGACCTTCGACTGCCTTTCGAAATGGCTGTTTCGGATTTTTCCTCGGTCTGCTTGATTGTTGTGGGATGATTGGAAAATGGCATAGGTAGAGAGCGACTGGGACACACACAGAGAGAGAGAAGAAAAAAACCTCTGAAAATCTGAATGTCAGCATCCTTTCACGGCGAGAACAAGGTGAGAGGGGAGAGAGAGGGGGGGGGGAGGGAATTCTGGGGGACAAAAGGGGAGGATTGGGTATTGGCCGGGGATTGATTTTCCTTTCATCTTCGCCCCGAAACTCTGCACTGATGATGAGTTTTGAGCGCTACGCCACGTCGAAAGACGCCACGGCAAAGGCAAACCTTTTGCCTGCTGGATGACGTGTTGGATCGTTGGATTTTAGATTTTCCGAACCGTCCTTCACCACCCGAGTGTTGTCGTCCCAACAAGGCCAACCCTCACCTCTAAAGAAGGACCCCGAAGAGAACGGTGGAAAGCTCGACCGTAGCTCGGGCTCTATAAGGCGAACGATGATGCTTTTGTTTGTTTCGCTAAATCTTTCAAATCAACCGACGAACACGATCGGAAACTGATCAAACATATTAAGGCGCAGGCGGGCAGAACAGAAGGGAATGAACACCGGAAAAAAAAAGAAAAGCACGATGCTATGGAAAAGTTTGCGCGTGAAGTAGCATTTACCGTGCGAAGCGATATTGAAGCGGAGCGATGCGTTAAGAATGCGGCCACCCGAGAAAGATCCGGTGTTGCACGGGTTGCAACTTATCCGTTAATCTCTAAGGTCGCGCTTTGCATAAACTGTTGCATTTAGCATGACGTCGCGTCGCAAACGGTGGGTTGGGTCAGCCACAAGCGATGTTAGCCATCCGGCATGGGCACGCACGGCGGATAATGTGATTCTAATTCCGGGCGCCGATCCGATGTGCCATAACGATGTTTTTTTTTCGTTCGTTTGGGGATCATTTGTGGAGGTTGGGGATAATGTTATTGGGAAGCTTGTTTAATTCATTTTTGTTATTTTTTTTAAATACTTAAATCACATTTTTCTATTTTATTCTATATAATATCATGTGTTCGTCCTTCATTGCTTTATTCAAAGGAAAACAAAGGACCAACCTGACCTCAAGCGTGCAGATCAGCTGATTTTCAGAATGTCACCCTTCCTCCCCGATCCCTTCCTTCCCATCCCGAACACACACACACACACAGAGGCACCCATAGCCGAACACACATTTTCCGTGAAAATGGAAAATGGAAATTCATTCCGTCTCGCCGGTTGGTTTGTCCGTTTGTGGCAACGATAGTACGAGACCGACCGACCGACCGACCGACCGGGGCAATAAATTCGCCATAAAAAAGCAAACCCTGGAACCGGGTCAGGACTCCAGCGAAGGTTCACTGCCGGCGGGTTGGCGGCATCAACGAAACTTTTGACGCGCACTCGGCACGGCTTGGTGCGTGTGTGGAATTTAAGGAATCTTTGGCGCGTCACATGCATTTTCAACGGGCTGTTCACAGCTGCAGGAAAGCCAGTAGAAAGAAAAGCCGCAGAAGACACAGTTGAGATGGTTGAGAAGCGTGAATGTGAATGCATTTCACTTTCTAGTGGAAGTTCCTGTTGCTGTAAGCTAAAAGGACACGAATTTACGTCATTTTCGGAGTCAATTTTAAATTCTTTTAATAAGGAAAATATTATTTATTAAATATATATTTTTTTTAAAAAAAACCTAAATAAAAATAAAGAAATGCATAAAAAACTAGAAGTTTCCACAGTCATAAGCACACACACACACACCAAATGGGAACCATTTTATCGTCATTGTTCGGGTCCGATCACGACTCATCATGAGACGAAGTTCTTCGATTTCCGCCTCGTATTATTGTGTTTGTGTGTGTTGATTTGTCTCCTGCATGTAAGCGGTATGATGGCATAGGTAAAGCGCGTGTGCAAATTTATGTTGGCCTCCCTCTACTCCCCCCCAATTGACTCCTCGTTTCCCTCCCCCTTTTCCATCATGTCCTGTTGTCGGGTATTTCTAGTAGTCCTTTCGGTGTTTTTGCTTCTTCCGTTGCTGTTTGTCATCCTATCGGTAGACGGTGGACCCTTTTACAACACACAACATCATGCAGACGCACAGATTGCAAACACACACACACATACACTCGTTGAATGGCCTTGTCCAGGGTGGTTCGGCCAAATGCAGTGCAGGGGCCGTAGGTAAACAAGGATGCTTGATAACGCTTCCTTGCTTCATGCATCAACCTGCATGAAGAGAGAGAGAGAGAGAGAGAAAGAGAGATGAAGACCACGATTCGGTTTGGGGATCGGTCCGTCCTCCTCCCTCGATCGGTTGGAAAGGCGAATAAAAATCGATAATTTTTTAGCCATTTTTATCATTTTTATTTTTGTTGCAAAACACGGCCGTCCATCAGCACCGGACGGTGCCCTTTTCATGTTCACGCGTGCTGTGAAGCGTATGCGGTGGTTATGTCATGGCCTTTCTGCGTGTCTGCGTGTTTTTATTTAGATTTTTTTTTGTGTATTAAAGTGTAAACTGTACTCTTTTTTTATGAGCAAAAACATTAGCAGGAATTTAAATTCTCTTAAAGTAAATAGTGTGAAGCTAACTAAACAGCTTAAACTGCACTGATAGTGGGCAAAGAAAGATGTACAAAAGACGTTAGACGACGTTTCCACCCTAGACAGGCCTCGTTTCCTCACAAATCGGCAGAAGATAGGCTCGCTTTCCTACTTTCGCTATGAGTAGGCCATGAATAAATCATTTAATGAGACAAGATTTATGATGCGTTCCTTCGGCCCTGTTGGTGCGAAGCAACACTGAGCGAATGTGTTGCTTGGATTTATTTCAAATGTCATTTTTTCTTTTTGTAAATGGGAAGAAGTTTTCGCACCCGTTTCATTTTTTTGGGTAGGAAAAACCCCCCTTTTCCGTGGTAGTTTCTTGGGAGAGCTATTTACATCCACGCCAAGTCTCAAGTAGTTGCCAGTTATTTGCACACATTTCTTGTGTGTGTGTGTTGATGTGTAATGGATCGAACCAACTAACACCACCAACAGCAGCAGCAGTAGTAGTGCTAGATTGATGTATGTGGGTAAAATATGTTAGAAGATGTGTGTGTGTGTATTTGTGTGTCCCTGAACGCACGGCGCTGTCTTGCCGAAAAAACACGTGCGGAAAATTTATGAACCCTTCGGGTGATTTTGCTAGGTAGCGCAAACGTTACTTCACGCATTCGAACAGCATTCTGGTTCGTTTTATTTCCTATTTTCTTTTTTCCTGTATTGCACTACTGCTGGATGCGCAATCGTTTGCTCATCGTCTCATCGTTCGCGCGTTGGTTCGACGCGACCCGGCCTCTCGCCCTTATCAGCATCAATATTTCAATGGCAGACGCCGTTGGTATGGTCGTTATTTTTAATTTTATGCGTAACTGACCTCGATTTATTTCTTTGCCTGGGTTTTTGGTGAGAGATCGGGCGTCTTCTTGGGCGATTCTGTGATCGATGTGTTTGTTGTGTTTGTCTTTGTTTTATTTTTGTTTTGTTTTGGGGTGGGTTTGAGTGGGTGCGTTTTTGGGGGTTGTAAAGGTTTATGTTTTATTGTCAGGTTTTTGAGTGTATATGGCGGATTTTTTGGATGCGATTTGTTTTTTCATATAAAGAACATGGTATTCATGGAGAGTATTAATTACTTCTTATTTTTATGTTTGATAAAAAAGAGTAAAATGATATATAAAACAACCAAATTACTCACAACATATTAAAAATATTTCGTAACTATTAAAAAATCCTGCAAACTGATAAAACAGCGTAAAAACACATAAAACATCAATCGATTCTGAAACTGACAATTAAAACACCGTAAATCACAATTTTGTAATCCGTGTCCCAAAAGGACCACCAACAACAACGAAAGCAAAACAACAAAAAAGGAAGTAAAACCTCACCAAAAATTCAATCCTTACACTCGTCCACAAACACGGGTTTTCCAGATTAATCAATCCCCGCAGCAATGGAGCACCGGGCGCCTCCATCGGTCGTACAAAATTTGCTTCCCCTCATCCGCCATGTTTTTTTGTTTTTTTTTTCGTTGCCCCAACGATTTACAAAACGCGTGCCCAGGCTTTGTAATGAAAATGTACGGAACGGAGAGTGAGAGAAAAAAAACCTGAGCCAACATAACTGGGTACAGATTTTGATTATCCAATCGTTGTCTCTCACATGCGTCCCGGTGGGTGGCTGTTTTTTTTTTTTGTTAGCCTGTTCACCCCTGTCCGCGGCATATCAGTCCACCACACCGAAACGCTAATCATCGTGTCATCGTTTTCGATTATCCTTTCGTGCTTCGGTGCCCCAAAAAGGATTGCCAGCAAACGCTTCTGTGTCTCTGTGTGCATGTCTGTGTTTTTTTTGTTTCATTTTCTCCTGTTTGTCGCATGTATTTGGTTTTGTTTTTATTCCCCAACGGTTGCATGTTCAGGATACGATGTACGCGAAACGTCCGATCTGCACGGTGCACGGTGCGTAAATGTACGTTCGAAACGTCACTCGCAACGTTCGTGTACGTGTATGTATGTGATTGGGGAGTTCTGTGTGTGTGTGTGTTTTTTTTTTTCGCTGGTTCATGTCCTTGCTATCTCCATCCACCATCGTGCGCGATTCTTCCTGTTGAATTTTCTGTTGTCTTTTTCGTACCACGTATCATGCGTGAAACATGAAACCGTTTGTCAGGTACAGTCCACAAATCGTGCAAAAACATCAGCCACCGTTTGCAAGTGAGAGGGGGGGGGAGGGAGGGGGAGGGGAAGGAGGGAGGCACACAAATGGTTCCATTCGCTCCAATGTTCCGCGCCCGTTCCAATGTCGAATGAGAGTGAAAAACTCATTGTCATTCGCCCCGTTCGCTCGGTGCTGGAGGATGTGGACAATTTTGCCGACGCTTTCTCTCCAGGCGGAAACGGACGCTGGTTCCTTGTGTGTTCGAAGTGAAAGTGATATCCGTGACCGGGACGGTGGTGCTACCAGCTAACTAAAGGAACAAACAACAGTACCAAAAAAAAACGAGCTTTTCCAGCGGAAAAGGGTTTTTTTTTGGGTCGTGCTAGGGAAAGACGTAAGGAAAGATATGAAAGCTGGATCACATCCGCACTCGAAATACGTACGCAAGGCGCATGGCGAATGCTTAAGCGGAACAGACCAGACTCCCTCCAAAATCAACCGAAATACCGGATGATGTCACTGCATGTGCCAGAAGTGAAATTGAAATCTGACTAAATTGTTTTCCATCTTCCTCGACTCGACGCCATCCGTCCCTGTGTGAGTGTGCAGTGGTTTTGTGATTTTGACAGTGATCAGCCAGATGCGATCCAGTTTCCAGCCGTGAGTAATTGGTCCTGCGTGTGTCCTTAGGCTTCCCATCTCTCTCTCTCTCTGTGCCCCGGTAAATGACGCGAGCTACTTCGGATGATTGAATTAATTTTTAAATTATTCGGCCACTTTGGTCGAACCGGTGAACTGGAGCAGGGCGACAACCACTGTTTCGAGCCGTTTGACATTTGACTGGATCGTTCGATTTGAATAGAAATGGAAGCTGCCACGCAGACGGAACGGCGACGTACAATCCTTTCCCTTTACGGCTCACTTGGGGGAGAGGCCCGTAATGGGGCCTGTTCCATTTGTGCGAGCACTGTGCTAATAGGCATGCAGATAGTCTTGGGCTATTTGTCGCGTAATCTCATCCGAGCTCGCACATACGCACGCGGAGCGGATGGAAGCGGATGCCGTTTAAGATAGACATTGCTCTAAGTGGGATAATTTGCATAATGTGATCCGTAAAAATATTGGTTCATTTTGCAGGCCTGGCGAGTACTTTTTGCGGATAATATTATTTGGTGGTTGTGTGTGCGATTGTGCGTACAATTACTCCAAAGGCTTTGTTTTTTTCTAAGGCAAAATTATTTAATGAACGAGGGACGAG
>CM032178.1:11469765-11495168 GCA_018908115.1 Anopheles rivulorum
TGCGAAAAGGACATTTCATGCTACTTCTCGGTCAGAAAATGAGTGCCGGTAGTAGGAAAAGGGATAAGCGTACGGAAAAGCGATCTATTCGTTTCTTTGGTTTCGTTTGGTTGCGTTCCGGGCGTCGAAGCAAGCGTTGGGAAAATTAGAAACACAACTCCACCCACCCACCCGACCAAACAGAGCGCAATCGTCACCGCATAGCAACTCACGCCTACTGCGGTGTGGGTTTGTGTGTGCGCCTACATACGAAAAACGACGAAACGGCTTCCACTGGTTTGGGAAAGCCCTTTGCTTAGATTTGGTCAAATTTTCGTCTAAATAATAAGCTCCCATTTGGCAGAAATGGAAACTTCTGCGGAGAACATACCAAGAAGAAGGATGACGGTGGGAGATGAGAATGGGGGGGAAGCATTACTGGTTCTTCTGAAACCTGAAGGTTAGATGAAATTGTAACACCAACAAATTTGCATATGAAAAAAGGTTAAACTTAAGCGCGGCACGATTTCGCCTCCATTTCTCGGGGTGGATGCGCATTCGGGATTGGATTCGGGATAAAGATTATTCCGAATGAATCCTTTTTTTCTTCTTGTTTGTTTGCTGTTTGTTTTACTTTTCGGGTAGAATCTTTTAAGGTTTTTTTGTTTTGTTTTGTTGTTGCAAACGTTCATTTGTTTGATTTTGTTTTCTATCGTGGAACCACACCAGCGCCAGTGAGTTTAAATTTGCCTTTGGACCTCGCCTCTACGACCGTTGAAATCATTTCGCGCCTATTTGTCGTGTCGGGGATCTGTACGTAGAATGTAAATGTAACAAGAGAAGAAAAACTTGAATATTATTACAACATTTCGCACCTTTAGAACAATGTTTCCGACAAATTTTGTTATGGAAGAAAATCTAATTTTCCGCCATCATGCAAACAATGCTACATGTCCACCATTGTACCACCATTCCTCACACACCAACGCAATGGCACATGCATTCGGGGCTGATTTAATGTGTTAATTAAGTGATATTGAAATTCCATAATTAAAGCCACCCCCGAGGGAATATGGAACCCGTGGCAGGCAGACATCAGAAACCAAAACCACCGTAACGCGTCGGTTTGGCAAGCCCATGTTCACCCTCTCCCGTTCTCTCTCTTTCTCTCTCTCTCTCTCTCTTCTCGCGCCCTATACGTCACACGAGATGCATAAGCCCATCATCAGTGCAAATTGCACCGCAAAAGAAATGTTCGCCCAACGAAAATCGACAAATCTGGTGTTACAACGCGCGTCAGCGATCGAGATAAGCGCGCGCGCTCTCAGCACACGCAACGGTCGGAAGGGATGGATTTTCCATTAAAAATTTCCCTCTTCGTCTGCCGTATCGGTGCACGGGTAGATCTGATCTACGCAGCACACGGTACGGATAAGAATCAAATCGGATTTTCCCGAAAAAGGCGTCCCGACCCAACCAAACCCGTGTACGACAACCGTCTGAAAGTGTCAGCCCGGAACATTGCGCGCGTGTGTGTTTGGTGGAAGCTGTCGGGAAAACTCGGGGAAAACATCAAACGATTTTACAGAAACCAGACGCAATGGGAGTGCGAGAGATAGATAGAGAGAAAGAGAGGGAGGGCTATCAATCCTCGCGGGATGAAAATCCTCTTAGGCAAGGTGTTAGGATCGACACCCACCCTTCCCACCCAAACCCATTTTCCCTGGTGGCGTTTCCGCGCCACTGCAAATCCACCATCCCGCAGTGTCAACGGGGCGTGCGTGTCAACCGTAGCTGACAGCTTTATTGACCGGGCAGTGTCGGCCGTGTTTCTCAACCGGACCATCAGCAGCAGCGTAACACAGTATCAGGTTACCGTAATGGCAAGTACAAAATGAGTACGATTTATCATCAACCAAGCAGCAGCACCGCCTGCCCGGGATGATTTTTGTTTGATGTAAGAATAATTGTCTCCTAGTGCTGTTTATTGGCGCAATTTAAATGTTTTGCTTTTAAAGGCCAAAAAAAAAGGAACTCCTCCCGGGGAAATACTCACCACAGTGTCTTCCGAATTGCGTGAAACTATATCGGCCAAAGCAAAGTGTCCAAAGCGTAAAAGTGGCCGGGTTAACAGGCTGTACAGCTTGAAACCCCTGACAGCTTAATGCATCGTGGTAGGCTGGTGTAACCGGATACCTTCTTTCAACGACAACACAACAGGCACAACAGATTTGCCAATTATTTATTCTTGATCGCTCAATCAAATGCTCGTTTTGTTTGGGGATCAGAAGTACTAAGAAGTATCTTTTTTTATTCTTATTTATTCTTTTTTAAATGTTTTTTTTTTGAGGAAATAAAACTTTGCTTTTGAAGTTGTGCGTTCAGATGAGAAATGCACAGTGTGTACAGGATCGGACATAGAAAACAGTACCTGGCTGCAATGAACATTTGCGCCATTTTTTTTTCTTTTGCTTTCCTTTTTGGAGCAAGAATATTCATGCTAATGTGCTACTGAGCATGACCGTCGGCAGAGTTTTTTTTTTCGCTTTTTTGTTGCCTTGTTGAAGATACTCTTGGTACTCTTGGTGCTCTTGGAAAATCACCTGCACCAGTGCCGGCCGTCAAGGGTTCTGGTTGGAGGGCAAGATTTTCGTTGAAACACATCGAACCATCATCATCGCCGGCAAGACACGCGCGCTGGACAACAAGAGCCGTGGCCGTGTTTCGAGAGCACACGTTGGCACAAAGCTGCACAGAAGAAATGGGAAGCGAGTAAGCAACGGAAAAGGAAAGGAAAAGAAGGCAGATGAAAACCACCTCACAAACCGTGCCATGTTGGAGCAAGGGGAAAATCTTAAGAGCCAGTTCTTATTGGATCCTTTGCTGCTTGTCAGGTTCCTTTCCACGCCCGGGTTTTGCAAAACTCCGTGGCCCCGGCACACGAGTGTTCGAGTGGTGGCGTCTTAAAGAAGCACAGCTTTTCTTTTTCACCCAAAGGGAAGGAGAGGAGGAGCTGGGAGGGTGGGGGGAGGGGAGAGAGTGGGAAGAAGCAAGGGGTTTGGGTCAGGGCAGCTTGTCTTGCAAGATATCGATTGAGTGTCAGTGTGACCGGGGATCGGGAACGTGGCAAACGAAGTAAACGCCAGAGTACGGGGTGAAGAAGAGGGAAAAGGGTAGGAGAAGAGAGAGAGAGGGGGGGGGGAGAGGCGTTCCATGGTGCCGCGGGCACAACAATCCAGCACTCCACGAGCAAGGCGGACAAAACCTTGTACACAGCGAAGTAAAACAAACTATGATGAAAATGTTTAGTATTCAGGCGACGTCCCGCAGAATATTGATTGGCAGTAGGGAGAAAGCGAACGTTCCGTACGTGTGGGTATACAAAGATATGGAGGTTCCTTCTTTCTTTCATTTTTTTCCTTGTTGTTGCCTTCTTCCTCTTCTTTCTCTCCTGCTTGTTGTCCTCCCCCCCCCTCCGCCTTGCCACCCCATTTCTTCGTTCGGTTCCTTCCCCGGAAACGGTACGGTACGGTACACCGGACGCTGGCTCAAGTGGACTGCAGGAGGCATCTTCGTGTCCCGACCTGGGGGCGCTTTTTTTTTTTGTTTCATTTTTGGGGTAGGATTCGATTCAAGCACCAAAAACCGTTCGGCCCGAAAAAGGTAAGAAGAACATCACATTGAGCCAACTGTAAGCGAATCGGCGGTTAAGCTGTACTTGTGACACGCTGCACTCACAGGCTGTGCAGCTGGGCTTTAGGAGTTTAAATATTACATTCTTGTGCTAACTATAGTAAAGTAATGCAAGGAAAACAATTTAGTGCAATAATTAAATGTGCTATGTGAAAGCGTGGTGAGTAGAATAAAGTCCATGACTTCTGACATTAGATGATGGCTCGGAAGAAGACAATTGAAACTGAAAAAATCTACCGATAGACTGACTGACTCTCTGTCTCTCGCTCGATCTAGTGTGCCATGATTGAGCACAACACACGGCTAGAAGCTGCTGAAACCCCTGGAAGGAAGGAGTTAGAACAGGCGCCTCGAAGACACAAGAATGCGGCAACAAACACTGGGAAAAGTATTAACGGAAAGCAATGGAGAGAAACCTTTGCTGAACCGTGCCTTCCCGCAGCATGAGTCTGAGATGTACTAAAGAAATGGAAAAGCGAGAAAATAGCACTAGTGGCGTTGCAAATAGGACAAAAAAAAGGCAAAACCGTTCACCAGAGTGGCGTAAAAAGACCCCCATCCCATTCGGAAGGAAAACCCCCCACCCACGGTTTGGCCACCGACCGGAGAAGCCCAAGTGTTCGTCAAGGTGCTCCAAAGAAGGGGCAGCACTCGCGTCCATGCCCCACGCGTATTTGGTAGCGGTTGAAGTGGAAAGCGCCGTGCTGAAAGGCCGTTAGCAGCATTTTCAGGACTCCAACACGTTTCGATGCGCCGTGGCTTAACGATCCGAGATGGGAAAGGAAACCGTGAACCGGAATACTTGGCAAAGGGCATGGAAAGGAGCAGGAAGGTGAGAAGGGCATTTCATTTTCACCATCAACTTTTTTTTTCTTGTCTAAGCCGGGTCCTAAGCTAAAGGGTCCTGGGCCTTTTAGAATAGCATAGGAGGAGGAATTCTTTTCTTTTTTTAGTTTTGAGGACTTGAGGATTGATTTTTTCCAGCACGGCGCTATAGAGCGGCTTCTGCTGCGAAAAGTTAATTATTGAGTGTGTTTTCAAGGGCTGCTTTGCTCCATTTTTTATGCCGAGTGAGATCTTCCCAGATGTACTTCTCACTACAAAGAAAAATTGTGAGAATGAGTACTGTTTTGTTGTATTTGTTTTGGTTGATGAAATACTTCACGGCCGTCAAGCATTGACAGCTTGAAATGTTTCATTTGCTTGTCGTCGACCAAAAAAAAAGTCACTACCATGCCTATCGGCTAAATGATACACTATACACTGTATGCAAATATCGGTATGCATCAATGGTAAGAGGCTGGAGAGAGAGAGAGAGAGAGAGAACGTGTGCCCCATCGTGATAGATGCAGGACAATATTTTATCTTAATAAACTTATGCAAATATTACACAAACGGTTGGCATCCTGCTCTGGGGAGGGTTTTTTTCGCTTTCCGTTTCTGTGGAGTGATTTGTTTGACGTACACCGTGTCTTCGAGTTCTGGGTCTTCACTACACCACAACTTGGTAACATAATTGGAAACGAGATGAACGTCATGCAAACTTCCCTTCCATAAAAAAAAACTGAAGAAAAAAAGTCTGATAAGAAATGTTGTTGCGTTTGCTTCTGCACAATTCTGACACTGGGCGAAAGGTTCCACATGATTGAGGGGTTGATAACATCGTACGGCGAAATCCCCGTGACAACCGTGACAAATCCGTTGTTTTGGAGGCGGTTGCGTCGCGTTATCGCGATTGGTTAATCTTTTAATTAGATATAACTCACGAATGGGAATGGAAGGATTTAGGGAGGATTTTGTTGCTAAGAGGAAGGATGATACTTCTTTTATATTTCCTGAGCTGATATTTAAGGTTCTTTCTTGTGGAGAGTGCTGTATTCATAGATACATATTTATATCGTAATAGTTACCATCTCTACAGCTCTAGTGTACCATCCCAAGCATACTAATGTACTATCGCCCTGGATGTCATATTCTAGTGACCTAAATTCTTGCATGATAAAAGCATTTGATGTAGCTATTGGCTGACATTTTCTCTTGAGTTTTAGACTAAACTTCGATATAATTTATACACTAGCAATCAGTACGATACAAAAAAAATGTAAAAGTCATTCCAGATCGATACCTCATCCATCCCAGAATTCATCCTCGCAACAGTTCTGGGAAAAAAAAACAACCTCGCGTACATAAATCCTCAATCATGCAAACTAATCCAATCGCGACATCGCGATCCTTCTCGCTTCCGGCGTAAGCGCTATTATTTGTTCCATCACTCAATCACTAACCAACCAGTCCACGGGTAATGGACCTGCAGGTATCATTGCCGATTGATGACGGTGGCCACAAAAACCTCACGCGAAACTCTCGGCAAAGTGACTCGCTAGCGCTTTAGTGTGATGATCCTTCGCGAACTTTAGCTGCACGGAGCAGACGAAACCTTTTAACCTAGAACAACGACCAACAAAACCACCAACCGGACGACCGGACGACATTGGAGAAAAACCGCGAGAACAAAACAACCAAGCACACACACACACACACACACACACAAAGTGTTATTGCCATCGGACGAGTTTTGGACGCTGGACGGTTTGGGACTGTGACGACCGGTCGGGATGTGTTCGCTTGCTCATTGAATGCGCTACCCTGGAACGCACAGGCACAAGCGTGGTGAGAAATCAGGTGATGATATTGGTTTATTATGCTAATATCATTATCGATTTCAATTTTCGCTCGCTCACACGCTTCTCCTGCTTCACCCGCTGTATCGGTTTTGTTTTGTCGAACGTTCCGAACCGATTCTTTTCCCGGTGCTGGCTACCGACCGACGGTTCTTCCGCATTCGGGACGATTATCTTTCACTTTGTTCGTGTCGTCTTTGGCGGTGGTGTTGCCGGTCGTGGTCATGATGGTGCGTGTAGAACTCCGCAAACACCGGAAGATGGTAAAGGCCATTTGTTCTGATTTGCAACATGCCGGGTTTGGTAAGAAGCGAAGAAGAAAATCGGTGTGTCCGTTTTCCAGAAAAAAAACCACGACCCCGACACCGGTGGTGCAACACAAGTGGCATTTTCCTTCCACCGAGTGTAATAGCGTTTTCTGGTTCAGCCAATGCTAAATTCGGTCCCGAATTGGATTAATTTAATTATTTTAGTTTTCAGTGTTAGCGTCGCAAGAAACAAATCCGTTCGACGGGATGTTAATTTGCGGATCGATAAGTGCTTGCGATGTGTTGCTCAATTTTGGTAGCGAACGATGGAAAAGATAATTAAAAATATTGAATTAAATTGTCAAAAATTCATTACCTACTAGAAGTTCCAGATAGAAAAATACTAAATTCCCAAGCGTCCCTACTTCGAATGATTATTTAGCCATTCTTCCCGAATAAAAGTCCTTTTTATCTGAATTGTCTCTCGCCGTGACAAGTGTGACAAACACTCGATCATTCGGTTGCCACATTCCCAGCCCAGATTATCCCCATGGACACGGTATTTACCCAAAGATGAATCAGTTAAACGATTTTCAAACATCCTTATCCGTAGCGCACCGTCTTAAGTTCTCCCGTCGGCTAAGTGGCCCAACCGGTCATCAACAAGTCGCACTTCAAGGCGCTGACCTTTTTTCTTCTGACCGTTGGTCTGTAATCGGTCGCCTATCATTATTGGGCAATTGCTTCTTGCACAGTTGTCCGGCAAGTCCGGGCAGGAACGTTAAGATGTTTGCTCTTTTGACATTAATTCCATGGGAGTCAATAATCAATACGCCAAGTGTCCGGCAACTAGGATCCAGTGGGGTGCAGGGAGTTGGGCGATTGGTTGGAATGCTAGCTTAAAAGCCAGGTTTGTGTTCGTCCACCCAGCGTGGTAAAGAATTTCTTTTCCATTTGAGGGGAAAAGCATATCTTGGCAGTAATCGTGTTGGATCGATTGCCGAATCGGATTGGGTTACTGCTGTTGCTGTTGCTGTTGTTGTTGTTGCGACCGTTGCCACCAATATATCTGTATCCCAATACCCTAGCATAAATTCTGACCATTCTCGCTGCGGATGTTGGGTGTATACTACGGTCGACGGCCAGGGCAATCAGGCAATCATCGGTGGATAATGTACGCTGGTGTTTGTACACATGTTTCCGGGCCACGTTTCACATAATTCCACACCCAAAAAACACCCCCATACGTGAGTGTGTGAGTGTTTGTGTGCCGATGAAGGTGAAAGAAAAATCTTCTCCCGAGATGCTCCTTCAGGCAGCAACTCCAACGAAAGGGGGAAAGCGATAGATTTCCTATTACGGCCGCTCGCAAGTGTGATCGGTATTACGCAATGTTTATGTTTCGGATCAGCCTTCGCACGCCACCACCATCACCACCACCATCACCTGGGTCACCAACCCTGTGGTACTCCCCCTGCGAGGGCTGCCTTTTAATGACGAACGTGGCGTGGCGCATTAGGCCGGAGGTGAGAGTAAAGAAAAGTAATAAAGATTAACTATTGACACCCTCCCGGGGGAACCATTATGTGCGGAAAGGAGCCGAAAAAAAAGCCAAACACACTGGAAGCGAAGGAAGAATCAGAACAATCGGAACCCGACCCGGTAAGGAATATTTTCGGGACAACGGTCACTTGCGCAACGGGGCACGGGACGGAAACATATTGTGCAATTGGGTATCAATATTTTGTGTTCCTTTTTTGTACCATCAAATGACCCACCATTACCATTACCCACAGGGTCGAGAGCCCATTTCGGGAGACTAATTTTCCTTTTCCATTCGCTGAAGCGGAAAGTTATAACGATGGATGAGCTGAGTGCGGGAAGTAAAAGTGCAAATGAGGTGGTAAGAGTCGTTGGTGTCACTTAGCAAAACAGATTCAATTGCTAGAAATTAATATAAACATATATTTCTTATTAAAGTTATTAAAGAAAGAAAGAATGTCGTGACATCTTTCAAAGTGCAAGGAATGAAATGAAGACACCAGTAGATATTTCTATCCCATAAGCCGAGATGGTCAACCGAGTCGCGTCTCGACACTGTCTCTGACCGTCTGGAGATGCTTTCTTGTTTAGAGACCTATTTTGTGCCAGTGTCGATCCGTCCAGACAGTCCAGTCTCAATTTCCAGTCCGGCGATTGCAGATGCAGCTGAATGCAGTTCCCTTTTTCCGAAGCGAAAAGCTGCGTGTCTGTGTTGTGCGAAGTGAAGCAAGCAAAAACGTTCAATCTGGACGGACGGATGGACGGTGAGTCTGCAGTAGCTGAAATTCGACTGATCGATTGATTGATGACCGAAGGACAGACAGTTGAATTTCATTAAATTTATTTCATATAAATCGTCTGTGTCACAGTGCACTGAGGGAGAAAGAGAGAGAGAGAGAGAAAGAGAGTGTAGATGTTACGGACCAGGACTTTGGTGGCCAGTTTACGGTCTGATCAGTTGCAGAGGCTTTGGGGTTTTGGATGCTGGAGATATTAGTGATGCGATGCGTCCCATTGCCATGATCCAATGGTGAACCCGTTACGTTTTGTCACACACACAAAAATGGCCTCCACAGCCACAGGGATGGAAATACAGAGAGACGAGCAGCTCAAAATGTCGGATTTGAATAAACAATCCAGCAAAACAAAAAAAATAAAAACCCGGAGCAAAAATTAAACTTTGCCATTTTCGGTAAAAGTTTTGTTTGATCCCAACTAAGCGAGGCGAATCTTACCATCCATCAACAGCTTTTAAATCAATTGCTATGCTGAGCTATGAACTGTGTTGAGTCAATTTGCTTCACTCATCTCACTAGGTCTAAGTCTCCACCCATGGCCAACGGTTAGCAACAGATCAGGCGCCTGAGATCCGGATCTAAGCGGATTGGTGTATTGTTCCCAATTTAGTTCGGGGAGCCTAATCGAATAAAATAATAGATTGTTTGATGTATCAATAAGGGGAGGGGGGGAGGGGGGAGGGTGAGCAGACCCACCGGCACTAGCGCACACGCACAATCAACAACCTGTAACGCATAAAGCAGAAGTTTTTATCTTATTTCGGGCTGCCTCAAACAAAAAAGACTTTTGCTAGTTAACACTCGCCCTCGTGGGTGTTAACGTGGGTGAAAGGAAGCGTGAATCGTTGGTGTGAACTAGGTTGTTGGCTTGGTTTGTGGCGGGAAGAATAAAAGATACCGTGACGGGGAATCGGGAACACCAAAACGATAGTGGAAGTAATAGTGGATAAGATAATGGCTTGGCGCCACTTGTAGCTGGTGCGAAATTGTGCGAATATATCCGACGGCTTTCTTTGTTTTCCCAGTACCCTGTACCCCCCCCCTGGGCACTGGGGAGGTGTTGTACATGCTCTCGCCACGTTTGGGGTGGACGGATGTCTGCTTTTCCCGAATCTTTCCGCCCAAGATGAGAAATGAACAAGTTCGGTTGAACTATAAATAAAAAGTAATCAGATCAGGATCAGGGATTTTCGGCTAGCCGGCGAACATTGTACTGGCCATTCCGATTTTTTTTTTTTTGCTTTTGCCTTTTGCTCTGGATGACTCTGTAGTGTTGAGTTAGATAAATTCATTACAACTATTACTGAGTGAAAGTAATGCCATTCGCCGGTAGAGCTGTTTGTGCTGGAGATGTGTGATTTGAGGTGGAGTAAACCTGTTGGTGATTTTATTTGAAAAATTGCATCAAATTTAACTTCATAAAAACAATTTTTACACATCTCAAAATAAATGCCTAATTGCAAATAAAATTAAACACACTTTAAGTAATAATTTTGACAAGATCTCTCGTAGTAAGTTATAAATATTTCGCTGTCTAAACCAAACCAATCAAAATCACCCACAAAACGAACATCCCAAAACGTCACAGATGGTAACTGAAGAAGGAAAATAACGATAGTATCGACGAATTTTTCGATCAACAAAAAAAAAGGAAAGGAAGGAAAACCTGAACATATGCGTGAAAGATTTCACAAATCGTACCATTTTTTTCTTTTCCCTCGGCGTAAAGCGCATTTGGTTTTGGCATTGGCTGTAAATATTTAATAGCGACCGGATAGGATGAATGAATGGTTGTCCGCGCTCGGTGCCGAATCGGATGCTGCCGTTCGAATCTTGAGCTCCTGCTGGTGCGTCCCAGATGAGATATAAATAGTGCTAAAAGGGGTTTTTCTTTTCGTTGCAGTACTAAAGAGAGAGAAAGAGAGAGAGAGAGAGAGAAAGAGAGAGAGAGAGAGAACAAGAAACTAACCCAAAACCCCCAGCGGAACAGCATTGCGTTTGGTAAAAAGAAAGGGCCAAAAAACACGAAGGAACTCCCATCCCCGAACCCGATGGCCAAGGATTCGATTTGTTTCGTTCTCGACCCAACAAAGGGGTGAGAAACCACTTGTGCTAATAAATTGCCCTCAATGATGACCGTGAAATGAGTGAAATGCTCACGCTGGGCATGTGGCATAGCATTCGCGCCCATCTATATCGATACATCCTCACCTTAAACCAAAACCCATCCAACCGGCCAAAAAGGCCTGATGAACCCCGGACGATGATGGTGATGATGACGATGTCCTGCTTTGCTTGCTTCGGTCAGTGTTCGGGGGATTTTTGGCTTCGCCGCCGCGATAAACAGTTTGTTGCAATGTAATCAAAACAAAAATTTATCGACAGGCCCGAAGCCGAACTGCAGAAGGGTTGGAAAAGGTGGTCATCAGTTACCGTTCGTGGGCCACATGGGGAGAAACATGGTTCAATTATTTCATTTCAATAAAGTGGATTCTCTAGGGAAATTTGTCACCAAAATGGGGTCGATGGTCACCGAACCTGTGAAGCGGGAGGCAATAAAAGGGGCTTCCGGTTAACACTCCGGGTCGGTTAGTATTGCAGCGGGCACAGTTTCGCAGTTACTCAATCACATTATTAGTTCCATTGATTGTGCGAAAAGCTTGCGGAAAAGGTAAGCGAAATATAAAAGCAAGAAAAAACATAGTAAAAAGGGTGTACGAATGTCTAAAAACACACACCAAAAACGGAAAAGAGGGGGCTCAAGAACCCGTCTCGGTGGCGCAAAAAGGAGCGTTATCTAATCTAATCTACCTTGCCAGAACGCAAACGAATTCCTTTCGGAATATTTCTATGCGCCAAACGCACATTCCAGCGCCAGCAAAACGCCTGGTGCTTAGTTTTATTTTCGGCTGGTAAAATACGGTCCATTTTCAGGGGGAAGGCTGTGGTGCTGGCACACAGGTTTCGTACGATTTTCTTAAGACAAAATAAAAACTTACCACTTCAACACCTGTTATGGGAGCGTGAAAGCATAATTTGCATACTAAAATTAAGCGATAGAGCTTTGCCGTTAGCATGCGAACGCGCATGGTAGAACGGCTGCTTGGTAGTAACAAAACAGCAAACAGGCAGCACAGACAAGAAGACTAAGAAAAAAAAGAACTAAGAACTGAAACAGATACTGCCGCTTTTCGGCAGGTTCGCAAGGCTCGCGTTTCAGTTTCATCAATAATTTAAAACCGACGCCAGAGAGCACACACACACACGTTGCGAGAGGTGCTGGAAAATCCCCTTTAATATTCACGGAATCTTTTTAAAGCCTGGCCCCTCCCAAGGGATGGATGGGGATGGCTAAAAACATGGCCGCATCGCCTAGCGTTTTGGGGCGTACAAAGTTTGAAATCTAAGACACACGCGCGCTGTAAGGCTGTGCAGAAAGAAAACTGGGTGTGCAAGGGGGAAGAGGAAGCCAAAGGGGGGAGGCTGAGGGAAGGAACGAACGCCTGGAACTGGAAATCCCTTTTTGCTTCGGACGAACAAACCGAAGCAAATGGGATTCGAGACGACTACTTATCCCTGCTGCTGCTGCTGCCTCAGTGTTGTGGCATTCGGACGGCCCAAAAACAGTCCCCACACTACAATTTTGGCATCTCACTCGGTCTCGGCAAGGCTCCAGCGAGGATGGAGGAAGGAACAGGAACTACCGGCGGCGGCGGTGGCAGGATCTTGAATCCAATTCCTTCCACCGGAGTCCGAGCGACGACTGTATGACACGGCAAAGCGCTGGCCATGCCAAGAAGCTAAGAAACCGAAAGGCTCACCGGGCGCTCGCGCCCGTGTGCGCGCGTTGGTGGATTTACCTAAACTAATGTTAAAATATTTGAATATTTATGTAGTTATGCTTTCTTTCCTGCTGCTGCTGCTGCTGTGTTGCTTCCGTTGTTTTTTTTTTTTTTTATTCGTTGAATGGTACCGTTTCTTTTCCTGTTTTCCCGAAGGCGAAGGCTTTTAGGCGCGTTTTCTTTGCGAAAGTGTGTTGTGTCCCTTTTACGTTTTTTTTTCTTCTGGTTGGTAAACCAAAGTCACCAGGTTGGCCAGTGGGTTTTGAGGGGGTTTCGCTTGGAAACGTAAGCGTGTGTGTGTGTGTGTGTGAGTTTTTTCTTGCTTCCAATCGCGGACCTACCGGGACAGCGACGGTAAAAAGAAGTAAAATAAAGTAAAATCACGAACGAACAAACGAAACATGGATGGCTCTTTAGGCTGTGGGGATTTGTTTTCTCTCTCTTTTTTTTTTTTTGCTTCGTTGTTGGTGTTCTTTTTATTTTAAAGAAATGTCTAATGCCGTTTGCGACGCGAAACGATGGCGCACCGGTGCGATCCCGGGGTGAGAACGCAAACCGAAGGACACATGTATCAGGGATCCATTTTGCCCAAAACGCACGTACACAAAAAAAAAAACACGGAAAGGCAAGCAAGCAATGCCTCGATACCACCAGTTTGGCAACGAACAGGCTGCGTTTTTCTTTGATTGAAGCCTGGCATGGTCCGGACTGGAAAGCGTACGAAAGCTGGCTGGCGTTGTTGTCCCTGCTTGGGGCGATGCTTTCACCACAAGGACAACGTGCGCTTCGGTGGATGGATTATTTGTACTGCACACGGGATAAAGATGCTTGCCGGCTGGCTGGAAAGCAGCTCAAGCCCGAGCGGCTTACCATTTTACATTAATGCGTTTCATAATCCGATCCGGTGGTTGTATTTCGCCAAGGGAGCGCCCACAACAATGGTAAGAACGAATGGTAAAGATTGTGGGAGTCATCCGAAAACTGGTGGACTGCATCAACTGTTCATTCTCAGTGGGCATGTGCTTTAACGCACTCAAAAGTGCTTTAAACTATGAGAAGGATATGTGACACTAGTTCGAAAATTGGGAATGAATATTCCTTTATGAAGGTAAAGCCAGCGAATATAGCTACAAATCAGTATTAGAACCATTAAAGGGCTCTTTACCTTGGGAG
The DNA here is from genome assembly GCA_018908115.1 of Anopheles rivulorum. NCBI lineage: Eukaryota > Metazoa > Arthropoda > Insecta > Diptera > Culicidae > Anopheles > Anopheles rivulorum. The sequence continues at coordinate 11,483,721 of CM032178.1, forward strand.
TACGTGGCCATCTTCAACCAAAAGTAACAACTTTGACTCTATTATGGGTCTAAGAAGTTCATCCGTCAAAAGGTATTGACTCTTATCAGTCAAAAGGAATTTTCTCCTTGTCTTTAACCCAAAGTTTCCACTCATCACAATCATAAGGACTTCAAAGGTCACTCAATTCTAAGACCATCCTAAGTTATTAGATATATCTGAGTTCTTAGAAAGATCGTCTTATCTTTCGACCCGCGATTTCCCATTAAAGTCTTATGGTCTATGACTCCCTGTTCCTTGAGAACCAGAAGCGCAATAATGCAGATCATGGAATTCGATATTGCAGTTACAAATATGTGAGAAAACCTGTCTTATAATACTCTCAAGATGCAAACCCCAATGCGAAAAGTGTAGACTAACGACGTGGAGATCATATGCATGAAGAAAAGATCTCCAGAGATTCCAGAGTTCCTTGGAAAAATTATAAATTGGTTTTAACAGTACTCCTCAAGGAGTGATCGAACACTTAAACCTCCAGAGATCATTCGTGTCCTAGATATTTGTGTCTACGTGCAATTGAAAGTGTCTTTGAGGACACGTAAGGTAGAATGAGATAGATGAATCCATCGAAGATCATATTTAAAATCGAATCCTCATTGACAAGAGTGCTGATTTGACCACCATTGATCAGACCCATTCTTCGACTGTCTTCGCCCATTCTTAAACCCTCTACGCTCCTGGATGCAAACATGGAAGGAAAATGTTCTCGTTCTTTTTTTTTGCTTTAAGCGTCGCCCATATACGTAGGAGGCGCCTGTTCCAAGCTCCAAGCTTCACGAGGAGCAAAAACATGGGTTTTGCAGAGAGCTGTTTGTACTGGTGTTGTTGTTGTTGTTTTTGCTCCCTCTTATTCCTGCTCGGTTTTGCAATTATTTAACAAATCGTAAATCATATCACATACAGGCACGCACGCAGCTGGCGATCTGGAGGCTGGCCGTAAACAGCCTGCGCACCACGGCGCGCTTATGTCTAAACTTGGTATGTTGCGCGATGGCGCCCTCCACTGATTTACATTAGCGTCGTCGTTCGTTGCTGCTGCTGCCGCCGGATGCATGTCACTGCATCGCGAAGCGCATGTTGCATGTTGGAAAATGTGCCGTGTGTTTGATTCTTCTGCTTCTCACTCGTGTTTCTTTTTTGTTGATGTATTCCTTAACTCTTGTTTGCGTGTGAAGGGGGTTCCTTTCGGTGCCGTTCCGGCGACCGGTGGTGGACCGGTGACTGGTTTCCCTTTTTCAGCGTCCAGTAGCAGACAAAACCCGCGTGAGGAAGTGATGACATATAGGCTCATCTGTTTCGCGTTCGGTGGCATTACGGAATGCGTGCGGACGACGGAACCGGATGGAGTGATCATGTTGCTGATGCTCGGCCCGGCCACAGCCAACCAATGTCGAATGGCGGAATGGCTAGAATTCGTCGTTTGCGACTCCGATCGATTCGAAAGGTGCCAGCTCGATCGGTGTCTGCTCGTATTGATTACTAATTCCGCCTGGTGGTGTACTGGTACAACGGGCATCCGTACCTTCGGTGTGCGTCAGTTCCATTGTCAGCGGGTTCCATCGCGTACGAAGCAGATGTTTTGTGGCGAAGCGAAACGCGAAATACTTTGCAGCAATGTAAAGGAAAATATGCGCAAGTGTATACGATTTAATGCGAAAAGCACACAAAACAAGGCTTCAAAATGTCTGCCTGGGTGTGCATTTTTTGTTGTCCCTTTATTTTAACCTCCCCGAACCATTCAGCCGTTCCCATCGCCGCGTAAAGGTCCTTCGCCAGCATCCGGAACGCTCCCGTATCGTTCGCGTTTCGGTGCAAGACATTCATCACGTCTCCACGGCAACGACCGTGTGGAAGAGTTTATTAAAATTGATTACAATATTTTGTCACCGTTGTGTGTGTGTGTCCGTCGGTCCGTCGAATTTACCAAGCGATCGCCGATCTGCACCGATATGAACGTAAATAAATGGGCATCGTCGACGTAACTGCGCTGCATTCCCGCAGGGAAAACGTTTCGTCCCGTAGCAGAACCGGGTTTTTTTTTCTTTGCTACTTGGGTACCGGTGTAATGTGTTGGGGGCATGATTTGATAAATTGCTTTCGCTCTCACTCGGAAAATGTGCACGAAATGTCTATAATTAGGTGGGGTCCCGCTTCCAGCTATCGCTGCCGCAGGCGAACCATTTTAAACTGGTAGCTATGGCTTTTCGAAGGAATGGTTTTTAAGGGACATTAAACAGTACATAAAGGCAGAACCCAGGAGTCTGGCCCGTTAGCAGATCATATTATTATATGCGATATGTGTTTGCACGACGCTACGTTAACGGATGGGCCGTACTGCTACTGAGGTGTATGATTTTGTAAATGGCAAAGTAGGACCATCAAACAAACACATCAAGGTTCATATTTTTCGTCAAAGGTTTCTTCCTAAAATTGCACCTAAACAAACGAATGTCTGGAGGAAAAANTTGTCCCTTTATTTTAACCTCCCCGAACCATTAAGCCGTTCCCATCGCCGCGTAAAGGTCCATCGCCAGCATCCGGAACGCTCCCGTATCGTTCGCGTTTCGGTGCAAGACATTCATCACGTCTCCACGGCAACGACCGTGCGGAAGAGTTTATTAAAATTGATTACAATATTTTGTCACCGTTTTGTGTGTGTGTGTGTGTCCGTCGGTCCGTCGAATTTACCAAGCGATCGCCGATCTGCACCGATATGAACGTAAATAAATGGGCATCGTCGACGTAACTGTGCTGCGTTCCCGCAGGGAAAACGTTTTGTCCCGTAGCAGAACCGGGTTTTTTTGCTACTTGGGTACCGGTGTAATGTGTTGGGGGCATGATTTGATAAATTGCTTTCGCTCTCACTCGGAAAATGTGCACGAAATGTCTATAATTAGGTGGGGTCCCGCTTCCAGCTATCGCTGCCGCAGGCGAACCATTTTAAACTGGTAGCTATGGCTTTTCGAAGGAATGGTTTTTAAGGGACATTAAACAGTACATAAAGGCAGAACCCAGGAGTCTGGCCCGTTAGCAGATCATATTATTATATGCGATATGTGTTTGCACGACGCTACGTTAACGGATGGGCCGTACTGCTACTGAGGTGTATGATTTTGTAAATGGCAAAGTAGGACCATCAAACAAACACATCAAGGTTCATATTTTTCGTCAAAGGTTTCTTCCTAAAATTGCACCTAAACAAACGAATGTCTGGAGGAAAAAATCAGCATGTATGTTTATATAATATTTTATTTTATCGTTCAGCTTAAACTCCGCTTGATGTTGGATGTCAAAAACAAAAGCGATGGAATGCGTATTAAAACACAAAACACTGGGTGTGACTTTTGTTCTTGTTTCCCCCATTCAACAATATAAGTACACGGTCACGGATTGGGAGCCACTTTTGTAGTGCCGGATTTTGTCTCCGTGTCACCTTCAGACGTACCACGATCGAGCGATTCTTGCGCTGGTGCTGGATGTGGATTGCTCGTTACAACCATCAGTGCGGTTAGAATCCAGACACTTACACTTTCCTTTGACCTCTCCTTCCCGATCACAGGATCGAACACAGCAAATAAATGCGAAACGAACATGTCAAAACGCAACGGGCTTGACGTACCACGTGATCGTGAAGACAATTGCGAGGCAGCAGCCTCCCAGTATCGGCCCATTGGCCAAATGCAGCAACACGCACGCCAGCAACGCTTGCATCCCATGCCCAATGCCACATCGAACATTGTTGTAGTTATTCGCCGTCCTTATTCGATGTGCGTTTGCACAACACACATCCACCCACGGGACGGAAATCAGACACGTCTTGGATCAATCTTTTTTTTATTCTTAGTTTTTGTTGTTTCCTTTACCCTCTGCCTCTCGATCGATAGAGATCGGCGTGCAGTAAAGACAATAACGAACAGAAACCGAGTGGAGAAATCGAGACGGGACGACAAAACAGATCGATTGCACGCCACGAAGAATTGTGTTTTTGCACCCTGAAACGAACGGTTCGAACGGCTGAATAGAACAATTTCTTGGGCGATTCGGAGTCAGTGTTTGACTTTATGATTGATTTCGCTGTTGTTTGACGTGTTTTGCGTAGGATTGCGTACCGTACGTTTGTTGTTTTTGGGGGAATGTCAGACCGATCGAGCTAAGAAACAATGTGTTGAAATGTGGATTTATTGATATTTTTTTATTCTTTTTTCCCGGAATAAATGAAAAGAATCAAAAGTGCATTTATTTAGTTCTGTAGCGGGTGAGCAAGTCTATTCCACTCGCGTTCTTTGCTTCGTATTGCTCTAACCACAAAACAACTCACTTACTGAAGATCTCCATGAGTTTCGGCATGACTCAACCTTACACTTCACCAACAAAAAAAACACACCAAATTGCCATCCTAAATCAAGATCGCCCCTTGAACAACACCCAGGCACCCGTGCTATTTTAATGACATTCGGGTTTCAAATTCCGGTAGCCGACTACCGGGGAGTCCTCATTTACGGCTTGATTAAAAATGCAGCGCTAAGGAGACGAAAGACAACCGCCAAAAAACGCCCATTATCCTTGTCGCCCGCTGGAAGAGTGGAAGAGTAATAAGAAGCAAGGCTCGAAACACGATCGCAACCGACCGGTCCCTTCTGTGTGCGTGTGTCGCGAGTACGTTCTGGGTCGCGCAACGGAATAAAGATGAATGGCGAAGCGCGATCCGTTGTCCGGTTGGGCAGGTTGAGGTTAGGTTGTGGTTCCGTGACTTGTGCATGCGCTCAGGGTGTTAGACATCCTCTTTTTGTCTCCTTTGCTGTTCTTGGGATATTTTGATCCCAAGATCTTCTGGCGATCCTCTCGTTCGTCTGGTAGAAAGCAAGACCAAAAAAAACACCCAAAAAAGGAAATCATTCTCCTCAGTTTTAAAGGAATGTCTAACATTAAAGCCAGCCGTCCCGATTGCGTCGCAATAATTATAATAATACGGCAATGTTAATCGATGGCTTTTGTTACGCTCTTTTGGAGAAATAAAACAAGGTTTCGTTGTTTTTCGCTATTTCCAGAACTTTTTTATGTCCAGAAGTCATTATCAAGAATTAAACAAAAAATTGAGAAGCCAAGTAAGTCTCTACTGCGCATCAAGGTGAGTTAGGGATATAAAAATCATTCAATTCAGCTTGTTAATTTTCCGCATCAATCCAAAACAACAGCCCACGAATGAAGCATCTTAATTTTCGTTGTTCTCCCAGCAAAAAAAAAAAGAGTGCAAGTCTTCTTACTGCGCCGGCCACTTTATTGCACACAAGGCTTTACGCGTGTTTATTGGGTCTTAGCGCTTAATGGCGAAATCGGTGCGCACTTTGCCGTGCTTTGCGCTGATTTATGATGTCTGGGATTTTTCGGATTTCGTCGCATGTTTTTCTGGTTCTCCTTTTTTTTTTTTGTTTTCTTGTGGTTTTGATTATTTTTTTTCCTTTTCTGCATTCACCTGGTTCTGGTTTATGCTTATCGGTTCCGGACCAACCTGTCAGCTCGCTATCGGAATGTGTTAAAACGTTAAACGTTTCCATTTAGCTGCTCGATCGCGAACACCACCACCACGCAACCGGTGTGCTAATCCAGATGTGTGTGTGTGCCAAAGTGACCGAGGAGAATTCTTTCAAACGGCAAACCACTTTCGAGAGAAGGAAGAACATTGTGAATCGGGCTTTATTTTTTGTTTTAACAAACATTACGCTGCGGAAAGAGCGACCTGTTATCGAAGTCTCAATGTCTTAGCGAGAAACCCTCCGCGGTAAACGTTACGCGCGGCCAGTCGCGATGATAAGACACTTTAACCAGCCGTTTTCATCGCGCCTATTTAAACAGTGACAAATAGTGTTTAAAACACCCACCGGCGGCTAGGGGAACCGGAAACGTGTACCGCGTGGCGCATGCCACGGGCCGCACCACGATGATGACGGATTAGTATTTGCCACGGCCGGGCAATGGGAGTTTGATTAATGATCAAACTACGGTCGGTGGTGGAAGGGAATGCCAACACCAGGGGATGGGTGGGTGTGGGTGTGTGTGTGTGCCGGTGGTAGTTAATTCCGAGACGTTTTTATTGTGCCGAGTGGTGTGGAGTTGGGATTTGCTGGTACGGTACCAGTGCCAGTTTCACCTTTTTCGCCCAACACCCTACACTGGGAGGGTTTAATTGCTCTCTTCGTTTTTTTTCTTCTCTTCATCATTCATCTGTGTGTTTCGAACCAGTCAGCATTCAAACCAAGGCAAATAAGTCACCGTCACACGAGGGTGTAAAGAACCTAGCGAGCATTCGCGTTGCTTGAGCTTGGCCAAATGGCCAACGGGAATCCTTGTTCGCAGCTTCACGGTTTCGCCGTCGTCTACAAAATCGGCCGAAGGGTTCTACAAGTGTGGCAAGTCCGTTGGGAAAATTTTAGCTAACAAAAGGGGTAAGTACCCCTGTTTTATTTTTTAGTATTAGTGGGAAGATTAGCAACACCTCGGTTAGGAGCACGGTTAGGGAATTGGTTTTGCTGGAAAAGAATGAAATGCCTTTTTATTTATTTTTTATTTTCTATCTTTAAGAGCACTTTAAAAGTGAATTTAGCACGTTTGTCGTACAAACATATTTACACAAAAACAAGCGAAAATGTTCGTTTTAGTGGACCGTTTCCCTGCAACTACACTTTTCGTTCGGAAGGTGCAAATATTCAATAAAGCTCGCAAAGAGCTACCAGAGTAGTCAAGGTTTTATGTATCGAAAAACACCATCATCTTCATCATCATCATCATCATCATCACCATCACGGACGCTATATGAAGAGGAAAGCTTTCATGTTAAGATCTGCTTTTGCTTCGGGGTGCGACACGCCAACCAACACGGTTACGATAAAGTAATGACGTTGATGAAGTACGTACGGTACGGATCTGCCCGAACCCGATCCACCCAGTGCACGATCGGAAGCTTTACACATGGGTTTTGCTTCCTTTTCTCGGGTAGATGATGTTTTGCTCACGGCCACGAATCACTCGATCTGTTCCTCTTTTCTCGAATGGCCCATGCGCCCAACCTAGAGGATTATTCGCTGGCGAAGAAGCGCAAACGTGCGTTTTGCGATCGGTTATTCGCAGTAAGCAAACCCATCAACAGATTGTTTGACGCAACGCTTTACGACGCCAACGACACCACGACAACCGCAGGGTCATCTGTTTGCGGTTTGCAGCCGCATTTGTGCTTATTATACGCGTTCACCGGGACGTGGCGTAAGTGATCGTCGTCAAACCGCTTCACGCTTATCGGGCGCTCGCATCTCGACGTGGACGACGTGGCTACCAGAACGTTGGACATGCTTTGAGTGGAAACAGGCCAAACACACTGCAAACCGATACCAATCGGGTTGTTGGGGACTTTGTCAAATGGGAAGCCACGTTTGATGTGTGATCAGGAAACGAGAGATTTTTGGCAAAGGAAAAGATAAAGGATTTATCATTTGACGATGAATATCCAGACACCTTTCGGGAGTGGAGTTTAGTGAAATTATAATAGTAAATTCTTACCCCGTAAAAAACTCCAATCAAAACGTATTCAAACCGAACTGTTATTCCGTTTATCGTTCGAACTTCACAGCCTTGTCCGACGGTACTTGATTCATTTATCAAAATAATCATACAGTGTCAGCTGATGAAGCACACGCGAAAGGGTTCCTTTGCCTTCCGGGTTTGATTCTAATCAAACAATGAGACACACACACACAGTCACAGAGACACAAAAGGATTATCGTTAACATTTCACCGTCGGTATAGACTCTCCCTCGTGCTGGAAGTTGTGTTTGGTGGTGGTGATTTAGTTCTCGCTCGCACCGCATCAAAGCATCATCAACGCCATTCCGTCCAAACGGGGGTTGCTAACCCCTTTTTTATCTACGCTACGCGCGAAAGGGATGAATTCAGGTCTGTGTGTGTGTGTGTGCATGTCACTTCTTCCGGGGTGAATCCAAGGCTTTCGGTCACGATCATCACGGTGCTGTTGATTTTAATACCCGGGCGAAAAACTTTTAATATTAGATAAATTATTAAAAGGGTTGTTGGCGAACGCTTGGTACGGGGCAAGCGGATGAGCTCGTTAGCTCTACATCCCCTCCGCCTGTCTGCTAGACCTAGTGTCTGGTTAAGACCTGCTGGTTGTACTCCCACGGCCAATCGGGTTTGTTTTTGCACACCGTTGTTTTGTTGCCGTTTGTTTGCCGATTGCTCGTTACATCGTGTGGTTTTGTAGCCGATTGTTTATCGAGCAGATCGAAGAGACAAAACAAACGACTTCAGACAGACACATGGTCGTTGGGAACAGTGTCACGTTGGAATAACATACATTCGATGCAAGTGTTTGTTTTTGTGAGAAGACATTTAGTTCTAGTGTAGTACCGATTTAGTGCGACTTCTTCCCCGAATGTCTCTTATTATATGGACTGGTTTTTTTTTTGTCACTCGAATCCCTCCACCGGAGTTCTAATGCAATACAACGTAATCCATCCCAATCGCACCATGATCGTGTACCAAGAACGACATTAAGGAATTACGCAGCGATTGTACACCCAACAATGGCAATGTCCCCGGCATTGCATACCAGTTTAATGTCACAATACAATTGCACCGAATGTTCTACCAAATGGAACTGGAACGAACAAATGGATGCCTTTGCCAATGCCCCGGGAGCTAATACGCTGCGCCAATGGTTGACGACGTGGCGTGAAGTATTCGCTTCTTTGCCTGAGGCATCGCATCGAACATTTCCGTCAATTGTCCATCTGGCCCAAGTTGGGCCGAGAACTTGGGAAGGGAATAAAAGCCACTGCTACGGGAACTGCGGGATGGAAGAATTAAGAAAAAATAGGAACAGAATTCTCCGGACTCAGATACCGGAGTAGACGAGTAATTGAAATATTTCGACATACCCCATAATCATCGGGAGAGGTTTCCGAACACTCGAAGGGTAGAAAGGATTCATCTTTTTTTTTGGGGGTTCATTTGTCCCTCTGCAATGATCTCCGGGTGAGTTGACACGCTAACGGCTATACCCAGTTTTTGGCCAAAATTTGTTCAATCGAGCTTAAGCAGCGCTTGCGGCCAAAGAAATGGGTTTCGCATTTGCGACCCGGATAATTGTACCGTCCCAGCCCGACAGCACCAATTTGCGGGGCACCAGCATCCATGTCAGCCATGTCTGCGGCACGAGATGGCAAGTGTTTCTCTCTCTGCGGCAGCGCACGGAACTGGTCCCGATTTTGTCCGTATTTATTTTGGCGTGTGCTGCTGCAATTATCGTGTCTTATTAGGCTGATGCATTCGCCGATGGGTACACCGGGCTTAAGCTTTGTGGTTTTGTGCCGCTGGGGTAGGTTTTGGGTGTTGCATGGACAAACATAAAGAAAAGAGTGCAAAAGCGTTTAATTTGCTGCCAGCAAAGATCAGGCGACCCGGGAAGAAAGAGAAAGAGAGAGAGAGAGACTTTGGTCTGAAGAAAGCTGCCCATTTGGAAGCTGATCCATTTCTTTTCGCCTGTGTTATTTGATGTGGGCCGACCAGAAAAAAAGGGTCGAGTTCCAACGTTTTTTTTTAGTTTTTGTCGGGATCATGGGGGGGTATCCTCGAGCACAAACAAATGACATTATTAATCATCTCATTTGATCTGCTTTGGCCGAAAAAAGGTGCCAACGTGGGGAGTGTACGTGTGTTGGGGCGGAAGTGTCCGCCCTCCCAGCTTGAATGGCGTGTATTTATTGAGATAAATTGACGGCACGAAAATCCGGTGACAGTGGCAATGCGTGCACGGTGGGCCAGGGTCATCAATCTGCTATTTTTGCGCGTCTCCGAGCCCTTCAAACGATGAAGCCCAATACGATGAAGCAGCGGTGGACAAATGGAGCAAAATGAAGCGAGGAAGGTTAATACATAGGGAGTTATATACGGTGGCAAGTAGCAAAAACGGACCCCGGAAAGGTAATTTATTTTGCCGACAAATTATTTATTAGAAAATTAGCACTTGCCTTTCGCTTCTTACGCCAGTCTTACGTATTGAGGCACAATTTATTATAGTTATTAACTCTTTAAGTGATGAAAATATATATATTTTCCATGAGGATAGATTTAATTCGGTTATGGTTTAAATATAAAAATTATTAATATAATTTCCATTTCCAAACATTCGTTTTAATTGCAACAACTATTGATAGCAAAGCGAACAAAATTAATAAATCACCTCGCTTAATGAATGATTGTCTAGCACAAACAGCACTTTGCCGGATCAATCCATTATTAACCATCGTCGTTGGTTTTGTTTTTCCATGTTCTTCGTCGCCGGCACTAGTTCGCTTTCAAGGCCTTTCCGGTACGGTTATCAAAGTGCGCTGGAAGCAAAGTACAGATAAGCCACCAACCCACCAATGCCGCGGGGTGGTGGGTGAACGAGTAGCCTCGGGCCGGCGGACACCGCGAGGCAACCGGTCTCGCCCAGACCTCAGCTGAAATAATGGAGCAATTTTTCCACGAGGATTTTCCACCGGGCACGTCCTGTAAGTGCGTGCGCCCACGCGCATACAACCTTCGACACACAACCGGCGCGGGAGGGTGGGTTGAAAAGTACCCCGCAGAAAATCTGGTTAATCGAAAAGCATACCGAGAACCGTGCATCGATCGGCGTGCATCATCGTTTCTCCAAAACGACGGCAACAAAAAAAAAGCAGTAAAAAGAGAATCCAAATCACACACAAACCATTCCCGCGGGTTTTTGGGCGATGCTTCTTTCCAGTGTTATTGTTCGCCGGCGGATTGAAATGTTATTTTTCACGGCTTTTTGAACCTGTCCAACAACAAAACATGCCCGAGATCTTGCGGGGGGGAGGGAGGGGGGGGGGGAGGGAAAAAACCGAGCAAAAACAGTACTGAGAAAGATAAACATAATTGCACAGCCGGGCGGATGCGACCCGCTGAGGGATATGCGTAAGGATCTCTCTCTCTCTCTCCCTCTCTCTATCACTCGTGCAAGGGAATTGTACGTCACGGGTGTAAAGCGTCCGAGTGCCGTTCGATTGTGGTGTAAAATTAGGGTCGATTCAACCCGATTCCCCTTCGGCGGGAGGGTGAAAAACTTCGCCGCAGGGAGTTAGTTTTTCTCAGGCGCGGAAAATGCAACCGTATTCAAATTCGTGGCACCACCCCCGAACCACACAAACACGCACACAGTAAAAAAAAGCCGTCGTGGACCGGTTTCCGTCAACCGGAGTCAATGAAGATGACGATTAAATTAAACGGCACACGGGAGAGTTTTGCTGCGAGCGATTGCGAAGGTTGGCAAGGGTGATATTTGTGCGCCCGGTGTCGCCGGCATAGCGGAAAGTAAATAACGTTAAAGCGATTGAA
>CM032178.1:11508831-11543778 GCA_018908115.1 Anopheles rivulorum
GCCCGCCGATGCAGTAAACTATTTTACCAATACGAATTCTTCCACCCAAAGGCAGCTAATGTAGAAGATTCAGCAATTTTGACTTCTTTTCTTTCACACAAAGAGCGTGTTTGACAACTTGACTTCATTTTTCACACACACAAAAAGAGAAAAGAAAACTCATCTCGATGGCACTCGTTTGACAAAAGGTGCAGTCCCGTTCCTGTGCGGCACAACGAAATCCACTTGACAGGCGCAACCCTCGGCCAGCCAAAAAACCCCACGAACGCAAAACACCCCTGCAGCAGCAGCGCAACACCCGCGGCGAAGGCCACCAGGGAACAATATAACCGTTTCGCCCCTTTTTTTTGCCGATAATGCAACGGAACGGAACAACACACGCACACAGTAGGAAGCTAGGAACGACGCGAACATTCGTGTTGCGTCCCCTGGGGTTTTACATTGGTCCCGAAATATCCAATCCCGGAGAAAAGAGAAAAAAAGGTGCGCGCGTAAGCGCACAAGCTAATCTTCGTGTCCCGTGTTCACTTGCGCCTTAATTCGCGTCCAATTACAATTACACCATCATGGTGTAAACCGGGTGAGCGGTCCAGTTTAGCCGCGGGCGAACGATAGCCCTGTGGCACGGTGTGAAAGTCACACAGACGCAACAACATGAAAGGGAGCGATGGCAACCTAATTAGACAAATTTAGTGCAACACGGCGAGGGCAGTTGGTGGCTTTGGCTAATGAGATGGCTGAATTGGTACGGCCAAACGGCTCTATTAGGATGGGTTTGATAGGTTCCCCGTCGGGTCGAGAGCAAGTGTAACGATTGTAACAATTATTGGAATGGTTTTGTGATGATTGAACGGTTTGTCCAATGTTGGAGAGGGTCCTTAGGAAATGACGAAAATCTGAACAAAATGTTTCTTTTCGAAACGCAAATAAGTGGCAATATTTAAAGGAGAATGTTTGGCGATTTTAGTGCATCATCCGAATCACGTTTGATGCAAACGTGGTAACGAAATTGATTTTAAACACATTTACGATCGGTCTTCCGTATTTCTTTCATGGTCAGCTCACTTTAAACACACAAGAAAGAGTACTTTTTTATAGCACGCAAAATACAGCCAATGGTCACAATTCGACGACACTCCGTAAGAAGCGGCAATAAAATCAAAAAATAGGGAACTCTCCCCTCGGAGGAGACCTTCGTCCTCACGAGCTCCTTCGGAACTCCACCACCGAACACGTCCACCCATTCTTGTCAAGTAAGCAAATCCTTCAGCGTCATCCACGGTGTTATTACAATGCGAGGACAGCTTGCACAGGGCAATGCACACCAAAAAAAGTAAAAGAACATCGAAATGTCCAAAACCCAGCACCATAAGGAACTTTCTGTTTCTGACGGCTATAAAATTTGACGACCGGCTAAGAAGACGACCCCGAGAATGGTGAGAGTTAGAGAGAGAGAGAGAGAGCGAGTGCACCAAACAAAAAAAAATGAAAGGAAAAGGAACTACGAAGTCACATAAAATTGCGCGTTCAGATCACTGGTGGTGTCATCCGGCAATGGCAAGGACTCGTCATCCACTCGCTCGGTAGGGCGGATACTGTTTTTGGCGTGAACACGGGGAAGAAAGTGAAGGCTTCTTCAACGGTTCTGCTCGCTCGGACAGTGCTTACAAGCTCCATTACCAGCGTCTTACGAGTGTCATTCCGGTTCCCTTTTTTTTCTCTACATTTTGTTGCCGCTCGACATCGTTCCGCCGTTATCATTGAGCCGAATCGGTTAAATGGAAAGCGAATTGGAACTAGCTTCAAAAAGCGAAACATCCCGCCAACGACAGTAAAAAAACGAGCAAGCCAACTCGTCAAGGGTTAGCGAGCGTCAGGGAAATAGTTGACTTGGGTTTTTGGTCCTTCGTTTTGCGCTATTATTTTTACCCCGAAAGGCCCTGATGGCTCCTGCTTAATGTTCGCCCCTCGAAGTAACGGCACGAACAGTGGAATTTCTTATCAGTTCACTGTCGAATGTGTGTTGTGGGTGGTGACATCGACAGAAAATCCTCCAATAAAAGGGTTTTTTTTTTGTAGGTTTTGTTCGTTCTGTCGCGGCAAAGGGTGCAAAAGAAGTGTGGCGAATTCCTGCCGTAGTACACACACACACTCTCACAAAAGAGAAAATAATCATTTCTTGTGGAAATCTTGGAAAAGTGCAAAAGGAGATTCACACGAAAAAAAAACTAGAACATCCAAACGATTCTTCTCAACTCAATATTCGTCCATCGCTTTGCGTTGGCCATTTGTTCCGGCGAGTGAGTTTTAGAGGATTAGTCGATAACGGTCGGTTCATGACCTTTCGAGTGCGGGGCGAGTTTATGAGAAGATGTCCAAGTTTTTTTTTCGTTTTTGAATCTCAAAACCCTTTTAGGAAGGTATGGCCGCGGTACGTTGGCAACAGGCAATTTGCCGACCGACCGGAAACAGTTGTTTAATTGATGTTTTAATTACTTCGCGCAAACCGGCCTGGTAGGCCTGGTAAGCAGCGAATTTCATGAGCCATTCCGTCATTAAACCGCTCCTGACACTTGATCCCGCCGGATGAGGCGCGTGCAGGGTCAGCAATAAGGAGGGAGAATGACAAGATGTTCTCGATTTTTAATGGTGCACTCATTCGGCGAACCTTTCCGGTACGAGGGGGGGGGGGGGGGCAGGGTTTTGATTTGATGATGACCATCTGACACCGGTTTGTACTTGACTTTTGACACATATTACCGAACACCACCACAAAACGGGTAAGATTGACTTGACTTTGGGGCTGAGTCCGAATCTTACCGACACTTTCTTAAAGGCTTTGCGCAAACGTTCCGAAAACTGGAAAGGATAGCAGTGTTGGTAAGAGTTTTATGAAGTGATGAACAACATCATGCAATAAAAGTGCATCCGGAACGAAGTCATTACAATGCATCATAGTGGTCGTGTAATCGTGTCAGCTTTTGATGGATTTGGTTCGGATGAACGCATCTTTACATTGTCTGTGTGGAAGAAATCGCTTCACCGTTTGAGGAGAGAAGCTCAATACACATAAAAGACATTAACAAGTTACTTCTTTTCTTGGGTGGTTCATGTGTGTTCGGTAGTATCGGTTGGTAATATGCGCTAAATGGTTTTAAAGTATCCTAAAATTGCTGTATTTTTATGAACGATTCAATTAAATGTTAATTTAAATTCCAAATACCGAAGATACAAACACTAAAACCATTTACTTCATTAAAATTAAATGTCTATACGTCTTAAAAGTAGTTTTTGATTGATTGGCTTAGTCATTCATAGTCAAAACAACGCTAGAGATTTGACTCATTACTATCGCTTTACTATTGAAGTTAGAATTTTGACTTATTCTACTGTAGAAATAAATCTTAGAATGAGAACACTCTAGTCCCGTTCTCGTTGATTCAGTTTTATATATTCTTTTGTTTTAATTTTTTATATTTTGAATAACTTTCAAAGATACTGCCACAAACATCTCATTTTGACACGCATTTCTTTGTTCTTATGTCAAAAAAGTAAGTCAAATTGTCGATTGTACCTTCAGTGAGAGACACAAGAGTCTCCCGGCACATATCATCCACCCGATATTGCTTTAAATTCTCGCCCCAAAACACCGAAACGAGCCGAAAACACACCATCACATACGCCTGGCCACAGAAATCAACCACAAGCGACGCTTCCCCATCACGGTGGCGAAAGTATGCCCGACGGTGAGCCTGAAGGGTGAGACAACATTTCACCACGGCAAAAACCCCTTCGGATCTGATCCGGCCCAACATTTTTGCCGTCGACTACCGGTTGCCAAATGCACAAGGGGCAGAAGAACCAAAAAAAAACAGCACTCCCTTCAACACCGTAACAACCTTGAAGGAGCGTAGCGAGCGCGTAACGAACGTGCGGCAACCGTTCCACGCATCGGGCCAATCCCTCGCCCGTTCTCATCGCTTGTCATAATTTTTGAGCCTAATATCATTTGCCGTTGCCGTGGTGCTCAATTTAAAAGGCCCGGCCAACGCGAAAGGGATGCTGCGAACACCGGATCCCGGTGAGCCGTTCTGTCAAGCAGGACTCGAATCGGCCATCCCTGTAACGGAGGGTTTGATTTAAGACAGGAAAAATCCCGCACCAAACGCACGCGAAAATGTGACACCGCGTCATCGACCGCGCGTGTGCCTTTAAGGACTGGGTGAGGGCTTCACAATCGTGGCTTTGCTTTCAACTACCCCGTGGCAAGTGGAAACATTTCCACGCCCGGAAAAGTTTGTCCACAAAATTCGCCCCACACTCGGGTACGCATCTGTAAGCTTGTTTTGCGGTTTGGAAATGTTCGACACACATTTCCGCACAAGCGGCACAGGTTTCTAGGTACTTTTGTATCTCCTTGTTTTCCAGCGAGTTTTCCACTGCTGCTACTGCGGTTGCCGGTACACAGTCCGGTAACAGCTGGTGGTAAGTGAGTTTTGAAACCGTCTGACGCGCAAAAGATTGAGTAAGACACGGAACACAGCACAACGGGACAGACCGATCGTGTTCGGATTGATTGAGAAACTTTGGAAAGCGTGGCCAATGGGTTTCCACTGCGTCTAATCGGGAGTGGAAAATGTCGAGAAAAACAGCCTGCAAGGGAACGGCCAAGGGCCAAGGGCCAAAGATGTAAGCCAAGGTCAATTTTACATTATTTCGATTTTTAATTGAAATTCATCCCACAAGGTACGCACATTCTTCGGTGCAATCTCCGACCGGTATGATGTAACGCTGCTCGAAGTGTCAGTCGTCCCATTGTGGCGCAGTTTGTTTGCGTCGTGTCGAGTGTAAAGCTGATGCACCACTCCCCACTGGACTGGATTAATTGATTTATGCCCTTCCGAAGCGACAGGCGAACACCTCCATCCTAAACCAACCCGTACGAGATATTGATGGTTCGAATCGAGCGATCGACTGTGCGATCGACCCACATCTTGGGATGTTGGGAAACGTGCCGATCGGGGAGTTCCAGTTCCAGGTTTTGTGTGCGTTAGGAAACCCTTTTTATACCACCCCGACCTACGCTAGTAGGTGGCAACGTTTCACAACAAATAAGCCAACCATTTATCATTTATTGAATAATTTAAACGAGATATCGAACAAAACGGCAAAACGTACATTTGCTCAATGTGTTTTCCTCATCAGCACAAGACTTTAATCCACTGTTCGCAAAAAGCCTTGTTTAACGCTCAACGAGAGCTTCTTGCAAATGTGATCAAATTAAAAACGGAACAACACACACAGGTCTATCAAAATGAAAACATTATCACACATTTGTTGTTTTATTGTGCCCAACCCCAGTGGGGCGGACAATCGTGACTGTATTATTGTGATGCAATCAAACATTTGCATTCTTTTATGAGGTGTAGATGGCGATGAATGGAAATCAATTATGGTAACGGGTTGAAGGTTCTTTTTTCTCGTCTCTCTCCTTCTCTTTCTCACTCCTTCTCTCTCGATCGATCTCAAAAATGGTGGCTTGTTTGTTTTACGTTTGATCAATTTTATGAACTGCCCATTTCAATGAGTTGTTTTATATTTTTTCCCGCTTTACACTACCAATTACTGCTAGGTACACAGTGGCGTTAAAACAAATTGTCACAATTTAAAGGACGAGTGCGTTCTTACCCGATAGTATTTATTATTTTTTTAACTTAAAAAAATGGATAATAATTTAATTCATTTCATAATTTCTTCATAATGTTTGAAGCGACATTTGCAACATATTAACCCAAATGTTTCGGCAGCATTTATTTGGCCACCATTCGCTAATTGGCACCCGATACGCAACGTAACGATTCCTATTTTTCCACCGAATGCACCACACCAGCAGCAGCTACACCATCGGCTACACACGTTTTCCCAACCGCCCCCAAACTGGCTCCTCACCACTAAATATCACCCCTCCACCGGTACACGCACGTTTGACAAATCGCAATCAAATAATTTCGAATGCAAATAGTATCCATTAATAACAACAATAATGATCGCGTAATGGAATAATTGATTGATTAGTTGTTTATACGACCGCAGCATCAGCAGCAACGGTGCGGTTAGGTTTTTCACACACCTATTGCTGGACGGGCACATTGCGGGCTGGACCGGGTTGAGCCTAATACAAACTAACACTTTTCACAGCCATTAGCGTATTGCGCACGTTATTCGAATTTGCGAACAGTTACGAATGAATGAACTCGATGATTAGGTTGTCGCAAAAGTAGCCCGCAGCAGCACCCAGCACTGGGATGGTGTCTGCCTAAATGGAAGGCGTGGTGGTGGGGGGAGGGTAAAAGAGGGGAGGCCAATTTAGATTGGAGTGCATTTCAATTGGCTCCGGTGTTGGCTGCATTAGGGTCTGCATTATTCTACATACCACCGGACCACCGGGCACCCCAGCCGGGCCCGATTCTGGCTGGGAAAGAAAGAATTCGGTCGAATAAATAAATTTAAAATTTATGACGTGCAAATTAGATAAAGCATTATTATAGCATGACCCTCCACCCTTTCACCCTTTCGTTTGCCCTTTCCGTCCTAAATGCGGTCAACACATGATGTTGCGTCCGGTGCGGTGACTAAATATTGATCACGCTTCTTGTGTTTCTTTTTCTCGTTTTCGTCGCTCGTGTTACGTGATGAAGAACCTTTATGTGCGATAATTGGAAAGCTTTCATCCGTGTGTTAGGCCGTTTTGTCGCTGATGAAGCACAGCTTCGCGCGAATCAAGCTCGTGAAGCTTGTGAGGGGTGCTATATGTTAAGCGAGTGATCTTTTATCGGACAAATTTAATAAATGAACAAGAATGCTTGTATCCAAAATACAAAACAGGTAAATTTGTTGTATTAACCACAGCTTGTTCTCGTTGCACACAAATCACACCATTCAAAGCATCTTTCAACGGTTGTCTATTTACCAAGTGGTAAATCGATGATGGTAAAATTTTAATTAGAAGATCAACCAGGTTTTACGCTTGATTGTGATATTGATCCGATGTGCTAATAAAATGATAGTTTTTCTTTCTCATTTTATTTCCATCCCACCTCTTACACTCCACTCCCTTTCCCCGCGTGTCTCCCATCCCCTGAAGCACATTTTAATTCACATCACATCGTTTGCCACAAATGATTGAAATACATGAGTGACCCCGTGCCGCTCATGGCTCACGCCGGAAAATCTGCACGTACGGCGACAAAAACCGCAGGCACGCGGATGCATTTTGCACCGATTGATCCTGGTGCTGCTGGGGGGGTTTTATGGGGCTGGGTATGGGGTTGGATGCGCCACCCATTATTAATTGATCGACGAGTCGCAATCCATTTTTAATAAACCATTTCGGGCTGGTGCGACCGGTTGCAGAATGGTACACGAATCAGGATCAGTTTTCCCTTTTTATTCTCCCTCCCTTTGGCAAAGAGAGCACATATCGCGCGCGAGTCGTCGTCAATTAATGTGCATTAAGGCTTATGGCACGCGGTCACACGAACGGCGAACTGTAAAGCCGACAGCGATCGTGCATAATGAGGTCGATGCATCGATGCGCCGAAACCGAACCGAATGGAAATAATGCGAAAGAATCGTAAGGGCCGCAGGGCACGATGTTCGATGCTGCAAACCCTACGGAAGGAACTGGAGCACTGGAATTTTTGCAGAGAAATGACTTCTTGTACGCTTTATGTCTTCGGAAGGGGAATGTCTGTTTTGCCAGAAACAAGAAGTGATTAATTACCCGTCAATCAGCTGTATGGGCGATATGGAATCGGGGCAAGTCAATCACGCTTGTGTGCTAGTCAAGAAGGTGATTACTTCGGTAAGACTTTGAAGGAATATGGTAGACTTGAGGGCATTCAAAAAATGGAAATTTGACTGACATTTATTTACTATTTCGAATATGCGAGAAATTCCAATCAAAAACATTGAATTCGGAGGCAAAGAAAGTAAAATATGAAAAAATTATAAGGAATTTATGGACTTTTTTAACAAATGTTAAACCTGTTTGTTAGTGATATGGTTTAATGTTTAGAATATTTAAGAGACTTTAATTTTGAAGAATTGTCTCTTAATCTTAAATTATTTATTTTAAAAAGTCTGGTCAACCAAGAAAATGAATAATTCTTGAGTTTCTATTTATTTTTATAAAATTAAAATCGAATTAAAATAACAGTAGCCCGCAGTAAAGTAAACAAACAGTAGCAATTTTTGCAGCGTTTCGCTTCGAAACACAACCCGTCAATTTATGGCCATGTTTACATGCTTTTCAAACTCAATTTCCTTGAAACGGTACCTAGCAGTTGACGTTTACATTAACCTTCACCCGACCAAACAGCATAAGAAAAATATTGCAAAAAAAATGTCCGCATACAAATCGTTTCATTTCGCTAATCCACATTTGATGTGGATGTGACGCTTTATGACTTGCCAGCCGGAATCATTTGCTGAGGCATTCTGTTTAACAAAAAAAAAAAGGTGTATTTTACAACTTTTAAAGTCCATCCGTACCAGAACCGTGCCACCACGGTTTATGACGAGGTATAAATTTCAATGACAAATCGTCACCCAACCAAAGCTGCGGCGGGGTAGTTACGCTGAACCAAAGCTAGAAGTCGGTGTCGTCCACGCACCCGCGCAACTCTTTATTAATGACTTCATCTACTGCAGCACGCCTCAGCACGCACGCACGAAACGTTCTTCACGTTCGTGTGGGCATTAAAGTGTGCCCCCAAGATCAGCGCAACTCTGCAACTAGTTAATCGAATCAACCTTAATGCTCAGTGTCATCCACATACAACGACGATTTCCCATCGCATGCTGCAATCCACTCGCACAAGCGCTAAATGTGCACAAAACGGGCACAATAAAAGTATGAAATATAATTGTACGAAGCAAAACGGCAACAAAACCCATCATAAGGCAGACAAGATTCGTACACAAAACCGCCCACAACAACCGGGCCCGGGACGCGAGCGAATGAATCATTGCTCAAGCGAAACTGGTTACCGATTTGTATCGCATTTACGCGCGCAACAAGGGACACGATCGCGAGGGTCCCAAAAACAAGCAAAGAAGTAAAAACAAAAATCCAAAAAAACAACGCAGTCAGGCAGTTCCTGCCCGAAAGTGCTTCATAAAGGAGGCGCTCCATGCGAGCGTAACAATATTTAATACAATATATGTATATAAATGTACCAAAAATGCAAAACGAAAGCGGCGTCACTTTAAAGCGCACAAGAGCTTGCGCTTGAGCGCAATATGTGTTGAAAAATTAACAACGATCAAGTTGGATGCGGCTTGGCTTACCAGGAAGAAGGAGGAAGGAAGTAGGAAAGAAGTGGTGTGGGGTTTATTTTGCGGAAGATGCAATGCAATCCTCCCATTGCCCAAGGTTCCAAAGATTGCGTTGGTATACCGGTTCCCTGGATCTGGGTATTGCTTGGGCGTTTATTTCTCAATTGATCATATCAACCGGGATGTTAATAATAATTTCGAACTAAAACTGATTGATCAGGGGAGGAAGGGGAGAGTAGGGGGTGTGATGGTGATGGTTGATGGCAGATTAGTTTTAAGTGTTGTTATTAACAAAATCCCTTCCTCGTGTAGGGGCGTTTCGCTGCGATATGCAAAACATTTGGCAATCAAAATATTTGTGCCGATCACCCATGTCCCAGTGTTCGCATGGTAATCAGATGATCAATGGCTTCTTTTCCCCACGTGAATAAAGACGGTACGACGAGGGTACGGAAATGGATAATCTGTTTCTAATTTTTAGCAACCACCACAAAAAAAAAATCTTTCGTCTGCTGCGCCATCGGACGCACGAAACAGGTGACAATGAGTCGATCTTGCGGCCGGTTCCGATTCTTGCGCCATTAATTGATACCCCATCGTGCGGAGATGTCAAATCTAATTTATGATCCATTATTCACAATTTATGCTGCGGTACGAGATTTATACACCGGTACCTGGCAAACTAAATCCCATCCTACTACTCCGGGAGTGTCTATGGAGTTCCTTTTTTGATTTGCTTCTCCTCGAAAAAACAGATACCGCTTCGGGGGCAACTCTCAACGAAGTCTTTCAAAGAAAGATGAGACACACTGACAGTATTCTGCCCATACTCTTCACCTTTTATCCTTTTTCTTTTGGTATGCGATTTGGTGCTCCACGTGGTTTTCGGTTTGCCAATGATCGACATTTGTCTAAAGGTATGCCGCTCATCTGCCTAGCATGCGTCGGTCGCATCTTCGGGATTTTGGGCGACTTTTTCTCGGTTCTTCTCTATCCCCATCCACCTAGAAGAGGGCATTCAAATTTGCATATTTTAGTGTGTCTGGTCCATGATCTAACTCTCTTTCGCTCTCTCTCTCTCTCTCTAGTGAGCATCACACAGGAGGGAGTCATCTATTGGCACCAATTTAATGGACAGAAAGGAACGAACGTTGGGAGCAAGTTTTGTTGGTGGAGCTGGCAGTAAAAATAAAAATCTGTCCACAAACCACCGGAGCAATAATCGTAAAAGTGGACTTTATGATTTATTGTGATGGGCACCAACAGACCAAGGCGATGAGAACTATTCCTATGGACGTTGGTGAAGGTATTGAATGGGCTTTTGGTTCATCTTGAACTATTTAAGACATTCGTGAAGGAACTCTAAGCACATTTATTGGAAAACGACTTCACCGACAGCTCTGGCTCAAAACCTCAACACGATCGGCACACCTCATCGTGAGCTGAAATCGATCTGGCAAGAGTGACCGATCGATCGCACGACAACCTTGCTGGCCCGAGCGAGCAAGTTGCAGCTCGCTCCAGTGGGCCAGTTTTTATCTGCCCGTCCTCGGGAAAGGGCGTAACAGTGAGAAAGAAACCAGACCAGGGGCATCTGGTTGCGCATGTTTTGCCGATCGACCCAACCCATCCCTTTACTCGAACTCGATCGGTCGGAACCTGTGCGGCCAGTGGCATTTGGTGATGGTAGCGAAAGACGAAAGATGATGGTGCTTTAATAGACGATTTTCGCTTTCGTTGGACCGCTTGGTGGACCCCGGATGCTAGTGGATGTCCTCCGAAAAGTAATCCTCCGCCGAGGATCCCTCCAATGTTGGCACCGAGGACAACCACAAAGTGACCACCGGTTGGGGCAGCAGGTTTGTGCAAAGTGCACTCGCAAGTGACGCGTCGTGGTCGCACAGCTGCACTCAATGACGTGCACCTTCGAGTGTTTCGTTCGCTCTCGGGTCTATGCAATCAATTAAATCGACACACTTGGTCCAAAACTACAAATTGCTCACTTCACGTCTAGCGCGCAGGTGTGTCCAAGCTACCGAAACGGTTTCAAATGTAGCAAAAGGTTTTGTTGCTTTTGCTTCCTTTCATCTGCTAAAAGCACTCCAAATTTCCAGCCCTTTCGGCACAGCGTGTAAGTGAAGCTTGAATTGTACAAATTAATATGATATAAAAACGATATCTCTCTCTTCCTCTCTCTCTCACACTCTCTCGCTCTCCACACATGCGAGTGATCGCCCCGTTGTTTGCGCTGACCAGGCAAAAGCAAAAAGGCAAAATGAAATAAACATTCTGCTTCCGCGATAAATAATTCATCCATTGCACACCGGTGCTGCACCGGTCGGTCGCCACGGAATCGCGTTGCATCACTTTCCGGTTACACATATTTCATCAACTGTCAACTGCAGTCGGGTCGCCTGGCCGTCCTGGCGCGAACAACAACAACAACAACAACACACGTGGCAATTTACTGGCTTTTTCTGTATGTTTTTTTTTATTTTATTCTTTACTCACTTCTCGAGCAGGTTTCATGCGCGTAGCGTAGCAGGAAAACGAGACGGTTTTGCGACGAAGATGAAGGTTTACCTCGAAATCGTTGCGCTTATCGGTTTCGCATTGCTTCGGAACTTGCTCACATTGCACATCGTTGAAGGTAATGCGCACACGGGCACATGCTGGCTTGGATTGGTAGTATAAAACATTTACCCAAAAGCTAGTTCTAATACGTTGCCATGGAGAAAAAAAAAATATATATATATATGTCCCCACCAACTGTTCCGTTCCGTAAGGGCAAAAAATGAATAATATTCCACGGGGCAACTACGCGAAATGGCCGAATGTGTGCTTCTCCGACAAACGAGCCAGAACAAAGCCAGTTTTGTTGCCATTTTCAAAATTACTTCCATTATCCGGGCGATGACTTAAAGTTAATCCGCAATTTATGTTTACCCGGTTAATTTATCTTCATTCCTGCCGCAACAGCAGCAGCAGCAGCAGCAGAAGAAGAACCTCTGAAGGCTGACGGTAAGCAACTGGACCTTGCCTAGGATTCAGTACTGCCTTTTTCGGTGGTTCGTCGTCGCACCGCCGCCACTGCACCGAACCACAACTTTGCATTATGCTTTACCGCCCCCTCTTCCCAAACCCCCCCCCCCCTCAACCCCCCTTCTGATGTGCTAGGATTTTCCCACGTGCCAGGCAGCAACATTCTTTCAGCCGCTGGCCAGTCGTGTGTAAGACGCTTTCGGCTTCATTACACCACCGCGACCGGGCCGGGAATGGAGCAAAGAATTTTGGCCACCCCAACCACCACCTCCCCCCCCACCCTCCGAGAAGCCGAAAAACCTCCCGAAAGCGAGAAGACGGAACATCATTCGCTTCATGTCGCACACACACACACACCGGGACGCTTCGTCAATGGTCGGGGAGTTAGATAACGATAGCTTCTAAGGAGCAGTCATTTCTAGGCTTTCTATTTGATTTGGTCACGTACGACGGTCGCTGAGCCTTTGCCTGAGTCTTTGGGCCGGCTTCTTTCTTGCTTATTTTTCCTACCCTCCTCTCCACCCGCTCCATCCATCCCCTCCCGCGATTGTGTGTGCCTTCGATCCTGCAACGTGCGCTGCTGTGGAACGGTTTTTGGGGGGCAGATTCCTCTTCCATGAAGATTGTTCCGTTCGATGTTTGCGAAAGGGCAAATCTTTAGCAATTTTCCAGTCATCCTGACGTTTTTTTTTGCACAAACGATTGCAAATCACCGAAAGAGATAGTGAAAGAGCGAGAGAGAGAGAGAGAGAGAAAGAGAGAGAAAGAAATACATGAAAAGAATGACAAACTGACTGGCACAAGGGTGATCCGATGTTTTCCTTTACCTATGGTCGAAATGGAACACAAAAAAAAAAGGTAAAAGTTGTCGGTGTATGAACACAGCAGAATTTGTAAAACTCGGCAAACCAACGACAACAGCCGAAAAATGGTTAAATTTTGATCAGAATTTAATTTTTTACGAACCACCGGCAAGGCTCAACGATGACAAATTGTGGCACAGTTCGGTCCGGATCTAAGCCTTTCTGGGGCTTGCTGTGTGTGTGTGTGTGTGTGTTAGGAGCAGTAGGATTACATGTTTTTGAACCTTTTTTTGCTTTAGCTGACCAGCTCTATGGGTAAGCGAATAGTATTATTAAGGAATCAAATAACTTCAACAAATTCACCGAAACAAAATCTCCGATACAAGCGATTGGCAGTGCAATCTTTCTTAATCCATTTTTCCCTTCTGCTACACGAAGCAAAAAAAATCTATATTTATAGTAACAGATTATGAGGCTTTCGGTGAACCGCCTAACCCGGTACGGGACCGTTTCCAGGGTCATACGATAAGTCACGCCAATAATTTCCCCACAGCCGTACTTTTCGGTCGGGGTGCTAAGTGGTTCGGTCGTTACGCTTCCTACATGCATGCGTGTGTCATTTTTTATTGTTTACATACCACCCTTCTGCCTTCCCTACTCACCCTCCTGAGGGAGGGGGGGTGGTTTAGCATTACTCCCAAAAACCCAGATAAAGATAATCGGTTGAGTACGCTGCGAAACCACGCGACCGAATGTGCGATCCGGCGTACTTGTGGCTGTGACGATCGTCTTTGCTCGCTTTCCTTCCCGGTTTCCAGGAACCATCCATACACACACACACTCGCACACGGTAGCGACTCCCGAAGGGCAAACCTGTACCCATGGGGCAACGGCCAAAAAAAAAAACAACAAATTTATGGTGAAGCAATATTTACGATTATTGTTTCCTTAAATTACAAATAAATCGACCGATTCAAATTCGCCTTTTAATTTTAAACTTATTCTTTCCGTGCCGAGCAGCCGACGCTAGGGTTTTGCCGGCTGTCTCTGACGCAGGGCTCGGCACCCTCGGCACGCGGTACAGGCGGTTCCGAGTCACAATTTCATTGTTTGTATTTTAAACGCTGGCTCACTTGTCGCACCCCGAAGATGACACTGGCTGGATTTCTCTCTCTCTCTCTCTCTCTCTCTCTCTCCCTCTCTCTCTCTCTTTTCGCTTCTTCTTCTTCTTCGTGTTGTGGCCTAAGCAGTGAGGGTGGTGGTTTCACCCTGCTGGAGTAGAATTCCGTTGCGAAAGGAAGCAGAAGATGGCAAAAAAAAACAACCCAGCGTCACCCCAAGCGTTTTTTTCTTTATCTGCATGATGCTAGGATGGTGAGGATTTTTTTTTCTTGTCTACCATCCAGCAGGGGGACAGAACAGAAAAAAAGACACATAATACCATCGTAATAAAACATGCTGTACTGGAGAGAAGGCAGACAAAAAGGACATTCGAATCTATTTCGATGTTGTTGTGTTTTTTTTTTTGTTCCTTCTGTGTGTAAAATTCGCTTCCCTCCAAACAGTAAAAGACCGTTTGCACGAGCAAACGCACGAAACTGCTCCTAATCGGAACAGTTGTACAGTTGGGTTTTTTTGCGTGGAACGCGGAAAATGGGGAAGATTTGGTAGTATTTCTTCTCCTCTCCCCCCCTCTCCATCCATCTTCTTCTTCCTTCTCTTTTTCTTCCTGTATCCGAAGTTGTGGCCACGACAAATTTAAACTTCAAATTTGTCACAATGGCTGACTGCACTCCGTCAGACTCATTGACTTCTAATTATTTTCCTGCTTTTGCTTGCTTGCTTGCGCCCACTTCCCCATTTTTGTGTGGCCTTCACTATTCGGGAGGCTTTTATGAGTTGGTGGGTCGGGGTATGTCCTCGAGCAGGAAGCGTATGCGAGCACTCGCCCATCCATTCTAGCACGCATCCCCGGGAACGCTGGACAGAACGTGTGGCACGTGAGCCACAGTCTATAATTCTTGCATAAAAATTAACGTCCAGCTCAGGACCAGGTTTGCCATAAAGCATCGCCCAGGGATGCCGGATTCGCACTGGATCGTCCGGAATCCTTGAGATCCTTGGTCGGAATGCTCTCCAGCGCTTTTTTCTTTCTATTTCTCTTGTTGCTGGGCGCGTCGAATCGGACTGCCTAGGCGGATGTGTTTTACCCATCCAGGTTTTTTGTTTCCACGTGCATTGCCTTACGCCCGCTCGTCATGGCTCGTGTCGAACGAAGATAAATGACGGAGAAATTCTTTTAGCGGGCGAACGGGAGCGAAAAAAAGGAAATATGCGATCAATATCGGGCATCAGTAACAGGAAGCGTCTAGGCGGTGGTTGCCTTCCCACACTGGGGTGGGTGAGTTCACTTCTTTCGCCCTAAGGATGAGGAAACATTTCGCATTTCGTACGTTACGTGATCGGTCGGTCGGGCCGATGGGCAGGACAAGGAGTGCCAATATGAAGCGGACACGTGGTTTTTGCTGCCTGGCGGAAGTGCTACACTTTGGATGAATTTTTCTTGTCTTTTAACGACTAAACGTCCCATAAAGAATGCTGGAAAAATTACACCCAAAAAAATGACGATGTAATATATTGAAAAACAGTTAAAACTTTCAATTTAAAATGTGAAGAAAAAGTCTCAATCCGGGACACACCAAAATCTTCCCTGATCCCGATTATTTTCTCAGTGTGTATGTTAGTGACACTTACCACTGCGAACAACTTGTTTTCCTTTTTTTTCCCCTTTTACTCTGGAATTTACAAACATCCGCCAGTTTGTCGATTGACAGCCGATCGTGGCACGACCATCATGATTAATCCTGCGCTAGAAGCTCATCGGCCCATCACGTTTCGCACACGCGAGCAGCTGGGTGATGCCACATATTTTCATGCAAATTTATGTTTATTCGAATGTTTTTCCACCTTTCCAACCAGTGTGCGCAATTGCTCCTGATGGATGAATTATTTTTGCTCATTTCGTGCTCCGTTTTTTTTCCCCCTTTTTGGGTTGCTCGGGAGGGGGAAAGGAAAAAACCCCTAACCGTAAAGAAAGCAATGAGCAAAGCGGCCACGACGTTTAATATAAGTGCGTGATGCACATTTTTTTTCCTCTTCCCCATTCTTTGCTGGAAGCACGGAGCACCGAACGGGAAGTGACGGCAGCAAACAACCAAAAAAGCCAAAATTGAAAAACGGAAATGAAAAATACTCCCGAAAATCATGCCGGGAAAAACATGGAAACATTTTCTGGCAACAAAACACCGTATTGGTACGGCGTTTCGGTCGGTAATGCATCGCAGCAAGACGTGTTGCAGCGGACATACCACAATGCTTGAGCAAGAAGCTGTAAATGCTGGTGGCAAAAAAAAAGGTGAAAAGTTAAGAAGGAGCAACAATACAGGGAGTCCTTTAAAAATGTGGGAGAGAAAAAATGTGCCCAGAAAGGGACAAAAGGGGGGAGGTGAGGGTGGAGAGAAAAACTCAACCGCAGAAGCGAGGGGTAACGTTTGCTGCTGCTGAACTTATTTCACGGTAAATTAGCATATATTGTTATTGGCAAATTGATAAGTATTGGATGAATTGTGGAGGGAAAAAAGCCCCCCCGATTCGGCCGACGAAATCAATCAGCACGTACGCGTACGACCGCCGTACATTTGCCGGGCACGCCGGTCCGGCCGGAGTTTTGCAAATTGGATTTTCTTGTTAAAAATTAAGTGTGCTGAAGGATGGCGCGTGAAGCCGGGAAGGAAAATTGGCAAGGAAAAGGAAGCCGAACCTTTCATTTGCTTCAATGAATTGCATGTAATCGTATGTGAACATTTTAAATTATTTGTTGTACCTTTTTATTTCGGTGCATGGAAAAATTCACTTTTAAAGAGAACATTAGGTCGAAAGAATGTGTTAAAACTTTACAGAAAGCTTAACGAACGGTAGCAAATCCAACGAATGGTTCACAAATGTCGCCCCAATAGCAATAGATACATCCCCAAAACAATCCCCCGCCCATGAACAATATAGTTCATTTAATCAAGAGATTGTCGCAGAATCCGACGTTAACCCATCCTTTACTTGGAAACAAACATTGCCACCCCCAAGAAGAAGAAGAAAGAAAGAAAAGAAAGCACCACCCAACGTTGTCGCCAAGGACGGCCTTGCCTTGCCAATGATTAAGTTTTATATTTACCTAATGTTGTGACGGCACACAATTCGCCAAAGCTTACCCCTTAGCATTAAGCGTTCGGGCAAAAATACCGCTTCGCTCCAAACATGAAAACCAGGCTACTTGCAGTTACAGGCGGGAAGTTTAAATAACTCGACTAATAAATTATTGAAGGATTAATATTGACTCAGCAGAGCAATAAAGACAATTAAATATGCAAAGTGTTGCAAAAGGAATGGGAAGCTTAGCGCCCGATTTCCGTCGATCGTCGGTGTGACGATGGTGACTGCCCGTGCCTTTCGCCGAACGCACGGTGGCATCACTTTCATCTGCAGCCAACACCCAAAGACCCACACCTTCCATCGGGTGTCTTTCCGACCTCCCACACCCATCCCCCACGAGACAGCTCCGAAACATCTGAAGAATTTGGCTTGCGTACGCTCGCGAAAAGTTCTTGCAAAAGGGTATATAAAGTAACCAAACCTCCCTCCCCCAAAACTCCCCCTTGTTGTCCTCACCACCTCTGTGCTGGCTGACGAGAGAACGGGACCCTCGCTGTCGACCGATTTCAGCCGATTAGCGGCCACGGTTACCGAAGAAACAGAACGCCGATCGGCCTGACGACTGACAAATGGAAAATGCGAAAGGGTGGCATGTTCTTCACCTCGTCTAAAATTTTGCTGACAAGAGTGGTGGTTCTGGTGCCAACCGCTCCCCCCGAGGGTGGGATGGGAAAGCCAAAATCCAACATGAACCAACGCACCCATCCCACCCACCCACCAGCGAGGGTGCGATTCCGGCTTTCATTTTGCCATTTCGCACCGTTCTGGGCGAAAGGGTTAGGACTTAGGGGAGATTGTCGGAGTTTTCCGAGAACACTGCCATACCGGCATGGTATTTGCGCTAAGACCATCAAATTGTTCACGCATTTTCCTCCGTGTCCTCGCGCACTGTGAAATGAGGTCTGTCAGAAACGGAATTAAGACATCCGGTCTGCTCACGGTTGGGGAGGAGGGAGGGAGAGAGGAAGGCGGGAGTAGAAGTTTCACCTTCGTTCGTCCCGGCCAGTGCGTTCGAAATGCGAAAGTTGCGTTACGAATGCCAGTGCCACCAAACCCGCGAATCTCGAATGGTGTACCCCGAAGCCTCGTCAGCCTCGCACAGTTAGTTAGCATTGCCGCAGTAGGTAAGTGTTTTAAGAACCTTTCGAACCATGCGAACCAAGCGTTGGGAATGGTGGGAAAAGCGTCCGCACCGGGGGGAAGTGGGGCGGATACAAGGACAGCAAAGGGCTTTAAATTTTGTGTTTATTCATGCTAATCAGTACGCGGAAGCCACGAGACGTTCGCGCTGAACGATGGGATTCCCGGTATTTTGGTTGTCGCCCAAACCGCCTCCCCCCCCCCCCCCATCACATCGGATCGGCGGGGTCGTTCGTTGCTCGTCTGTCCGCGATGAGGTGATAATTTTTCGCTCGACGATGCTGGCCTGGGTTTAGGTTTTTCTCGCTTGAACGGCACCTCTGCACCTGGCCAGCAAGACAAATGTATCCATTTTGTAAACGGGGTTGGTCAGGATAAGTTCTGAGGCACAGTCGAATGAAAATGGGCGATCATTCTTCTAAATAATGGCACAATAAATTTGTTTGGTGTATCAGATACATATCGATATGTCACTTTTCTGTAGATTTTAAATGATTTTTAATTAGAAATTCGATTTTATATTTACGTGTAATAAAATAATTATGTTAGAACACCTTCATTAACCCCCCCCCCCCTCGTTTCACACACACACACACACACTCCCTGTGGAAATAGTCCATTTTTTTCCCACCCATAGATGCATCCGGTCCACCTGGACATCATTTCCGCCCACTTAACTTAACCGCTCGATCGACATTTCCGTTCCAGGAAAAACACACACACACATGCACCAGGTCATAAAGGCCCACTTCACTCCATTATGCGTCACCGATACACACCGATACGCACCGGGGCCGGTATCGCTTGCACCGGACGTTATGCCGACCGAGATCACACTGCCGTCGCGTTATGAATTGATCTCATCAAAGTGGGTTTCATCCCTCACCTCCTCCCCACCCCTCCCAACCCTCCCCAAAAATAACCAGATACCACCGACGAGAAAGGACGCAAAACGGGAGAAAAATAAATGATAATTCCCACCCACACGCCCGTTCATCCTCCCCATTGCCATTTAAAACCTTTCCCGAAGCGCCCAAAGTACGCTCTTTTGTATATTAAACATCCGTTTAATTTCCTGCTGTTTCATTCAATTATATCCTGCTGGTATAGAGTGTCCCGTCCTGTTCCTCGGACACCCCTTTGCTTCGTAACCCCGGAGATGGATAGGCGGGATGGATTTACTCGCCTCCCCTTCCCGGGCAGCTCATCGCCCTTCGTCCGTGGCATGCAGTCCTTACTGGCCATGGCGATGGTGCCGACTTTTGCTATAAATATGACTAATAATTCACTTTCCCTTTCGCTCCTTTTTCGCTTTTCATCAGCTCTACTACTCCGAGAACGGGTGCTTATCACCCCTTTTTTCCGGATCGCTCGCTCAACCCCGCGGGGTTCTCGGATTAGGAAGGCGTTAGATTAGGCGGCGTACCACGCCACAGCTCGTTCTCGCCGGTGAAATGCTCTCGACTGGCCCACGCTCACGCACCTCGTAATCCTTTTGGCCCCGTGGCCCCGTACCAACACGACCAACACAACCGCTCGGAGCCGTTGTTCGACAAAACATCAACATCCGAAGCGTCATCACGCTGTGCGGTGTGGCCACGTGGCAGCCGCCGGTGATGCACCCGACCATCGTGCCGGCCGACATATCAATGTGACTGTGTGTATATGTTTTGGCAAGCGCTGTATGTTTTATTGGTAGATTAAAGGAAAATATTTTGCTGCGGCAAAATAGCGAATTTTCTTTACGTTTTATTCTTGCACGGCGAGAATGACAATCGCTGGGAAATGGTCCCTAAATAGCTGGCCGATAAAATAACGCTCTGCCATTGTAACGTTACGGTCGATCCGGAAGTGCGGAAGCAACGGAGACCATTAAGGACAGCAGTGCGCTTTTCCTCCTCCTGGGGAAGCGTTTCGCATCAGTGAAGGACGGGAACAATTGAAATTTTTTAAAAGAAATAACCAAAACACACGTGCACTCAATAATACCGGCACGTGGCAAGCAGGAGCTAGGGCATTTCAGAGCTACCGGGCGCTTGAAAACCTGGATGCCTTTTTTTGCTTTCTTTTGTTTGTAATCGTTGGGATATTCAACGACACTCGTCAGGTCCTTCTCAGATCGGTTCCCGGGAAGCGGGAAGTAAATAAAGTCTAATGAGACTTAAATAGGAAGCCAATCAGACGAGTGCGAGTGACATTGCCATTGATATTAGCTATTACTTACAAGTTTCGCCAATCAAAGTCTAGCCTCTAATCAGGTGTAACACGTTCACATTGTTCCTGTTTTTCCACACTCCACCGGCGTTGTGGTCACTTGTTGCAATTATCACAGCTGCAGAAATTTCCTTCCTTCGGTCGGTTCATTTAATCAAGAGGCGATTCAAAATGTTAATTGAAGTGAGCAAAAAGACCCCACAAAATGATGTCACGTGTCCGTCTGCCTTCGCTGTTTAATAAGTGTCAAATGAAGTTCCAAAATCATGAGTTTGCTACTTTCAATGGAAAGACATCCCAGTTCCCAACATACAACGGAGTCACATTTGACCGTTTTATCAGTTGTTGCGCTCGTAGAACTCTTCTTTCTCACGCAAGGCGCCGTTTTTTTTTGCGTCTGTTCTGCATCACGTCAGAAAAATGAACCTGTTTCAATCATCTCGATCGATGGGTTCGATAAGGCTTTGTGGAACACTTTCGGGTTCGGTCGGGCTTTCCGCCCGGAAAGCAATTAACCAAGCCAGAAGGCAAGAGATTAGGATCGAGCCAGGTCAGCAGTTTGCATCCGCGATTCGATTAACGTTTCTCATGAAAATTTGGGGGAAGGGGGAAGGAAGCGGACAACTGACCTCCCCNGATCGGTTCCCGGGAAGCGGGAAGTAAATAAAGTCTAATGAGACTTAAATAGGAAGCCAATCAGACGAGTGCGAGTGACATTGCCATTGATATTAGCTATTACTTACAAGTTTCGCCAATCAAAGTCTAGCCTCTAATCAGGTGTAACACGTTCACATTGTTCCTGTTTTTCCACACTCCACCGGCGTTGTGGTCACTTGTTGCAATTATCACAGCTGCAGAAATGTCCTTCCTTCGGTCAGTTCATTTAATCAAGAGGCGATTCAAAATGCTGATTGCAGTGAGCAAAAAGACCCCACAAACTGATGTCACGTGTCCGTCTGCCTTTGCAGTTTAATAAGTGTCAAATGAAGTTCCAAAATCATGAGTTTGCTACTTTCAATGGAAAGACATCCCAGTTCCCAACAAACAACGGAGTCACATTTGACCGTTTTATCAGTTGTTGCGCTTGTAGAACTCTTCTTTCTCACGCAAGGCGCCGTTTTTTTTTGTTAGCCTTTTTTTTTGCGTCTGTTCTGCATCACGTCAGAAAAATGAACCTGTTTCAATCATCTCGATCGATGGGTTCGATAAGGCTTTGTGGAACACTTTCGGGTTCGGTCGGGCTTTCCGCCCGGAAAGCAATTAACCAAGCCAGAAGGCAAGAGATTAGGATCGAGCCAGGTCAGCAGTTTGCATCCGCGATTCGATTAACGTTTCTCATGAAAATTTGGGGGAAGGGGGAAGGAAGCGGACAACTGACCCCCTCCCGCCCCCCTCAAACTCTGCCACCTCGAAAGCAGCTTATCGAAATGAAAACCCATTCAGCATGGGTTCAGTAGCTAACGCAAAAACAAAACCCAAAATAACTATTGTAATCGATTTGATTGAATCGTTCGGATGAAGGGAGCGCTAAACCCGTTAGCAATTATTAATATCGACGTAGGTTTTGGTTTGGGAATTCTTCTCAAACCACCACCACTACCGCCAGGTCAATGAGTTGGGCGTCATGGAAAGCTTACGCCGGTGCCGATTCGTTCAAATTGGTTTTAATAATTTCTTTTACGGGGGAAATTTTGCGAAATACAAGGACAATGAAAGCATTTCTGCTTTCGTTTTGTTTTTCATTTCAATCTGGGAATGAAACGAAGACAAGCTTACTCTTTCGAAGCTAATTTCAGCGCAAACTTCTTCTCTCTCACACATCAAAACTCAACTCCATCCTTGTTTGCTGTGTGAACCTCCACAGAAACAAATCTCCAAACAAGCGTGTCTTCGTAGTTTTTTGCAAACCGTTTTGCAAGTAGCAACATCATTAAACATTCCCATAAAAGAGATAATCGACTGATGGAGATTATTAAAATTAATGACAAGGCGTACCGGTAGCAGTGTAGCAGTAGCAGAAACCATTCATCAATTTCGGTTAGTACCTCCAACACGGTACCGAGATTGAGACGTTTCTCGCTCTAGATATTGTTATTATTAACTTTTGCCCGTTGTCTGCCGGATACGGATCGGATAAAGCTCGGCCGCAACGTTTGCTTACGTGACAGAGATATGTGTACATGAATAATTAATTGTCTGGAATTATTGGGAGCAGATTGTTGTACCGACCGTTTATCGAACGGTTTTGTGCTTCAAGTGCTAAACGGTGGTTAAATGAGAAAGGATAAGAAATTTTACATTTTTCTACAACAAAACTACAAAAATCTTTCCCAGAAACGAATTCTCCACAGTAAGTCAAGACGGTTGCTTACTAATCGCTTCAGTCAAGTGTCAAATTAGTGCGTCCAACAAAAAATGAGAATCCTCGGCTTTCGACAGGCCACGGGCCGTGAAAGTTGCCGTGTCACATCGCGAACGTTCTATCAATCATACGGAGCACGGAAGCAAAACGTTGGTAGCCAGCCAATACCTAACGAGAAACTCATCACCCGCAAACGGTGTGGCCGGTCACTCTTGTACATCGGGGCAGCTAGAAGCAGGCAAAATTAATCGTATCACAATCGCAAACGGCAAGCGCAAGCTTTGACCGCGCACCTGCATCGGAATGCCGAAATGTCTAACCGAAATGGTAGAATGGGTCACGACCGATGCGTGAACTGGCTCCGTGACGAGCCTTTTCTTCCTTCGGTGGCTTTTGAGGGCTGTTTTGGGAAGAATAAAAGCCAACCCACAAACGCCAAGGAGTGCTCTCGACGCTAACCCCGCCAGACATGCTTCTGCGTCCCAATCGTACCCCGAACACAATCAACGGGCGAGCGAGCGAACCGCGTCAAACCGCGTCAGAACGAGCCCTTCAACAGCTTTCCAACAGTGCTGGATCTTTTCCCCCTTGGGAAAGCTTCTCAGCTGACCACGCAGACACAAAAGCGAAACTGCACAGTCACCGCGATGTTAAAAAGCAGGTAATTGATTGAAAACGCTTTCATTGCTAAGGCTACGGCCACACTTCCCAAATAATACCGAATCACGATCACACACCGTGGGCCCGCACGGTGAAGCCCTCGTGACAACTTCTTCCATTAGCGGGCAGAAGGCTTAAGACTTGGCTGGCCACCACGAGCTGGCTGCTGATGTAGTTCTGACAGGCGTGAGTGCCTTCGCTACCTACGCGGGTGGTGGGTTCGGTTCCCCGTCCGGCCCAACTTCCCGTCCCGCCACTTCGCTTTTGTTGCAGCACTCCAAAACACGAGTTCTGTTCTGTTGTGGGCTAGGGTTCTTAGTTTCTAACAAGAATCGACCCCTCTGGGTGCGTTTGTTTACTGAAATCAAATCGTATATTTGAAGGCTTCTCGTTTTTCCTTTTGCTTCGTGTTTGTGTTTCGAACTTCGTTTGTGCCTCATCATGCTTGATGATGTTCGATATCCCCGTAATCCTCGTAACCTGCTCGCGAACCTGTCAATCGATGACTCGAACTCCAAACACCGTGGAAACACCGAATGTCGAACACCAGAGTCCGGAGAGCCTCGAAGCATTTAAAGGTCTTTTTTTCTGAGCTGATAGGATGGAAATAGAATTGAAAACTGGACATGGGGATGTCCCTCTCTGGCTGAGTAGCGGACGCAAAGTAATGACCCTCCAACGTTGTTTCCTTTCTGTCGAGTGCATCAAGCTGTTACTGAACCTCGCATTAGTGAGTGAAAGCCTGAGAAGATGTATCTATTTCACTTAATGGTGGAATATCTGTCTGACGCTTAGGGTTCATCCAATTCCTTCCAGATATTGGACATCTAATTATGTCTATTAACTCTAATTTAAACTAAAAAGCTGGATCTCTGACCACCTTTTTCTTCCGAAGTCCTTTAGACTTTAGACGAGAATAACCTTTTAAACAACCAAACTACTTAAAACGCAAGAGTCAATATCCCACTCACACCAGGTACTCAACGCCACCATACATTCAAATGTCAAGACCGCATTTGCCCAAAATTCGGCTTCCGTTCTACTCGGGAAGGAGTCGTCCAAAGCATTAAACTAACCACCAAGAGGAAAACTTGCCCAAAACTTCCAAGTCGATAACTTTACGCTTCCTCTTCACATGACCACCTGGAAAGCTTCCTCGGCCAGATGTCCACCAATCAACAACCGGCCAAAAAAACTGCTGCCCGAAGCGCAGGCTTTTCGGACATCGTGACTATCAGCTGCTGCTGCTGCTGTCCGGTACGTACAGGACAAAACCCAGAACCTGAAATTGCCCACCCGATCGCGTCCACCAGGCGTCCAACGGGCTTCACCTACGCTCTGCAGCAAAACGAACGGGTTCCTCTGGTTCTTGGTTCTTTTCCTTTCCATTTGTTTGCTTTGTGCGAGTGTCGATTTATGAGCCGGTAGTCGAAAATTTATAATTTTCGGTTGCCCTTTGTTATCTATAAATAATCCGTCGACCGAAAACATAACTTCCGCCCGGTTTTGCTCCCTTTTGGAGTGGCGGTCCGGGAGTTGCGCTTTCGAAGAAATCGGTGCCCATTCCATTCCGGGTGAGCTTCTTGGTTGAATTCTGTAATACAAACACACACACACATACGTAAACAAAAAAAAAGATCCCGTGGGCCGAATCACGGGTACGACACTGTCGCTTCCTACCAGGAATTTTGGCAAATGCTCGATTTTGCGGAATTTCCTTGTATCATTGCTCAATCGACGAGTCTTGCGCGGAACACGTCTCGCCGTACCACACCAGCAAACCGTAAACGGCGGTGACCAAAGAAAGTGTTGGCCGTATGCAGTGCCTTCCTGCCGAAAAGGGGTCCAAACAAAAAAAAAAGACCAGAAGGATTTCTGTGTCTGCTTTCTGTTTGTTGCTCGGACTTTTCAGTTTTAGACCGCTGGTCGGTGGCTTCCTTCGGCTGCAGGAACAGATACCGTACCGCTTGGCACCAGCAGCACCAGCAGTTTGTTTTGTCCAGTGTTTTATTGTCGGTGTTGGGGTTTTGTTTTGTTTGTTTCCCGCTTGTATGGTTGCTTCAAGTGTGTCTCAAGATCGGAACAGAACCGTCTGGGAGGAAAATTAAAACAATGCGCAATAGGTTGACGCGGTGTCTTATATCACCTTTCTTCGGTGGACCATTTTTCCAGGCGTCCAGGAAGACCTCTGGTGGAGCAGAGCGGATCTTTGGCCCCGTCCAGACGGATAGCAGGCGGCGGCAAACATTAAGTTGCCGGTACAGGACAATATGACATTGTGCAAATGGTGCAGAATGGTCAACAATTGTCCATAGGGAAGAGTGGCAATCTTTTATTTCTCGCAACGGGCTACAAGTATCTTCTCTACTGTGCCTTTTGATAATGTGTTCGCTAAGCCCGAGTTTATGCACCTATTTTACTGGGAAATGGGCTATGAAATTGTCTATTGAAGTAAATCTCCAAACCCATTGACTTCCGTTCTAACCGTCGCCTGCCGATAGATCATCCGCAATAGCTAGTTCTTTTGCGTGCTTTTCTCGTGGTTGTATATCCATCCAGCTATTTAAAACAATCTCCATTGAGCGTGTAAGTGATGCGCACGACCCGGTGCACCCTTAACAGTAACGGCACAGTCGCCGGAAGGGACAAGTGGCCATGAATCAAAAATTATCAATTTGCTGTCCACCTTCTCCGGTGCTGACCTGGCGCCTTCCCAAGCGGCCTCCGGTCACCCACCAGCGTTGCTCCGGTACAAATGGACACTCTGGTTTAACATCCTTCGTTTCTGTCCCACATTTGCCGCCCGAAGCCGCAAAATGGGCATTGGAAAAAAAAAACCACTCCAAACCCAACTGGACACAAGACTCGGGCGTTGCGTCCCGAATGTCCATTGCGTCCGTGCTTTTGCTAGTGCCCATAAAATTAAAGGATCGGTTATTGTTTTCCTCGCATTACCGGTGGAACACGGGAGGGGTAAAGACGTGAGACGGAAGGTGCAGAGAAGCTGCGAAAGGAGAAACCAGCCCTTGCTGGTTGAACCATGACCAACGGCCAACGGTCGGAAATGAAATGAAATGAAATGTGTAATTTTAAATTACACCGTTTATGATTATTGTCTTGATAATGTTTCATGTTTCTGCTTTTGCGGCGTTCCGGGATCCGGGAACCGAGTGTGTTCGACTCTTCCTTTGGTGGAACTCCGGTGGAAGAAAGCAGTCATGGTGTTGTGTTCGCAAAACCACAAACAAACAGGAGAGCAAACGAAAGCAAAGAACCAGAAGCTGCTCGAGAAACCATTCGATTTGTGAATCCCTTTTCAGATTCTCCGGCAGTCCTCAGCGAGAAAAGGCAACTCATTGATGGTGGGTTTCACGTGGTGCAAATAACTGCAGAAGCGAAACAAGCGACAAAACCGCGAACAAAACCCACTTCCCTCCATCGCCATCGGTTGAAGGGTTGATCTTCATTCATGTTTCGTGTTTCATGTTATGGATGAGGCACCGTTAAAATCAAATCATGATTAAACTTTCAATTTAACAGCTACTGGCGTATAATTTTTGGGTGGTTTGACTTCCTTTTACGTACGTTATTCCGGTTATTCCGAGTGTCACGAAACCGGCAAACAATGTAGCCGCGAGCAGTGATCGTATGTCGCGCTAAATGTAAGTGTTGTTTATGAAAAAAGGGATAATTATTACACAAAAACCGCATCAAAATGACGTTGCTCTCCCTAACCCGGTTGTTGATCGGGAAGTGTTTAGCTCCGTTTTGACCCAATTTCATTAAAAAACTGTTTGTTTTTCACAAATAAAGTGACACAAAACGACTTTTAACCTGTTCTCCATTCGACGCTTCAAATGCCGCACGATCGTTTGGCAACTTTTTAGGTGAATTAACTTTTAATGCGTCAAACGCTACGTACTGTCGCTCTACGCTTATGAAAAAGGGTGCGCTGTGGCCCTGTACTCATCGAAATCTCATCCCGTGTCGAAGTTTTAATTGAATCTTCACACTTGCGCCTCATCGAGCTTTGTGCGGCCCTTTTACATGATCAACCAAAACCGCTCTCGTTCGCTCTCATTCGGTTCTGCCCTGAAAACCTTCCTCCTCCCTCCTCCCCTCTCTCTCTCCCTTTTAGAGTGTTGGATGAAAATTCAATTTTTCAACAATTATTTCCCATTGAACTCTGGAGGACTCTGAAGGTCCTAACCGAACTTTCCGATCTCCGCCTTGCGCCCGGACACCCATCCCGGTCCCCACAACCCCCGAGCGGTCGTGTATTATTCACCTGTTAGAAGAAGAGGAGGAAAAAAAATGTGCGGCAAATTTAAATTGAATCCTATTCAGCCCGGTCCCGGCCAGTGATGCTGGCCAACCAACTACCCCTTACTCCCCCCCCCCCCCCTGTTTGAATGCTACCGAGATAAGAGCTACCGTTTTGGCCGGGAAAAATTTCCATATGAATTCTATCCTGCCGAAGCATCATCATCACCCAGAGTTCACGCTCGGGGTGTTAAAGCAAACCTTTCCACCCCAAAAACTTCACCAACTTTGATTGGCAGAGAGAGAGAGAGAGAGAGAGAGAGAGAGAGAGAGAGAGAGAGAAAGAGAGAGATGTGTGTGCCACTGATAACGAATGGGGCCCAACCCGACTGTACGGGGTGAATTTTCTCCGGCCCAGCCGAAAAATTGGTCGGAAAAACCCCTTTTTCAACCATGTCACACGGTACAACCAATTCAAAGTAAACGCTTGGTTTCCCATGCAAAACGGTTCTGTGGTTTGCATCGTGAAGAAATCGACGGGTCCCGGGTCACGGAATGGGTGCGTTCGATGATGTGCTAATGGAATGTGACAGCCGCAGGTGCGTTAGTGTCGGGATTAACCAATCCGGCAGCGGACCCATCGGTGCGTGAAGTTACCGTACCACAGTACCGAGGCACGAGTGGCTCTTTGTAAGGGACACACTTTTTTTTCTCTCGAAGGGGATGTTTAGAAGATGCCCATTATAGCATACTAGGAGACTGCTTTTGGGCGGAACCTAATCACTTCAAACTATTTGCACGCAAGTTTCCGTTTCGTTGCGACACTCCACAGCGTCAAATTACCGATTGGAGATTTACAGCAGGATTCGCTTCCGTACTACCGTGCACCTAACTTCCTTTCCTGTTCTTCACAATGTTAAGCGCCAAAGCGCCAGTACGCTTCCCCTTGTTCCAGTTTATCCGTGCAATAATCGTAAAATTAAAAACAATTTTCATGTTCCAGCGTTGTTTTTGTTTTTCCTTTTTATTTATGAATTATTGCTGCATCTGGCCGTGTCGCGTCCGTGTCTCGGTCGGGTCGGGCCGGAAAGATTTACGGTGGCACGGGCACTTTGGAAAAGAAATTGGACAACGACTGGCTCTCAGCAGCAGCATCAGCAGAAGCAGTCGCAGAACCATCTTCTCGATCGATGTGAGCAATGGATAGGGATTTGAAGGCGAAGCTGGACACAGCCAGGGCTGTGTTCGCCCTGGGGTTAAATAAAATGTGAAAAATAGCTTGGATAAAGCAAAGAAACACTTGGCGGGAGTGTTGGCGCTGTGCGATGCGAATGGCACAGAAAGCGCGTCCAAAGCGAGCGCCTTTTTGTTTTGCTTTGTTTTGTACAAATTGATCAATGAGCACGAAGCAGCAGACGATAGTTTTGCTTTAGAAAAATGCTTCTGGGACCAATGAAGGTTGGAAGTTTTTATTTTCATTTTCGTTTTAATTTAAAGCAAATAATTCTTTCCTCCAGTTAGTAGAAGTTTATGCGAATCTTGCCCCCATTCGCACACAATCCCCTGCTGTCCCCTCGACAATCAAATGAAGCAAAGGCCTGCGAAAGTGAGTCGCAGAAATTTGTCGTCCTGTCAGTAACGCCCATGCGGCAGCACACGGGCATCGAAAACGAAACACCAACACTGGCTGGCTACCCATTCGAGCGACCGAGAACCCAGCACAGAAGCCGGCAGACACGGAAGCGAACATATCGCGAATGTAAGTTGTTTAATTTAAAATAACACCACTTGCGCCCGGGCCACGGCTCGCAGGCGACGAAACAAAGCGACAAAAGGGAAAGCGAATCGGGAATCAACAAACAACAACAAAAAACCCCACAAAGCAGAGCGTATATCGTTTTCGGCCAACTCTGGCGAATCACCTTCTGAAGTAGCTGCGCTGAAAAAGCTGAATGGGCGCATGATGCAGTGCTGCCAAATGCAGTTCCCTGCGAGACTCGTACGCAACGTGC
Organism: Anopheles rivulorum; assembly: GCA_018908115.1. NCBI lineage: Eukaryota > Metazoa > Arthropoda > Insecta > Diptera > Culicidae > Anopheles > Anopheles rivulorum. The sequence goes on from CM032178.1 coordinate 11,538,933, forward strand.
GAGGTGTAACCGGCAGGACACGAAGGTGATCATCGCACGAGAACGCAGGCACAGATCCATCTTCACCAGCCGAAAGCACCAGATGAAGAAGCCAATGCAGAGCCAGAGCCTGCCAGTGCCTGCCAGAAAACAGAAGCCGTTTCACGATAACGTTTTTATTCATGTTTACCTCACATTGCATACATTAACCCCCACGGCTCGGTGATCCTTCCCCCCGGGTTGCAGTGGCGTAAAGATCATGATGGAAAGACAAATGCAAGAGAAAGAGAGAAAGAGAGAAAGAGAAAAAGAGAGAGGACGTACGTACGTAAGTAAAGCAGAAAGGAAAAGACAAGCGAACCCAGTGAAGCATATTTGTATCGATCAACTTTGGCAAGATGAGGGTGCACTTTGGGCTGTGTTGGATGCTGCTACGAAACCGAGGTTTAAAGGAGGGAAGCAAAAACCCAAAAGCAACAACACTGTTACAGTACGAAATCGCGATGCCCGAATGGAAGATTTACTGTGGATGATTTGCGCGCCGCACAGTGAGACGAACTGTGGCCAAACGGTGGTCAAAATTTATTTCCTTTTTTTTGGGGCGTTAATAAATAGGAGAGAAATATTGGTGTATTATTTGGAAAACATCCATTTTAAATGACATTTATACCCATTTTTATTGTTTTCCCAATTTAAATCTAATTTCCCAAACTAAAATAGCATAATATTCCCTCAATTGATGGCAGTTCCATCTCAAAATTAACTCCATGATCGGCCCTGTTAGCGATACTGCCGGTGTTTGTGTTTCCTTCCACTCAACTTATCGAGTCCTCTTGGTGTCTTTTTTTGTTTTCCTTCTTCTTCTTCTTCTTCTTCTTCTTCTTCTTCTTCTTCTTCTTCTTCTTCTTCTTCTTCTTCTTCTTCTTTTTCTTCTTCTTCTTCTTCTTCTTCTTCTTCTTCTTCAAGGACCCATTCATATCCCGGTTCGGAAACAGTAGCCGGTTCGGGAGAATTTCGATTACCAACCCCCGGGTTTGCAGTGGGTTTGCGATCCACCATAACATGACACAAGCATTTCGCTTTCCGATTAGGGAGAAACCGACCCATTCCGTGCATCGTGATCGATCAGTCTGGCCGCGTGAAGTGGCCAACCCGACCGCTGCAGTGGGCGATCGACAAGGAGTCTGCCTACTTACGAACACACAAATATGATCCTCAAACACAGCCCTTAAGCCGTGGTGTCTGCTTTTTCTTTGTGGCATACGAATGAAGCTTAATGCGAGTAAAAGCTGTAGATGAATTTCTAGCATTTATAAGGCCTTTTAAAAACAGGCTTTGTCATTAAAGCTGGCTTACTTTTGTCATCCTTTTACAATGCTCTTTTACCATAATTTCAATTGATATTATTACTTCCTTTGCTTTCTCATCCCCATGGAGGAACTCTCATCCCCGAAAAAGAACAAAACTAACCCCTTTATTGAGCTCTAAATTCACTCTTTAAAAGCATCCCGCTTTCCCGTGCAGGAGACGGGGCTTGATTTATGGGTGCGCGATTGCAACATCCCCAAAACTAAAAACCAAAAAAAACACCCCCCCCCCCCCCTCCCGACAGGTGATTTACGAACGTGCGCTCAAAGTGGAGTATCTGATAACAGGAAACAGTCCAGGGCCAGATAAAACTATAAAATCAAAGTAAATGAATTTTACAGCAGCAGAAGGGTTCGACACGGGCTACCAGCAGCAGCAGACCACGATCGCGTCGAGCAGGAATGGCGCAGCAGTGGTGCTTACGGGGCTGGTTGGAAAAGTTTTATCAGCAAACCCGAAAACGGAACCTCACGTCGGTTCGGTTTGGCAAGGGGCGAAAAAGACAAAAACAAAAAGTCGTACCTGGACTCGATGCAATAACGCCCTCGGGGCTGGGAGTTGTGAAGGAGAAAAGGAACCGGAATGCGCACTCGTGGTTGCACATTTTTGCAACCGAATCCGCTACCTTGTGTACCCGGTAGCATTCGTTGTGTCGATATTCGGCCATCGCTGGGCAATAAAGCGGGAAGGGATGGCTATAAATTCTTCGCCAAACGTCAGCCCGTTTTCTTTGCTTTGGTGGCTTTTTTTTCTTTCTTTTCGGGATGTTCTTCATTCACTGCCTGCTGGATGCTGGCGTAGGGAAGAGGAAACGTTTTCCAGCAGCAAAAGGCCGCGATCCGTGACAGAAGGAAGACGAAAATGCAACTTGCTCTTAACTTGCCTGCCTGCGCCCATCGCCCATGGTACGGAATTTCGATTGGTGGAATAATTACTAATTAAATACTGCATTAACCTTTTTCGGTGCGGGAGACTTCATATTTTACACCTTCGAGTTGGTTTGCTTTCTTGGATTGCATTTTTGTGCGATCGTTAGAAACGTTTTTCGGGGGGGTTGATTAATAGAAAAGCAAGAATAATGTTTTCGGGAACAAAACGAAAAAAAACATAAAATCTTCCCACATGAATATCGATTCTTTATCGATATCGAAAAAGAGTTCACACCCTGTGTTTCGTCCGAAGAAAAACAACCCTTCCGTTCGAACGAATCGGGGGGGGGGGCTCACACAAGCGGACATGGTTGGAATTTAATTTACAACATTTTTATCCTCCCTCGGAGGCTGACTGACAACCGTAAAAATGGCAAACTCCTTCTCACAAACACACACACGCGCGCGCGTGCCAAAGGAGGCACTAGACTCCGTTGCCAAAAGGTTAGGGCAACCCCCATTGAAGGCTTTTAGCAAGTGTTTTCGGGAAATAGATTTTCACATTCTTACGAACCGGTCAGCCACCCCATCCCCCCCCCCCCCCTCCCCTTTGGTCGATCGGACAAATTCGATGTTATTTACACCAATCCGGTTCGCAACCATCCCGCAGCAGCCGAGAGAGCAAAAAAGGGACATTATGGAAATTTGCCGGAACAAAAGCAGTCAATTTCTTGTCGGCGATCGACCATACCCGGCGAAAAAAACAAGGGATGACCACCCTTTCTTAAGGAAAAAAGAAAGCAAAAAGAGGGAGGTAATGTTGTGTTGCCAACATTCCTTCCCAATCGCCAAGACGCACGCAAGACGTTGGACATCTTGGAAGAAAAACGAACAAGTTCGTCATTGTCCTCCTCGTCCGGTTGTTGTTCTTGTTGAGCGTAAGAAGCAAAGGAAGCTCGAGACAACATTCTTCGCTCGAAGGTATGCGTATCGGGTCACATATCCCGCACACACACACACAGAGGACGTAACACATTTTTATACGCCCGTGCGTATAAACATTCCCGAACCGAAGAGACCCAACCGTCTCCAAAGTCCAAAGACTGACTGACAACACGGTGCGTTATCGAAATGGGACAACTTTGATTGAATGGAAATTGCTGTTTTGATCGCCTCTCCCTCCCCTTCCCCTCCCCCCTCAGGGACCACCTCGACAACGGTGGCCGACGACGACTTATGTTATTGCATTAACAGACTTCTAATTTCCGCCGCAACGTACAACATCATGTACCAAGATGTCCCGACTACTCCAGCGGGAGCACACCAACCTTGCCAAAGGAGCAACTGCAGCAAACTGCATCTTGTCCCGTCGCCCGATGTTTATCGTTCCCGATGGATGGTACCTCATACTGTATGTAAATGGAAAATGAAATTAAATTAATCATGCAACGTATTACAATTTAAATCCAAAACATCATCATCCCAACCATATTTAGATGACGATTGTCCTTATATAATGTTTATTATCGTGTCGTTTCCGTGGGGTAGAGTGGGCGGCCAGGGTATCCTCCGAAGGATACGGGCCCAAAAACATATGTATCGCTCAATAGTCACGCCGGCACCGGCACGGAAGCAGCTTCATTCCGGTGCTGGTGATGCAGGACGTCCCAACCTTTCGAAAGGGTCACTTCACGGCCGGCCGAAAGGCCTCCCCGGATCAGATCAGTCCACACCACGCATTATACATATTCAAACAAAATAATTGCGAATGTGTTTTGATTACATTCAGTTTGCTCGCTTTTCCACCCGTCCCCTGGGTGGTGGAAGATAGGGCCGACTGCCACGGAACTCCTTAATTCCTTGCCATCTCTAACCGACCGTACGCACTGCGCTCGTGACGGAGGTCGTCTTGGAAATTGACTTGCCAAGCATGCCAAGATGCAAACCCCCGGACTCGGACTGGGGTGTGGACCTTCATATGAAGAAACACATTCAAACAACATATTTTAAACGGCTCCACAAGACTGAGTCAGAACACTGGGTAAGGATGGCAGACCGATATCCTTAACTCTTCGCTTCGCTTCCAAGACGATTAGCTTCAAGAAGTCGATCCGGTCGAAGGGGCTGGTGTTGGTGGGGTGGGATGGGAAGAAGGGGCTGGTGAAAAATGTCCTGTCGTAATAAAGGGCAATACAGGACTACTTGCGACCCGCACACACACACACACACACTCCTTCCTCGTGGCTTGCCGTAATGACGAAAGAGGCAATTCACATTTCTACCAGATGTGGTACAGGTTGTGTCACATTTAGTCGGGGGTGACGCTTTTAATTAGTCCCTTCTAGCGTCCCAAACCTGGGTGGTGGGTGGAAGGCCCTGGGAGGGGTAGTAGCGGTCGATCGTGCACAGTAAAGATTGGAATTTGATTGTTGCGCAGTTGCTGCAGTAGCTATCCGGTATCCGGTGTCCGGCATTTTAAGACATTGGCATGGTATTTATGAGCCCGTACCACTGTGTGCGTGCGTGTATGTGTGGTTGCAGTAAAATGGACGACATTATCGGTACCATCTGTCCGACAACTGGTGCTCGCAAGCAAATTGATGCCGCCCGTTTCGAACCCCGTTTTAGGG
>CM032178.1:11574874-11607486 GCA_018908115.1 Anopheles rivulorum
ACCCCCCCTTCTCCTCCATTCTCCCCTTCCAACACGCCACCGATGACGCTGCAACATTGTGTGGGTGGATGAGTGGTGATCTATTGTTATCGCCATGTCCACCACCTCCACCACCATCACGATCATCACCACCCGTCGGGAGGGGACTTTTCTTTTGTGTGTGCTTTCATTCGGTTTTATAATTTGTTAATTACCACCATTCATTAGTGAAATGATTAGTTTTGCTTTTCAACTTTTTCCCTTTTTTCCACTGAAGTAATTGATCGCGGAGATTGGATCAGCGACAGACAACGCATGCACACGCACTAAAGTGACCGAAAATGGGTTCATTTCCTCCCTCCCAGCAAATGCACTAGTGGGAGCTCCTACTAGAGCGAAGTGACCCTGTGTTAGGGTGATTTGTTCTAACGTTTTTGGGGTCTCCTATCCATTTAAGCATTTTGTGCGTAACAACTGCATTGGTTCGCTTCCGGTGTGGATCAGTCACGGGGCTCATGAAATGCTCATGAGCGAACTGACGGCTGAGACGTCAGGCTCATTTGCTCGACCAGGAACTGTCAAGTGGATCACATTTTGATCGGGTGATGTAGATTGGTACCGGGCGATCATGTGCCATCATGTCATGTGACGACCATGATTTCCATGGAAAATCGGTTCCTGAGTAAAGCTATCATTGTGCGTGACGCCACCGTTTTTGGCTCGGGTGGGAAATAAAGAACTTGTCTTGTTAGAAGAAGGGGTTTACTTCTTTACTCTATTTTTTAGAAATAGAGATGCTTTTGGGGGTTTTGTGGGATTTATTACTATTTAATCCAATACATATTTTCATAACTCATTTAGAAATCCTTCATTTCATATGATCTTGGGATTATACCTTAAAAAATTGTTAGAAGGCATGAATTACTCTTTATCAAATTACCAAGCAAATCAGACATAAAAGGTTACTAAGGACGATGATTTCCATGTAGAAATATTGCTAAAATTATTAACAATTTTTCACCCTTTTTTAAAGAAATTCAAAGTTCATGCACTTCTCCACGATCCTCTAAAATAGGTAAAAAAAAAGCTCACGTTACTATCTACCCGAAAACAAAGCGATACATCCAGCGACAAATCACTCGTCCCCCCCCCCCCCCCCCCTCTGCGTAAACTCTGCTCCATATTCATTAAACCTCGCGCCGAGTAAAAGGGAACTCATACAAACTAAGCGCTAAGGTCACTCGGTTCCATCCGAGTTCCAAAAACGCCAACGCGTAAAGCGAACGACATTCATCTTTCGGTGTCTCGCTACGGTGCGGTTCGGTGTACAGAAGCATCTGCATTATTTTCCGTTTTCTTGCACAATACTTTTGCGCCTCCAAAACAATAGCCGATAAGGGGGTAAGGTTTTTCCTTTCTGTTTTTTACCCGTCCAAAACACAGCCAAATGACAGAAACCATCGGTGCCCATAAATTTGCGGTATGATTTATAGTGCCACGAACTCTACGTTTCGAAAGCAAAATGACACAAAAACACACGAAAAGCGTCCGGGCGCAAGCTTCCGAAACATCGCAAAAAGTGTGCCAATGAGGGATTATGGTAAGTGGGTGTACATTTTCCAACCCTCCCCTGAACGGGGAAGGGGGGGGGGGAGGGAAAAGTGTGATAAAAATTTTCAAACGCCAAGCAAAGAACATAAAGGAAAGAATTGGTAAAATAATAAAGCAACTCTTTTTGTTTTGTTAGTAATTCAATAATTCTATGTTAAAACTGGTTCAAAAACATGTGTAAGAATGGAAACCAAAAGCAACGGAAATGTTTTTCCCGCTCACTTTCACCAAACACCGAACGCAATCACTACCAACCAACTGCCGACGCAACCTTTCTCTCGGCAACTCATTAACATCGTGAAACTGTCAGCTGTCCAGGTTGGGCAACACCTTGCAGCACCCTAAAACTGCACGACAATGCCAGACTTGTTGTCGCTGTGTTGTTATCCCCAAACCGTGGCTCACCTGGTGAGCCGGGCAAGGTGTTGATGCTGCTTTTGCTGATCCGCTTCATCACGTTCTAACTCGTTCCACTAAACGCCTGGGAGCGCAATTAAAGGACAGAGGACAGGGAAGAAAAAAAAAGACCATCCAGCGATGCGTACTGATACAGCAGAGCGAATCATCACCAAAAAGACGGAAGCCAACGAATTTTCATATCTCACCTTGCTGCGGTTCTGTACGTCATTTGCATTGGAAATCCGAAACAAATTTATTCCACCATTCGGCTCAATCGTGGCCACCGATCACAACACGATGAACAGCAGTCCCGCTTAGTTGTCTGCGGAGGGTTCGTGTTGTGGTTGTTACCACCGGTAAGAGAACACAGCCTGAGTCAGAATATAATTCTGGCAGCACACCGTAGAGAAAGAGCTGGTTCTTATCGAGGGCGATCAAACTTTCTTTCACAATCACGCTGTCACATCATCGGTTTGTTCTGTGCATTAGTTTTGCTGTGTAGAGAGTGAGAATTCCAATTCGGACGCTGGTTTAACAACGAAACATTGTGTACATCCCTTTTGTTGACACGCCTCTGCTTATCTTGTCCTTGTGTTGTTCTAAGGCAAGTTTTATGAATGGTACGCCACCACGAATGTAACATTTCTTTTCCACTCGATTTCTCGGAAAGCAGCAGCAAAAGTGTGAAGTGCACCCACCATGCGAGCAGATCGTTAAGGATCCCTCGTGACCCTTTCTCTCTCTACTTCTTTCTACCTTCCTATCGATCCATCTTTCCATACGTGAAAGCATCATCATAAATTTGACACTCACCTTCGATAACCACGCGTGCGTACGGGGGGGTGTTTTATATGGGTTTTGCATCGAAGTGCACTTGCACCATAACTTATCCTCCAACCACGGTGGCAGGAAGTGAAAACAGACAATTTTCTCAAGTCTACGATGGGAACCAAAAATCAATTCACCGTGAATGATAAAAACAAACACTCACCTTTAGCCTTCCTGCTGGACCGTATGCAACATGTGTGGTGTTGTCTGCTTTACGTCTACGGGCGATCGATTGTCATTGCTATTGTAGTCCCGTGCTGCGGTATCTCAAACTCGTCAATCTTCAGCGTTCTCTTGCTTTCTTCGGCCCTGTTTGCACTGCCATTGTGTGTCGTTTTTTCTCTTTATGTTTTATTACATGTTGTGCGTTCACCTTCTCAAGATGCGCCCTCGGTGATGGGCACAGATTGCAATCGGGCGGATGGAAACACCCAAGGTGGAAAACGATCCTTTCGAGATGATTTGTTTTGAGAGTGATCGACACGCATACGTGATTAATGGTGTTGATCTAACCCGTAAAATAGGAAAATATTTTTTTGTTTTCTTAAAGAACTTTATTGAATTAAAGGTACAGGTTAATTCCAATTTGATTATAAATCGATGAAATGATGGTACAAAATTTATGACCACCATCTTTATTTTGTCTGACACAATCTGGCCCATAAAAATCGACGCTTTATGCAAACAGAAACCAACTGCTTGCACCTCCATAAGCCCGAAATTAAGCACTTGCGGTAACAATTATATAGCACTCAGCGTCAATCAATGAAGTCATTTCGGTGCTGGTGCCGATTGAAATACGATACCCCGGGGGTGCACCGTGTTGGTAGCAACCAGACCACCGTGTGCCAAAAAAGGCAAACTGAAACGGTGCATTAATAATACTGCAATCGGAACGCCGAACGAAGCACCCGGACCGCAGCCGCAATTGATGATGTTTCGCGATGTTTACTGCCTTAAGTCACATTAAAAGCCTTTAATCCGGAATCGCTGCACGGAAACGAGCGAGACACGAAAAAGTCCCCGCTCGTCGGCACTTGTGTGTAGGCTTTCCCTTAACTTTCTTTACCAAAACGAAAAAAAAGGTGTCCACTTTTGTGCGTAAAAATGTACCTTTCGTCGTAAAAGTGCGTCGACTCGGCTGGACTGGAAAGGCAAGCGGTAAATTACTCATAAAATGACACAATTTAAGCAGACCGAGCGTGGCCTTTGATCGCCAGCACGCCAACGCGGCATCGGATGAACCCAGGCGGTCCGAAGCATAAATTCATCGGCTCGATGATGAGTTAAGAACCCGTCAAGACCCGCAGGTTGTAAATTAAGCTACAAAGTTGCCCTCTCTTGATTTTTTTTTTTGTTCGGGATGTCCGTTTCCTTTGAGGTGCGCTTACCAATTTTATGCTTCCATCCCCCACCCACAGTGCCAAAAAGGCATAATTTATCGTGCGTGTATCGGTTTTCGGTACCATCACCGATCCTGCTGCGTCGATAAAATCCCGTGCCCGCTCGCGCCACGGACGGCTCAGCCCCAACACACACGCCGTCGGGGGTTCGTCGTCTACCAACGGTCCCAAGCGTTAAGCTCTTTCGTGCGCATCTTACGCCGGCGTCAAAAACACACGAACGGCTGCGGAACGTACGGTGGCGGTGCATCATAATAAATAATCCGACATTTACGGCAGTTGGCAGCACGCGGCACGACGGTGCGGGACAGGTGCATCCACGCCGGTTGTCGATTAGGTTCGAGCAAAAGGACACGCTCGTTAGTGGTGCTAAAAACAAAGAAAACGCTGCGCTCCCCGGCACGCGCATCCGAACCGAACGCACACAAGCAAACGAACAGCTGAGCCTGCCAGCTGAGAAGGGTGGCCAAAGTGCAAGAGAGCAACAAAAAAAAGGATCCCTTAAAAACAGTTCCGTCCGGTTCAGCGCCCAGAAGAATAATCCTATGTGTGTGACTCCTTTTTTGATAAGCGAAAGTACGCGCACGGTAGAAGAGTTAACAGATCGCGTACATTTTTATCGGCCAACCTTGTGGCATGCACATCCCCCGGTGGGAGGAGGCAGTTAATCCCTATCCATTTGGAGAAAAACCAACCCCGTGGCTATGCCAGCTGGGATGGGCAGGAAATCGTAAAGTTGTCCCTTTTTCGGTTGAATGGTGGTGACAAACGCTGCCAACCGTGCAGCAAACCTCGATCGCAAGCTGCTCGATGACATTAGACGGGTGATGGGTGATAAATATGTTACCGCTTTCTCTCCCCCCCCCGTATCCTGCACCACCCGGACAGGATCATCCGTACGAGGGTGATCAACCCTTAAAAACAAACACGAAAACGTGGAACGAAAGGATCGTTCGTACGTCGCGTGCTTGTTTCGTTGCGATCGTTTATCCTCCACGATGGACGGCAACCCTTCGTCCACTGTGGCAAGGCAAGTTACGAGCAATAAATTCGTGTTAAATAGCTTTATGGTTCATTTCTTCCGCTTGCTTCAAACGGACGATGCGGTAAAAATGGTTGTCGCTTCCGCAGGTTGTGCATGATCGTTCCACCACACTACCGACATGGTTGAAATTGCTAAAGAAGCAAACAAACAAGCAACCGAAAATGCATAATTACAAACAGTTCAATGAAAGCTTCGTAATATTCGTATCAAACCGCAAACAGCAAACACAAACCCCTTGTTGTCCGCACATGTGTCACCCGTAACGCAATGGTTTAAGATGTCATCGACGCCCTCTGTCGCCCATGCTACCGACGTTCCCCCTGTTTCCATCCCCGTACCCAGCCATCCGTTTGCTGCTCATTTCCGACCTGTCTCATTTCATCCGGTTTTGGACACAGTTTTCGTTTTTGCGCTGCGCCGTTTGCTTTCTTGTATCAATTTTTATTGCAGGTCACTACCTACCTTCCTTCCTTCCTTTTTTTTTTGTTACTCCTTTCTGGCTGGCGTGGCTGGAACTAAAGTGGCGGGTTATTTTACTGCTGGCTTTTAGTTTCATTTTTTTTATGAACATTCATGTTTAGCCCATTCTTTTCGGTGCTTCACGAGTCGGAAGTAATATTTTTCCCTTCTCAGCCCGGTGACAGACAGCGGACAGGCAAACGGCGGACGGTGGTCATGGTGATGATGGTGACGATCATGATGGTATCCGTTCCGTGCTTGTACTTGTTGGGAAGGAACGGAACCGTTCGTTATCTGTCTCAAGGCGCCTCAAGGTCAGCCACGAGCCACCACACATGTCTGCTGGGACGTGTGCGTGAAACAGCTGCACTTTATATATATTTATATAAACTGCAATAAAAGAAGCTCACTTGTACTATAACCACATAAAGCACTCCGATCGAACGATCGTCAACATTTTCGGGAAGTCTTTACAAATTCATCCCGCAATAAATTGGTTAAATCGCCTCCAAAAAAAACAGCATAATTTCGGATAAAACACAAACCCCCTCCCGATAGCTCATGTCAGGGCAGTCCAGACATTGTTTCACCAGTCACCCAGTGTGTCGAAGTTGCTGCAAGGCAGGATCTAGGATACATCCAGCTCGCCGTAAAAATGTCCACCTTAATGATTATGATTGCCCCTTGATCAGCCATTATCATAATGGTTATTATAAGCGCTGTTATTTATTGCACTAATTATAATAAAGCGCAGCGCAGCCAGCGGACCGCGAGAGTTGCCGAGGTGCTGACTGCAGCTCCAAATTGCACTTTTCTCTCTCTCTGTTTTCTTTTTTCGTTGTTGTCCAGCCTGAGTGTTTTTTTGCAGACTTTGGTTCGATGCGGAATAGCGAAGCAATGACCCACTCTTCGGCGTGCGGATGTTGCATTTGTTGTTTTTATTCGTCTTCCTATTCTTCTTCTTCTTCTTATTTTCCCTCCTAACTCTCCCTTCCCCCTACAATGCTTTAATCCATCCTCATGGAGCGATCCTCGCTGCTGTTCGTTGCTGCTGATGCAATCACTCAACGTTGCATCCCCGGGATGCGTTCCGGCCGCCACAAACACGATCGGACACTTGCTCTGCGTATCTCGCACACATCTCGCTGCGCAGTTTTGCGAAACCCGGCACAAACGAGTCGCCCATGTTCGTCAATTATTATTTTGTCATTCGCACCAAAGCGCCGTCCGACCTTGGACGGAGACATGACGCAGGAAGAGGGACACAATGATCGATGGGCGATCAGGCGTAAGTGCTACCGGATGTTGGGACAAGTTTGTGCACCCCGGCATCCCGGCAGATGCGACGATCGATCGCCAACCGAAGCACAACCGAACGAGCATCTCCGACACACATAAACTTGGCTCGAACCGGCCAGGGCACCGGGCACCGGTGTGTCCGCCTCGGGCGGAATCTCGAGCGACGCAATTAGCAAAACGGCTCATCGGCTACGCTAGCAAGGGGTGCAGGGTGGTTAGAGGGGGACGGAGGCAGAATCGTCCCACTATCTCAGATCACAGGCCAACCCCCTATCGGGTGGGAAGCCTAGGGAAGCTTAGGGAAGGTAGGCACTCAGCCACTTCCGGGCGTTCGGCGTACAAGCAGGGGTAGAGAACAATGTGCACGCTTTTGACGCGCCCGCCTGATTCATAGCGCTTGTTATTAATGTGAGAGTATTTTTTTGTGTGTGCCGAATAATGCTTATTGTTCTAAGCAGCGTGTGCACACGCCCGGTCAGGTTTCCCCGGTCTCCAAATCGCTAGACCTATTGTGCGTGGAGTTACGAACCCTGGGCCGAAAAAGTTGTGTGTGTGTGTACGTTTCAGCTGGTTATGACGGTTAGATGGTTGGTGTTTATTGGCGAGCTGCCCACAGACATCCCCATCCCCAATGGGCAGCAATAAAACGACGAGCTGTTAAGGGTTCAAGTGGCTGAGATCATACCAAACCTAGGCACCGTCAAACAATCAACCATTTAGCTCACGAATTAATAGCCCAAAGTTGGGGCATTACGTATGATAAGCTGCTTTCAAGGTTTAGACAAGGTGCGCGCTTGATAAAAGGTTGGACAGGCATTTCATCTTCCAATTTCTTTTAAGTCTTACGGAGGAGATATACAGTAGTCTTATTTGAAAAACAACATTTTTTAATTCTTCTCAAGCTTATGTTCTGCAACTATATCAAGTAAAACATGAAATTCAAGTCAATAAATTGACGTATAATGAAGTAACAATCCAAAGAGCAACGGTTTGCAAAGGGAAACTCAGAATTTCTTGAAGACCTGAAAATCGATGGACTTGAAGTTTTCATCAGATATGCGTCACACACGTGTTATTCTTGTAGGATATTCAAATTAAATTAAATTCTCTTTGTTTTGAAGACAAAATTTCTCACAAATTACCTATTTTTAGAGCTTCAGACTGTAATTATTCTCTTAAAGAAGGGAAGACCAAAGTTAAATGTCATACACGCTAAATATACTCTCCGGTAAGGTGAGAACCAGGTAAACATGTCTAAGATTAAATCGTCTTCCTTTAACCTTTGCGCGATAGTATTCATTCCATATTAACATTTTGACAAATGCATGTATCTGCTCGTTTTCATCTCGCTTGTTCCTGAGCACTTTTGGGATTATTTTTTGTTTTGTTTGCAGATCAATCGAACGCCGTATCATTTGCTTTATTTATCACCTGCTCCGTTCGTGCTGGACGTGGCTTTTGGTGAGCCTGGTGGAATCGAAAGAAGAAAAAAAACACGAGCGCAACAAGCGACATGATACGAACATGGCACGGTACCGTCCCCACAAAAGCCCGCACGAGGCGCACGCGAGAAGGAGAGAGTGTGTGTGTGTGTGTTTCGTTTTTCGTAAATCACACCACGGCAACCAAAGCACGGTCCCAGGTTTCGACCCCAAAAATACCGACCCCGTGCGCACCGACGATGGCAAAGAGTGACCGGTTTGTTGTGTTGTCGTTGTTTTTTTGCTGTGGTCCATGTTTAGGACACTCCTCATGTCGCGAATGTCACTCGCCTGCTCGGATGACATCCGTGCTGTGCAGGCAACCACCGATGCCGCGATGTACTACAGCTGGTCGTGTTAGGCCGCCACGCCGATGCTAATGATGAGCCGTCGTTCGTCGCTGCACGAGCTCCAGACCATTGCATCTGCATCTGCCTGCGGGTGAGATTTGTGGGAAAGAAGGAGGAGAGATAGAGGGGTGAGGCAAAGAGGACACCAAGGAAGGAACGGGGCTCAGTGCTGAAACTCGATATTTATAGTGTCTAATGCACGCTGGCATGTGACACGAGCACCGGCTGCTTCAACACGGCACCAACAACAGGTGGATGATGCTGGCACACTGGGACACGATGTGGCTCGAACGTTTGTTATCGTCCGGGTCTGTATGTGTGTGTGTGTGTATGACAGTCCTCTTACGAACGTTTATATCAAATGGTTGAACATCGACTCACTGGTCGAGACCTTACGAGCCGGCGAGTAGCACATTCTTTACCTTGGAGATATGAACAATGGGTAAATTGTATCATAAATGTATATAATTTCAGGGTTCCAAATTGTCTCTTTCAATTCAAATCGTTTTTTTTTATCGTAGAAGCATACTTAAGCAATCGAATGAAGAAGGAATGATAAGAAGCAATTTAAATTAATTTCTCATATTGTACCCACAAAAGGTGTTCTACAGTTGGCACACGTCAATAGTCAATAGCCCAAATATCGGAGAAAAAAAAAAACCCAGTAAAGGCACCGCTGTGGCATCAAAACCGGAACGAAGAATCGAACACCGATGGTCCGAGCCTTTTGAAATGTAAAAGGCGGGATGTTGTGAAATTCGAAAAATGTGGTTCGCCTAGAAGCTGGTGCGTGGTGCGACACATCGAAAAGGATAGTTTAAAGTCCGATCCGGCATCGAAAAAACACACGTTTGCTTTTAGATCGCAGCAGAAGGTCTACTGCCGTGGCAAACAGGGTGAAGGTCCACTTCCATTTAGCTTCGATTTTTTTAGAAAACGAAGCGTTTGTGATAAGATTTGGCTGCCCGTTTCGTTTATGAGTTCTGGTGCGCTTTCGGACAACGTATCTACGGTGTTTCGTATATTTTTAGCTTATTATGAAACGAAACTTTTAACCAAACAAACGAAAACTATAGTGTGTGTTTTGCTGATAGCGTGGACACAACTTTCAACCCGTTCCCGAGCACCATAGCCATTGACGTCAAAGGGGCTTGCGCCATCATATTATCCCTCGGCAGCTGTTGCTGCTGGTGCTACCGTGTCGCTGTCGGTTCGGAGTGGATTCGCGCATTACACAACAGCCGGCCCGCGATGCGCCCGGTCTAATGCACCAAGATCGCGCGTGGGTACCGTACGGTTGCGCCGCTTGTTTGGTCTATATTTAGCTCATTTACACCTATTGCGCACGGCAGAACGCGATTTGTGTGATGATGGTGATGATGATGGCGGGACGGCTGGACGCTGGGTCACCCGCGTAATGACCGTCATGTAAGCGCCCGACATTGCAATTGCCTTGCAAAGCTCCTTAATCCGAAAGCACTCCCGCAGCGTCCGTCGTTCGAGTGACTTCCTACACGCGCCTGTGCTTGAAGTAGGCCGTTGGAATGTTAGTGGCGATAAACGGCCGGCGACGGTACGAGTCGAGATCAAGCAGCGCGCTCGTGATGATCGGTGCGGCTGATCGGAAGATTCCGTCCGATTCCGATCTTGGCCGGGGTGCTCAAGGATATCCACGTAGTAAATCCGCAGCAAATGTCTAGAACTGGCACGAAAGTGTGAGTGACGGTGTGCATTACTTGCAAACGCCAACAAGCACCAAACAATCACTTGTTCCCTTCACCTGGAAACCTAAGTTTCTAACAGAAAATTTGTCTCAAAGCGAGAAGAGCATGTCGCAGTTTGATTCATTTGATGACTTTAACGGTTTTGAAGGGCCCAGAGAACCACAAGAGAACACCAACAAAAGCTGATGATGTACTGCCATCTAACGTTCAATTTAAAACCTCTTTCTCTCTCTCTCCTTCCCAAACAGAAAGAAAGCGCCCTGTTGTGCTACCTGTTGCAATGATCCTTTCATTGTTCACACAAACAACGATGCACCCTGATTGTTTTGGCAGTGAGGTTATAAAACTTTCGGGAAAACCACCACCACCCCTACACAATAACCGTTACCAAACAAAAGCACACAGATTCTCCGTGCGCGATAAAGAGCGCGATCGTAAAGCTTCAAACCCGTGCAGGGATGTCCATCAACAACTGGCCTGGTAAGGCTTCCACCCGATGCTAATGAATTGTTTCGACCCGAACCAAACAAAAAAAGGGACCAATCTCACACACCCCTGGTGTGAGAAATTCCCTCCGAAATTGGGCACCCCGAATGGATGCACAAATTTGTCCGAGCAATTAACACCTTTGTCGTCCCAAAGTGCAGGCTCCCCGGGAGTACATCCATCCCAACAACGGGGTTGGCTACTTTATGTCCAGGTTCGTTGACTGCTGTACTCTGCTGCGCTAGACAGCGTGTCCCGGGGGATAGTTTTGCGCCTCAAGCGTTTTGGTTGGTGTCAGCTTTCAGACTCTTCCGGGAATCTTCTTGGTGCTCCAGAGTTTTTTTTTTGACACCAGCAAGCTATATTTATTGCTCCAGTGATAAACACAAACAGATCGTTTCAGCACTTCAAACCAACTTCTTCAGAAGTCGCTGCCTAAACGATGTTTTCATCGGGAAAAGTCAATTCCCAGTGAGCGTAAAAGTAATCATTCCTGCACGTACTGGTCAATTTTCACTCGCGAGCATTTCAGCACCACTAGCATACCGATCGCCGCTTGCGCAACAGTCAATTAGCCAACTATCTCAGTCACAGTCATCTTCATCCGCTCACGATCGCACCAATCCCGAAACGAATGCGTTTGAGCTATCGCACGTCGGTTTCGTTCGGCGAGTGCGCACCGGTGGACAATGTTTCGCCCCGACAAACGCCCGATAATGACAGCAATCAATCAATCGTGGCCGGTCAGCTTATCAGGCGGCGGTTTGCCGCATCGTACGTGAGTGCAGCGAGCCAGTACATTCACCGTACGTGCCTGCCTGGGTACGATCCGATCCGATCCGTCGCTTCCTAAGCCCATCTAAGGTAGGACCCGTGCGCTCGATGCGTACGGCACTGTCACTGGAACATTCAGCGACCGAAACGACATCGACATCAAATAAATCTCGCGTGCCAAACCGTGGAGATCCGTGCTTAGGCAACGGCGATCCTCGACCAAATGTGTCATCCCTGTTGCGCGCGGTGTATTAAGAACAGGCCTACAACAGAAGGGTCACCATTCATCATAGAATCCCTTCGGCCCCATACCCAAACATGTGCATTTGGCTATAAATAATTGTGAACAACCTGCCCACCTTTATGTTCGTTTCTTGGTGACAAAATCGGCCCCGTTGGCCTGGCAACGCTGCGCAATCGTTATGGCTGAATCTAGCGACCGAAGCCCACCTGGAAACGGAAACAGTCAGAATGTGTTGACGAACGAGCTGGAATGTTTTCGGGGTGTGTATGCATCAACGCGTTGGAGGTTTTACCGAAGGTTGATCTTCGCTCTTGAACGAGCATGAGATATGTTTCCCTTCAGATGGTTTGATTTTATGGGTGATGTTGCAACATACGAAGCAAAAGCGTAACCGTCGTGCGATGTTAAAATATGAACTCATGTGGCAGGCAAGGACGTTTCTCGTGCGTTGTAAAAATTTGAAAATTAAATAAAGACGATTCATACCCATTAACGCACTTGGCACCACGTTAATTACCTTTATTTTCTTGCCATTTTTTCCCCTCTTGCCATTTCCATCTTTTGCCATCCGACACTTCCACGCGAATTACGCGCAAAATGGTCTGTCGTAACAGCAGCGCATTGCGCAACGTCCAGGCACGCGTCCCGGCTGAAACAATTAGACAAATTGTTAACACGACAATTTTGCGCTGGCCACTCATGGCTTGCGTCACCAAGAGCGTTCTGGAGCGTGCGCGTCACCAGTGTGTGCGCGAAAAATACCCGTCGCGAGACAGACCTGTTAACCCACTTTAGGGCTGTGCGAACTTAGACTAACAGAAAAAAAAGCGAAACGCACACAAAATACCATTATTCCAACAATGCAGCCGACTTAAAGCGACAACAACAGCAAGAAGCAAAAAAGGGAAAGGAAATGCTCTACCCAACCAACCTGAACCTGAACGAGTACCAGATCGCACCGCAACATTTCGATCACATTCGATTATCAGCAGGCTGCAGAACCGTCTGCAAAAGCTTGCACGCGGTACCGTGTTCACCATCGCGGCTGGAACTCATCAAGAAATATCTTTTCATCTAATTACGGCGGCTAATCGATTCGATCGACCGATCGAGGTAGGCTGGCCAAGGTGCATTTTTTTTTGCAGTAAAGTGGACAGGTTTTTTTACTTCTTCTGTTGCTGCTGCTGTTAGCTCTTACCAGGCTTTTACTACAACTTCTTACCTTGGTACGTTAGTATCTCTCGCGATCCTTAAGCTATTATACTAACATTATACTAACTTTTCAAATACAACGTCAAAATTGCCATAATGTAACGATGCCTACTCTGAATCGTTGACGAGCGTTGCAACTAGATAAGAATGTTAAAACAACACGCATTACAATTTGTAATGAAACTGATCGATCGATCACGTCTATTGCCACAGGCGCATTGATATGTGCGCGTGTTTGCGACTCGATGCACGTGTCACGATCGGGTCAAGAAAATTGCAAAAGCCCAATTGCTCAATGCTGTTCATGTTGCCGACAAGCTGCGGCTTTTTATAGCAAACGAAAAAACAATAATCGCATTAAATGTTATTTTTATACTGCCAGGGTTTTATGTGCGACATTCCTGTCATATTGTTGGAAGCTATCAAGAATAAGCGGTTACTTCACTTACTACCAAGCGAATGTGGAAGCTACAATTTTAACTCACATTTAATCACTCTCCATCTTAAGTAACAGAAAGGAAGTAAAGCTCAGTAAATATCATCCAAAGCAATCGTCCAGCAAGCGCCATCAACGCGTTCTCTTTCTTTCGCTTTTGCACCATCACTTGCACCGTTGGTCGTTTGAATCTTGCCCATAAGTCATGCGGTGGAAACGGTTCCACCCGGGTTTCGATCGAGTCCGTCCGGTAGCCGTGGTTTTGTGTAAAGTGCGCGTAATTATCTCATGATATCTTGATGACCAATAAATACAATCACTTTCCATCACGAGCCAACAGCAGATATGACGATGCTTCACCATTCGTTTGCGTGTGACTTCCCTGTCCATGGTCCATCCTGTTAAACAACTTCTGTTTTCCCCGTATGTTGGCTTACTGCAGCGAAGGCTAGAACAGTGCTGCTGTGAGAGAAATAAAAACAAAAAAACAAAAAACCAGAAGCAGAATGTGTAACCCGGTGGAAACGCACGCAGACACACTGTCCGGGCGCATTCCACCACTCCATGCGGGACTGGATAATTTGTGCTGCAATAAATTGATCGCCGTCTTACGGGCAATTAACATGCGAAACCGAATCCGTACCATCGTCGTCGTTGCCGTTGCCGTGGTTCGTCACTTGCTGAACGATGAAGTCACCGGAGCCATCGATGCAGCCGGCCTATCCCCGGGATAGCCTTCCACGGGCACGGACCATAAATGGAAGTGTGGCGGGAAATTGATTAGCAATACGCGCGGACCAACTACTCCTGTTTACGTACGCTGCCCAGACGGTGGCAACTGTTTTCATTCGAGCCTTCAGAGCTGGTGGAAAAGCTGTAAAGGAAAAAGGAAAACGATTCCATGCGACGTGCGACGGCTTGGTACTGGGAGTTGCGATTTCTTCCACTGGGAACAGCTGTGAAATGAAACAGTTTTAATCCTTTTAAAAGTTATGTCTTACTATTTTTTTACTTCAAACGATGTCATCACAACGCCGGGTACAATGTGTTGTTGAGCTTTGCAGACAGCAAACAGTAAAAAAAAAAACAAATGCATACAACCCCCAAACAAAGCGAATCAAATTCACCTACAAACCCCACAAACGTATCCGATGCCAAAGAGGCTGTCGTCAAAATTAGCGAAAACAAACCTCCCTTTTGCGAGCTGCGAAGGTGTGACGCGGCTGTGCAATTGTTTATTTGGCATAAATTTTGCCCGGGTTCGAGGCGAAAATGTGTATTATTACACGCTGCAGCCAAATGTGCGCCGGTTTTTTTTTTTTGTGTTAGCTCATATTTTTTTATCCCAAACCCAGGGCGTTTGGTTCGGGAACTCCTCCCTTGCGCTTGTGTTTTTTGCTCCTCTTGTGTTTTTTTTCCCCGCTGTTCCATTCATTAACGCGACGCACAGCATCGCATTGCGAAGAAGCGAGAGTTCTGCATTTTTTTTTTTCTTTTGGTTTGCTTCATTCGCCAGGTTTTAGCACTTTCTTTCTGCGTCTTTCAGCATGCTGCTCGGTATAACTCGGTTTATAATTTATGGTTTACGAACGCGGATTTACATTTTTTATTGTCGCTCTCAGTCACTTTTTTTGCTTTTCTTTTTAGACGGCGAGTACAGAAAAACAAAATACATTCATGCCACTGATACCACCCTTTTCTTGAAGACGTGCCGAAAAGAGAGTGAGAGAGAGAGAGAGAGAGAGAGAGAGAGAGAAAAAAACACCCAAACATATCAAGTAACAGCAACAAATGAAACCGAAGGGGTTATAAATACTGACCTTGCGCCAGCCGCTGCCAGGGGTTAGTCAGTTGGTGCTTGCCCGTGGAAAGCAATAATTTAATTACAACCGTTTAGCCAAGTGTCAGGACGGCATGCGCACCGCGTATCGGTTGTTATCGAACCGGTGAGAAACGGTGCTGCCAGATGCTGCAGACGAAAACAAAAGAGTAATAAAATTGCACGTTTTATTTAACAAACATAAATCGAAGGGTTTATACATGTTTTGTTGTTTGCTTCTATATTTGTGTTTTTTAGAGGGTAGAAACAAAAAAAAATCGATTGTCAAAACAAAAGCAGCAGAAAACGGCTTCTACGATCTCAGATGACATGATAAGAGCATAGTGAAATAGCACCAGATGATAGCACAATCGTGGCACATGATAGAGAAATGCAAGTCAAGAGATATCAATAAAGAATCAAGAATCAAATTAAAACCGATAAATGGAACAAGAAATGCAGCTCAAAACATTCTCTGTCTGGCGTTGACACACAAGCGTTGTGCTATCATACGCCACAATTGTCATATCATGTGCCACAACCATATTATGCCTAATGCTTTTGTTATGTCATCTGTTTTACCGTTTCATATAGCTTCTTGTTATCCAAATCACTACCACCGATTTGTTGACTGTTTTGATCGCATTTAATTCTTTCCCGCCCACCGCCCAACTTCCAATCAAACCCCTCCTTCCCCCTTCTCATCCGCTCCCCACCTCACCGTACGGAAGCATTCACACCTTTTAATCAGCTCGCGCACGTGACAAATTTAAATAATTGCATAACAAACTCGTGGCTCGAGCGAAACGGTTCCAGCTACACACGCGGCCATTCAGTACAACGAAAAAGCAAAAGAAAACAGCAGCAGACCCGCGGTCCGAGACCCGCCTTCGTTAAATGGTGCGCGCTAATATAAGCCATTTATTAGACCCCTTTGCGCACCTAGCCACCAGTGTGGTTTGGATTTCTTTTTTGTGCTTTGCTCTCAATTGGTTTTTGCTTGCGGCGCTGATCCTTTCGGTCCACCCGTGGGGCACGGAGCTAGAGGCCGCGTGCTGTTTGTGGAGTTTTGCACCTTAATAATTATTCACTGGAGGGAAAGGACAGGACAAGCGGGTGCGAAGTGTTTGCTAGTCCGTACGCCTAAACGCAGCTCGATGTCGATTATACTGCCGCACACGATCGATCCGCAACCGAGCTGTCATCTTTGGAACCTATTCCTAGCAAGACAGCGTGCGCGCGTGCGTAAACAAATTGGGAAATGTCATGCCCGTTGCGAACGGATTGTAGATCAGTCCATCGACGGTGACAGCTGGATACAATAGTGCATAGAATCGAACAAGAAGCAGTAAACGCCCCTATTCGCGCGATAAACGGCCATATGCGTTCGATAAGCGATTTGAATATTCAATGCACCACCAGAAACGAAACGATTCCAATGCGAAGATTAACGACCACCGTCAAACTAATCCGTGGCCTACTGCGCTCTCACCTCACACACATACACGCGCGCGCGCGCTCACACGGTGCTCCATCGAAGATGTAAACACAGCGACACGCAGGCCTCACAAATCAACGGGCGCCATCCATCCGTTAATGTGTGCAAGTGTCATCGGAAAACGAGAGTGCGGCACTAAGCAGGGTTCGCTGCATTTGCATACGGCGAAGCTTTTTTTTTTTGTTGTTGTTGCACGAGCAACATTTGCAACAACATCTCCATCCGACACCGTATCAACTCCGTTGCTATGGTAATGCCATTTCGGTTTTGCGTCTTGTTGACGTTTGCTTCTATCTATCTGTAGCGAGCAATGGGAAAAATTAAATAATTGAATAATAATAATAATAATAAAATGCTAAAAAATGGCCAATCGGTAACGTTTATTTATTGTTTGCACAAAACGTATCGCCAAAGGAAAAAAAAACAACAAATCGTCACAATCAAACACAAATGTGGCATTCATTGCAATCGCCTCGATGACAATGATCGCTAGAAAGGCCACCACAATCGATCGCGTGCGGAACGAGCAGGACGGAAGGAGCTAAATTAAGAAGAATAATACAAACGAGCATACACACCAAAAGCCGCGTACAGACTCCAGCCAGTCTACGCAGCCTCACGGAAGGTGTTGTACCAAAACCAACCAGCCTCCCTCCCCCCCGAAAGCAAACGCCTGGTGGCGCTGCCAAGAGCCGCGGCCAACTCCACACCACAATTTATCCTTCACCTCCCCATCCCCCTTCCTCTTCCCCTTTCCACCTTTCCGCTTCCAGTACCGAAACCGAGGAGGAAAACGATCTGTACGAACTTAATTATGGTAAATAGTATTTAATTTATTCACGCAGGCGCTGATTGCTTATTATACGGCGTGTAATCTTGAAATTTGTGTATAATTTAAATTTGAATAAAGAGATATACTTTTGCTGCTCTTTCTTCGTCGGAAGGCGCGCGCGCGCACTGTCGAGCTCGCGGTCTACCCTAACCCCGTTCGCTTGGGCCCTCTTTGCCGTACGTGTCTGGGGTTATGCCGGCATAACCCGGGCACCGTTGGGTTGCTTTTGCTCTCTTCTTTCCTTTCTTTTGCTGGATCCAGTTGGTCCAGTTCCGTTAGCGTCTGGCAAACGGTTTGATACCGAGACACCGAGACGATCGGTGCGTGCAAACAGAGATCAACGGCAAAAGGGATAATCGGGCAAAGCGTGCTGCCCGCATCGGAACCGATGCGGTGCGTGCGTGATCGGTCGCGCAGCGGTCGATTTGGCATGGTAAGATGCGTTTGCTTGGGCCGCGCTTAATATACTTCCCCTGCCTGCTTTAGACGCTCATTTTCAGCTGGCTGGAGACGTATGGCGATTACTGATGTCTTGCTTTGTATGCTGCTTGTGACAACACATTTACGAGCTGTGAAATGATCGATAATTTCTCAATGTTTTCTGCGGAATATTCTTATCCTTAGCTGCAGTGTGTTTTCTTTTAAATTCCTTTTTTAAGCGTTTTTGGTAATTTTTCATCTGCTTAAGAATCAATCTCGCCTACAGCAAACAAACAATGAAATTGAAGCTCATTCATCTGTTGAGCACCAATATTGAACGGGCGTAAATATTGGCCATCGGTCAACAGTGCTGGATCGCGCCAGTCGCCAAATCGCTAAACCACCCCTCCCAATGACATCATGACAACATACACACGCAGAGGTAAACGGTAAACGGAGGTCACTTATTTAACACTTTTTTTTGTCGTACTAAAGCATTTCTTTAGTCAAAAACAAAAACCTGCCAAAACTGCAAAAATGTGACATGCCAAAGAGGGCAAATGTGGGGAATTGTGCTGAAGCAAACAATCACGTGGAAGTAATGTGTGTAATGGCAACCAAAAATGGCAAAAACGAAGAACGCTGGAATGTGACGATGACCTACCGAAACATGCCGGACCGGCGTAAATGATTTCGTTAAGCAAACGGACCAATATTGACACGGATTCGACACACTGCGTCCCACCGTGACGGCAACCGAAACGAAATGCTTCAAATCGCTGTTCACACCGAAACAGAACAAGCTGAAGTCGGTTTGTTTGTGTGTGTGTGTGTGTGTGTGCTGATGGGATTTTTAAGGAACTTGGGACATTACAGGGTTTTCGAGCTCAACGAGCAATGTTGGAGCTATTTCATGTTGAACTAGAATGTTTCGAAGTTGATCTAGAATTCGTCACATTTTCTGGGTTTGGCACTGGATAAGGAAGTGAAAAAATTCTAATAATTATTAAAAGAGTTCCAAAAAGTGGGACGAATTCTTGATACATCTTGACACATTCTAGTTCAACTTGAAATAAATCGAAAAATGACTAAAAAATTTGCTCCTTGAACTCAAAACACCCCGAAAAAAAGACTTACAGCTAAATAACAATAGATAAATCTAAAAAACTGAAACTTCCTTTTGATATTCTCCCTTTCAAATGAATATTTAAAAAAAAAAGTTAAGAATGCCGTTGCCCTTTATGCACATGAAAACAGAAAATTTAGGTCGCATTTGTATCGCGACATGCTTCTCGATATTTTTCACACCACTTGCTACAAGAGACACACACACACACACATCCATGCATGTGGTAGGCACACAAATTCTTCGCTAATGCTGCGATTACCAGTTTTAATTAGCCGCAAACATAGAGAAATATTGAAGGCAAAATAGAAGCGAAAAAACGGCGCAACAAACACACCGCGCGCGCGCTCGGTGGTCATGTGCCGGCGTTCCTGCACGTAACGTGGTGGCGATAGGAATGGAAGAATCTCGCGGTCCAGGACGATAGTGCAGTCACGGACGCGGGCATTGGGTGCGCGCGATCGCGCAGAGAGTGAGAGATTAATCGCACAAGGGACTTGTTTTACGACAAAATCAACTTTCAAAACATGTGACTCTATATTGGCGACCGCTATTGCGCAGACCACCACCCGGTCCGCGCACACATTCTATCGGAGGACGAATGGGTTTAGAGCAACCGGGCTGGTGGAGGTTGGCAAGAATGTCCACCGGTCGCGATCACCGATGACGAGCACACCGACGTGCCAAAGGGTTGTATGGAGGCAAGGCAACGACAGCCGGACGCGGGGTCGTCTAATACACGTCGTGGGGACGCAAGAGGGGAGGGGGGGGGGGGGTCGGAGTTAGGAGGATGTTGGCAAGGGGGCACATACTTCGAGGTAGGGTCATGAAATTTATCAAACGCAATTAAAAGTCGTAAATCAATACGCCGTAAAGCACTTGTTTGCAGCAGGAAATACAGGCGAGCGAGGCTTCGCTTCGCTCAAAAGGGGAACACAACACCGGAGGGTCTTGCGAAGGTCTCCACAATATCTTGAAACCGATGCGATGTGGTGAGACGCGGTAACCACGGGAGCGTGTGTGTGGATGGTGTGGATCGGTTGGTGGCTAGTTTTCTATCGCTTCTGTCTGTCGGTCTGAACCCAAGGACTCGGCTGTAATCGTAAAAACGAACCCAAGGATAAGCTGCTGCTGCTGTTGCTGCTGCAAAAATTTTATACACCACCGTTTATACAACAATCTGCTAAACGGTTAACCTGCCGTTGGACATAATTTCTTCATCTTTATGCAACATTCCGACTAACCCGCATTCACTTAAAACTACATTAACATTGATAATACGCTTAAGGTTTAGTGGCGAATTTATGCATTCGAATAGCGTTTAATCCGGTTTTTGTGTTTTGTGCCAGAAAACATATCGATTTTATCTGCCATCTAGTGACGATCATCTCTGTCTTTGTATCTGCCACCGGGAAAACTTATGCTACGATAAGAGACAGCAACTCAGCTAAAGTTTTTGTTTTAGTTTTGTATCGCTTTCCGGATCACCTTTGCTGGAACTACCGTGGAACGTCCTTGAGAAAGTTGGATCAATTTCATATGTTGCTGCTCATGCTGCTGATGATGCAAATTTTTGGGCAAAATTTATCTCCAACCTGCACAATACAATGTTTGTGTGACATGGGCACGCACGTGTGTTAGGGAGGGGGGGGGGGGGGCGGGATGATGTTACATTTAAAATTCATCCTTTTAATTTATGCGCACACCGATCACATGAACCAAAACACGGCTCAAAACGAACAAATCAATTCGCACCAGCGCAAGCAATGGTCAATGCTTCACGGTGGAAATAAAAACACGCATAAAACGTTAAAATGTTGTTTGCTGAGCCAAACAATGTCACCAGTTCCCGTGCTGGAACGATTTTCATACTCACCTGCTTCTTCTTCTTCTTCTCGTATCTCTTGTCCCCCCCGTCTTCCTTTCCCACTCCACTCCTCCCCTATCGCTCACTTTCACACGTCGAAGCATAGCGCAGGGACATAAATCGTGACGTGGAATACATGCGGCTCTTGAGGCCGACGCTTGGTCCACTTCCTTCAGCGGATCACCGTCGAAGTGCGCCAAGTGTGTGATCACGGTTTGAAGCATCATAAACAACGACTGTCACGCAGCAACGGTCAGCATGTTTCGCCAAAGCTAGGGCAACAAGTTCTCTCCGTTGGTCTGGCGCTGAAATACTTCGGCCACCTGCGCCTGCCCATACACACACGCCATCGGTAACATAAATTTTCGCACAACCGTAACAGCAAAAAGCACTCGAACTGCAAACATGGTGCCCAAGCTCCCACCAAACCAAAGAAACCGGTGGCTCAACCGTGAAATATCTAATCAACCTTCATGTGGCTGACCTTCGCCAACTACCACCATTCCAGTGGCGAAAATCCTGCGAAAATTCTAGCCAAACCACCGCCAAAAACCTGAGCAGTTCTAGTTGTGCCTACCGGGCACAACACGGCGATGTTGACGTGGGTTCTCTGCATGGTTTGTGCATGCACCAGTTGCGCCTCTTGCGCACGAATGCGCAAATGACGTGCAACATGCATGCATGCCGTGGGCCACACCGCTTATCGGTGCGAATCTAATATAGCCATTTGGCGTCATAAAAATTATCATACACGCACCACCACCACCACCGGTGGCGGTGATCGATCAACCTGCACTGGGTGGGTGGGCCACCGCCGAGTGGGCCGATAACGTTCTAAGCGAAACGATCCAGGTGCCCCTGGAGAGTGCCATTGTTTCGATGCTCTCGCGCGTTATTGTGGTCACTTTAGTGCAAACAACTGATAGAACATGGACGCCCCCTTTTTCTAGCTCAGAATGCGTCAATGTTGGGGGTTTTTTTTTAGAAATAGCTTAAAGGTGTCGTACACCTTTGTTGCTGACTTGCAAGGAATTAAAATGTTGTTGTCATAATATGGAATTAAAAAGGTATATCAACCAACTAGATTTATTGTAGATCAATCGCAGCAAGCGATCCAATTGACGTAAATAGTATGAAATGTTTCAAGCTAAATGTCAACTGTTGCTATGATCGCCGTGATCGAGCTGTCAAAAATTTAATTCTCGTTTTCGTCATACTAAACATTGCCCAATATCAGAATTCTTCGATTTCTTCAAGTATTGATTTCACTTTCACACCGTTCGTTTATTCAGAACAGCTTATCAAACTCCTGCAATAAGCTCGATCCGCTGCATCAGCGGACAAAGGCGCTGAGCTGTTGGGTGTTCAGCTTGTACCATAAATTGTAAACTTGAGCAACACAAAAAAAACCGAACCCGCGAGCACAATGCCGCATACCAAGACATACCCGGGTGTGGTGACCTACCGGATGTCACCCCGGTACCTTTACGCTGACTCCCTCACACAACCCGACCAGTGCGTGTCTCTCTGTCCTTTTTCTCCACACACATCGAACCATAAAGTCCCACACGCTTATGTTCTATCACGTACAGCTCGAAAAGCCGAAGGCCCTCCGGTGTCAGCCAGGGCAGGCCAGCCGGTGATCACCGTTGTTGCCGTTGTCATCGTCGATCGAGCGTTTTTATTCCTTTTCGTGCGCGACCCATTCGCCGAGGCACGTTTGGGTTTTTGTGATTTCCGGTGTGGGTTTGTGTCGCGGGTGCGTTCCGGGAATGCAGTTCGTGCGGTGGCGGCAATTCGACGACGTCGTTTTCCGATTTCTGGCGACCAACCGGCTCTCTACGTCCCCAGAAGATGGGACACCCTTTTGGCACGGACGGCAGTAATGTACGCGACGCGGTGCGATCGTGCCGTGATCGTGAGTTTGTCCTTACGCTTAATACAACGAAAGCAAAAGCAACCAAACGTCAGGTTTTATCTTTATCGAACCATTTTTTTTTTATTCTTTTGGTTTTGGTTTTCCTGTACGCTTTCTACGGGGAACGTTCTTTCTACGGGGGCCCGAGCGTGCCGCATTGTGTTTGCGGCTGCGGTTCTGATGATCTCGATCTTGCCGCACCACGTTTCGCCGGTTCGTCACTTGCTGCCGCGTTGAAGTTCTTTTCCCAAACGTTTATGGCCACAGTTGCGATCATGCTGCCGTTTTCGGCTTTTATGCCGCAAAACAAATAAACGTTAGTGTCAAGATGTACTAATCGTTTGCCCGTGTTTTTTTTTTTGTTCTTTTTGTTCCTCTCTTCCAGCATTCCAGCTTCCTGCGGTGGCTGCTACGCGCATAATTCATCCTTTGAAGTGGCCCCGTCGAGCAATCAAGATTAGAACGGGAGCGAATGGAAAACAGCAGAAGAATGGTTAAAATTCAATTGTCCAGCACGTGAAACAGCGGCAGTCAGATTGTTGTATGGCATGGAAGTTACAATACCGTGGTTGGCACATTGATTTGTGTTTTGTTAAACTTTGTTAGGCAAAACATTAAGAAATGTTTTCCCCTTCAAACGAGGGGAAGCGAAAAAATTGAAAACAATCCACCCAAACTCCAAACCCAAAGATCGGTACCGTAATCGTACAACATACCCCGAATTTGGTAACTTCTCGCTCCCTGTAGTCCTTCGTCCATCCAACTTTTCCCATTCAACCCGCGCAACCACTTCAAAGAATTCTCCGTACTGTGAACCACTCCGCAACAACGGCCGAACAATGAATGAAAAATAGAGATATAAATCAAACGATTGAACAATAATAATAAAAATAAAATTATATTATTATATCATTTCATTCATCGTTCCATTGGCACGGTTCGCGTTTCTGCTGTGCCGACTCGTTTCCTTGCCTTTCTGCTTTGGGTATTTGTTTTGCATCACCAATGCTCACTCGCCAGTACTTTTGTTTGCTTCGGGGGCTCTGGTTTTACATTCCAGCTTGTTTCTTTCTTTTTTTCGTTTTTTTTTTTTTGCTGGAACGGCATTTCCGTTGCGCACCTTTCGCACCCGGAAAGTAACATTTATATGTTTGCTGAGCTTTTGCTGTTTCTTTTACTCATTTTTTGTGTGTGTTTTTTTTGTCATTCTACCATCGTAAAAACTGCACATTATTCTTCTTGCACGCATTTGTGATGTCCTTTCTTTTTTTCCCCCCCCGAAATTGTGTTTTATCAATTGGAATCGTTGCAGCGGACAGTGAGCAGAGCAGTGAGTTTTCCGCGGTAACTAAGCAACGGCAACGGATGGAGTTGTACCCATTTGCCAAATGCCATTGGCAGATAGTTATCGAGGCTTTCTGGGGGTGAAAACGAAAAGGGAAACGATACGCCGTCTGTCGTGAAATTTAATTTACTACAAGCCACTTTAAATGCCATCCTTCTCAAGTAAGTAAATGAGCATAATAATGGTGAACAATCGTTCGGACTGATTGATTGCTTTTCAAGCTATTTCTTTTGGAGAAGACATTCTTTACGCTTCTTTCTTGCGTACACTATGGACACGGCTTTAATCTTGTTTTTCTTTCCTTCTTCCTAGATCTATCCTTGTACGTAGGATGTTTCTTCACGTATGGGCTGAGACCTAAATAAAATAATCATTTGACAGGTTAGAGGAAACACCCGGGCACGCAGCGGTGTTATAATTTATGTCCCATAATTTAATGAACATCTTTCTCAAACATCCCAGCTAGAAACCGGGCACCGGAGTTTGGCTGTTGGCATGGGGTCTCGGAAACCTGTCCTCGCGCCCAAACAGTTTCGGTGTGTCCACCGTTCGACCACGATGATTCCATGATGGCGATGATTTACGTCCACACATCCAGCAACCTCGCAGTAACCGTGCGAGCCGCATCGACGGTCCAATAAACTGGCCACCTTCTTAATTACAGTTATCGACGCCCTACGCCCGCGAAGCATTGCTTTCGCTTGCTTTTCCCTCAAACAGCAAACAAAAAAAAAACGCATGAAATGTCCCCCGGACACACGCAGCCGCTCGAACCATGCGCGGTTCTTCACTCACTCACTCACTCACCACGAAGCAGCACGGGGACACACGCTCTTATAAATAACGCCCGGTCCCAATATTTATGGACCCAATTTAGAGAAAAACGATAGTCCATTAAAAAAACAAAAAACCTAATGCCCGAAATGTTGGACACATCGCAACGCTAGCTAAAAACACGAATAAATTAAAACAAAATTCCACCTGGCATCCACACCAGCACCGCAGCCCGAAACGGACCGGTGGACACTTTCGTGGTTCGGTTCGGGGGCTTTGCTTTTCTGCGCGTCTTATTTGCTTCTTCGAGCTGTGCGCATCGCACTAACGATTCCGGCAGGTCGCCACAGGAATCTAGCAGACCTGGGCGAATGCGTACGTTTGCCATTGCGCTCCCTAATCAGGTTTCGCTGGTTTTCGACTGTGTTTTCGCAAACATCACACATTCGTGGCATGGTACGCCATTGTCACGGTTCACGGCGCACTGTCTCGTTCCTCGCTCGCTCGGTCGAAAAGCTCATCTTCCGAACACAAAACCCACCAAAACCTAAAGGAGCAGCAACAACCTAGAAGCTTGTGTGTGTGTGCGCGTCATTTCGATGCTGCGCGTGGGGGTTCGTCGCTTAGTTTTGTTTTTTTTTGGGGGGGGGGGGGAGCGAAATGTTAAAAAAGGCCCCCCAAAACATCAAAATCGTTCGATTGCTCGCCGTGCGATGTGAGGAGAAATCTAATCCTATCCTGTCCATTTCACCGTCCTGTTCGGCGGTTTCCTTTGCGGAGGGACTCACTGGAAACTCACTTCCCAAGGAAGATCGCTTAGACGTTCGCACGAACCCACCCGTTCGGTCGCCGTGTTGTGTTGGAATTTATGTAGGATAATCTAAATTATTTGCCAACAAGCTCATGGGTCCGCCAGATTCGGATGCTTTTGTTTTTCGGCCATTTTTTTTTTTTTTTGAGGTCAGCCTATCAGCCTATCAGCCGCACCGCAGCCGGGTTGTTGATCAGCGCGTCCCAAAACAAAACCTTAATTGACTTTCAAATCGCACGAAAATGGAAAATGCTATAAATTTTTGACCAATCAGTTGGCATTGTGCCGGACAAGGCACCCTTAGCATGCCTGGTGACCTTGAAGTGAAATCAATTCTCACATATACCATTAGTCATAATGATAAAGTCGTTGCAGCAGAACTGGAACCATTGCAGGTGCGCTTCTTAACTCTGTTCTTCAGAAACGCAATGCAAGAAATTTTATATCCCTTACCCCGTAACCATGCGCAACCTGATTATTTGCGCAAAGGCTCTACAAGTGCCTGCCGAAAGGGAACAAGGGTATTAATGAAATGCAAAACCATTTCCTGGCTTGATGAATATTCATGCTTACTACCATACCGATACGGAACCGTTTTTTTTCCTACTCTTTCCCCTTAACTGCTGTTTATGGTCGGTTCTCAACCCATTTTCGCATAAATTTCTATGAAGTTATTTGAACTATACATGTGTGTGTTTATTTTTTTTAACGTACATACATATAACACGCCGGTCGCTAGATATATTTGGCACGTGCTTTCGCGAGTCCGGCCCCCTCGATTTTTTTGTTGTTTCAGAACAGTACCATCCCATCATCCCGTCCGATCTCCACAAAAAAAAAACGCTTTCGATTGACCCAATTATTAAAGGTGGAGTTTTCAAGAAGCGAATTTATGGAAGAAAAAAACTATAACATAAGGAGAAGAAAAAAGCTTAAAGTATCTTAACAAAAATGTGAATTAAGTTGCATTATGCATAAACATGAATCTGCTCAGCAGTTTGTTTTGTTTGTTTTATTTAGTTTCGCGTATTCACAACCTGATGCGCTTAAAATAGCTCCCTTCCATGGCAGAAACGATCGTGCAAATCTAGTGCGATCGGTGCTATTTTTATCTTGCGTGCATCAATCGAAGGATACAAAATAAGCGATAATTTATGGGAAATTTATTTAAAATGCGAGATATGATTTTATGATCGGTATGATCGCAACACATAGCGGACTTAGGCAGCTTAAGGCCATCGTTGGATAATCCTAAAATAGTCTCTCTTTTATCTCTCTCTCTCTCTCTCTCTCACTCTCTCTTTATCTCTGTTATTGTATTCGAGAATTTTAACTCCCAAACGCGATTCCTTTGAAAACGAAAACAAACGTTTCGCTTTCATTTGCGGCATCCAACGTGAAAGGCCATGTTGGACCTCAAAGTGCAACCGAGAATTGTACTGGCTGGGGGGGGGAACCAACTCGGAGGGCAAGGAAAAACAACTTCACTGCTCAACCTCGCGCAAAACCACTTGCCACACACACACACACACACACACACACGCACGGTCGCTTGCCAAACGAAAACAGGTAAGAACTAATCGCAACGCACACACACATGGCGGTGGTGACCTTCAGAACGGCTTTTTCGCGGTCCGTCTCCACCGTTTAGTGGTGCTCATTTTTCATACCCAGTGTCAAGTGGATTGCCGCACCGCATCGTAGGAGGAAAAGACACCCCGGACACCAGGCCCAGGCCACGGGAACCGATCTAAGCATACAGATGGGTAGAGGCAGGGGGAAAATGGGGCTGCGTCGTGTGTGTACGGCATGTGCATCGATGCAGCTGGTGGTGCTGCTGGTGCAGCGCAATTGGTGGGATGATGATTGCAAATAGTTTTCCTAGCGCGTGTTTAGCCGCTTTTAGAAGCTTGTCTCGGAGGGAATTAGACAGTTCCCGCCGGTTTTAGCGACCGAATGAAGCGATGGAGGGGAAGGAGGGGGCTTTTGGGAGGAGGAAAAGGTAGGGGGGGTAGATCACGAAACAGGTTTGACTCGTATTTCTAAGCAATTAAAATATTACTTTACTACCTTCCGTTGCAGGCATGCAGGCAACTTCTACCGCCCGCTGTCACGCTACACTGCCCCTCACCATTATCCACCCCCCCCCCCTTCCTCTCCCTTCCCCCACCCCACACCTTCTTGTCTACTCACCCGGCTGGCCCTTTGCATGCGGCAGGCAACCCGCAGCAACAACAAACAAACCCCTCTCTCGGCCCGGGGTGTCAAACAGTGCGCCAATGCGGACTTCCCATGGGAGCTGTCAGAATGCGCGGAACAACACGGCCGTGCATGTGGGCAACTTACACACCACCCCGCACATGTGGTGTCTCGTCTCCCACCTGTGCACTTGCTGTGCACAGTGGATCGCTATGATCGGTGCGAAAACCCACCTCAAGGATGACCCACCCTGATGGGGTCAAAATGAGGGATGTGTGGAGGGGATGGAGCTCCTTGTTAGAATCGAACAACCGAAATGACAACCCTGCACCTTCTAAGGCCGCGCGAGTTTGTTTTACGATGTGAGACTATAATTTGTGCGATGCGATCTCCATTCGCTTGGCGGATTAGATGGAATGGAATGGATGGGGTGTAAGTGATATTAATCTCCCTCATTCCTAGGAGAAGAAATACTTAATTGATTGCTTCCAGGAATTGCACTAATGGAATGTATATACATTACCGAAGAAAAAGGTTTTTAAAAATAAATATGTGTTTAATCTTAATTAACCACTATTTCTTAAGAATTGAATTAAAAATCGTTAAAACCTGTTTCTTATTCTAACATGTTTACATCAATATACTCAATAGTTTGCTCAAGGAAATAAACCTCAAGGTCTATCATCCGAATCTTCGAATGAGAATCAGAATTCCTTTCTTTCGCTCTTTCCAGGAGTTCTTAAACGCTTCAAACTTATCAGTAGACAAGGATCTTACCAACGGAAAACATTGAAGTTCACAAATCCCGTCCGATCCAATAGCGCCCTCAGGGCGCCTATCGCCCTCGTAGAACGCGAATTCCAATCGATGTGATGCAGTTTTTGTGTGTGCTGTTGTTGGATAGGCGCCAGGAATGGAAACATACGAGGCCACTAATAACCTATGATTAGAGTAAGTAAAGGAGATGCAGAAGAGAAAAGAAAAACACAAGAGTTCTATATTATAGGCTTGGAGATGTTGTCGATCAGTCGAGTACGACGCGACAAGTGGTTTTTTTTTCTGGGGAGGGCATTTTAAAAATTTAGATCCACAACGACCAACAACTTTGAACGTTTACGGCTTTGAAGTGTTTACGTTTCGCTCCCGGCACACGGGCCATCATATTGTAAGCTACTCCAAACGATTAGCGTAGTGGTTTCGCATACATATATACAAAACCTTGGTGTTGTTGCACTGTTCCTAGAAAATCAATGTCCCGAGGGATGGCACGAGTTTCTTTCTCGCATAAACGAGCCACCATTCGAAAAACGCTTGATTAGAATGGCATGTTATCGTGCATTCCTGGCGCAACAGCAACAAAACACCTTCCGGAGCATGAAAAGAACATGTTCAGAACAGCAGTTAGGCCTGCGCTTAAAATACCATCATCGTTAACAAAAGTTTCAAAAATCGTGTAGCCCCAGCCCAAGCCGCGAAGCATGATTATCGCATTCAAATGACTCGCATCGTAAACAACGACCGGATAATGATGTCGTTTTGAACGGGCAGCCCCGTGTTGCTACAGTGCGATCCGTGCTAATTCCTTGGAATATTTCCCTCGGCCAGAATATTTTCACAGTGTCCTTCGGTGGGAAGACCGGCGAAGGACCGATCTTAAGATCATTTCCATTCCCCCGGTGGGGTAGTGTGTCTCATTTTTCAATATGGTTCCTGCGGCAATGCCGGCACACTTGCAAATACCGGTAAGGGCACGCGCGCGCTCCCGTATCCTGGTGGTATTTAAATTTACATAAATATTCATGCTTACTGTCGCTCCCGCGTGTCCGTGTGTGTTCCGATCAGCGAAAAAAAAAAACACCTAAAAACCACACCGATTTTTCGTACTTCTTTATCCTTTCGGGCACAGTAGGACAGTTTTGCTCGAGTTTTGCTCTCCTGTCTCGCGTACAGCATCCGATGCCCGAGCAAGTCCACAATTCCCTTCGGACGGCAGCACTAAGTGAATGTGTTTCGATTGTTTCGGTTGCGGTTTGGTCGGGTTTTCACCGCCCGAAGGGATCGATTTCGTATGCATAGATTTTTGCCACACATACTGGGTTTTTGCTGGGTTCGGTTTTCCTTCCATGTTATGGTTTTCTTGGTTGTTTCTTCTTTTTTTTTTAGAGCTCCAGTTCTTCTTTTACATTGAAGTCATCGGCATCTGTCCACGCGAGAACGCTGACCGTCCTTGCGGAATGTATCACCTTAACCCACCGTGGGACACATAATTTATTCAGGAAGTTATTTTGGAAACCCGAACTCTCGATTCTTCTCGTTCGATTTCGATTACTCACGTGGACAGTGGACAGTTTACGCCATTTGTTTTTCTCTGTCTCTTTTTTTTTTTGTAAACGGAAATTGTTTCACTTACATCCTCCAACTGTTTAGTAGCAGTTTTCCATATACCATGCCATGCTGGATTCGAACAAAGGAAATGGTTGAAAAATAATGTCCCAAATTAAAGAGCATTCATGTAGTAAATCTTTGGTTTGGACCAACCAGCAACTTCCTGTCCAAATGTTGAGCAATCGAATCGTGTTACAAATGTTTCCAATCCAATCATCGCCAATTATCTATTCTTTAACGAGTCTACAATGGACTCGTTGAAGAAACTTGTTAATTAACGACCAAACAAAACTGCACCAAAGCGGTGTAAAAGCAAACCCAAATTCAAACCATATTTGTAGCCAATCAATCAAACGATTGGCATCAAATTTCATACACTTTTCCAAATGACCCTTTTTGGGCCATTCTCGGGTGCGCTACGCTCTTGACGAGTCGAAAAGCTACGCGCAAAGCCA
Source organism: Anopheles rivulorum (assembly GCA_018908115.1). Taxonomy (NCBI): domain Eukaryota; kingdom Metazoa; phylum Arthropoda; class Insecta; order Diptera; family Culicidae; genus Anopheles; species Anopheles rivulorum. The sequence continues at coordinate 11,606,054 of CM032178.1, forward strand.
AAACGTCACACATCACGTCGTTCGTATGCTGTGGATTACCGTTCTGTCCATTTCGTCAAACGGTGTAGATCAGATTTATCGGCTTCACTACCCCCCAAACTGCAGCGGATAGCCTGGCAAGGTTCATTCTGACCTTCAAAACTTACCTTTTTTCCACTGCAATCTGCAGGTCATCCGTTCTTCCCGGTTTGCTAAACAAAACAGGGAAACACAGGGAGTAGAGATCGACAAAAGGGAAAAGAATCGAAATGGTTCGATCGACAGATTATCGTCCCTTTTTTTTTTTCTTCATATATACACTCACACTCATATGCCCTCTCAGTCCTACCAAGCAAAGGGTCAGATAGGTGTTTCGGATAAGGGAGTGGAACCAACACAACTCAAACGGCCACGAGACGACAAAACGTTTGGCCCTCGAAAAGTCAGCTCCACACAATATAATGGTAAACGTTTTACTGGACTGATCGTCGTCGTCGACGCCGAACGGAACAAAACGGCAACGGTGAATGGTTAGCGGATGCGTGCCAGAAAGAACATTTGACACGTGTCCATTTACCACGGTTGTCACCTATTGGCACGCACGACGCGACGTCGTCGTTGTGTGTGCCTGCGACTGCTCCAGCACTTTGACCCTTCAGGTCGAGGTTCGTGGCAGTCGGGTGGAGTTTTCCAACTTTTCCACCCCTTCGCACATTAAATGGCACGCTGACAGACATGCACAGGCCGATTCATATTCTGCTGAAGGGCGATCAAAGATCGATTCGTTACGATCGTCAGTACGTTTAAATTAAACATGTTCAACGTTGGACCATTCAACTGAACGCGAGGGACAAACAGATCTTTTTGTTTGTTTTTTTATTGTAATGTTAAAATATCTCTCTTGATACGTCTTAATTTAATCGTAATGTTAGTAAAATGGAACTCTTTATATTCTTATTCGTGTATTTTTAATATCATAATAATTAGGTGACATCTTTATTTAAACATTCATTTGCTGGCCATTTTCTAATTTCGCTTTTTTGCTCAAGGACATTCTACGCTTTGAGCATAGTCCATTAGCGAATGATGAGTAGAAATAAACCCCTTTTTCTTGCTTCTGTTCAAAATAGCACAAAAAAAGCCTTAAAAAAGGAAAAACCCCAGCAGATACGGGCCACGGGTGTCACCAAACTTTCCATCTTATCGTGCGCTTCCAATTATGAATTGCTGTGCCCGGTACACACGTACGCAGCGAGCATTTAAATTAATAATATATCATCGAGATAAACAATTATCACAATTTGTCAAATTTAAATTAATTACTTCTCACCTTATCGGACGTCCCGCCCCTGTGGGCAACGGACAAAAAGGGGGTGGTAGGAGTGGGTTAAAGGGATACGATCCGGTGCCTGCTCCATCCAACGGGGTGGCAATATACGTGTATTTGTGTGTGT
>CM032178.1:11673231-11745284 GCA_018908115.1 Anopheles rivulorum
CGTGCATTTCTTGTTGGCAAGGTCACGATTTCTCAAAACTGTCCTAGATTTCGCGGATGATTAATATACGGTGCAGTTAATCCGACTCCATTTGCAACTAAACCATATTTGCACTGATTAACTACAGCAAGAATATCGCAACACCAGCTGCTTCAAAAGGCAATCTGCAAATCGTCTACACCAAAGCACCAGAATGAAAACAAAACACCAAAAAAAACACTTCCATCTCCAGCAATCAGCAGCGCAATCAGCGACGACATTCGGTCTTGGCAACAAAATTGCACCCCTAATCCCAGCTTTCTTCACACCGAAAACGCTCGGCAAACAAGTAACGCTTCCGGCGTTCGCCAACAGTCGGCCGAAGCTGGATTAAAACGCGAAACCCGGAATGCTCTTAATCCACTGCCTCAACACCACAAAAACGCAAGAACTTTTCCAAGCGGGGCCATCGTTGGACTCATCGGACTTTAAACGGTTTCTTAGTCCACCTCAGTCTTAGTTTTGTTCGTGTTGCTTTCTTTTTTCGCAAGGAATTTCGTCTCCTTCGGTGGATTTGTGTGTTTTAATTTTGCAACCGTTAAAAAAATTCCTTAGAATCCGCATCAAACCCGCACACACAAATGGGGATGTGCGCGAACAGGATTCTGCTCCCATACGACGGTTCCGAACGTCCGGACGGTCGGTACAATTTAAATGGTATTTCCCTTTGCTAAAGGAACGCAAAAGGAACGTGGAACTTCGGGCCAAGCGTAGAAGCGCGTCTTTTTTAAACGCCCACATCATCGTCACCGTACCGGACATCTTTGCGTGTGCGAATTACTGTCCACGGTTATCCGTGTCGCCGTGGAAAGGAACACAAAACAACAACAAAAAGACGTCCTTTCATCTTCGGCATTACGACCGAGAATGTTTTGCCTCGAAAACCGCCTACGCCGGCACGGCCAGCGATTTTGCTTCCGGAAGCGGACGCCTCATAACGTAAAATGGAATAAAGATTTTAAAGCCTCGATTAAGACATTTGGCGGATGCGCAAAACGTGTGCTGCTGTGCTCTGTACGCTTCATCCACGGCACGAACATCAATGGGACGCAACAACGCGACTGGAACGGCACGTTCAGTGTGCAGTGAAAATAATTCGAATTTTATTTCTCCCGGGACCAAAAACCATGGGAGAGAACACGGGATGAGGTGGTATGGGAGATAACACGCACGGGAGAGGTTTGGGATGTTTCTTTTTTCTCTGTGGTTTTTTAAATACAGACTGAGTTTCCACTTTACCATCGTTCAAAACCCGAGCCTTAAAGTTATTGCGCTTTAAAAATAATTTCCTTTAAAAAAAAACAACTTTAAACTGTCAATTTGAAAAAAAATCAATAAGCAACTTTGAAATGTCAAATTGGAAAAACAAAATATGACAGCTTTTTTAAAATGGCTACTCTGATGAGATACACTATCCGTCAAACCACTATGAAAATGTACTGTGTTGTGTATGAAATGTTTGCTTCACTTACCTTGGCTGAACGTTGTTTATATCTGCTTCCGTAACCTTGTGGTGTAGTGAAAGTCAGCATTTCAGCTGCTCCCTGGTTCCGGTTTTCGCTCGGTCCACTTTCCAGCAAGGTGAGTAAATGCGTATCCCTATTGGTATACCACCGAGAGACGCGCGTTGTGCTGGAGAGCAAAACCAGGATGAAGGCCAATCCTTCCACAAAGCTTCCCAAGGACCGTCCTCGCATCTAACAATGTTCACTGTTCGCACTGTTCGCAGACCAAACAGTGTCATTGTGCCCCGAACGCTGGCGTTGACTTACGGTACCGTTTTAGGCCGGATTCGGTTTGTGTGGCACATCTCGCGGATGTGCCGGCTGCCAACCGCTCACGAACGTGGTGCGTGTTTAATCGCACCGGTCATCTTGCCATCTCTTGCCGGGCAGGCGACGGTAGCCGGACGGAAAACTTGGGGAGAATGCGAACTGTTCTAGCGCATGGCCAACCGTCTAGGATCCTGCCTGGATCTGTCGCTGTCATCGTCGTCGCCGGTCGGTCGGTCGGTTGGCTGGCTGGCTGGCTGGAAAAAGATGGCTGCTGCTGATACAACGAACACAAGCAAAAAGACAACAGAAATAAGAAACACTCCAGCGACCGGCTCATCGCGCTGATCGCAAAACCTCGACAACAATGACGAGCATTAGTGCTTCGCCGACTACGACAGGCAGGCAGGCAGCAACGGCAACAACAAAAACCACCCAATTCCACACGGGTAGAAACGATCCATTGAAACATCCACACACACACACATAGTCGGTCGCCATTCGTACAACATGCGGTAGCAAAAACTGGTGAAAATTGAAATGCGAAACACAGGAATCTTTCGATGGCACGTCCCCATCGTCGACGGTGGCACACTCGGTACGTTGCCATTGCTTCGCGAACTTCTGTTTTTTTTTTGTCCCCTCTCCCGATTGATGAACTTCCTCGCTACTTTGGCAACCAAGAAATGCGGTACAAGGCAGCAGTGCGGTCTGGCCAGCCCAACACGCTTGCCGAGATATGATGTTCGAAGACACCGAGAAATGCGAAAGACAAATACGATTACGCGACGGCGAAAGAAGTCAATGTTCAGGCGCAACTTTGCAGCGCTAGATTTGCAAACTACACGACACATCGGTGTTCCCGTCGTCGCTTAGGTTCTTCCAATTTGGTTTGCTCGTTGACGTGGTACTAGCTTTTTAGCGATACCTTCCGTGGATTCCAAATTCCTTCTTCGCTCGATGATTTGTTTCAATGCACCATACTTTCTTTCACAAACTTGCACTACATTTGCCTGAAATATACGCTTCCTTGTCTATTTTCTGCTTCCAACCAACGAAAAAAGCACTTCAAAATCTCCGCAATGGCCGACCAGATGCGCGCCAAAATAATTTCCCGAACAAATCCCAAAAAAAAAACTACACAGACAAAGCAAAAAATCCCCAAATCGGAAATGGATCAAAATTGTACTGAAAAGCTGGAACCATCCAACAACACCAAAAACGAAAAAAAAACACATCAACAAACCAAACTTACCCAACAAACCGAACCCCAACGGGTCGGTAGATTTACGTCCTTTTTTTTTCTAGTAAAAACATCCCCCCATCGGGTGCAAATGGCGGCTCAATCGGACGGGTTTTTGGATGTCACGCAGGGCCGGAAAACAACAGCAGGACGAAATTTTGAGCTTCTCGTTACGCACACACACACACACCTTCACTCATTCCGCTGGAATGGTTTACTACAGCTGCAAACAACACGCTCACTACACCATAGCAGGCGTGCGCTTGTGTATTCGCGAGTCTCGCCGGTCACCATGGTAACACCCCAGCAACAACACGATGATGATGATGATGATGATGATAGCAGGAGACGCAAAATCACGACCAGCTCGCTAACATTTCGCTGCAAAACTCACCGCTACTGCCCATGCAAATCGGAAAATGTGTGGAAAACTTCAACAAGCAACATCAAAATAAAAAAATCAACAGCACAAGAGACAAATAAAGTTACCTTTTTCGAGTGTGTAGGTGTACTACCATCACCACGGCCACGGCCGTGCGGTTCACTCTCATGCAAATGTACCGTTCATCGCGTAGCGTCGTATTTGTATCCTTGCTGCTGCTATACACCTGTTTCTCTGGAAGGCTGTTTTCTGTTAGTCTGCGTGAGCACGAGCCCGAACGAGACATTCGTTGCGTTGGCGCTTTTCCCTTGTTGTTGCCCGTCTCACGCCTGTGGTTGTGATACCGTGTCCGTACAGACGTAAAAGCCTCCAAAGTGTTCCAAATTTGGGTAACAAAAATAGCCAACAGACCGGGCGAAAAATACGTTCCTGTACAGTTGTAGGCCACTCGCCAAACCACAAACACATACGTAGACAAACTGCGCCGGTACCATGGTAAAAAACACAAAAAAAACCGTGCTAGTACCTTTTTCGGGCTAACACATTAAACGCCAGACGATACAAATCCTCCTAAGCAGAAGCCAACGCTGCGCGCACACACAACAGCAACCACAAAAGACACCAAAAACGATGACAGGCGAAACAATAAAAGCACACTACCGTCGGAAGAGGATACAAAGCGAAAAACGAAAAGGAAACAACCAAACAAGCGGAAGCTTTACGTCGACATCCATTAGTTACGGTCCCCCCCCCCCTCCCCCCACCCAACGACGAGCAAGCACCCGAAAGAAAAGCTCCTGCCTGTCGTCCTTTTGTTGCCAGTTTCTCAACTACTCATACGAAGACAAATGTCTAACAGTGAACGCAAAAAGGATCTGGAAGGTGTTGTTGTTTGTTTTTTGTTGTTTTTTTTTCGTGTTTTCATCATAAATATTTTAATAAAATTGGTTTTTCCTTTTGTCTTATTTCTTGCCAGTTTTGTTTTGCTCGTATATAATTATTATAATAGAATAACTCTAATAATTAATTACTTAGCTTAGTACTTGTGTTGTTTTCTTTCGTTTTCCTTATCCTTTTTTGTGGGGATGTTTTTTTTCCCCCTTTTTCTCTTCTCTGTTATGCTTCTCTTCTTGTGCTTGTGCTTTAATAATGGGGTTTTCTTTTGTTTCGCTCTCGTTTTGCTGCGTATAATGCTTTACTTTGTTGTTTTGCGTAAGATTTGTAGTGTCTTTTCCACTAGGAAAGTGTTCGATTTTGTTCTATACTTTTGTTACATTTGTTTGTTGTTTCCCATTCGATACTATCCATCCGCGTGTGTGTGTGTGTGTGTGTGTGTGTGTGTTACGTGTTTTCCCGTTTTTTGGTGCTTTTGTTATACGAAAGTTCGATTCCACATTAACACAATCCCTGTTATCCATTGCTTCCAACACAGCTGTCGGAACCGAATGCACTTCGACCCACTTCCAAGCGAAACTTAAACACTTCGCTCGTCTTGCATTTCGGTCCATTTCGGTAGCTATTTTAGTAGTTGCACTATCACTCGTAAACTGCTTATGGTAGCAAGCACATTCGTCACATTAAACTTAAAGCACCGCAACATCTACTCCATACTATCACGGTAAGCACGATTTTCTTGTTTCGTATCCAGACAAATTTCCCCGGTTTTTTTTTGGGTGGCGAATGTATAAACTTCCCCATCCCAAGAAGCTGCACCCCAGACACGGTCACACATTTCTTTCGATCGTTGTTTTGTTTGCCCTTTTTTTTTGTTTTGATTATCAACCCTTTCCCTTTGCTGAACCAAGCACGCGCGAGCGTAAGGAAAATACTAACACAAGTTTTTGATTTCGATAAACCATTCACTTAGCGATCCAGCGAGGAGACGAGACAAACAGAGAATAAAACAAAACCAAAAAAGAAACAATAACAAACTACCGAACTAAGTTATGGTAAAAGGTGGAGAACTAACGCACAGAAAACTTACTAATAGAACGCCCAAACGCAGAGTCCTTCCCGAAACAAAACAAAAATAAACCAACAAACAAAACTAAACAAAACAAAAACACACTCACAACGCCCACCAAACGTTCGAGACGGATTGCGGCACCAATCGGCACAACAAAGTGAACCACAAATTTTTAGCTACAGTCACAACAAATCAAAGAAACCAGGAGACAGAGTTTTCATGTTTTCTGATCGTGTTTTTGTTTTCTTATATTTTCTGCAATAGATTATTTTGTATGTATTCTTATACGTTTTTGCCCCCTATCCGGGAGGGGGTTGGGGATTTTGTTTGTTTGTTTTTTTTTTTTGCTTCCACTTATTTTTATTTCCTTTTGCTACCACTCTTGATCCACTCATTTTCGTCGGATCCATTCATTACACTTTTCTACACTTATGTACACTTCTCTCGACTAACGTCTTTTTTTTTTGTTTTCTTCTTCGCTTACTTTTCAGAATCGTTTTTGGGGAAGGGGAGGTCAGGGGTCAGGTGGAAGTGCTTTTCTTTTGTTTGTTTGCGCTTTTCTTTATTTTTCCTACGCCATTGAAAGGTATCGGGGGTTTGTCTTCAGGACTTTATCATTAACGATTTTTTTGTGTTTTCTCTGACGAAAACCCGAAACTGAGTGTGCAAAAAGTAACCAGAAAAAAAAATACCGTCGTTACACTAGAAAGAGGGTGGGGGATGGGGCGGGGGAGGAAAGGGTTCATATTCATTCTACACTTAACTCGCTAACGGTATATGCATGTATGTGTTTTCTTTTTGTGTGTGTGTGTGTGTGTTGTATTCGTTTTGTTTTTTGTATGTAATGTACTTATACCCTTTTTTGTTCTTTTCTTTTCTTGTGTGTTCGAATTTCTCGATCGTATTATGGTACAACATCGGTTTCTGCTTTCCGATTTACTTTTCTTCTACTACGTCACACACCCCACACACACCAAGTACTACTACTGTCCTTATTACGTTAATATCCTTGTATTCTCATACGTCATTTCGCCATACAACAAAACCACTGTCCAGAGGCATTGGATGCTGTGTGCGTGTTTGTGCTCTGACTATTGTTGCACCTCGGCCAATCGGCATCTCATCTTTATCATGCGATCGTCCGTTGTCTTTGCTGTCATTATAACATTTCTAGTATTTTGCCATCCTTTATACTTTGCTCTCTTTCACTCACGTTTTGTTTTGCTATAAATCCTGCGATTCGGGATGAGTTCCATTCGCTTCCTTCCCGATACCGTACGCTTATCAATGGTTTCGTGTGTTTTCAGCGCACTAACGAGCCGAGTGTGCGAGTGTGTTAGTGCCAGGTTTCTCGAAACGCTCGATTCCCAGAGCTCACATCTAGCAACAACCAAAGTGGGACGCACGATCGTATCATTTATGTTTGTTGCTTTAGTGTGTTTTTGCATGATGCACCGCACATGCACTGGACTGCATTACTACACATTACATAACAAGAAGAAGGTGTACGAAGAAGAAGAAGAAGAAGAAGAAGAAGAAGAGGATGCTCAGCAAAGAAGCATCAGGACACCAACCAGGATGGTTCTGGGCATGGTTTTGTACAATTTATTTCTTTTGCGTTCTAATTTTTCTTATTGCACTAAATGATTACCCTGTGTCAATTCGGCTTTCGGAGCCCGGAATTTTGTTTCGTCAATGGTTTTTTTTTCGAGGGGGGCAAGAAACATAAAGGGAGTAAAGAAGAAAAAAAAGTAAGTTTCAAAACCGTTCTGCGCTTAATGAAGCTTTCGGAACTTTCCGAGCACGAAAACGAGAACGAGTGAATCGATAAATCAACATCAACAGGAATCAATTGGCAGGCTATCATTTAGCTGGCTAATGGGGTGTCCTCTCTCTCTTTTTCTCTCTCTTTTTCTCTTTTTTTCCTAAAAAAAGGTTACGTTTGCTCGGCGCTTTTAAGCAGCGAAACCGAAAAAACTCATTCAACTTCTTAACGATTTGGTGTTTAATGCGTTTCGCACATCCTTCCGATTCTTTCCTATTTTTCCCTTGCAGTGTGTGTGTTTTTTGTTTGTTTAAATTGCGATGATGCTTCTGGTTTTTAAAAGCTCCTTGGTGGTTAGCAATGAAATTGAGCTGTTTGTGTGTTCTTTCCTACACTTATGCTACACGCACGCACACATGGCTTCAAGGAGCCTTTTTAGAAGCTTAAGTAAAAGTGTAAATCTGCCCTTTAGGTGGCTAAATCCTATCACCAAAAATCCACCGTGCCACTAATCGCATCACAGAAACAACAAAAGTTAATCCTTAACGACCAAAGTCCAACCCGGGGGGGAAAAAAAGGCATGGTGATGGTCGCCCACAAAAACAAATAGCGTGAATTGGTTTGTTTGAGGATCAAAAGCCCGAACGATCGGCGCACCGAAAAACGCCCCTTCATCGAGGGGAAAGTACAACCGGCACTGGCGGCACATGGAAAAACCCCCAACGGCAAAACGGGACCAATTCGGCACCAGGCACAATATCCCGGCGCGCAAGGGTAGTAAGTCGGATGCCATATTCGACTTTGACCAATATTCCGCTCTGCTTTTTGTGATTTGGAAATTCCCTTTGCCAGCTCCCGGTTGGGCCAAACTCTCGTCCTCGTGATCATCCTCACGGTTGCCATTTGCCGAAGTGTGTGTGTGTGTGTGCCGTGCATCCACTGGCCGATTCTTATTGCCGATCCGCAAGGTCAGCCGGAAAATCCACCCCGGGGCCGGAATTTCCCTCAAAAATTGCGATCAAACAAGACGGGAATAAAACAAATTGTAGAAATTACCGGCAACAAAACAGGGCACACGATTTGCTACCCTGGCAAAAGCACAAATACACAACCGAACCGATCCGTTTGGGTGTTCGAAATTAAAATAAAAAAAATCCCGAAAAAGAGAACAAATTGTTTCACCAAAAAAAAACCAAATTGTTTCAGGCTCTAAACAGTGTCACAAAAAGATGATTGTAAACTGCAAGCACAGGGCACAGCTCACGGCACACGACTTGGCACACAACAGTTTACCGACGGCATGCGACGCCCGACGGCATTCCGTGCTACGGAGATCCGAGATGAGTTCTTCACACAAACACACACGTATCACACAATCGAACCTTTTTCCCACAACTTGCAACTTTGTTACTTGTCACCTTACTTACTTGAGACGGTTGTGAAATTATCGTAATGCGGTTTCGTTTGCCGAATGCAGAGCAAACGCACCCAACTACTGTTTGTCACTACTGTTTGTTCGTTGAAACTGGTGTCCGTTGTTCGATCACTCAGCAAAGCACCACACACGACCGGTGAAAATTCACAAAAACGAACCGACTGTCCACCTGGCTAGGAAGGAACACGTCCACCTGCACACCATTCGTCTCACACGGCGTCACACACTCGTCTTGCGTTTGGTAGATTTCGGACATTGAATGTTGTGACACGAAACTGATTATGAATAGCACCAACCAAACAACGTTCCTGCGACAAAACGGACAACACCAGGCTAAAAACACATCCGAAACCCAGCAAAACCGCGAGGAGAAAAACAAAAGGAACGAACGAAACTAAATACCAATACCAACTAAAAAAAAAAAAAAAACAAAATAATAAAACGAAAATCAAATCCTGTACTACTTGTGTATGTGTTTGTGTTTTTTTTCTTCATTTTTCTCAGTTCCACTTTGCAACTTAAACCGCCTCGAAAACAATAACTTCCCGAACACGGTGTTGAAAGCTGTGTGATGTGTTTTTTGTTTTCTCTTTTCTTTTCTTTTGCTTTTAATCAAATCTGTTTTCCGATGCACAATTTGGTTTTTNCGAGATGAGTTCTTCACACAAACACACACGTATCACACAATCGAACCTTTTTCCCACAACTTGCAACTTTGTTACTTGTCACCTTACTTACTTGAGACGGTTGTGAAATTATCGTAATGCGGTTTCGTTTGCCGAATGCAGAGCAAACGCACCCAACTACTGTTTGTCACTACTGTTTGTTCGTTGAAACTGGTGTCCGTTGTTCGATCACTCAGCAAAGCACCACACACGACCGGTGAAAATTCACAAAAACGAACCGACTGTCCACCTGGCTAGGAAGGAACACGTCCACCTGCACACCATTCGTCTCACACGGCGTCACACACTCGTCTTGCGTTTGGTAGATTTCGGACATTGAATGTTGTGACACGAAACTGATTATGAATAGCACCAACCAAACAACGTTCCTGCGACAAAACGGACAACACCAGGCTAAAAACACATCCGAAACCCAGCAAAACCGCGAAGAGAAAAACAAAAGGAACGAACGAAACTAAATACCAATACGAACTAAAAAAAAAAACAAAATAATAAAACGAAAATCAAATCCTGTACTACTTGTGTATGGGTTTGTGTTTTTTTTCTTCATTTTTCTCAGTTCCACTTTGCAACTTAAACCGCCTCGAAAACAATAACTTCCCGAACACGGTGTTGAAAGCTGTGTGATGTGTTTTTTGTTTTCTCTTTTCTTTTCTTTTGCTTTTAATCAAATCTGTTTTCCGATGCACAATTTGGTTTTTGCGAACAAATTTTCACGCCTTACGCACTTACACAACTATAAACCGAACCGAATCGCTTCTGTTCCCTCCCCCCCCCCTCCCCTCCCTCCCTCTTCCATTTATCCCCCGTTCCCTCCATCCACAAGATCGCAGATTTCTAGCTTCAAACTCTTCCAAAAGCCAGGAATGTCCTTTTGCTTTTGTCTTTTTCATAACGCTCTCTCTCTCTCTCTTTCTCTCTTGCTCTCGGTGCACCACACCGTTACAACCGTGAGTGTCCTGTTCGTCCGTGTTCCGTTACTTTACACACTTGCTCAATCGACCATATCCCCATATGTACAAAATTCGATCTCGAGAACTCGCGCACTAACATACACAACACACAGCCGCGCGCGCCTTTTTCGCTCGCGTACGTACGCACACACACACACACAGCCAGACGATGGTGACACGGAACCACACGAATAGTAGTAGCAGGTTTTGTCACTCGACGCTAGTAGTTGATTTGGTACTCTCTCTCTCTCTCTCTTGCACTCTCTATCTCGCTTTCTTTAATGCGTAACTCATGCGCGATCGGAACGCATGAGGATCGTCTATACTCATGCCTTCTTATCTGTGGTGTGGCGATCGTGACGTGATACGGAAGCGTGACACTCCCGGCTGCTCCCTTAGCTACTTAACATACCTACGTTTGTTTTGTTTTGTTTCAATATTTATAATATATATATATATATATTTATACGTTCTACCCTAACCGTAAGCTCCCGCCAAAGTGTACCGCGATTCCCAGGTGAACCCGAAAACACAACCACTTCCTGACGGCGTATCGTATCCTTTCGTGTTGTTGTGGGTATCTATTTGTTTTTCGTTTGCTTAACTCACTGTCCACACTATCTTCTCCCGTTCTTCCTTCCTTTCTTCCTTCCTTCCTTCCTTCCTGTGTGTGTGTTTTCTTTTTTACGATGGGAAAGTCCATCTAAATGTAACGCGCACCAGTTGCTGTTCCGGTTGGTCCGAACTGCAGAGTCCATTCCTGCAAGAGTCGTCTCGTATGCAGCTGCTGCTGGTGATGATGTGCTTGAGCATGTTGCTGCTGCTGCTGCTGTTGCTGCTGCTGCTGAAGTTGCTGCTGCTGGTGATGTTGCTGCTGCTGCTGCTGCTGCTGCTGCTGGCTTCGCTGATGGTCTATGTACATTTGTGCGGCCAGCGTTGACGAAGCAGACGATGACGAACTTGTGGGCGCAGGTGAAGCCGACGAGGTGGCCGGTACGGTGGACGACTGGGAGGGTGGCTGCTGTTGGCCACCAGCACCCTCACCGTGCCCGCCGGCACCGGTCGCCGTCGGAGCGGCCGACGACCCGGACGATGCCGGGGGCGATGCGGACGACAGGGACACTTGCGTGCTGTTTCCCTGCTCCCCTGTTCCAGCCGCCCCACCCGCTCCACCCCCCGACGAGGACGACCCGGACGACGACGCAGACCCGTACACACCGTGGCCACCGACCATCGCGGCCGCGGCTGCTGCCGCTGCCGCTGCTGCCGCCGCAGCCGCCGCCGCCGCCCCATGATGCGGATGGTGGGCGTGCGGATGGTGGTACGCGTGCGGGTGATGATGGTGGTGGTGGTGATGGGCGTGCGGGTGGTGTATCGGCGTGAAGAAGGCGGCCTGGGCCGCCACCTGNCCACCCGCTCCACCCCCCGACGAGGACGACCCGGACGACGACGCAGACCCGTACACACCGTGGCCACCGACCATCGCGGCCGCGGCTGCTGCCGCTGCCGCTGCTGCCGCCGCAGCCGCCGCCGCCGCCCCATGATGCGGATGGTGGGCGTGCGGATGGTGGTACGCGTGCGGGTGATGATGGTGGTGGTGGTGATGGGCGTGCGGGTGGTGTATCGGCGTGAAGAAGGCGGCCTGGGCCGCCACCTGTGCCGCTGCCGCCGCCTGCGCCGCCTGAGCCGCCGTGGACTCCTGGTGCTCTGATTGCTAGTGGGCCGCCAGCTGATGGTGGCCGCCGACCGTCGCGCCCATACCCTGCGGGCTCAGCATCGGCGGGCTGTGGCTGTGACTGTGCGCCCCCATCGGGCTGCCGTGCATGTCGTGGTGCGGATGGTAGCCACCGTGACCACCGTGATGCCCACCGTGCCCCATGTGACCGGGCGGCATACCGTCCATCATGTCGCCGCCCATCGTGTTCGGGGGCGTCATGCGCTTCTCCTTCTGCCGCCGGTTGCAGAACCACACCCGCACCACCTCCTTCTCCAGCTGCAGGCTGTCCGCTAGCGTCGAGATCTCCTGGGCCGACGGTTTCGGCTGCTTGTGGAAGTGCTGCTCCAGTGCACCCTTCACCGACACCTCGATGCTGGTGCGCTTTTTCCGCTTCCGGCCCTGGGCCGCGATCTTGTCGATGCTCGTCGGCGAACCGGTCGTCGAGTCGGCCTCCTCCAGCCACTTCTGCAGCAGCGGCTTCAGCTTGCACATGTTCTTGAAGCTCAGCTGCAGCGCCTCGAACCGGCAGATCGTCGTCTGGGAGAACACGTTGCCGTACAGCGTGCCGAGCGCCAACCCGACGTCGGCCTGCGTGAAGCCGAGCTTGATCCGGCGCTGCTTGAACTGCTTCGCGAACGCTTCCAGATCGTCCGACGTCGGCGTGTCCTCCTCGCCGGCACTCACGTCCCGGTCGCCCTGCAGGTGATGGTGATGGTGGTGATGGTGGTGATGCGGCGGCAGATGCAGCTGGGGCGATTCACCCCTCAGCGAGGGATGCAGCGACGGCGTGGCGGCCGCCGCACTTTGGTGATGCGCGGGATGATGATGATGGGAGGCCGGATGGTGCAGCATACCGTTCATGGCCGCATGGTACTGCAGCGGTGAACCGGTGCCGGTCGCGTAGTGTGCCCCGGCATGCACCGGCGCATGCCACCCGTGCGGCGACGTCATCCCTCCACCGCCTCCGCCACCTCCGCCACCGCCGCCTCCTCCGCCGCCTCCGCCACCTCCACCGCCCGGTCCGCCACCGGCTTGCTGGCGGGCCTGCTGGCTCAGGTGCATCTCCTGCTTCACATCCGCCGGATGTGGATGGGCGTGCGGGTGCGAATGGGCGGGATGCGAATGGGCGACGTGCAGGGCCCACGGGTCGCTCGGCTGCAGGGCGCCCCACGGTGTCGCACTCAGCCCACCCGTCACCGAACCCAGCCCGGCCGGGTTGGGCGACGGGCTCGACGGTACGGTCAGGCCGGCGGCATGGTGGTGTGTGGCGGCAGCCGCCACGGCCGCCGCTGCCGCTGCCGACTGGTGATGATGGTGGTGATGGTGATGCATGTACTTCATCTCGTTCGCATCGGCCGCACTGCGCGGCGAGGACGTATGATGGTAGCCGCCGCCTCCGCCACCGCCACCGCCGCCACCGCCGCTACCGCCCAGCGCCATGTCCAGCTCGGCGCCGGGCGAGATGTAGGCGGTGGCGGCCATCCCCACCGCCCGCGGGCTGCTCAGCCCTTCCACGCTGGCGGGGTACGGCTCCAAATTTGGGCTCACTTTTCCTATCTTCCACGCGAACGGATTCCAGCCAACATCAATGCCGAGGCCTCCGGCACCGCCGACGCCGCCGCCGCCACCGTTTATCCTTTGGTGATCGATGGTTTCTGCGTTACGGGAACCGGGCAACACTACCAGCCCTCCTTCTTCTCCTTCTCCTGCCCCACCGTCTGGCGCGCCTGGTTCGGCCGCACCACCGAATACCTCCACGAGGCCGGACACTGCCGCTCAGCTGTGGGCTGCTCTGGGCCGTGCCTTCTTCCGCTGCGCTCGCGCTGACCCGCTCGTTGCCACCTCGCCTACGCGCACATACGCATGCACGCACACGCAAAGAGTGTCAGATCAAAACGGGACTGCCGACTTTCAGCGGCCACGTATGTTGTGCCTTACTGGCTCAAACCACTTCCGCGCACACAACGTAAACAAAGCTCAACCAAACAATTCGCAACGAAAACATTCAAAAATATAAACCACACATACACACACGCACAGACAATGCGATCGCAAATCTCTAAACGTCAAACTTTCCGGGCTTCCAAAGCAAAAATAATAAACAACTGAATCACCCGGTTTATTATTTCCTTTTTTTATCTGACAGCTTCCTTTATCTGACAGCTCCCGGGTAAACGGAGCAATGACTACTACGATGATGCTGCACGATCTCACACACTACGCATGTCTACTACTATCAAACTCGCTCGCTCGCTCGCTCGCTCGCTTGCTTGACGCTGCTATTGACGTTGACGTTTTGTTTGCTGGTAGTATTTCACTTGGTGCGTATGGGCGATTCAGTGGCTTTAGTGGAAATAAATTACCATTAAAGCAGCCAGCCACAGCTCATCTCACCGGTGCGACCGACAAAAAAAAAACAAACACTTAATTTCGCTACGCGCTTCCGCCCTCTCTCGTTTTTTTTTTTTTCTTCTTTTATTTGTGCGTTTTAAATTAGCACACTCACACTTTTGCTATCACCTTTGCCTGCGTCACGCAAACGCACAAACGAAACCGCTCAAACGAACACACGCGCCGGGATGCTGCCGCTAAACGCGCTTCAAGCCTGTCGTCGTTGCCGATGGGTCGGTAAATTTGTTTGCAAAAACCGATACACCGCACATACTACGTGTTCTTCTTGCGGTGATGCAAACGGTAACGTAACACAACTACAACCACAACAACACCAACAACAAAAGCCCCCAAGAAACGTTTCACCGAGAGAAACCGAACCGGATCGATCGGTTCGATCACGCAAAACAGCCGGTATCGCGTTTTCTGCTCAAAATGCTCACAAACACTCTTACACGCACGGTCGCCTTTCAGCCAGCCGCGCGCTTATCAGCTTATCAATCGGGACGTTACTTCTTCTTTCTTTTCACGTTTTTTTTTTGTGCGCGGTGTACACAGTCGTACGCTGTGTTGTTGACTTTTGTGTTTAGCTTGCCGTGATGTTTCGTTTGCTCGCTCTCGCTCGCTTATACTGCCGATCTCGGCACGGGATCGTCCTGGCAGGGGTCAATCTTTTCGCTCTTTTTTTTTGTTTGTTTGTTTGGTTTTGTTGCTGCTTTGTTTTCGTTATGCTAATATCTGCCACACACTGCCACACGCTGGCACCGGCCCCGGCCCCGGGGTGTAGATTATTCAAATTAATTACACTTGTGCGCCGCTAGCGGGAGCACACGCTCGCTGGCCGCACCGACCTGTGTGACTGGGCTGTGAAGCTGCTGTAGCGCCGTACGCACGCAACCCTGCGAGCTTCCGATTGCATTCGACCGACGTCCCGGTGTTGATGCGCCTCGTTCCGGTCAATCATTTGTGGCTAGCAGCGAGGCACGGCTTTAATGTGCTCATCGGCATCGACAGATCGCAGTAGGCGCACCCGTACATACGCAGACAGTAAACATTCGCATGTTGGGCATGGCCCGCACTCGTCAGCCTCGGTACATCGGATGCAGATCAACATCGGTAAACCGGCTGATCGGGGTTTGACTTTGCGGGTGCTCTTATTTTTCTACGCTTTTCTTTTTCGTTTGCACCCTAAAGAATCACACACAACTCACACACTTCACAATCGCTCCTTTGCGGTACGCACAAGTTCACAACGGGTTACTATTGCTGATGTTGACCATACACTTGAAGCTTTATAGCTTTTCTATCCTGTCGCGTTGTGATTCCTCTCTATTGCGCTATTTGTCTCGAAACCGACCGAATAATATTCGCTTCCAGCCGGAATTGTGTAAATTCGCGATCGCAACAAGAGAACGCACGCACTCGATACGGTTCCGTATAATTTTTTTTTCTTGCTAGTTATTTGCCTTAACAATACCAAAACCCTCTGGTGCGTACGACGGTACGACGGAGAGTCGAGACGGTTGTGCCAGTGACAGAGTGTCACACGGCGCCAAAGATGATGCACGAAATGAATAAAGATTCGTACGCACGAAAGTGGCCGCGTGCAATCGCTTCGAGAGTAAAACTGAGACTGACTGTCGGGTAGATTTCGCCCTCCATTTCAAACTCGCTAGCCACGCCCATCGCACCGCAGAAAGGGACGACCACGTTCGTGCGCGCGCTCTAGCTCTCCCTGTCTACGCGATGTTGACATTTTACAGGGTTGACCACAGCGGTGCAGGGGTTTCAGCTAGAACAGCTGTCGGTGTGTTTGTGGTTTGTTTAAGCTTCAGTCGAGTTTTAAAATAAACGATGTCTCGCGATAGTACGGTTCCGATTTCGTACGACATTCTTTCACACGTAATGCGGCATTAGAAATATTATTCAAGAAAAGCTTTGTCTACTGCGATTCAATGGTAATAAACAATAATAAATAAATATTTTTAATGTGTAAAAAATTAGAAAACTTTAGTTTTATGTAATTCATCACACACCTTTATAACTTTACTGCCTGCTTGCTCTATCACGATCACAGTTCCACGAATTATTCATATTCATTATAATTTTAAAATGCCCCAAAAAAAAACTAATAAATAGCAAAATCATTGCCAATACCCAGCAAACTACCATATTCAGTGTGTCGGTATTGTTCGAACGGCAATAGGAAAAGCTGTGCTGAGTCCTGGCCTCTCCACCGTACGGTACGTATGCAAATCGCATGCAAGTTTTGTGCAATTCGGGTTCGGTTCCGGGTTTTGAAGCTGAAATGAACCAGAAGAATGATAGATTTTGGAGGAATAAAATACGATTCGAGCACATCGCAGGAAGCACATAGCAACATGGCACGGTAATCCAAGCGGAGCCAAACGAAACAAAAAAAAAACACCTGTGCACGATGACACACACACACACCCACACACATAAGGCTGGATAATCTGCTCAATGGAACCCGTTCAGGTTCCATTTGTTCAACAACCCAACCCGACCCGACCATCCCACCCACTTACTACCACCAACCGCAATAAACTGCACCGAGCAGAATATAACAACGCACGAAACGAAACGGTGTGACAGCAAATATTTACGGTAGCAACACCGGCAACAAAAAGGTCTCCGCGCACAGCAAAATGTCTCATTTAATTGAAAAACTTCTTGCTTTTTTTTTTTTTTTGTTTACCCCCGAACACACCAAAACCTTCCGATGCAAGCGTGTGTCACATTCTTGGCAAATTCTGCTCCCTTTTGCCCCTTGTATGCCACCTCGACTGTTGTGGACTTGTATCATTATCCTGCCTCCTCCTCCCACCTATCCCCCCACCTCCTCCCCCCATCAGAGCCCCAAAAACTCTCCCAAAACGCCACCCGAGAGACACTATAATGATCCTCATCAATGAGCACTAGGCGAGGCAACCGTACGCATCGCCAGCGCCAGTCCTTGCCGAACGGTGGCCAACGGTGTTGTGCCTGGAACCTTTAAAGAAGCCATATCATAAAGACGTGCTCGGTGCCGGTCAAAACAGAACGGGAGCAACAACAGCAGAACAACAAAAAAAAAAGACACGACCGGGAATGCCGATCTTTGCTGCGTGGGTTTTCCTTTTCTTTTTTTTTAGTGGCATGAAGGGGACGTGGCGACACAGAATTGCTCGATAGCAAAAATTATCTTAAACTTTATGCATAAATCTTGCTTGCCGCAGAAACGGTACCGAAAATACGGCTCGTCTGGCTGGTGTGGCTCACGCAATTGGGGAAAACCACCAAGCCTGATACCAGACGTACCCGGGGGTGTCACCCCGTTCGCCACTGCAAGTGTATGTGTGTCCAACTTGTGTCCCTTTGATCTGCACCATTTATCACCTAATTCGCGATCCGACTCCTGCAGAACGATGACGCTAAACACCGAGTGTCTGTCCTTATCGTTTCCTGCGGGACCTGGCTAAAGTTGTGGCCCGGGGGCTCCAGGAACTGACCTCACAGGGGCAGCAAAAAAAAACGGGTAGAAAGAATGGATGAATCAGCGTTGAACAGAACGCAAGCCACAGTTTAAGCAGGCAAACATCGAAAATCGATTTATATCGTACAGCGCCTTCCCTCCGAGTAATTCGCTTTATTGATTTCTCGCGCAATGTTCTACCAGGATTTAAAGGCGCGTTTCCTGTCTCTCACTTCCAACGCTAAACATCTCTCGAAGCAGTACACATTTAGACAACACAACCTGGACAAAAGAAGCAAAATACCGATTCCTTCCCATTCCTCGGGTGACATCGTTCCGTTCCAGACATTCGTTAGGGAACGTTTTAGACAGTTACGCGCCGGTGTCGGTGTCTTTCAGCGCCAAATTAATCTGCTTCTCCTTCCGATGGATGGGGGGTGTGTGGGGAGAGGGGGGGGGGGTTCTGGAGGCTCATCTGCATACTCTGCGTCATGTTCGGTTGGGCTGGTCTGCCCGCGAACCGCAAATTATGTCGTCAAAACCACCAACCCAACCCAAAGCCCCCCAACGGACGCGACGCATAGTGTGGCCGAGATAAATGGTCAACCGTTACCAAACCGGTGGCATAAACTAAGGCAGTAACTGCTACCCAAAAAAGGCATTAAAATAATAAAGTGACTGTTCTGGCCTGCTGGCCGAATGCACTCGAATGCAGGGCAGACACAGACAGAAGAGGTGAAAACAGCATCAAACGCGAGACCAAGCAAAAAAAAAACGGGTCAAATTAAGGAAAGAATCGGTAGGAGACATCGCTGGTTGGGTTCTAAGTTTTGGTGGCGGTTTTTTTTTTTTGTTTTGGGGTCCGAATGTCACGGTTAATGGGAAGGTTTGCCTATCTCTCGAGTTTTCATTCAAACGTGTTGCTTTTTGGGGCAACTTGGCGGGCTTCTTTACACGAAATTAGCCCCCAAAACAAAACAAAAAATGAACGAAAAAGACACCATTCTACACGCAAAAGAAAGCTTTTTTCCGATGGAGGTAACTTAAGAATTCTTCTTATTTGAAAATTACCCAGCTTCTTAAAGGAACTTTAAACTTCCTTTTTTGAGGGTGACTACCGCCAGGTGAGTAACTTTCCCATTCTTCTCCAAAAACAGGAACGCATATGCGTTTGCTGGATCTATATATACACCTTTACCTGTGCCTGGTGCTGTATCAAACCACCATCAAACTGCTTTGCCGAATATATGGCTCATACCACCATCACCGAACGCGACCCTAAATGCGATGCGAGAGCGCCCAACAACAAAAACCCCGCCAAGCATATTGCAAGCGGCGTGCAGTCGAGTAAAAGCCATAAAATGTCGTCAATTCAACCGTTCCGTTGAACGGTACGTTGTCTGCGCTGCGGGTTCTCTGTCCCTTAGGTTCTCATCACCCCCACCCCCATCGTGCACCAGGAAAGCGGGAGAAATAGTTTGTTTGTTCGTTTATTTGTTTATTTGTATCTATTACACTATACCCCCACCTCCTCCTTCCACCCCACTCCATCCCCATGCGAGGGGGGTAAACACCCCCCCGTGTCGCGACGAATTCGCGACGATGACAAAAAAAAACAAAGCTCCCCAAACGGACCCTTAAAGACACGGCCGCATGTACGCGTACGCAGTTTTCGACAGAAACCGATAAACTATGCGGGAGGTTTTTCGTTAAAAAAAACCACCCCCTTCTCCCTCTTTTCCACGTTCAAGTGCGCACCTTCCTACTCCACCCACCCATAGGAAGGCCATCCATCATGGGAACACTATATTGCTCAAAGTATGTGTCTTCTTTTTCTTCTTTCTTTCTTTTGTTTGTTTGTTTGTTTGACGGAAGCTTATTCCTTGTCTACAGTTTCTGGTTGTGTTCTTTATATTATTTTTGTGTTGTTTTTTTTTTTCAAACCACTTTCAACACACACTCCCGTCGCGAACGAGATGCCTACAGGTGCACTAGGTAGATTTTACCCCCATCAGGCATCAGGGTAACACCCATGAACAAGTCAAACAGCAAAACAAAACAAAACAAAACCACAAATATAACAAGGCAACAACAACAACAACGGCAGCATGAAAACAAACTCATTTCACACCAAATATGAATTAGCATAAATTTGGTAGCACACGGTAGCACAGTGGACAACAACAACAGCAACAAAACGAACAGTGCTGCCGGTGGCTGGATGCACTCTTTTCAGCCACTTTGGTCACCATGGTCACTGTAATGTGTGCATCTGTTTTCAGGTATCTGTATGGGTGTTTTTTTTTTTTTTTTTTGTTGCCTTCCTCCTGTATGAATGAGGCATGGGAACGAAAAGCCCTGCGTGAAATGCCTTTTTTTCTGTAATAGATCTCTTGTTTGGTGTTTGGTAACGAGGTAAATTTTAGAAATTTGGCAGCTCCGTGAATTTGGTGTGTAATATGCAAGCATATAAATTACTAAGTAGACAAATTTTTTATTCCTTCATTCGCAGTAAGAGCAAATAACTTAAGTGAACTCTATAACTTTCACGTATAAACAATATTGCACTAGGTTTTGACATTTGTCAAAAATTTTAATTGTACCGTTATTTCGAGGGATTATCTTTGTTTTAACAATTTATAAAAGTGATTTCATTATTCAAATAATTTGCAATGCGTTTTATCATTAATGTCACTTGCATTACAGGAAGGTTTATCCACTGAGCTTTCCAGAAGTGTTACCGTATCGGAATGTTCTTTATTTTTATTTGTTTACATTGTTTTTTTTTTGTCATTCATTCTCTCTCCTTCTCGCCCTTGTTTAGAGTGCCAAAAAAAAAAAAGGAAACCACTTCCGAACGCTTCCGCTCAGCTTCCAGTCCCACCTGGTGCCTTCGGCAAACAGCAAGTTCATAAACATATGACACCGCAGAACAAAACCGAAAAACCAGAACGAGAACGACCGCCACCCGTCTTGCCATCACCTTGCCGGCCAAAAACCATCCGTCCGGTTGCACATAAGGGGTGCATAATTATGCATAAATTAGGCAAGCATTTTAGAGCCTTTCCACGGCTTCCCGACCACAATAGTGTAAGTAGTAGACCCGCACGGTGTCGACGGGTGGACAGAAAAGAAATACAACAAACGCACGTGGAATGGTGGTGTTCTTTGTTGTGCGCGCACAACCCCACCACACAATAGGGGTGTGGGCAATGCGTGCGGCAAGTGCAAGTTGTGGTAGCGGATCGAAATGGATTTGTTACGCTGCTTTTGCAAATGAGATGAACATGGAAAGCCAGCACGGGAAAATTGGGGTTTCGTGTTTTTTTTTTGTTTTGGGTTGACATTTAAAGGTGGAAAAAGGGTCAAATATAAAAAATGGAACTCAAAAGTAAACAAAACATTATATAATTGCAACATTGTAGCGAAAGGTTGTACGCAATCCTTAGTAGGCTACGACTGAAAGTTTCTTCTACATCCTCACCACAAGTGATCAAGTTAGCCAAGCGAATTTAAAAACACTCACTCACACAACGTTTTTATCCAATTAAACACGCTAATAACACATTTATTAGGAAAAAAAAACGAGAGATAAATTTTATAATTACCAAAACCAAAACATTTCTGCATTCGAACTTCGTTAACATTGAAACGTTAAGATTAAATGTGCTCGCTGCTAAAGCAGATTGATCTCTTGCGGTGAAACTGCATTTCGGCGTTTATCGCCACCTTCACTGCCAGTTTATTTTCGTTCTGACTTCTCCCCCCCCCCCCCATCTCCCACCCTTATGTTCACCTGTTCCAAAAACTTGTTCCCCCTTTATTGTTCATATCTTGAGGTTACAATTTTTCAGTCGGTCGGGGTCGGTGTCTCTTCAGTTCTTCGGCAATAAATCCACCTTCTTCCGGTAATTAATTTCTTGCCTTTTTTCGCCTTGCTGCTGCTGCTGCTCTGCCGGTAATTCATATGTTTGTCAAAATGTAGCTCGTTTGCTGCTACGCGTCACCTATCCCCGGGAGGCAAGACTAAGGTCCTACCGTAAACTTTTGGGGTTTGGTTTTCAGTTTTAATCACACACACACACACACGTACATTTCCACCCACCCTTTACAGCAGCAGGGTTGGTGGTTTTTATTTTTTAAACCTTTTCACTGTCCGGAAACTTCTCGCTTCCTTTCGCCGGCAGTACTTGGCCGAAAAATGTTTCAAAGCAACATGTCCTCCCAGCGACTTATGGCTTCCACCCCCTCCGGACGGTTGTGGTGGTCGGAGCAAAAAAAACTCAACCATGTTATCCTCCCTCCTCCTGCCTCCCGCTTTCCCCACTAGCTGATCCATCCTAACCGGCGTGAGCAGAGTGGCGCTCCATTTGTCTGGTCCAAATTTCGACCGAATGGATAACCATGACCATGGAAAGGATCCCGGTTCGGTCTCGCCGTTTCAGACCCAGACCCAGAAGGGTTCAAAATGCATGCTTTATGATGCATGACAACTTTTTTCTCTTCCTTCCTTTTTCCATTCGCGCCTAATACGCTTCTGCCCGGCTGCAGGGTGCGCGTTCGCTTGAAAACACCACCAAGACGGTACTTTCTTTCCACTTTCGTTCGCTGCACTCGATTGAACCGGGAGAGAGCACCGGGAGATTCCCGAAATCTTCACCCAGAGGCCCAGGGGCCCATAAATAACGGACCCGGGCTGCATGTGTGTGTGTGTGTGTGTGTGTGTGTGTGTGTGTGTGTGTGTGTGTGTGTGTGTGTGTGTGTGTGCGGTGACCAACACCGGAACCGGTGGCTCGTTTCAACGTTTCGGGGTGTTGCCGTATTAAAATGCAGTTCCATCACTCGTACGCACTTTCGTACCCAGTCTACCACAAAGCGATCTCACCATATCTTGATCAGTCACCCTTAACCTTTTTTTATTTAAGTTTGAAGAAAAAAACGACAAGATAATTTGAAACGCGCCAATTTTCGGGCCTCCAAACGCCAAAACGGCATGCAAGTGGCCGTTTGCGCTGGTACTATTAGGTGTGCTCTTCAATGCATAAGGATAACACAACCAGTGGCGAACGCGCAGTGTCTTCGCTAAATTCGCCCTGTTCGTTTCGCCCGCATCGGGGCGAAAAATAGTCCATGCGCATTTGAAGGAGTTGTTTTCTTTCTTTTCATTTTCAGTTCGGTTGCATGCAGATTTGAATGAAATGAACAATTTTTAATGTCAGAAAATTGCATTTAAAATACAGTTAAATTTTTACTTAAATCATAGAAAACAGAAGTTAATATAAGTTAAGGTGAAATATTACAAAATTAGAATCTTATCATTAATATTCAATAACATTTAAAAAATTTAGCCAAAAATGACACCTAGATAAAGTACAACAAACACATATTTTGACTATAATTAACATTTTGCGCTTGGAATAAAATAAATAATTGCAATCAATCTTGTTAACTGTATGACTCGTTTTGCAATAGAGTAAAACCCCAAAATGTCATTAGTTTTTCAAGTCTACTGAAAAACTAACAACCATTTAATTGAAATGTGTTTAATTTTGCCTATTTCTCGATTAAATGATAATGATTTAACCAAATTTCATGACCTCTTATTAAGTTAAACAAAATCGTTCAAGCATCTTCTTAAGCCATATAAGTAATGCGAAATATGAGTAAAAATACACTTTTTCCCAACGAATAACCAACGTACATGACCCCTTAAACGAAAGTTACGCACTCACCCTCATCCCTCCCTCTCATTACAATGTTGCCACCGTCGAATGAAAGTCAAACAAACAGCGTGTACAACCTTCATGCCGAAACATCTTCAACCGGGTGGGTCCAATGTAAGGTAGCAGAGTACCCCCCCCCCCCCAAAACAGTAACCCGGAGGTGAAGTTGTGCCATTCTGCACCCAGTTCAATAAAGCAAAACCCCATAAAATTACCGACACGTTAGAACGGGTCCCTTTGCTTTTGCCACCGGAATACTGGAACGGTGGTGCTGGAGTGTAAATAGTAACCAAATTACTCCGTTTGCCGTTTTAATTCCATCCAAGCGTCCGAATGACGGCGATGTTCCAGCCATTCCCGCACCGGGACTGTTTCGAACAAACACATTTCCTTGGACCAAGGTCCCGGTTCCAAACAAGCCGGGTACTCAAGCCACCCCCGCCCACCAACACCCTGCGCCCCTTTTGTCGTCCGGAAACATAAAACAAGCTTTCCTGCCACAAGTTGCCACCAGCATTCCTTGCAAACGCGTACACCTTTGCCGCTGGCTCTGCGCTCTGTAGAAGCCCTCGTGTGTGTGTGTATGTTCGAAGCGAGAAGGCAAATTAAAATATACAAAACTCTTTATCTGTGCCGTACTGTTTCGCAAAACTTTTCCAACCCATACAGGGTGGGGGGTAGGTGCCCAGCTCAGCCGAAAATTACACTACGGCACTACGTTTATCCTAATGGAGAAAATATTAAGGGCCGGGTAAGGTCGTGGCCCGCGTGCGGTAAAGTTGACACGTCCAAGGAACGCAGTTCCGGCCTGCTTCCAGTTCCAGTTCCGCAGTGGTCTGCGGAGAAAAGTTTACACGTGTCGCGACGGCGACCCACACTCATTAGGCACCCATCGGTTTGGCGCTCGCAAAGACTCTCGGTTCCTCATCAAGCATTCCAAGATGGGGAGAAAAATAAAGAGAGAGGAAGAGGGAGAGGGAAGGTTGGTAAGATGGACAGCTAACATACCCGAGAACCGACCCGAAGGCCACAAACGCTTGAGCACTTTATGAGTGTAAGCCGTCCGTACGTTGTGCCGTGGAACGCGGAACGCGAAACGGTTGTTCGACATTGAGCACTGGGAACACATTTGCCAAACTCGGTTTGGCCCGCTTCGGTGCTAATCAAACGTCCGCAAGGAGAAAGAGAACTGCTTCCAGTGCTTCTAGCAACGACCCCGGAAGTTTGGAAAAGTCACTTTTCTCCTGCTTTCCAATTTTGCCGGTAGGGAAATACGCACACACCACGTGCACCGCAAGGTTGTCCTCGGACGCAGAAAATTCCCCAACTCCTGGGTGAAGCTCGCTAAAAATAAGACCTTAAACAGACGGCTTAAACTCCACACGAGGGACATGTGTACACAATATGGCTTTTTAATAAATGTTTGTGTTGGGGACCCACGGCACGGCAATGGCAATGCCGTTCGGTGGTAAAGCCAATAAATGTGTAGCATTTTAATTTTACACCAACTGCCACGCACGGCATTCTGTGAAATGGGAATGGCATTTTCCTTCCTGTTTTTCTTTGTACCGACCGTTACCGTTGGCGGTAGCGAAGCTTGTACTGTTGGGCCAATAATTTTGCCCTTTTTTGTGCCTTCCTGCACACGCACACCCCCCCCCCCCCCTTCCACCTCCCAAACCCGCTCATCCTGGTTGGCTAATTAGCATCGTATTAAAACACTAGCGCCAGCTAAGCGCGAGGTGAGGCGGATTTGCAACAACAAAATCAAACCCGGGAATGTCCAAGGAATGTTTTGTTTTTTGTTTTTCCGCGGGGAAAGGGAAAACTTGTAACCAATAAATATATGCTCGCTTTTTCCGTTTTCTTTTCGCGTCCCGATGGAACGGAATATGCGGGGTGGGTATGTAATATTTACGCGTTTTTCCTTCTTGAAATGAAATAGCAACGGGGTTTGCCGTTGCTGTAAAACCCGACCAAACCCGTGTACCGTCCGTGTTCCGCAGTGGTGAGCGTAGTGAATAGATTTAAGCATTTACATTTACTTTACCAAATTTGCTTCCATTTGCAATGAGAGAGAGAGAGAGAAAGAGAGAGTGAATCGAGAGATTACCCCATGTTCTTTTTCTTTCTTAACGACCTATCGAGCCACGTGTTTGCCGTACTTGGGCCATGCTGGTTTATTCTTACAACTCCCCAAAAAACAAAACACCACCCAAACGCCCGACTAAGGTACCGAGTATGGTAGTTGAATATTTGCATCACGAAACGGTTACGTTGGGCACGTACTGTCCACATTTCAACCCTCTTTTATCGTTGGTGAACAAGTGGTGTTTTTTTTTTTGCAGCACCTTTTTCTTAACAATTAACACAGTTTCAGGTGTGCTTTAGGATAAGAAAATAGATTTCGCTTTTGTTTTGTAAGCCCTTTTATGTATCTCGAGATCGAGATCGTTCTTGATCATTCGCGCTGCTAAACTGCATTAGGATTTACAATCGATTGTAGCCCTCCAGCTTGCCGAGGGTTTAGTCCTCTTGCGATGTTCCCAAAAAGTGGATACTATGACCCAGAATACTGAACTTGTGCTAGGACAGTTTGATCCAGTTTTTATCTAGTGTCCGTACCGACAATCCAAGAATTACATATCCAGCATCAGGAACAGAGTGGCTGATGTACAAAACTCGCCCAAATCTCGTCAGCAATTCGTCTGGAATTCTTGAAGCGTTAAGAAAAGGTCGTCGGAAAAGGATCTGGATCAGGCCATCCCATCCAGCCGAAGGTGAAAGATCTCCCGAGATTCTCAGTGTGAATTCCCCCAAAAAAAAACTCCAGTTTGCTCCCGATCTACTAAACTCCAAAATCTCAGATTCCAACTCTCCGAGTCGTGGTGACCTGATAAAAAATCGTCCAGAATTCGGTTACGGTAGAACGTCAAGTTAATCCATAGTGTGTGACCATCTTTAGTTTAGCTTTCCGCACCTTCCGAACGGTATAGAACGTATCTTATCGTAAATCCCAATCGAAAGACCAAGTGATCCTCACATCGTTCGCACAAAAGCCTCCACTTCAGCTTTACGATCCACTCCCATCGTGCCAACACCCATCGGGGATAAACAGCACGGACTGGACACGCGGGAATAAAAAAAATTGAAGAGGCCAACCATAAAACCAACTTTGCCCAGCTATAAAACTCCTTCCCCACTTTCCCCATGTCTTCTTCCCATTCCTTAAAGAAAAAACGAACCATCAAACAAACAGCGACCGGGGTATGTGGGATCCTCCGGTAGATTTTGATGCGTGTGCCGCCGGGATCAATAAATATTTATCTCCCCCCTTTTTTTTTTTTTACTTCTCTCATTCTAACTCCCCTCGCCATGCACCGTAACACCCCTGGCGAAGCTGTGAAGCTACTCCAAATAACTTAATTAATTTCACCACCCTCAGGTTCGGCCGGCGGGATTCGCTCTCCATTCTTCGGCTTTTGCTTTTTGGATTTTCCTGGTGAGCGCTGAGATGCGTCACCAATAAAACTCACCCACCAGGAAGTTAGTGAAGCTTAGTGACTACGGTGTCAGCAATCGGCGGTCAGCTGATGGGCTGGCTGATCGTCAACAACAAACATCAAACAAAAAAAAAAAAACTCCCAGCACGTACGACAAGACATAGATAAAATCCACTTTCCACGAGTGCGCTCCATAATGGGTCGTGATGCGTTAAATGTGCGTGCATTAATTGTGCAAAACTGAAACCGAACTGCTCCTTCTTTTCTCGGGCGATTTATTGCACCGCGTTTGTTGTGGGGGGGTGAACCCCGGGAGGGGGGTGATTATTGTTAAGCGACACACGCGTGCACGATGATGGATGGCGCCGTACGCGCGGAGATGACATTTTTGACTTTACGCACCACAAACTACGAGGTTACGGTCGTGGCTATTAAACAATGTTAATTATTTTGTCTTATTCTCTTCTCGTTTTTTTCTTTCTTCTTGTTGTTTGTCCAAAACAAAACACTGTCATTTGAAAACAACCGTTTTTCTTTTTCTTCCTTTTATTTTATTTTATTACGCTTAAGCTTTCCATCTTTCGACGAACTGGCCCGGCGATGGTTCGGTTCGGTTTCATCGTTCATAGTTGCCGCAAAAATCATCACCGCCATAAAACGTTGGCTTGATTTATTGGCCTGAAGGAGGCCACCAAACACCGAAACCTGGCCAACAACCAACATTCCGGCCAGATTGTCGGAGCCTCGCTCCAGATGAAATCGAAACACACATACATCCTTCCCGGCGGTGTGGATCATCTTTTAAAAAGTCGGGTGCAGATCGTCGATCGCTTCATTCCATTTTTTTTTTGCTCTCTCTCTCTCTCTCTCCGTGGCAGGATGAGAAAACGGCGACAAATTACGTACAAACAGAAAGCATCCATCCGTCTCCGATACCGTTGGTGTTCCGTGCAATAAAATCATTCCCCCGTGTGTGAGGACCAAACCAAAACCGACCCAAACCCCGTGGTCCGAATTGTCAATTAGTGTACGAAGCGGTTGTGAGCGAGTGTGAAAGGTCATCGTGTGGCAAGGCGGAGACGATGGATAGATGGGAGAAATAAAAAATAGAAATATATATGTATGCCAAGATGAAACCGGTCGCTTCTTTTGCACCCCAGGTTAAAACATAACTCGCCCGGATTAGACGTCAACGATCGGCACTGTCGTCGCACCATGGAAAACAAATCGACCAACAGCGGGACGAATTTGGCTGCGTTAGCTAAAGCCAAAAGGAAAGCTAAAGCTCTGCTCTATCCGATCTGTGGCTGATCGTTGAATGATCTTTCTACTTCCAGCTCTCTCTCTCTCTCCCTCTCTCTCTCTTTATCGCCCTTTTTCCAGGTGGATTGAAGAAAACATTGTAAACGCACTCTGTTTATGGTTCCCAACCTCCACTCCCCCTCCCTTAATACATCTCCCCCCTCTCCCGACCTAAACATCCTCCTCCCACCTCCCCCACCCACCTCCCAAATAGCGGACGGTTTTACGATCAATAAAACTTCATAAAACACTTAGTATTTTATGTAAAATTTCGAATTTTATAGCAGCATGCGATCGATTTCAATCTCACCCATCGCCGGTCCCAATGAGTGTTTGCAGCAAAAACCTAAACCCAGAAACAAAATGAAACAAAAAACAACAACAACAACAACGGTTCGTATCAATATCGCCGCCCCGGATGGATGTGTGTACGAGTGGTGGCAGCACGATCGATCGAAAACCGAATGGAATGTGGGAAAATTTGGAACACTGGTAGATCGTTGAGCACCGATATATAGCTATATAGCCCCGCACGCACCCCTTTTTGTTGATTAATATTTTATTAAATATTATTAAGCAATTTAGCTGTTAATGTTTCTCAAAAAAAAAGACACTTTGTTTTCTACTGGACGGAAATGGTGTATGTGATTGATTCGTTTTCACACTCACCAGCTCCGTTCATATTTTATGTTGTGTTTAATGGCTCCTCTTGAGAAGAATCACTCGAATCATGGAAAGTGCGTGAAAATTAATGAGTTTTCAACCAGATTTCATGAACCCTGAGTGAACCTTGAAATGTTTCAGTGCTCTAGAGTGGTTCATTGCATACGGTGCAAAGGTTCATTCCAAATTCATCCATTCGAAGCCAATTCACCCGTTCGGTGCTCGATGCACCCAGAAAGGGCGCGCACTGCAGCCCAACCAACCAGCCAGTATTCTAATTGTCTTTTAATTAAGACGATTCCTACAGATGAATACATTAATAAAATTACAATCATCATCATCATCATCACTATCCAGCACGCGCCCTGTACATTCGCAAAAAGGCGTGCACCCCGATGTGCGGTCAGCTCCCGCCGTGCCAATTCTTGTGTTTTTTTTTTTATTTGCTTTAACACGAACACAAAATTGCACGCAGACACGCAGCACGATGCAACCTCATACGCATCCGCGCAATTGCTTTATTTACTTACGCAATGCGATTCCCGGGGATGCACCGCGCCGGCAAGCTTTTTCAAGCAAATTTTTGCCGGATGTTTGCAATAGTGAGCAGCAACATCAGACAAGCGAGAACGAAAAAGTGGTATGAAAATGTGTGCCTACCCCAGGAAAAGAATAATATAAGGTGAATTCTCCGTAATGTGTTTTCTAATACATTTTTTGATTCTATTGATTTTAAACAATTTTACCAATTATTAGACATTAAACACATTACATGAACAAGTTTCTTATTCGCGAATAAAATATTACAAAATCACCATAAAAATCTACTACAAGCACACATTATCCAATGCTTCATTCATGTTTTGCGAGCGGCTCACCATCTCACCACCTTCTACGGGGCGTATACATACACCCAGCACTACCCATGGTGGTATGAATTAAAAATTCAAATTAGATCACATCTCCTTTCGTGGGCCCCTTACACGCACTACATGCGCGGGCTCGCTTATGGTGCAAGCGATATGTACAAACATATATGCGCCATGTTGGTGCATGTGTGTGTGTGTGTACTTAACGCCAAAACGTCCGCAAACATGGGACAACGTTGTAGGGACAAATACCGTTCCAGAGAGAGAGAAAGAGAGAGAGAGAGAGAGAAAGAGAACAAAAGACCCAACCAAACGAAAAGACACACAGACAGATTGTAGAGGGAGACTACTACTACTACTACAACTACTACGACTACTGCTGACCAAACAGCAACCATCAACACCGGCGGTCATTAAAGGTTCGATGTCTCTATTAAAAAGACACGGGAATGATTAATACCTCCCGGCTAAGGAGCGACCCGAGGCGGCTAGTCGCCCGGGGTCTAGGCACAGGAGCGAGCGAGCTTGGCTTTTGCATTTTTCCACCCAGGTGGAAATGTGGGCCTGCACAAAGGCAAAGATGGACGACGATGTTTTTGTTGTTTGTTCGATTTTGCCGTCAGTTGTTTCCTTGGTGGTTTGTTTACCACCCCCACCCCTCCCCCCCCCCCTCCCTTTAACATTGCCAGCTTGTTTAGTGGGTTGGTGATAAGCGACGCGTATCACATCCTGTGCCGAACCGATCGTTCGCACCGATCGCTACCAACAACAACCCCTCCCCCCATCTCCCCCCACACACACACACACATGACAAAATGTCACCGACGGGGTGGTGTTTTTTTGTACCATGGGAAACGGTCAATTAAAATTATTTGTACAATTTAATCGCCGGTGCATACATTACCGGTGCGCGATCCGGTGTGTTTTTTTATCGCGTAATGAGACCAAATGAGATTTGACCTTCTATGGCAGCACTGGTCGGCTCTCGGCTCTAATTGGTTCCTCCTCTCTCTCTCTCTCGCTCTCTCTCTCTCTCCATTCGGGGCTTTCGCCATCGGATACTCTGCGCCGAAATCGTACAAACGGGCAAGTTGCACCGGACATCTCAGGCTCGACCCTTATCGATCGGGGGCGCTTCAGACCACCCCAAAAACCGTCCCAGTCACCAGTGGAATGTGCAATGCGAAGGTGCACTGTTTCATTTTTGGTGGCAGCGGCTTACCGAACCGCTTGCGCCAAAGCGCCAACGGCCGATCGACCGTACGAGCGAAGACAAGAGTTGCAACTGGCACTGATTTTCCAGCCTCGATTTCCATTTCCAGCCAAGACCAGTCGGCGGCGTGGGAAAATGAACAGCGTTTGGTCCGTTCGGGCGCGGATATCTGCCGTGGGGGGGGGGAGGTATCTGGTAGAACCAGCTTGCCACCCTTTAAAGGGTGCCACCGCCTGTGATGCTTCTCCCGCTTGGTGCACTCCGACGCCTAATTATGGTGCGCAGAAAGGCAGCAAACGGCAGGTCGGGTATGCCGTCGACTAATCGGATGGTGCATGTAAATGGGCAGGAATGGGCAATCGTTCTAGCTAATTACTGTACACAGCCTGTAGCTGTCAGGATAAATGAATTAATAGCAAAATGGTGCGTTTTCACTAGCCGCTCTTCGGTACGTTGGTTGATTGAGTAAGTTGTCGACAAGTCGACCGGTTTACCGTGAGGGAAGTTCATAAATTTGGCCATTACTTCCATTCGTGTAATATCAATCAATTTAATGAAATAGAAAATAATTTGACTAACATTCTAACGAACTAGTCAAGCAAATTCTTTTAACTCGACAAGAAAACGCTAACGAACCACAAGGATCTCTTCTAAACACCAAGGGAAAAAACATAACAAAACAAATTGATCATCAATTAAGGCTTTCCGATCCACGTTTCGTTCGGTCTGCCCCATCACGAGCGCATAATCATATCGGGAGCATAAAACTAAACCATCACAATCAATCAATCGTTTTGACTACAGGAGATTGAGAAGCAAAAATCAAGCATCAGACGAAGGCAGGAATCGGAACAAACCCACTCGCCCATCCGGGGTTGCTGGATTGGCTTGGAGTTTTGAGGGAAGGAGGAGGGGGGGGGGGTTGAAGATCGGAACGACGTTTGACGATTAATTTATGGCTGCTACCGCAAACACCAAACCGAAAGCCCTCGAAAGCCGGTAGAATGTTTGTTGCCTTTTGGACAACCAGCCTGCCTTTTGGCTTCCGATTTGTTTCCCCCCCCCCCCTTGCTTTTTTGTCCCTTTTTTTTTTTTTGGGCACCGCGAAATCTGCACAAAAACAGGCATAATTTATGTTCTAGCCGCGGTGCTAATGTTGCCCGTTTCGATGGGGACCGAGCAGCAAAGACGATCGATCGGTCATCGATCGAAATTGGGATTCCTTGGGATTCGGTTCCAGCCATCGACGGAATGCTGCTTTTCATCCTTCATCCGTCCAATCACTGTGTCTGTGTGTGATGATCCATTTATGATTACAAGCTCCCGGTCGTGGGTTGCGGCAGATTTTCCCGGAACCCGTTCGGGTCGAACCAAACGAAACCAATTTATTTCCTGCACAGCTGAACAAGTCCTCAGGAGTGAGGGTCTTCTTTTTTGACGATTTTTAGTGTCGAGCAGCGCTTTTCGTTACTTCTTAAGAGTGCTTCCTACCAGCAAACAAATAGTTAATTATGTTTAATTTAATTTTAATGCAATAAACTGTAATTTTAATGTTAAAATTAGCTAAAAACAAACATTTAGGTACATAAAGTAACAAAAATAACACCACACAAAACGGAAGATCTTCTTCCGATACGTTCGCATTTCACCTTCGGAAAAAAACAATTTGTCCGAATCGGCAGAAGCTATAATTCAAACCCATGCCAACCCATTGATCAACATACGTACCTGGGCACAAGCACTGCACACAGGGCGCAGATAATGACAATATTCAAATAACCCGTGGCACTGCACCGCAGCCAAAATTATATGCTTCATTTATTAATTAAAACTTGCACGGACGAAGGAGTGCTCGTCGCGAGCGTTCTGCCTTAAGGGCAGAACAGCCGTGCTGGGTCGACCGTACCAGCTGTCCCACCGCGTTCGCACCCACCTACTGCATCGAATTGGGGGGGGGGGGAGGGAAGGAGCACAACCACAAACATCGGAATGGGACAAAGCGGACCATACCGTGCATACGCATGTTGGCACGGGGAAGAATAAAAACTGCGTGTTCTCCAACAGAACCACAAAAAGAAACAAAAACCTCCCCTGGTACAGCACAATGGGCAGCGTTTGTTGCACGGGCGTAATTAATTTTAATCCCCCCTCTTTTTTTTTGTTGTTGTTGCTTCATCTGGAGCTCCCCCCCCCCCACCGCCTCAAACCTCACCTCCTACTCCGCGTTCGGTACGGTACAATCTGGGTAAAATTTATTGTAAATAGCTACAAGGAATTTTGCGTCTTTTGTCCGCTCCTATTCGCTACGGCAGACCGGTACGTGATCGGCACGGTGTTTCTGGTTTAGGTTGCAGTTGCCCTTAAAACTCACAAACCCCCAACCCCCAAATAGGAGGACGAAAGGACGAGCGAAGTTTTTGTGCGATGAAATATAAACTAATAACTAGCCAATAAAACACGATTCATTCGTTTCCCTTTACACATTTATTAGGTCGAATGGGTGGCAGGAATGGGCACAACCTTCCCTCTTCCCCCCCCCCCCCCCCCTTTGAATGGGGGAGGTTTTTGTGCGATCGCTAGATAATCGTCCGATCATTTGTCATACCGATCTTCATCTGTGTAACTCTTCCGCACTGCTGTTACAGCGCTAAACAAGGGCCCCATTACCAAATCCCTTGTACGGGAAGTTAAATGCTGCTGCACCGAGTCAGCGTCGGCCATTTTGTCCAACCGACCGCACACAAAACTCACCTCCTCCACGTTGCGCCACCCCCAAACCCCTACCGCGCCGCGTCCGTTGATGGTGATCCTTGGTGCACAGCAACTGTCACTCAATCCGCACATTGATTAGGGATCTCGGTACGTATACGATCAAACTAGACGGCTGAACTACCGACGCCCAACGCTTTCAGCGGATGCAAAACGGATCAACACAAAGAGAAAGAAAGAGAGAGAGAGAAAGAGAGAGAGAGAGAGAGAGAGAGAGAGAGAAAAGTGAAGAAATTCAAGCTCGTTCTCGCTCGCTTTGTCGTTGTGTTTCGCCCGGTTTTGAAAAAGGCCCAAGGCCCGGCCAACCAATCCGGACAGACACTGGCGACCCGTCAACCGATGTCCGATGTCCTGATGTCAACGCAAAATAAGCATATGAAGCAAAATTTAAATAAAATGGTATTCATCGGTGTTCGGTCGGCTGCGGTCGGCTGCGGTGCGTCGCATAAGGCAATGCGGCGACCCGATGAATCAAAATCCACCAAACAATCCACCATTCTTGGGCAGAGGGTTGCGCACAGCACTACCCCCGAGACAAACACACACACAGAGATACTCACACACGGCCTTTTTAGAGATCAAGCTCGATCAATCAGTTTCCGATCAAGGGAGACTAGTGCGGGGATGAAGTGTCTCGCTGATGCTGATCAGGCGGAGAATCTTTACTGCGGATGCCGGTTGCATCCCCAATACCATAAATGCGCACACTGCCCAAACTTTAACGAGCAATCCATGTGCGTGCGTGTGTGCGTGTGTGTGTGCGAACTCCACCCCCCGAGGGAAGGACCATATACTTTCTCTACCAGCAAGAGCCCACCCCGGCAAAGGGCCGATCGGGCCGTTTCGGCGGCAAAGAAATAAATACTGCGAACCCCCTTCCCCCCCCAGCCCCCTCGGCCCACCCGCTCGTACAGGGTGTCACAATTAAAATAAATGCACACACACAGAACTGCAGCGGGTTCCGGGATCGCTTTACGACGACGCTGCTGCTGCTAAGGAACGACGTATTTTAATTTCTGCTCCCGAAACGATATGCCCAGGGGGTCCCACTGGTGTGGGGCATCTCACAACGGTTCGCCGGTCGAATTCTTCACCACCTTCAGCATTCTAAGGCCGGCTGGTCTGCTGCTGCTACTGCCTTTGTACCATTTGCTGACCATTTTAATGTTCCATTGTTGCGTGGCGCATTTTCCCGGCCACCTTCTACAACGACGTCCGTCCATCACCGGCTTCCGGAGCTCTGGACGCTGGGAGCCGTGCAGCGTTATCAATGACACTGAGCCGAGCCGACAGCACGACTCGACCCATCAAAGTGCTGCCTTTGTGGCTTGCGCTGGGTGAGAAAGATTGGTGTTTGCATGGTTAATGAGCACGGGCGCAGTGCACACATCAATCTGCGGATGTGCACCCTTTTCGGTGGCTTTTCGTACCAACGTTCCCCACGGATAATGCAAGGTTGTCCTTCATGTTCACACCTTCCAGGCAGGTTGTTTTATATTATTAAATAATTATGTCCAAATAAATAAATGGAACAAAAGGTTTACTTTTCCCGAAACCCACACGTCTAAGAGAACGTGCACTTTGCGATTTAGTTTCACATTTCAACGGACGACGCAATGTAATGCATTTTTCCGATCATGCACATGGAACAATGTTTGTAGTTTCGTTTGCTGTTTATTAAATTTTTCTCACCTCACCTACGCCCATCCACGTCCGGCATTCGACGTTCATACCGACATCATAAACACGTTCATCGCATACCAACTCGCGCGAAAACCCCTTTTTTGGGCCCTCCCCTTCCTCCCTTGATCATCGATTCGGCCCGATCTGCTGCATTGGTTTCGAAGATCGCTATAAAAGGATGTTCTGTTTCGCCACAGCCACCAGAGCCACAACACAATGGACCGCAATGGAGTCAATCATAAAACGGTGAGCATATACACACAGTCCTGCATACATCGATGGACGGCAAACGATATGGGCACGCACGCCACGGCCACGAGATGCCATTACGATTACGATCCCTTGTGTGCCTGACCCGCGGGCCCGAACCGGCCCGCATCCGGTCCCGGCAGACCGTCCTGGAAGGTCTGCCGGATCGCACCGGTGATCGGTACGGCCAGATAAGCGCAGTAAGCTCCTGTTCGATATAGGAAATATTTAGAATGCTTCTTTCACACCTCGCGGACGGAAAAGGAAACGCGCGTCAACGCGCACCGAACGCTTATCGCGATCGGGAAACTCGCACCACCCACCCACCTTCCCTCGTCCACCTCTTCTGGCCAACCAACCTTCCCACTCGTTTGTCTACCCTTGAAAGAGAGAGAGAGAGAGAGAGAGGAAAAAGCGGGCTATCGGAAAAAAAGCGAACAGGATGGCACCATCCCGACGTGTCCGGATCCTGGATGGGATGGTGGAGAATGTGTTCGATGTGTCTCGCATTCGGAGAATCACGAACCGCGTGTGCCTTTGCTGGTTGCACTAAAAATTAAAATAATGTCTCCGTCGCGATCACGGTCTTGCGCGGTGGGCGATAGAGATTTCCTTCCTTTCCTGGCCAGACCAACGAAGGGGGAAGGAGGGAGGGGAGGAGGGGAAGGAGGATGGGAGGAAGGTCAGGTTTGGGTTTCCCGACTCGGTCACTTCCTTTTACAGCGGTGCCAACGGTGTGGAAGACAATGTAGCGGCGACCGATCGGGTTCGTCGCTTTACCGTCCGCTGCTGGCATAGAGCTCTTTTGATGAACTTTCACCCCATGTCGAATAGATGAGATGGAACTGCACCCTGTGAGTGTCGCGTACATCTTTACCATTTATTTCGTGCTGTGTACGAAATGGTGCGTCACTTCCATAACTTATTTCCAAAAAAAAAATTGGTTTAATCCGCATTTCGCCTTGTCGTGCCGTGTTTGGCAGCACCTTCCGATCGTACCCCTTTTTTGTGCGATGATCAACTGTTTCGATACACCAACTACCGAACATTCCATTCCAAGTGCCGTTTTTTGTTTTGCCATTGTCGGGTTCGCCGATTGTGGGCACATTGTTTCCTAATAAACTCTGCACCCGACTCGTTGCTCCTGACTCGCCCACCCCGTAAAAAGGAGGGGGATGATCGTGTAGGAAACTGGTGGCTGTGGCCGTGATTGCAGCATCCCGTTTGATTGACAGCAGCCCGACGAGCAGGCGCGTACGACAATGACGGCTAAGGCCCTTGGCGTGTCACTACGCACTACTTCGATGATGACGACGATGAGCGGAAGTCCACCATCAAATCCGGCATACGAAACAATACGAAATTACTGGCGAACGTCGCGCTTCTTGGGTCGGCGACGAAGCCAAGCAAGCTAACGAACGAACGAAGGAAAAACGGGCCCCCCCTGAAAAGACCGAAGCAAAAACCCCGAAAACCCCAAGCGGAAACCTAAACAAACGATCGGAATTTCAATTTACATCCAGCGAACACGCGAGCTCATTCCGCAAAAGCTGGTGGCCAACCGGCGAAACAAGTTTATTCGGCGTGCCAGCGAAACCACACGCAGCAGTGCGCAACACAATTTGCAACAGCAATTGAAATGGTTTGCCACATTGCCTTTTTTTTATTCCTTTGCGAACGTTTTGCAGGTACCATGGTGCTTGCTGCTGCTGGGCCGATTTTCGACGAAAAGAGTTAATTAGTGATTACGAGAGTGAGAGAGAGAGAACGGAAGGGACACACACATATTGGATGATTTTGCCCAACTTTCTTCAAATTGTCTGTCGAGAATAAAAACACTTCACTCCGGAGGGAGAAGACGAGCGATCACAGAACCAAGCATTAAGCAATGCTTTTCCCACTCCGAAAAAAACAAACCCCCCGTCCCCGAACGTCACACAAATCCCATCGGCCCAAGAAGATCGCTCCAGTGGAAGCACCAGAAAATGTCTCCAAAAATCCGACCAACCAACAGCAAAAGATACGATACGATGGGGACAACGCGATCACGACTTTGCTTGACGGGCTTGACACGATCTTCTTCTACGCGCGGGCGCTCGCATATATCCTCCACGGCAGCCCCACACCGGGAACGTTCTCGCCGAAAATGATGTGGAAAGGGGGAAGGCGAAAGGCAAACAGGGCAAAAATGTTTCCCCGAGGTCGTAACAGCTTTCGCCGCGCTTGACAGCTCGCCAAAATGCATCTCTGCAACACGGGAGGACGACGCTCGGGCGCTCTACCGCACGCATCCCGCGCGAACGAGCGAGCGCGCGCGCCCGATCGCATAACAAAAGAATTTTTTATCGCAAAAACATCTTCAATTGTTTCAATATCCTCCTTTGCCCATTTTCCAAGCCCATTCTTGCACATTTTGTGGGGGTTTTTTTTGTTTTATTTGGCTTTTTTCTTGCGTTCCGCTTTCTGCTAGCTGTTGGTCCGTTCGTCTTCACTTCCACCTTGAAATGCCAATGCCGGTGAAGAAGGAACCTTCCTTTTGTTTTACCCACGTACCCGAACTTACCCGATCCAATGCGTCCCTATCTGCGTGGTGCATGTGCTGGAGACAGGATGTACCGATCAACCCCGGGTACGGAAGAAGATCCACCACCACCACCGGTGGTACCACTGTTTGCCAGTGCCAGCCCCGTTGACAGGGATGTTTATTTAGTTTTGTCTGTTTTTTTTTCTTTCTTTCTTGCTTTTTCGGGCAGAAGGCAGGAGGTCAGCCCGGATCCGGAATTCGTCAACGTCTCGTCAGATGCCACGGCGAGCCCGCGGCGAGACGAGTGCCGAGCGAATGCTCATCAATCTTAGTTTTGATTTTTGCCAACTTTGCTTTGCCGTTCCGTCTGCGTTCCGGCGGGCCGTCTGTCAGTGTCAGTGTGTGGTTCTTTCTGTCCCTCTTTCTTTCCCTCTTTAGGGAGAGATCTTTTGCCGAACGCAACAAAACAAAAAACAAAGCTCCACACGAAAATGTCATTCGGCGAAGGTTTAGGTGGTGCGATTTTTGGATCTCGGGCCCCGAATCTCGGCGATCCAGGATCTTGGCAGGATCTTCTAGACATCGTACCACCAACAACAACAGCAACAACAACAAAAGCCACAAGCTTGGATTGGATGGATGCAGGTCTGGGAAGGCGCGAAATGGGTGAGACAACACCGGGTTAAAAATTGGAATAAAAATGAAAGAAATGTGCTTGTTTTGTCAACGAGCGCTCGATAACGAATAAACATGTTACGGAACGGTTTCGAACCGGGCCTAACTCCCGTTAGCCGGTCGCCCGTGATGGGGAGGGGGGGGGGCGGGTGTGTGGTTGGATCGATGGGCGATTTGACCATTGTTGTTACCTTCCTTCCTTTGCCACCCGAATTTTGTGGCGAGCACACACACACACACGGCTGCGGAAACTGTCAATCAAACTGACCGATCCGATCCGACTGTGCTTGCTGCTGATTGCTGTTGCGCGGACATGAAGTTTTAGTGGGAAATTGGGAAGCAGTTGAGAGGGAAGTGGGTGGTGGCACAAACGGACGGTGAGATGCATCCTGTTTTACACACTGTCTTTCACTGCTGTGGCGTGCATCTTCACAAAAGCAAGCGGGCAGATAAGTTTGCACAGAAAATGGACATTAGATTAAGTTCCTTTTATCCAAACATCCAGGAGGATCTATTATAGTTGGTGAATGTAACTTTTGTTATTTCCGAAGAATATTTTATTTGCACCACTCATATATCCAACTGGTACTATGTTCTTGCCTCAATACTAAATCCTCCCCTAGTGCAGCTGTAGCTTGTTTATGGAAAAGCCTTGGGCTAAAGATAATACCCCGCCAGTTCCTCTCCGGAGCTAAAGAACTTATCCATGAATAAATAAAAGCCCTTATCGGAGATTTAGCTCCAAGAGTAAATCCTTTCCTCCGTTGCAAACACACAAACTCTACCGTCTTAGGAACTAAAGCGAACCGGAAGCGCTTGATGTAGGATATGTTGCGAAACATGAAATATGAGTACCGTCCCAACCTCTTTATCCTTTTCCCCTTCCAACACCCTCCCCCCTCCCCTTCCCCTCCTCTTCTGCAAAATCCTCAAAACGGCAAAACAATCAACCAGCCGAAACCATAACCCAACCTGTCTCGCATTGTGACAAACTCATTGGCTCGGATTAATTGTTTCTGCAAAAGGACCGCTGGTAGCTTCTTGGCTTGGGCCTGTACCTTTTGCACAAGTGCTTTCCGGCTTCCGTTCGTGTGTGTGTGTGTGTGCTTGGGTGGTGGAATTGGGTGTATTTGCATGTTGCAACGATGCCTGCTGACTGGTATTACGAATTTCACCACCTCCCCCCACCCCGATGGTCCCGATGTCTTCCAAGAAGCCGATCCTGGGTTTGAAGCACCGAAAACGACCAAGTCAGTCGTTATGCAAACGAATCGGAATCGGAAAATCTTCATTCGCCATACATCGGAACCATGGATGGGATGGGATGGTTGCGTGCCACTGTGGGTGGTGAGACAATGTCGGAGCTGAAGCTCCTTTTGCATAAGCTGAAGAAATCCGACCGAGCCGGCATGTACAGTGGCCCGGTTACGGTTACAACTTCCTTCGGCAAACAAAGTTTAGCGGCAAAAGCAAACCCGACGGAATTTTGTGCTCGAGTGAAACACAATGCGCTTTACCGTTTACCCTGGTCGGCTGGTGGAATGCTACGCATTTCGACGATCCGAAGAACGTTGAGGCACACCAGGCTCAAGAATCATTGGGTGGAATCGTATTATACGTCATAATTGTATTAATTAATTCTTGGGCAAACTCGAACGCGCACCTTCTTGAAACTATCTATCAGTGCCACACTGCCATTCCGGCAAGACCATCTTCATCCGGAAGCGGGGCGATGTGAGTTCCTAACCTAACCGCTCAACATTTGCTATGAGCGGGCAGAAGGTATCGTTGCACATTATACTACACAACACAACGAATATCACTTGGAGGGAGTGTACAGTTGTATTTTATTTTAACATTTTATACCTTTTCTTGCTTAGTTTTAAGGTTAAGAAATTGTTAGAATCTCTGGAATTATTGTTGAAATCCTCATAAATTCTAGTTCCAATAAAATTGTTAATATTTTTATATAAATGTTTATATTTCAATTATCTAAACACTCTTCACATGCCTTCCACCTAAATAAGACATCCTTTCTTCAAAACCCAAACCCAGTATATTTGCATGCCATGCGCTTCCCAAGGCATCTCCGAGCCCAGCTACCATCATGCCGGATGCAGCAGAATGTGTAATCTGCGGATATGCCATCCGTACACGAC
Organism: Anopheles rivulorum; assembly: GCA_018908115.1. Lineage (NCBI taxonomy): Eukaryota > Metazoa > Arthropoda > Insecta > Diptera > Culicidae > Anopheles > Anopheles rivulorum. The sequence goes on from CM032178.1 coordinate 11,714,388, forward strand.
GACTTGCCATTGTTTTGTCCGCCCGGCCGAACTTTGAACTCGATTGCAGAGCTCTTAAGCGTGGGTGCATATCCGTTTCTGCTACACATTTGCCACAGTTGAGTTGTTTTGGCAAGGCATGGCATGAAGGTAAGTTTACCATCGGTGTCTGTTACCGACCCATAGATGGGTAAAGAAATCTCGCCCTGCCACTTTACAACAGTGAAGGAAGGATTACAACCAACCTTACCATTCAAATCTTGATCGATTTCTAGCGGGCTGCTCATATGGATGCTTTCCTTCTTGGAAGTTCCCTGTCATTCCGTTTGCTAGTGTGATTTATCGATCGCATCGGAATGCAAACAGAATAAGTCACCGACACTTACAAACGGCCATCCAACGGGCCATTACCATACCTTGAACACTCCCAACAAACATTGACTATTCATCGATCGATGCCTTTTTACACCGAAAGACACGTGTCCAGTGGCAGAATGGACATATGCGGTCCACCGCTACCGAGCTAATGTTTAATCAGCTCGCTAATGATGGACAATGGACAAACGCACTGTATGGGGCAGTTCCAGCGAACGACAATACCACAATACCCGAAAGATTGTCCCGAGATGGCCTGTCGCTTTAGCATGTCCCGGGAAGGTGTTACTTCCGTGGCGCTTCCCAGAAGTACTTCCACCAGGAGCAATTAACATTTCGGTCGTAAAAAAACACACCAACACCGGGCAATAAAAATGTGCCACGCAATGGCAACCCAACAAAACAAAACAAAACCAAAAGCTTCCCCTGTGCTGTGATAAAGATCTTCCCTTTTTGTACAAGATGTCCCGTGGCGTATGGTGCGTACGTAAAGATGACAACCCGGAGACAATGAATGAATTCGGGTTGGGCGGTTTCATACCTTCCACATAATCTAACGCTTGTTCTAGCCCTGCCCTTGCTTGCAGTTGCGTTTGTTCTTTTGTTGTTTCATACCTGCCAGCTGAAGAGTACTATTCTTCCAGTACCAGTAGATCCTGCGCACTGTTTGGTAAATTTATGGTTTGCTGACGTGCCACGTACCAGCGAGCGGAAACTACACTTGATCGCAGATAACGAACCCGAGACGACATTCTATGATCGTACCAGCACGCACTACCAGCGAACAAAACGAACGGAAAACAAATCACACCCTTTCATTGACTTATGAATGAAGGAATGCTACCGTTTAATGTTGGCTTCATTTGCAGTAAGCGAGACCAATAGAGTGATTTGAAGCATGTTTCGATGATACCAATTTTGGCCACTTCATGCAATGGGGGTTTTTTTTTCTTGTTCGTGTTTCTCCACTTCTTTCTGCCCAAGAACCAATTTGTATTTACCGAAACATTATCTTTTCTTCCTCACCTACACGCAGCGAAATTAAACCCTATTTCGCGGCACGGCAAAAATTTCCAACCTTGAACCCATCAAACTTCCCGTCCCTTCGTTTCCCCGGCCCGGTCACGCCACGCCGGTGCACCATCGCCGGCGTACCAGCGTGGGGCATAATAATAATCGTCATAAGCATCGCGTTTATCAACATTTATCATCTCCCAGACGCCTTTTGCTTGCCCGTCGGTCCAGTCGGTCGGTCTGGCCGATTTCTTTTTTCGATCGATTTTCATGCTCTTCTGCCTGATCGCCTGCTTGCGCCTGCTTGCGATGCGTTCGGCCCCCCCGTTGCAGATGCCGATCGGATCGCAGTTTTCGTCGTCGATCATGTTTTGCGTATCGCCAGAAGCCAGAACATAATTATCGACCGATCATTTCATACGATCAGGGTAGTTGGGCGGCGTACTAGCCGGTACCATGCATGCTTCTACATGTGTGTGTGTGTGTGTGCAAAATTGCGAAAAGAACCCCTCTCCTTCCTCTCTCCTCTCCCCTCTCATTCCTCGGGAAGGAACGGTGGGCGAAGCGGTGGTGCACTCATAAAGCATCGTGCCCGTTTCCGATCGATCGATTTTAATTAAAACATGTCTCACGGTGATTGGCGGTAGGTGTTCCGTAGGCGCTGCCGAATAGCCCCGAGATGGCACAGGGTATGTTTGCGACATTCCGCACCGTGCCGGATGCGGACCCGCGGTCATTATGTTACACCTTTGCTACGTTTGATGATAGCAATAATGGTTGTGATATTGGAACGCTTGTGCCAAACCCCCTAATGTAATGAATACGTTCAGCAGAGAGAGAAAGACAGAGAGAACGAAAGAAAGAGAGAGATAAAAAGACAAAGAAAGAGAGCAAACTCCTCTCTGTTTAGACACATTTATCTTCCAGCAATTAATGCGAAAACTGCATTCCAGAATTTGCTGTATAAAGCGAACTAACGGCAATGGGTCTTATTTTTAGAAGATATAAATAATATGCTTCATGTTGTTTGATCGATGTCAAAGACGAATTGATACCAGTTTCATTTATGGAACAATCAACATACATATCGCTTAATAACGACCTTGCTCTTATTCCGATCAAATAGCATAGTTGTTAAAGGCCCATCTTAGCAACAGTCACTAAATAGGTTCAAAGCTCATCTTGAAAATCAAATTTTTATTTTCGATCCAAATCATACTCGATGAAGGCTTTTTAATAAAGAGTTTAAATGAGAAAAGAAGACCGAAAGCCTATCTTTACTTGTTCTAAAATCTAATACAAAAAAAAACACTGAAATTATTCAAATATTCGTTCAAAAGGAAACAACTAGTTAAACGGTTTAAAGGCCTCAATCCAACCAAAAATGCTATCACTTAAATTTTAAACAAACCTTATCTTACATTTATCTTTCATCTCAACAGATAAGGATTAATATTCATTACGGGTGGAGTCAGAAAAGAAAATCGCCAGGAAAAAGAACCCATGAACCGCGCCGGCCCATCCCGTGGACGGGCCACGGAGACAGTTAATTTGTAGCATATGCATTGCACAATTAACATAAACATAGTGTACACACACACACACTCTTGTTGCCCACCTAGAAGGACAGAAGCTCACTGGCGAACCCGGTCTGTTTGATTGATTCCCTTGCTGCGGTTTTGCATTTCATCACCTTCCAGTGGGGGCCGGATGGTTTCTGGTCCCGGTGTAAAGCAACAATCAATCAATCCGATCCTTGAATGCCGACTGCCTTGCCTCACCGTTCGGGCCGTTTTCGGGCTCGGGCACAGCAAATATTTAAATCCGTACCGCACCGTACTCCGAGAGCGCTCTTGATGCGCCCGGAGTGTGGTACGGTGCGCGACGCTTGATTATTCATTTGTCCCGTCCGGAAGATGAATATTTCACGCCCTCCGACACTCCGGGACACACCGGGACACAGCTACCCCTCCCCCTCCCCCCCTCCTAAATCCACAGAGCAACCCCTTCGCGTTAATCGGCGCCCGATCCCAATCGATCATGTCCGAAAGGCTCATCGCGCATTAGGCAAACGGTTTCAGAAGATCTGTTAATTTGCGCCACCGTTCCACCGAGCGGGTGGCTGTGCTGTGTTTTCTTTCTCCTTATCTCTCTTTTCTTCCCTTTCCCTCTATCTCTCTCTTTTCTCCCAGCCTTTTTATAGCTCCCCACACGATCGCTCGATTCGCTCCGTCGCTTGCGTTAGTGTTTCGAGGAACAAATTTATTGATTAACCCCTTAAGGCGCTCGCAGCCGCCGGGACTCAATTATTCCCATTTGAGGGTAATGGGGGGGGGGGAGGAGATTCGAGACCGATTGATCGAAGGCGCTCGTCGGCACGGCCGAATAATCGAATCATATAAAAGTATGTTAATCACTTATGCATAATGTATCCCACATTCGGTCGAAGAGGAAGAGGAATGTTCCCCCTAACAATCGGGTGAACCGGGGGGAAAAAAGGGAAGAAAGAGCGATCGTACCAGTGGGTTTGGGTCGGATCAGCAGGGGCACAACAAAAACGGTAGCAAAATATTTTAAACGATTGCTTTTTTTTTACTCTAAAGCGTATCATTTCGACATGAGCCGCTTGTTTCATCTCATGCGCGCACTGTTCTCGCTCACCGTTTTGTGTGTTACCAATCGGATCCATCCAGCACCCGCCCTGGCTGTTCATGTTATGCACAGAACGTTCCATTATTTATACCACCGGTTGAGCGTTACCACCGGAACGCATTATTTTAAAATATTTATTAGGACCAATTGGGGCGGTTCTGTACGACGGAAAGGACACTGCTTTGTCACCATTTCGTGGGCATCCATTTCTCTTTTTCCAACTTGCGTGGATGTGTATGAGTGTTGAGCTACCAAATGTCTGCTTGTACGGTTCACCTTCCAACGATGAACCTTATTTAACCTAGTCCTGATGCATGCGTAATGTGCAATAGATCAATTCGTTTGGGGACTGCTTAATGTTATGTCAACACTTCCAACCGTAGGAACAACATTTTTATTTATGTGTAAGGCTGCCCGGCTGCCTTTGCCGGTCCTATGCCGACAAGCCTGTCCGCTGACTGATGTCCTCTGTGCCAAACGGATCGGCACTGATCCGCCAGTTGATGGTTGCGTTTGAATATAATTACGCTCGTTTGCGTTTTTCTGTGAGGTTGAAGAAGAAAAACCATCGAAATGTGTCCTCTTTTTGATAGATTTAATTGTTGAAATTACATTTTGAATACAATTTATCGATCCTGGAACGTGAGAGAAAGATAAGGAGATAAACTTTATTAAAGCAATTATTTAATTTTCTATCAGCATCACAACAGACGACGAACCCCAAATTGAACAATGAGCAATAAGTATTAATGAAAACTTTTTGTGTACAATTTGTCAAATAAAAGCAATTATAGTAAATATCCTCACCGCAGATGTTGCTTCTGTCCATTCTAGAAAACAATACTGTACGGGTTCAATAATCAATTCCAGCGAATCGGTCCTTAGACAAAAAAAGGGGTTAAAGCAGGACACGTGGCTTACATTACCAGAACGGGTGTACGTATTTCTTTTTCCCCTGCCCGGGTTTTTGTGTCGTCCTTATAAACACCTTCCAAGAAGGTGACACGCCTACTGATATGCATTTTTTGTGAGAAGAAACATGTCTCATGAAACACTCGAACGTTTAGCGATATATCACGTTTTCCAACTGGCGCGCTACACGCATCCTTTCCAAACCGAACCGTGCACACTACGCACCGCATACGCATTAATCAACATTCTGATGTACTGGACGGTATGATGATCATACCCCAGCAAATCATCCACCCAAAAATACCCGGAAGATTACTGGGAACGTTACAGCTGTAACTCGGCAGTGTCTCAGTAGATCAGTACATTAGTACTTTATCTTGTTTTAGGACATTTTGCGAGATTTTTAAGAAGGACCATGAGATAATAAGCTCTGGGAAACAAGAGCTGACTTGCTCCAAAATGAACTCTTATACCAAGCAAACATTTAACAAACCTTCTCATAAGATTTGCTTGAGTAGCTTTCCTTTTATCTCAAAAAACGCCACCAACATTGGAAGCGTTGGTGCTCATCTGATAATGTTAAATGTGACAAAATGGTAGCACTTCGTCCATGGGACGAACCGTACCAGGAAAAAAACATCCAGCTCACAATCTCTCTCTCACTCTCTCATTCTTATTTCGTCTGTATATAGCCTGTCCCGACTATCGATATCACCATCTACCGTGCAGAATGTGCGTGCAAAGCCAGCGCACAATTAAGTCCCGGGCCTCGCTCGGCTTTGAAGCCGTAAGCAGCTCACTGGTGCAGATTTACGCAAAAGGCTCACAAACGAACGCCCGGACCCAGGCTCTTCTCGGCACGGTTCTGGTTTCGACCCAGCCCGACACACACACACACCCGTAATGTCAAGAATGTAGCTAAATATGTAGATAAATGTCACTGGCAGAAAGAAGCGTTTAATCAAAATTCATCATCTTCCCACTGCGGACTCGCGCGCTTCCTCCCGGCTTAATGGTTGGCGACCGGTGCCGGTGGTACGTGGTACACCGGTTATTTTACTTTATCCACGCTGTGCATCATTATTGCACGGAGCAAAAGATGATGACGAGGACGGCGGCCATTCAGCGTTGTCGGGTGGCACGTAGAGGCGAAACGAGATGCTAAGGACACTGCCGGCGGGCGGACATCTCCGATCGGCCGCCGGGGGATGGGACAAAATGTTACGGGGAGCCCTCGTTATGCTCTCGTTTGCCAATTGGTCCCGATCCCGGTACATCCCGGGGCCTGCCGGATTTGCTGGCCACACCGGTACGAGTACGATGATAGGCCGAGCGCGATATGCTAATGCCCCGGCTGCTACTGTTTGTGCTACAATCTGGCGGCGCAATCCCACCCCATCCAAACCCATTCCCTCTCTCCTTCCTTTGTTGGGTTGTTGTCACATGGTGGGAGGGTAAGGTTAAGATTCACGTTCTTCTTGTGCCTTTGCTGTTTTTACTCATTCAACGCTGTGCGGTGCGCAAAGCAAACCACAAGAACGACCACAAACGGCTTCACCTTATATCGCTTGAGAGTTGTGGCTGGAACACTCTCGGTGCACTGCCTCACTGCAATCCTTCTTGCAGCATGCCTTTAGCGTCATTTATCATCCGGTTTTTTTGTTGCTGTTTCTGCCCGCGCTGGTAAGATTCTGGAGCGGATAGTCTGCGTGTCTGCGTGGTTTTGGCGATTGAGGCTTTGCGCAGCCGAGATTGATGCAGTTCTCGTCTCCCCCACACACACACACACCTGACGCTTGTTCGGTGTATGCAACCGGGCACCGTTTGCGGGCCACTGCAATCTACTCAATGAATCGAAGTAAACACACCTTTCGACGATAGCGATCATGGAACGGTAGCCAGTTAACGAGATGAAGATTTCGCATTTAATGTTTTTTTTTTATTTATAGATAAACGTAATTTTGCTTGGCTTAAGGAAGAAAAATTGCATATTGTTTTGCGGAAAACATTACGCGAGGTTTTTGGAGAACTCAAACAGCGCTTTATGTTTTGGAGTGGAAGTTAACTTCATTTCTCTTACTTACTCTCATGTAACAGTAGACTACAAATTTCATTGGATGATCGTGAGCGAGTTTTGGATGCGTGAAGTAAATAGAATCTAACTAACCTTCATATAACAGCTATACTTTAACTAAAACTGAGCAAGATAAATAAAGAATTGTGAAGAAAACGATGTCATAGACCACAAATTGCTTGCTATAATTGCATATCTGGCGCTATGCCTTGACCAGCTGCAGGGGTCCTCAGTTCATCAACGCCGATACTCCATCACAGTTTGAACCTGCCACACCTCTTCTGTCCATATGGACGACCTACAAATTTTAAGGCCAGTCCACCGGTGACTGGCGAGTCTAATTCGTTGCACGATAATGAGTTATCTTATCTCTTCCAATATCCTTCCACACAATAAAGGGTCAAAAATCAAAAAAGATTCATCAGTTATGGACAAAGTTGAATTTGAAGACATTTCGGACGACTTCCTGTGCTATCCCGCAATTGCTAGATAGAAAAATCATAACATATCTCTCTACATAAACTATAGATCAGTTGAATCATTTAGGACTGGAATGTAAGGATGCGCTAAGTGTCAATATTCTTAAAAATCTTGTTTTCTTTGCAAATTGTCTAGTAGCATAAAAGAAGTGCTGAAATTGATACTTTGCATGTCTATATAAAGGATTATTATTATGAAGAAATATTAATATAGCAAGAATTATTATTAATGTCCACAAAACATAGAGTCTCAACTACAAAAATGGCATAGTTAGTTCTACGATTATGAAAAGGCATTGCAAAAAAGGAATTAAATAAGCCAAAGTGAACCAGGAATAGGAGATACTAATAGGAGTTACTGTACTTAACTGCTTACAATATTCTATTGAACAGGAACAACTCCACCAGAAATTTGAAGATTAAATTGTTCCGTAAATAAATTGTGTGACACTTAGGCATTCTTATGATTTCTGCACCATTTGATACGGTTACAAGCTTTAATGCACACATTATGCTTTACCGTACAATCTCCCTTTTGTGGCGGGCAACCTATCCTGCCAACCATCCAATGGAGCAGCGATACAACATAATTAAAATCAAAAAGCTTCGTGTTAATTACCCGCTATCATTCAGCACCGATCCAACCCGTTCACTGACCGGGCCTAACGTTCAGCAAGCGGAGTGCGCTTCTCATTTGCGAACACTCCTTGCGAACAGAGTGGAATCCCAATGCCCGGCAAGATCTCCAACATGATGAGCGTACTAAAGGGCATCCCATCCGATACTGCCTTCCGCGGCCATTGGCCGTCACGAACGATGTGGATCCGATACGACAAATCTAATGAGTTTGTGGCCTTCGGGGGTTTGCGGGGAGGGGAGGGGGGGGGGAGGCTGTGTATATAAGTATATGTGAAAATTGCGCCTGGTGGTGACCGCGCTAATGGAAGCGACAACCGAAATCACGCTTCCCGGCACGACCTTGCGACCGAACGATCGCAAAACCGCAACCGCGCGGTACAAAACAGTGCCCTGTGTGCCTGGGAAGTAAAATCTGATAAATTACCAAACCATCCTCCCTCCCCGGCTAAACCCCCTGCCCCACCACCCTGGCCACATCACGCGGGACGTCGTACCAAAGGCATGGTCTGACCGATTCACCGAAATGCACCCCGTGCAAATCATCGGGAAACATCTTAATTTCCGAACTGACCAAAATGCTCGAACACACACACACACCCGGGGGACACCCTCCCCCCCCCCCCTGCGGGGTAAGAGCATAACACCGTTTGTCGCCGTCGTTGTCGTGTTGTGCCAATGTCGCGTCGATCAGCGCGAGATGATCAGCGTAAATGCGGTGCGCACGCGCGAATCCGGGGACCCGTTTGCGGCATTAAAGCGCAGGCTCGACGATCGGTCGGTTTGCCGGGACCAACCGGGCCATACACAATCCATCCCCCGTTCCAGAACGCCGTAATGAGCTGGAACAGTTTCGTGTAATTAGTACTACTTACGGTTTGCGCCTGTTTGGCCGTGGTGCGCTTTTCACCTTGGAACATGGGTTCACCACTGGAGCCTCTTTTGGGCACACGGAAATGGGCAAAAGGAGGAAGGCGCCTTATCCTTACTGCCACTGGGACGCTTATCTGTTAATTGAATTGTCTCCCCGGATGGGCATAACCACGCTAAATAATAGAGAGAGTGTTGCTTTACTAAAGAATTTTTGAAAGAACACTTCCAATGCCTTTGTTGGGAAGTGTCGTCTACAGTGTCCTATTCCTATTACCCAAAACAAGCAACCATAAACAGAGATGTGTGCCTGTTTGTTTGTAACCGACATTAGGCTGGTCAGTTTTTCAGTAAACTCAAAGACCAACTTTGCTTTTCCCCCAAACCCCTTATGGGTGGATACGGATCCCGGTCTTATCCACACGCCCGAATACCTTGACGGAATCTTCCCCCGAAGCAGCCGTGGAAAGTCGTGACCAAGAGAAGAAGAAACCCCTCCCCCCCAACGAACCAACCCTATAAGCAGCTCGTTTTGTCTCCCTTGACATAACTTTTCCGTGTTCCAAACCCCCCCCCCCCCCCATCCTTTTCCCTTCCACCATTCCCATTCCTCTTTTTCAATGGTCCACCCCAAATGGTAAGTAGTAGTAGCTGGCCTGGCGACGCCTAAACGCATTCGCATTGCAGCAGCAGCGGAATCGATCCATTTCGTTTCATCATTACCAAACGGGACGGAAACTGCAGATCGCACCAAAAAGCAATACAAACCACCAGAACAGAGCGACCGGGCGACAGACAAAATCGACCCAACACGAGAGGGTACTTTTGTGGTCGTTTCCCAAAACCAAAAAAAAACAAACAAAACCTATCTGTAGCTCGGGATTTCCCTGCAACGCGCCACGTATCGTCCGGCGGCAGCCATTGGCGGCGACCGATCGGCCGTAAGGACGCGCCAGCCGGACAATCGTATTCATATTTGGATACTTGTCGACTATTATAAATGTGCTACCGGTATTTCTGTTGCGGTTGCGGGTCACACTGCGATAATGTGCACGAAATAGCACTGCGTGACCGTGCCGTGGGTATCCACCCCCTCCCCTCCTCCCCCCTACCCCATCCTATAAAGGGGTCACCGCAAGAAGGTAAACGCAATCCGTGGTGAAGCCACGAGCGTGAGCCCCCACCCGGGTTTTGGACACAAAGGGTCGTGGCCGGGTTACACTTTATTGTGCTTGACCACCCGACAACGAACCAGCGATGGGGCAGGCCGGTTGTTTTTTTTTATTGCAATTGTCATCCGCCAGCCAGTAGTAGCGATCCACATTTGTTTCTGTTTTGCTTCTTTTGCGATGCGTACACTCCTTCGGTGTCTTTCCTTTTGCTACTTTGGCGTTCTCTTTTGCGTGGTCTATTGATAATGGGAAATTGGTCCGTTTTCTACAGTGTTTTGCTAACTATTTGCACACTGTTTCGTTCACTTTTGCTTGTCGTAATCCTTTAATTTTTTTTTGTTTTTTCTTCGAATTGTTGTCTTTTCTTACTTTAATTTAAGCTTTTATTATTTTTATTATGATTTAAACATATTTTTTTATGTTTTAAAATACACTTACATATTGTTAGACATTTTTTTCATATGTTATTTGAATTTTTTATGATATGGAATATTGCTTCAATCTTTCGCAATACTCCCGCAGTAGATGCGATACAAGCATTGTCATCACACACACGTTCAACCCAATGCACCTCCCCCCCCCCCTCCTCCTCCCACCCTCCCGGAAACGGTTTTTGGGTCTGATGTTTGGGTCTGAAGGGCACCGGGCGATCTTTCTCGCGCGATTCCTTTCCAACCACCGCTCGAAATGACCGAAAACAATCAATACATACCACGGGAGCAGAACTGCGGCGCAGCAGCAAGGAAATAATCGTAGCAATTGTTTCGCTGCTACCGAATTACAATATCATGTGTTTTATGTCGTTCGTGGCGTTCGTTCTGCTCGTGTCGCTCGTTCTTCCCCGTAAGCGCAGCATAATGCACCTAATATTCACCACCATGCTACGTGCACGCAGGCGACGAACGGACAATGTTTAATTCTTATTTGGATTTCGTGCGCCCGTGTTGCATGTTGTTTTTTTTTCTGAGTTGGTTCGCTCGTTCGCTTGTTGTTTGCCCGGCCAAAATCAGAAAGCCACCACGGGTAGCAGCAAGCGTATGCTAGTTGCCGCATTACTAGTAAGGTTTAAATATGATAGTTACGAGCAGCCGCTCGCTGGCTGGAAGTCATGATCTGGGGCTGTGCAATGCACGGCCGAGTGAGCACACTGCACGATTGATCTCAAAAAATCACACGTCGTTAAGAACTGGCAACGGACCCCGGCGAACCCCGTTTGGTGCGGAGGTTAATGGGGAAAAGGTCAACCGGTTTTTTGGCGAGTGAGATTATTTTTGTTTTTATGCCGGATGGCACGAACTGCACGAAATGTGTGTACACTTAGCGAAAGTGTAAACGGGCGTTGGGGGAGGAGGAAGGTGAAGGGGGTCTTGAACCGGGGAGTGATTAAACATGGGCTTTGCTAGTTCGATCGGCTGCTTAACTGATTATCGGTTTCAAGTTTCCCACAAAGCAGATTGATCTGATGATTAAGCGCTTACACCTGGTTTTAACGAAGATAAATTGTTTTTAATGTTTACTCTATTGTAATTTACACTTCGTTTTACTTTTGCAAAGAGAAAAAGCCTGTATGCTGCTTACAAAACAGCTTGCTAAGATCCCAATCCCTAATATAACACCAGGAAAAGCATGTAATTGAAGCATGGACTTTGATATTAAAGAAATAAAATCAATGCTCCAACCCTGCCCAACGGATTTAACGAAAAACTTTGCCTTCGACGCTAGCGCCATCTACATGTCAAACGCTATAACTAGCTACCGCCATCTGGCTTGTACCTTGCTTGCTTCGGATGGTATGCAATCCGCAATACACTCGGTTTGAAGTGATTTCTTTATCTCTTTTCGTCCCTGGTATGTGATAAAACACATGGAAAAGCAATTAAAAAAACTCATCAATTTTTTTACTTATTATAATTTAATCAAAACAAAAATGATAGATTATCGGTAGCACAAAGCAAAATATCTATAAAAAAAACCTGTTCCTTCATTAAAAAAAATGGCGCGAAACAACAAACAAACCCCCTCCTTCGCAACGCAAGTACAAAACCCTTCAAGGTACGCGTAAGCAAGCACACAAACACACTGGACAAACTGCAACACCACTGTGCCACTGTTGCTATGGGTTGTTGATCAAAGGAAGCATAAACAGTTTACAAACAACAAAACATCGATGCAAAATGAATTGAAAATCGCCTACCCAACACAGTAAGCGAGCGTGGTTAGTCAAGCCAGCAGGTTAGCCGTAGAATTCCTAAAGTTGTTCGGTGTGCTTTTGCCATTACAGCAAATGTGCGGATTTTTCAAATACTCGCTAATAAATCTGCCCCGAAGTCTGCTTTAAAAGTGAACCAAAATTGAGTGAAATCTCTCGCAGTGAAGTATTTCCCAATCCTTCAGGTACTTCCTAGACACCGCGGTACACCAGGCAAGCAAACGAATGTTGGAGGTGTTCATTTACGTGCAATAGTGGTTTCCTTCGTATTTAGCTGTTTCAATCGTGTGAAGAAAGTTTGCCAAGTAATTTGCATGTGCCCCACGACACGACATTTTGCATTCGAGTTTCAAGTGTAAAAATTATTTATTGCTACCACCCCCCCCAAAGGGCTGCTACCCACAGGGATCCGCCAAAAAAGGGGCATATGCTCTTGTTTGTGTCTAGTTTTTAATCGTGTGCTTTTTCCTTTACAATACTGTGCATTCGTTTCGTCACCCGGCCTGCTACGTTTCGGTTGCGATGAGTTGAAACATTTCAACAGCTCAGCAGTAATGTGTTGTGCATTTGTACCTTCCCGTTCGTTCTTCCTTTCGACAGTGAATTTTGACCCTGGCCGAACACAAAGGAAGCGGAAACTATAACACGTTGAGCCATCGGCAAGTTGTGAATCGTAGCGTTCTTCCATGTGCCTTTCTTTACCGTCGCGTACCGCGTTTGAGGTGAGAAACTTTGGTGTCAACTATTTCCCTTGCGAGCGGGTCGAAAGGGTCGAGAAAAAGGAAAGCAGAAAGCAAACACAAAAACAACAACAACCTACCGTACCGCGTGAAACCGCGTTAAAACGTGACCATGCCAACGTGTCCCGCGCCCCTGGTGGCGCAGAAAAAATGTGGCCCACCGAGCGGCATTGGCAAGCAGGAGGTAACGCAACTGCTCGAACCAAACTTTCCCGAACATCATCATCACCATCATCAACATCATGGGCACCATCACGGTAGTGCTGGTGCGTCGAACGTGTCCAAGCAGGATGGCAAATGGGCGAAGAACGGGCGTACCCAGCCGCAACAGCAGCAACCACCACAGCGCAACATTTACACGTGGATCAGTGCACCACGTGCCATCTACAACAACAAAAGACTGATGCGAATGAGCAGCGATCGGAAAGGGTAAGTGTTGCTCTCTAGAATCTTTGGATTAAAGAAGGTTTGACTGCTTGTCGTTGTTTCTGTCCAATGAATTCACTGGTTAAGTTGTCAGGTGTCATATGAATGACGTGACCAGTACACCAAAAATTGGGAAGTCTAATTCTAATTACAATGAAGCTGACCGTTTCCCTCTCAAAAGTGCCCAAAAGATGGCGCAAGTGAATGCTGAGACAGTAAAGGATACATACTGACGAACTCCAGAGTAGCTTCGTAGGCCTTAGCCATTGTCTGGGGATAGGCACTATTCTTCGTATCAATGCGTTTCGGATGTCGCCACTTAGGTTGTGTTCCAAAGTTACAATCGTACCAAGACAACAGAATACCTCAATTACCTCGAGATCGAGATGTTCCCCAAAATCTATTATTGTGTAGTGAATATCTGGTCAGACACTACGGAATTCTTTAGTTTCCGGCTACTCTTTTACCTAAATGCCTTAAGTCGATTTTGAAGTATTTGGAGATATATCTTTCAGATGATATTCAACACCGTAATACCCGAAAATTGCTTCAATTATGGGTTATTTCTCTACGCGATAATGTGACCGATAACAAGACATCGATAAGCTATCCCACTCATCAGTAATAGTTTAATGGATGCGTATTGCTTCATCAATATCTGATCTCTTGTTGTACCAACGCCCACGGATGACTTCACCAAGTTTCGACAATGTTGGGTCTCCTCAGTATATCCTATCGAACCCCTCAAAAACCTCATCCTTATCAGGTCAAAACCTGATCCTTATTCAAGAAGTCACATTCAAATGTTTGGCACTCCACGAAACGCCTATAAATTTGCTCCAGCATTCCAAAACATATACTAAAACCACAAATTTATCAAAACTGATTCAAAGGAACGGTGTTGTCGAACTTACCAGCACAATCGAGCTGGATAACCGTCAACCGTCCGTGGCACAGGCAGTCAATAATTCATTGCGCACAAAAATTACCCCAAACTAATTACGGTTACACCAATAAAAGAGGCATAAATTAAATGCGTACAATGACCCAACGGGGTGGAATCTGAAATGGTGTACATGTACGGTTACATCTTCGATCTAATAATGGTTTAGTATTTCGTGAGTCGCTGACGACCATTTTTTGTCGTCGTGTTTCTCCATTACTCTCCAACAAACCAACATCCGTTGGACAGTTGGACAGTCACGATGTGGAGCTATACTTTCACGGTATCATAAATGTACGAATGCTTCCTCAAATAGCCGCTGTCCAACAATAGCACGCAGGAAATAGCCGACATTCGGAGCGAAAATGTCACCCATCCACGTATGCAACCACGAATGTATGTCACATACCAGGGATTGTTTTTTTCTTTTCTTGCGAATGGTCATTAGAATGTAACCTTTCACGGTTAAAAATTGCACCACTTTCAAGACCTCGGACGACGGTACGGTACTAGACCGGACCTGGGACCTAATTCTTGCGACGGAACACAATTTTGCACAGCACAATACGCTACGTTGCGCCTATTCTCGGTCGGTTGAAAAATGTCACCACCACCAAGCCGGAAGGGCAACATTTGTAAAGCAAACACGCGGATTTTACTGAACAACGCCGGTGTTGTCCGTGCCCCTGAAAAGTTGCCCACAGCTCGGTCACAAATTGTCGACTCGGGTCGAGGTTGGCACCGGTACGCTCGCTCGCTGGTGTGGTTCCTGCAATGGGTCACTTCCGGTTGCATTCGATCACATCCAACGGCCAACGGTGCGCCATTTTGCAACGTGTTTGCAAAACAGTGTAGAGAACACATTGTAAGTGTTCGATCGGATCGATAGAAAATCTTCAATTCTTTAACTTCTCGCTTAATACATCAATCTAACCGTAGAAATAAAAAAACACGTGGAGCTATAATTCTAACGAAACATTCCTCCCCAAAAAGCACCACCATGCCATTTGGGTGGTGGGTGGCTAAATTGATGGAAGAGCGATGTAAAAATAACATCACACCATCACGCACCATACCGAAACGTTACATGATACAGAACCAGAGCACATCATCGCCCTTCCAGTACCGGCGACCGGTCAGCCGGACCAATATCCCAGCCGTTGTGTCCCCTTGAAGGTCAAGGGTTTATTCCACCAGCCAGTGCCAGTGCGTTACTGTGCGGTACGGCGAAATCTGTGGTGCCAGGTGAGGTGCCAGAGTTCAAAGGACTTGCTTAGGAGGCAGGCAGTCAGGAAAAGTCACTCTCACTCTCGCGTCTCATTATCGATAGGCGGACGCAGACTTCCAACTGGTATTGGAAGGCGCCATGTTTAGCGGATGAATCATACGCTCAACCCACGCGTCAGCGGTCATTTGCGGTCATCTTAGACATTTACCCGACACCGGAGTTAAATGACCTCACGACCACTAGCCGGTTAGCCGGCCCGTATGTCTAACCTTGAAATTAATGATATCCTGTCGTGAGATAAAAATGAAAAGAAANCAGTGAATTTTGACCCTGGCCGAACACAAAGGAAGCGGAAACTATAACACGTTGAGCCATCGGCAAGTTGTGAATCGTAGCGTTCTTCCATGTGCCTTTCTTTACCGTCGCGTACCGCGTTTGAGGTGAGAAACTTTGGTGTCAACTATTTCCCGTGCGCGCGGGTCGAAAGGGTCGAGAAAAAGGAAAGCGGAAAGCAAACACAAAAACAACAACAACAACAACCTACCGTACCGCGTGAAACCGCGTTAAAACGTGACCATGCCAACGTGTCCCGCGCCCCTGGTGGCGCAGAAAAAATGTGGCCCACCGAGCGGCATTGGCAAGCAGGAGGTAACGCAACTGCTCGAACCAAACTTTCCCGAACATCATCATCACCATCATCAACATCAACATCATGGGCACCATCAAGTTGGTGCTGGTGCGTCAAACGTGTCCAAGCAGGATGGCACATGGGCGAAGAACGGGCGTACCCAGCCGCAACAGCAGCAACCACCACAGCGCAACATTTACACGTGGATCAGTGCACCACGTGCCATCTACAACAACAAAAGACTGATGCGAATGAGCAGCGATCGGAAAGTGTAAGTGTTGCTCTCTAGAATCTTTGGATTAAAGAAGGTTTGACTGCTTGTCTTTGTTTCTGTCCAATGAATTCACTGGTTAAGTTGTCAGGTGTCATATGAATGACGTGACCAGCACCTACCTAAAATTGGGAAGTCTAATTCGTTACAATGTTGCTGACCATTTCCCTCTCAAAAGTGACCAAGAGATGGCGCAAGTGAATAGTAGTCAAGATAGTGAAGGATCCATACTGACGACCTTCAGAGTAGCTTCGTATCCTTCAGGCCTTTGCCATTGTCTGGGGATAGGTACAATTCCTCGTACCAATGCGATTCGGATGTCGCCACTTAGGTTGCATTCCAAAGTTACAATCATACGAAGGTAACAGAACACCTCAAATCCCTCGAGATCGAGATCTTCCCCAAAATCTATTATTGTGTAGTGAATATCTGGTCAGACACTACGGAATTCTTCAGTTTCCTGCTACTCTTTTACCTAAATGCCTTAAGTCGATCTTGAAGTATTTGGAGATATATCTTTCAGATGATATTCAACACCGTAATACCCGACAATTGCTGCAATTATCGCTTATTTCTCTTCGCGTATTTGTGACCGATAACAAGACATCGATAAGCTATCCCACACATCAGTAATAGTTTAATGGATGCGTGTTGCTTCATCAATATCTGATCTCTTGTTGTACCAACGCCCACGGATGACTTCACCAAGTTTCGACAATGTTGGGTCTCCTCAGTATATCCTATCGAACCCCTCAAAAACCTCATCCTTATCAGGTCAAAACCTGATCCTTATTCAAGAAGTCACATTCAAATGTTTGGCACTCCACAAAACGCCTATAAATTTGCTCCAGCATTCCAAAACATATACTAAAATCACAAATCTATCAAAACTGATTCAAAGGAACGGTGCTGTCGAACTTACCAGCACAATCGAGCTGGATAACCGTCAACCGTCCGTGGCACAGGCAGTCAATAATTCATTGCGCACAAAAATTACCCCAAACTAATTACGGTTACACCAATAAAAGAGGCATAAATTAAATGCGTACAATGACCCAACGGGGTGGAATCTGAAATGGTGTACATGTACGGTTACATCTTCGATCTAATAATGGTTTAGTATTTCGTGAGCCACTGACGACCATTTTTTTTGTCGTCGTGTTTTTCCATTACTCTCCAACAAACCAACATCCGTTGGACGGTTGGACAGTCACGATGTGGAGCTACTTTCACGGTACCATAAATGTACGAATGCTTCCTCAAATAGCCGCTGTCCAACAATAGCACGCAGGAAATAGCCGACATTCGGAGCGAAAATGTCACCCATCCACGTATGCAACCACGAATGTATGTCACATACCAGGGATTGTTTTTTTCTTTTCTTGCGAATGGTCATTAGAATGTAACCTTTCACGGTTAAAAATTGCACCACTTTCAAGACCTCGGACGACGGTACGGTACTAGACCGGACCTGGGACCTAATTCTTGCGACGGAACACAATTTTGCACAGCACAATACGCTACGTTGCGCCTATTCTCGGTCGGTTGAAAAATGTCACCACCACCAAGCCGGAAGGGCAACATTTGTAAAGCAAACACGCGGATTTCACTGAACAACGCCGGTGTTGTCCGTGCCCCTGAAAAGTTGCCCACAGCTCGGTCACAAATTGTCGACTCTGGTCGAGGTTGGCACCGGTACGCTCGCTCGCTGGTGTGGTTCCTGCAATGGGTCACTTCCGGTTGCATTCGATCACATCCAACGGCCAACGGTGCGCCATTTTGCAACGTGTTTGTAAAACAGTGTAGAGAACACATTGTAAGTGTTCGATCGGATCGATAGAAAATCTTCTATTCTATAAGATGTTTTAACTTCTCGCTTAATACATCAATCTAACTCAATTCTCAATTCAAATCTCAATTCTAACGAAACATTCCACCCCAAAAAGCACCACCATGTCATTTGGGTGGTGGGTGGCTAAATTGATGGGAGAGCGATGTAAAAATAACATCACTCCATCACGCACCATACCGAAACGTTACATGATACAGAGCCAGAGCACATCATCGCCCTTCCAGTACCGGCGACCGGTCAGCCGGACCAATATCCCAGCAGTTGTGTCCCCTTGAAGGTCAAGGGTTTATTCCACCAGCCAGTGCCAGTGCGTTACTGTGCGGTACGGCGAAATCTGTGGTCCCAGGTGAGGTGCCAGAGTTCAAAGGACTTGCTTAGGAGGCAGGCAGTCAGGAAAAGTCACTCTCACTCTCGCGTCTCATTATCGATAGGCGGACGCAGACTTCCAACTGGTATTGGAAGGCGCCATGTTTAGCGGATGAATCATACGCTCAACCCACGCGTCAGCGGTCATTTGCGGTCATCTTAGACATTTACCCGACACCGGAGTTAAATGACCTCACGACCACTAGCCGGTTAGCCGGCCCGTATGTCTAACCTTGAAATTAATGATATCCTGTCGTGAGATAAAAATGAAAAGAAACAACAAACGCTACCACAAAATGCAAACGCAAACGAGCAATATCGCCTTTTCACCGGTGCCTCTCCCGAAAAACCCGGGTATCCTTCTCGGCACACTGACGGCACCATGGGTCGGTCCGGTATTTTTTATCGGATTTGCCGAATCTTCACGCACCGAACCGGTAAGGTGTTTTATATCCTTTTGCAATAAATAAAAACTGTTAGACTGTTAGGACACCGGTTCACGTTGTCCCTTTGGTGAGTGTCCAGTTGGTCATGAACTTGAAATGCCGGCGTACACACACAGAACGTATCATTTTGGGAGGCGTTCTGTTTGCTTCTGGCGATCGTCAACACGCACCACTAGTCAAACAAGTAACTTCCATTAAAGGCTAATCCTTACGATCGGAAAGGCATGGACGGCGCTAGCCTTTCCTTCTAGCCTTTTCAAGAAGCGGAGCATTGCGTGTCCATCGACCACTGGTCGGCAGCTGTTAAGCTTTGCTACCAGACGCGACGAATTTTTAATTCTTCGCGATATATGTCGGCTATTTTACTTCGTTTTTCGCCTCCAAAAAGCATCGTCCACTCATTTCCGTTTCCGTTCTTGTCCACTATGTGTGTGTGTGTGTGTGTGTGTGTGTGGAGTTTTTGGTTTTTTGGTTAGGAGTTGGAGAATTCACCAACCTTTCGCTAACCTTTTCATTTTATTTTGTTATTTTCCCTCACTCTCTCTCGAGACAAAGTCTCTCGTGAAAAAGGTGACTATTACATCGCATTAACTAGCCATTTTCGCTGTGTGTTCTTTTAATTAATCTCACAAATGCACGATCATTGTGCTTTGTGCTGTGATTTCTAAAAAGTGCAGAGAAAAGGAAGAGAAGGCTAATGATTCGATTTTTTTTAGGTGCAGCTACTTTACCTTACGAAGAGATTTGCTCTCTCTCTCTCTCTCTCTCTCTCTCTCTCTCTCTCTCTCTCTCTCTCTCTCTCTCTATCTCCCTGTGAATCTTGGTGCCAAATTTTTAACTCTTCCGTTTCGTTACGCTTCATTTTCTGGGACTGTTGTTTTCTTCTCTCGAACCTATTCCAAAATGATCATGCGACTGCCAGGGGAGGACAGAGTAGAGAGTTAGAGAGGTAGAGAGAGAGAGAGAGAGAGAGAGAGAGAGAGAGAGTGTGTCAAATTATATGGAGGAAAAATCATCGACCACCTACGAATGGACCTGGTCCATAGAACAACTATAAACATTCGTTGACCGCTAGAAAATGCCGGTTTGGTGTACATTAATACAGAAAAACAGAAAAATAAATCCAACAGCATACGCCAACCGAGGCGCAGGATTGCGGTTGGACTCTCGCTTTATCGTTGCGGTCGAAACAGACGAACTCACGCGAACGCGCCATCGAAAAGGGAGGGAAATGAGCATAAACACACACACACATACACACACACACACACAAGTACCATGGGGTCTCAGGTTCAACCATCGGGATGGGTTGTTTGGGGGGGGGGGGGGGGGGGAGGGGAGAACTCTAATGGAACTTTATAACTGCTTCATCTACACGTTCCCTTTCGGACCTGCGGACACAGCGCCACCAAATGTTTTCGTGAAGTGGCTCCGATGAAAAGCGAAAGCGTAGAAATGGAAGTAACAGCAAACAAAACTCCCCCCCCCCCCTCCCCTCCCGCACACACAAAAGGGGGGCAAAATGTGTGTGTGGAAAAAGCCTCCCACAGCGGGAACTGGTATGCCCCAATCGATCGAGTCGGGTCTCACGTTCTCACTTTCCAGAAGGTTTTTCGTTATGTACGCTACTGACCACATAGTGGTCAGAACCTGACAGTAGCGAAACCCGATTCGTTCGCGCCGCCCTGGTCATTCGTACTCGCATCGTTGGCCAGTGCGGTTGTCTCGCGTGCGCGCGTGTATTTGTATAAATATCGGTCGGTTCCTCGTTTAAGGGACACTCCAAACCGTGAGTAGTGTATGATGGCGATGGCAGTAATGGCTGGTGTAGTGTACCGACCAGCCGGTTACCAGCCGTGCTGCAAACGTCCAACATGTGTGTGATTTCCCGTGGTTTCCTTGTTTGCAAGCGCTTTTTCCTTTCATGAGTTGTTGAAGTGAATACATTATTGAAGCACGGACCATCCGGAGGGGTTTTTTTTAAAGCGTGGCTCGAGTTTAGTTAATTGGCTCCACCGAGAACTAAATATAGGTCACTCCCGTGAGCCTTACCCGTCGTGTCTTGGTGTGTCTGTTTGTGTGCGTGTGTGTGAGTTTTCGTGAAATTAACCTTCCACGGTTAAGTGGAGTTGGAACACAAGCGTTTCGCCTAAATAATGAAGCGTACTACAAAGTGCTGCACAACTGGCAGGGTGTGTTGAAATATTCAGCTCTCGTTCTATAAATCATGGTACTACAAGGTACCAAGAAGAACTCGTCCAAACTAATTGTGTCGAAGTAGCAAACGAAGTAGCGTGCGTGTAACACACGGCTAACCAAAGTCGGAACACAAACCGGGCCCCCAAAGATGCCTACACTGTCCGCTCGCCACCAGCCGGAACAGCAGGAACTACTCGAGCTGGAGAGTCCCGCGTTTGCGGTCGTTGTCGCGACTGACCACAGTGCGTACCGTGCGAGCAGCCTCGGTAAGCCGAACGCCATCGTGCGTCCGCTGCGGCACGGTCGGGAGCAGCGCGAGGTGATCGAGGGCCAGCACATTGTCAATCTGCACCCGAACTACAAGCTGCTGCACGAGATCGAAACACAGCTCAGCCGGAAGCAGAAGGAAAGTGCGACCGGTGCCGTACATCAGGAGCGGGCCGACCTACCGAAGCAACATACGCTGCTGCGCCCAACGCACTACCGCGAGCCGGGTGCGATCGAGATCGAAAAGACGGACCGTGGTACACACCGGCAGCAGCATGAGTTTAGCCGGGAGCTGGACGCGAAGCTGCGAAAGCTGCAGAATGATTCGTCCAAGCGTTCGTCCAAGAATGTAGGTTACCTACTGCAAGCCGTGAGTTGCTTTCCCATTCACTGGATCAATGCATTTCCACTTTCCGCTTTCCGACTTACAAGCCGATTTCGAAGTTCGTGCATTGGCTCCCCCAGAAAACGATAAGAATATGCTTTTATGTTCCTTCCTTCCTGTCACAAAAAAAAAACCAAGAGCTATTAAAATTAACTCAGCATGACGTGGTGAATCGGGTTAACTGGTCCAACCACCCACACGCGCTAGAAGGACACGAATAACCTCGAGTGGGCAATTGCAGCAGGTTGCTCCATCGCCTGCCCTGGAGCCTGCTATTAGTAGTAGTCCTGTTTTTTTTTTTCAAGGACTTGTCCCACGAGCTGCTCGATGATGGTGAAATAAATATGAAACTTATCATGAAACCCACCAACCTCCCCCCTCCACAGCACATTCGGGAACTGGGTATGGTTGTGAAGGTTGTTATTACGCAAACAGGAAGTCGATATTTTGTCGACCGTCACCGAGCAGCAGTTGTGACGTACAGCACGGTGCACTGTGAATGGTTTTAAAACGACCACAGGGGAAGTACCCTGCCAGCTGACCTACTGACCGGAAGGATGGAGCATTTAGCCATATTTTCCATATCGTGTCCTTACGGGTGCCACTTTGCATGCTGTTAATTTTGCAGTTGACCGGTTATCCGAGCGATCAGTTACGGCGCTCTCCGTGAACAATCGGTGAACCCGGAACGGAAATGTCATTGGCAAACCGTGGAACTCGCATCCATAAACCAGTACACACGAGTACACGGCATTCGCTTGTACCTTGCAGGGCAGCACGCAGGAGGTGAACGTGCGGAAGCGTCCCTTATTCATCACGACCGTACCGAAGGGTGTGTTTCTGCAGCCTACGAAAGAGCTGCCGCTGCTGCTGCCCGGTTCCAGCCAGCGGCGTCTGTATGCGTTCGAAAGCCGGCCCAGAATACTGACCGCACCCAGCCTCAGCAACAACCACAACAACAACAACGACATCAATCATCCGAACCACAACCATCCGGGCGAGTACGTCTGCAAGCATGGTAGCCACCATTACGGCAAACCGGCCGCACCAAGGATATTGGGCCACCCGGGTGGGGACCCGGGTGTGCCGGACGTCGTGCGGAAGGTGGCTGTGACGGAACTGCAATCGATCGGCAACGGTGGCCAGCAGCAGCGATCCGGTACACAGTGTACGCGCCCGGCAAGGTAAATTGGCCGCGTGTAAAAAACGTTCGCCATTTGCTATTCCATTTCCTCGCACCTTCCTTTCATCCTTGTGCGTGCGTGTGTGTGTGGGTAGAAGGGGGAGGAGAGGGAGTGTGGAGAGGGAGAAGAGGGAGGAATGAGGAAGGTTTTGTTCTCAAGGTTAACCAACACAACGGGTCGCCCCGCACGCGGTGACTCGTTAATGATGTAAGGAACTTTCTCTCTCTCTCTCTCTCTCACTCTCTCTTTCTATCTCTCCTACTCTCTCTCTCTCTCTTATGGTACAATTACATTGTGTTTAGTGTTAAATTACAAGACAAACAACAACAATTCCCTCGTTTCCCCAAAACACGGCCAGTTACCGTGCTAATGTGCCGTGCTTTTACGGTGTCACTCTCTCCGGTCGCCTAACCTCACTTTTTTGTTAACCTCACTTCGCACACCAGAAACCACTTTTATTCCAGCGGTCAACGGGGGTTAGTAAAGGAGCGGTGGAGGGGGGGGGAGGGGTTTAAATTATTTAAAAAATTACCATAAATTCTTCTATTCTAGCTTAAAGTTTGCTTCGAAAAAAAAAAAACATGGCGTCGCGTCATATGGCGTGACACAAGCCACAGTCATGCGGTAATGGTAGAATTTAAGAAGCTTTTTTTAAACTAACGTAACTGGCTGCAGTAAGCAAATGTGTGTTGGTCTGTTTCGGCTGATGAACGACCCGATCGGGGCTGAATGTCTGTGTCATAAAATGTGTTTACTTGTTTTAACCTCTCGAATGGAATGGTGAATTCCTTCGCTTTGCTTCACTGAAGTACAAAACTGGTCGCATTTTCCTAAAACATAAACAAATAATTATTACTTGCTGTTTTAGCTGCATTTTCTGGATTGCATTTAATTGTATCGAAGCTTAATCCTGTTGCTATTTGTACAATTTAATTACAATTCCTGGAATGAGCCACCAGAAGGTGCGTCCTTGCCCAGCTACCTTGCTAGAGAAGAGTGGACCACCTGGAGAAGGGATTCAGTTGCTCTTTCACTCAACACCTATACTTACGCTAAAATATTCAAATTCCACCTATCGATTACCGCCACATCCCACAGGGTATAAAAAGATGACCTTCAGGCTGTGTATTTGCGGCACAGCAACATTCCAAGGCATCAGGTTCGGCGGGGGAGGTGGGGAGGAGGGGAGGGGGTACGCACGATCGCCACGGCTTGTAAGTGACCATGGCTGTTTGTAGCTTGCTAGTTCCTCCCCCAAATATAGGTCACCTTTACTAGGAGGTTCCCTATTTGGAGTGGGAATGTTTGTTAACCCGATCGCATTCCTCCGATCGATAATAGTGGATTAGATTTCAATAATTAATCTTCCATTAAATGCCACCCTATTGACCGAACGAATGGTATGTGTGTGTGTGTGTATGTGTGCCGGGCTTATATCCCATTTCATTTGTATTTGTTACCGGTATGTCTACATCGATTTGATTTGTTTCTTAGCTGAACTAACTAAAAAAAACCTCCAATGGAGGCGCCTGGTACGTCGTGGCCGGAGCAATTTCATTCGCTAAAAACCGAACTTTCGAACCGATAAAGGTTCCGATTGAAGATCGCTACCGTAAGATACAGTAATGACAACGATAAAACCTTTGCGCTAGTCAGTTTTTTTCAAAAAAAAACCCATGGAGTTGGAGTTTTGGTTTTTGCTTCAAGTTTCAACCAGCTCGCACACTTTCTGGGTCAGATTTGGCCCCGTCTTGTTAGGGGTGATAAAGGGGTGTTGTCTTCCCCCCTTTGTATCGTCTACTGACTTCAAGCTGCATGCAACCAAAGGCGAGTAATGGCCAGCTAGCTGAGTCGAAAACGCTTCCACAACGCAATCCCGTGCATGCGGAACTCGGCCGGCGTTTGCCGGTTGTGCCGGTAAAGCACCGCATTGTTGTCTGGGAGTGCAAGATAAATCGTTGATGCTTCTGGTGCCGAATGCCCAGAGCCGAGCTTTAGTAGGTCAGGTCGAGCTATCTAGTATCTGACTGACACGTACCACTGAAATTGGGTCGGAATATAACGTTGATATCGAACCGACTAATGACCATTAAATAGATGGTAACTTCGTTACACTACGGCAGACACTGGTTTGGTGACATTTGTGCCTACACGAATGGGGTCCTATTGCCCCTAGCAAAGGGGTCTATGAACCTGGCTACTATTAATTTACAACCCAGCAAAGCGTTGGTTTCGTCATACTTTACGCAACGAGCCGTTGGTTGAAGTGAAGTATTGTAATTAAAAGTGAGTTCCCTTCCCATTTCTATTGACATCCTGAAAGTAGGCAAAAGGAACACTTTATGCGTAGGAAAAAAATACGTACCAAGAATTGCCCCTTACGGTTGGGGGAAGTGGGAGGGGGGGGGGGTCGGCACATTAAACTTTTCGACGTAATGACCAACCGTAAGTACTTTTAAAGGTGAAACAAAGTATGCTTACTAATTGCTTGTTTCTAAGTACTTGCTCGCTTATAATTACCCAATAACCAATAACCACGATGATTTTAATTCGCTAAGGATAATGTTATCGCCCATTAATTCCGCTTTGTTTCTTATAAATTTTGAAAATGTAATCTAATTATGCGTCCCATACATTTTATCGATTAGATGGAAGTGTGAGCGTTTGGTTTGCTAAAGAGAACGAAAACAAACCGCTTTTGCCAATCCGTCAACAACCAGAAGCGTTCGCGTGTCGATATGTTATACACTTATTACTTTTACTACTTCTACCACTGCCACTACTGCTGCCGGTGAAAACCACTCCAAATGGTGCTCTGCCTGCGTTACCTTATGGTTAACTATATTGCGTTATATGTAAATGAAAACGCGCTTTACCCTTACCTTTCGGAGCCAAAAGAACTACCACATTTTGTGTCGTGATTCTTCTGACCGTTACCATTATTTCGGACCGTACTGCTTCTTCCAAAGTATATAAAGTGAGTGTGGGGGTCGTCCAACTCCAGCACCGGCAGAGCATTCACCTTTTTCTCTTGATTTCTATGCTTTGCGTACGTGCGCACACTATGTTAACGTGATGCGTAATCGTTTGCGTTAGGGACGCACCGTACGTACTGTACGTGCGTTCGAAGGAATAAACAAAACCAGCAACAGCATGATAATGATAATTTCCCATAACTTTCATTCCTTTTTTTTTTTGTTTTGTTTCGTCGTAGAGACCAACAGCAGCAACCACAAAACGGTGCTTACCAGAATGTGATGCACGATCGACGAGTCATCCGAGGCAGTAATTATACCTCAACCAGCAACCTGCAAGTGGTAAGTCCGGTCTAGCGAAATCTAGCAGCTCGTTTTTGTTTTGTTTGTGTATTGCGTTTCCATTTTGTTGTTCCGTTTCTTTTCTGTTATGAACTATATACAGATTAAACGAAAAGAGCTCTCAAAAACTTTAAACACACCAAAGTAATGCTTCGTTTAGCTCGTGTTACGAACCGTAGCGAATGTAAACCAGAATCCTGCTAAAACTGCTCCCTTTTCTATCTTCTCTCTCTTTCTATTTCTATTTCTCCCTTCTTCTTTTTTGTGTGTGTGTTTTGTTTTTGTCGTCTTTTCACTACTTCATTGTTTTCGTTCGTACGGGCGTACGTTTCATTTTGTTTACTTCCAAAAATACAACCAAACAAACAAAAAACAACAATTTGCCAAACATTTTTTTTCACACAGGGACATGTTAACAACTCCCCTAACATGCCCCGGTGGAATCCATATTTCGGTTATGCTGGTCTTCTATCAGGAAAGGTGAGTTTGAGCAAATCGTCCCACACACGCGCGCGTTGCGTACGTCCAGAGTTGGTGACTCCGATCGACCGAACGGGGACGATCGCGAAATCGATCGCTGTTTCTAAACCTTCTAAACTTTGCTTGCGTCACACCAAATGCATACGCACACGCGTCCTTCACACGATGTACTTACTTCATGTTAGTGCATACATTAATGCATATAAACAAGCTGAAAATCAAGCGCTTCGCTACGTTTTCGCTTCGTTTTTCCTTCCAAATGTTTGGTTTTTGTTTTGTAAAGTTTTTTTTCTTCTTTTTTCTTCCACTCAAACATCATCTGTACAGCAAATTGCTTTGGCTTGTAGCGAAAACAGCGAAAACCGATTTATCGCCTTTTACAAGTGTTTCTTTTGCTCTTTTTCATCCCATTTTTGATTGTCATTTTTTTTTGGAAATGTATCATACATTGGGTTTGATGGTAGAATCCATCTTCCATCTTGCGATACCTTTGGGTATCACTTGTGTTGTTTTTGTGTTGTTACACTGTTACACACATTACCGCATGCCATTGGTATTGGTTTGTGAACATGTAAATAACACGTAAATATCATTGTAACGCATGTGGTTCAACTTGTACCTTTGGTGAAAACTTGTACATTTTCCGTCCACTTTTACTATTCATTATTAACTTTACGTTCATTCATCTCATTTTTTTGGGTTTTATCGTTCTTTTCTTTTCTTTTGTTTGCTTACCTTTCTCCGTAAAGTGTTTCATACTCGGTTGTCTGTTGTGTGCACTTTTCCACGTGAATGATGTTTTCTAACTCTCCATTTTCTAACTCTCCGCAGGGTGATGGTGATGGCGCGCAGAAGGAAGCCGAAGCACGACGGCGTCAGATGCTGCGGAAGAAGTACGTTACCCGTAACCAGCGTGGAGTGATTGGCACACCGCCACCTGTCCGGGGCCGACGGCACGAAACGGTCCAGACTGAGAAGTATCTAGAGGAGGTAATCGATTTGTCTGGCAGCTTGGAATGGATTAGATCCATTTCCTACCTTTCAAAATCATAATTTCAATTGTACTTACGTTTCGTTTACACCACAGCTATTCTTGCATCCTCCGGAGCTGGATGCCGGTTGCCAGACGGATCTGTTCCTGCACCGACCACCATCGCCACCGTACGTCCCAGCCAAGACCGGTTGCGATGCAGCTACCGAGATACTGGACGGTGAGCTGTTCGATTTCGACATCGAGGTACAACCGATCATCGAGGTGCTGGTCAGCCGAACGCTCGAGCAAGCGCTGGTCGAGGTGCTGCACGAGGAGGAAATTGCCGAGATGAAGCAGCAGCAGCAAAAGATACTGGCGTTGCGTGAGGCCGAGCTGGCCGAACTCAGGCGCCTGGAGCAGGAAGAGCAAAAGCGCCAAGCGGAACGGGACAGACGTTTCCTGCAGGACAAAATAGCGCTCGATCTCGATCGGGAGATGCAGGAGCGTATCACCGCAGCCAAACTGCTGCAGGGACGGCTCGATGAGATCGTGCCGGAAGTGCTGGCCGCCGTCGACAAGCTCGAGACGGAGAAGGATCGGGCAGAGTTTGAGCGACAGATTACTCCATGGCTTGCCAAGGAGGTGGCGCACGAAGTGGGCCAGTGGATTGATGCGAACGCGTTGCTCGAAGGTACATTTCTACACTGTTGCGCGCTGGTCTTTTTTTGCTACCGATACGCTCACCATCTGACCATCTGTGATCTATTTCAGATATAATACGCGAAATTTTGCTGCACAAAAAGAAACTGCTGGAAGCGGATGGGGACAACACTGCCGAGGAACACGAGGAGTACGATGAGGTTGATCCGGACGAAGCGGTAGACGATCCGGAGCCTGCTTTAGGCGATCGCGACCCGTCACCGGAGGAGCCAGCAACAGCGGACGCTCCCAACAATGATTCCGAGAATGCAATGTGATATGTTTGGTGCGAGTGCGTTGGGAAGATAAAATGAAGGCATGTTTGTGTAAAATAAATGTCCACGGATAACAAATTTAACCAGTTACGAATCCATCCCGTGAGCCCGTGTTTCATAAGGTGAGGAAGTCTTTATGGAAACACTACCGCAGCGGAGAAGTGAAGTTTACTACAAAATGTATCGAACGGTACGTTAGGATTGCATTTTCCGATCCAGATTTATCTCTGACCAAAAACTCCATGTTAGTTGTTTGTTAGCAGCGTAAAGCTCCACAAGACTCTCAAAATGGAAATAAAATTCTACCTTGTTTCATTCTAAATTCGATCAGCTTTTCTTAATGAGACTCAACATTTCCTAAGAAATGGTGAGCCGTACAGATACGGGTACATTTGAACCTGGACTTTTTGTACATAAATGTGTAGGTAGAAGGTATTTTCCAATTTTATTTTAATCTTGCACTCACCTTTCATCTAAATGTAGTCAGAAAAGGCGAAATAAACAATTAAATAATGGGTAAATACCCTGTTCACAGATACCCGCCCACTGTGCACCGGCAGATTGTCATTGACATTTGCTTGAAATGGTTTCGCTCTTAAACATTTTCTTGATCCATTGCGCTCCAAACTGCTTACATGCCATGTATGGCATTGAGATGGAATGGTCTGTCAAGAAAGTGAGGTTATGTGTACTATGCTCGGCCTATTCCATGTATGATGCGATCAATACATTTCATGTATGAAATTGTAAAATTAATCAAAAATAGATATTTACAAACTTTTTTTTTCATGCATTTCCAATCCACGCTGGCAATACTTAGAGATGTTTTTAAGAAAGAAAACAGTATGATAAATGGATGAAGGTCGCTTTTTTTATCAACCCAGTTCAAATTACTTCATGCGCTGCCTTAAATCACAGACGCAAATATAACAAATAAGTTTCATCTTCACCAATACTGTTGATACAAAGTTCATGTGAGTAAATAAGTGAGTACGTATGTTAGCAAATTTTTAAAAAATAACAATTTTGTACCTTTCTCCTTATGTACATACATTCATTGATCTACTATTGGTTCATATATGGAACTTCTAGAGTGATTAAAAAAAGCAAACAGAATGCATGAGGCTTCGCGAGTACAGGTACAATATGAAGTTTTGCTTCACAATCTCATCAATACACCAATATCGCATAACATTAAAGGTAATTGGACATACTCCATTTGTGCATTCCGACAGAGATGTTTTCCCGCAAAACGATAACACCGGGCAATGTTTATGTTTTGCCATACCATGTATGGCAAGAATTCGGATTACCAACATATACGCTCGAACGATAATCACAGTTTTTAAGAAGTATGATAGTTTATTGTAAACAAAACATTATTTTATTCCAATGCTAGTCTTACTTGCTACAGGATGCTTCATACCATGCTGCCACAGAATTATTTGTATTCCCTTTATGAAGAGCGCGTAAACTAAATGCCTACCTAATGTGATCAAATTCCAAACTAAGGTTATCCATGTATTAAGCTCTAATGGATCCGGTACGTTTTCAACATTTCAACTTAACCTCAACTTTACCATGCTAACCTGACGACATCTGCCAGCAATTCACTCAACTAGGTTGTCCTTCCACGCCCGTTGCTAGGAGACGCGAACGTAGTGATCACAACAGAATCCAAAACTTATCCATACATGATAGGGCAGGCGGGGTGTAACATACACAAACACACGTGCCGTAATTTGTTGTCGATAATTCCACTCCACCCACCCGCCTCTACTCTTCTAGTGACGTATTCTCATAGATGGACACAAGTATGATGTATTCATAGTAACGCAAAAGATGA
>CM032178.1:11759342-11770341 GCA_018908115.1 Anopheles rivulorum
TGTGTGCAACAAATGGGCAAACGATTCCTGCGTGCTGTAGTACACGGTGAGATTGGCAATCATTTCCGGCACATTCTCATACACTGCCATTCGGTTGAAAGTTTCCAGAAACTGTTTCTCGAGTTCTGTTTCCATCGGATCGAAGGTTCTGTTCTTTAGGAAGTAGTACAGTCCATGGTTTACAACGCGCACATTTTCGTGTAGCAGTATCAGTCGAAGTAGAACATTTTTCCATGCGATGTGCAAGGTGTCCACTTTTGTAATCAGTTCCAGTGCGGGCAAAATTAGATGCGTTTGGGATTCGCTCAGCGCTTCCACAATAGTTACGAACGACATCCATGCGTTGGTGAGTTGAGCCATTTCTGTTGGTTCGGGTGACCAATGGAAGTACCGGCCCGTCAGCTTCTGGTCGCATTGTTGCGCGTAACGGATGGCGTACTGTACAAAGGCTAATGTTTCCTTCCGGCATACGGGATCCTTGGTAGTGAAACCCGCGATACATATCAACCAGACGTGATCGGTCTGCAGGGTTTGCAGTATGTCAGCGTTTCTATCGCTTACACGCAGTAAAGTTTCCATCAGTTGGTACAGCATGAATACTTTGCTCTCGATCATAAGCTTTGAATCTTGCAGCAAGGATAGCCAGCGGTTGTACAACGTGCCGTTGAATTCCATCATCGTTTGTAAGCAGGCCAATGCTTTCATCCGTATTACGGTTGATTCCGATGCTAACCTTCGAACCATGCGCTCACCATCCAACCCACCGCATATGGGACCCAGCTCGGGATGTTCTTTTCCTAAAATGAGTAACGTTCGAACCACATCATAGTACAGTGGTAATTCGTGCAAATCACGATCAAATACATTCACGATCCTTTCCAGCTGCGACCGAACGGACTGGTCATCCTTCTCGTTCAAAACCATCAGCGTGAGCGCACTTAAGATCCAACGGAAGGTTTCATTGTCCTGCTGAAGCTGCAAATGGTTCAGATCGATGAGCGTTATAATGGTCTGCAGATTGAATTTGCCACTGTTCAGCATTGTGTTGGGTAGTTTTCCACGCTGTTTTACGAGCAACATGTACACCAGTGCTTCGAGCGATGATTTCCGTAAGTTTTGTACATTGTGCAAAAATCTTTGCTCATTCAAAACGAACAGGAGTACTTCCTCGTAAATTTCCGTGTTGGTAGTGCATAAATCTTGCACAAATTTCGTTTGGTAGCCCATTTTCTTGCCCCAGCAGCTCGTGTTTTGGTTTATTGTTTGATTACATTGACTGGTGACAGCATGCGGCATGTTAGGTAAAGTAGTGTGGGTGTGTGAACGCGCGCGTGTAAGATTGGTCAAGAATGGGATAGTGTGAGTGGAATCGTTTGACAGCGCGAAGATAAACATTTCCCCAGCATACATGTGCACAGTGGGCGATCCGAAACTGTCAACACTGGGTTTAATAAACTTTTTAGACAAAAATATGCATATTTAGTGCTTCTAAAACGTATTAAAAATAAAAACTAAATAAAATGCAATGTAATACGATTTACAAATCTCACATTTGGTCAAAAATGTTTACTTTCAAAGTAAATCAAAGTAAACATTTATGGCCCAATGTGAGATTGCACACTGCATTGCACTGGATTACTGTTTTGAAACAGAACAAATTTGACAGCGCATCTGTACCGAGGTTGTTTACTATATTATTCGTGCATTTTGCAATAAAATATTTGTATCTTCGTGCCAGACAGTACGAAAATCCAGTGCAAGAAATGCAAGCAGAAGGGTGAGTGTAACATGGTGTTCTAAATTTTACAAACATAGATACAAACTGAATGTCCGCTTTCCTGTTTCCAGGCCCGCGTTTGAAGAAGGAGAATACCCTCTACCACCAAGTACTGCGAATGGAAATTCCTCAAGACGATTCGAACCGAACGATGATTGGAATAATATTACCACGGAATTTTTCGAATGTGTTAAAGGTGAGAAAGCCCAAATCCAACACAAGGCAGTTTTAATGTCGTGGATCATCTTTTTAGAGCTTAAACTGGGGGAACTGGTGCATGACACCACGTTCGGATTGCTGGATGCAATGTCTGCTATCGAAATGATGGATCCCAAAATGGATGCAGGCATGAGCTGTAACAGAGAAGCAACGCCGCTAACTTTCGACACAGCGGTAAAGGTAAGCTTTGGGAGCAAATATCCTCTACTTGATAATAACAAAATACGTATTCTTACCTTCCAGACAGGTCAAATAAAGCTTAACAATCTGCTGCCGAAGGAATCGATCGGCATCATCGATGCGGTGTACTCGTGTACGGTATCGTGGCTGGAAGGGCACTCGATGGCTCAAACGGTTCTTACCTGTCTGTACTTACACAAACCGAACAAAATCGAGTGCAAAACAATCAGAGCATTCTCAATTGCAATACAGAAAATAATCAATCTGATTCGAAATATTACGCTCAGGTAGGGTTCACAGTTCCCCGGCAAACTAATGAGTATTGTTTTAATTTATTCAATTCCTTTTACCATTGCAGAGCGAATGTGTACGAGGAGGAAGATTTTCAACATAGTTCGTTCGAATACAATCTAAGTGCGGAAATCACGGAAACGAAAGCGATGAATATGCTGAAGGCAGCGGAGGAGGAACTTAGCAAAAAGACCAAAGAACCTGTAGACGAACGAGAGAAAGACGAAATACAAGCGCTGTTGGCCAGAATTCGTTTCACCCGGCTGTTTTTGCTCAGTCTGGTGGGAGTGTATCCGCTGAAGGTAATGAACGTAGCTGAAGCATCCAGCGTAAGGACCGCTTATTGTTATGTGATTGTATTTTTCCAGCAAGGAACGTCCTGGCAGCACGGTCAAGAAGTAGCAGCGGTACGGTTTTAATGGCAATCAATGAGTAGCTGGCCCGCAACTAATGTTTTCCCCCATTACAGCAATCTACTGTGTCGCTAAAGACGGAAATGATTGACATCGTGAAATCACTAAATGGAGCCTTAGAACTAGCCCAGGTGATAGAGAAAACGATCGAAATGGGAACACAGCCAGAGGAAGGATGTAAGTAGCCATCGTGTTACAATTTTGCATTAGACAAGATGCGATAAGTTTTATCCTTTTATCCCTTAGCGGATGCACCTAACCCGATGGGTTTTTCCATGATGGTCAACCAACGTTTGCTTCCACCGACGTTTCCGCGCAGTACGAAGATTAAGGATCGCCATCTGAGCATACAATACCTATCGGAGCTAATTCAGCGCATTAAACATACGTGCAAAATTATCAACTGTAACAGCTACCACGCAGCACTGGTAAGTTTGTTCTCGTTTTGTTCAGCAACGGATAAAGAGCTTTTATTTCTGTGTCCCCAAAATTAGAACTTTCTGATGGACTTCAATAAAAAGTTTACACCGTGTTTGCTTTCCCGGAGCATACCGCAAACACTGTACTTTCCGACCGCACGCATGGTGTTCGGTGTGAAACCGTTCACGGAAGTACTGAAGGAATCGGTGAAGGCATTCATCGCACCACCGGCACTACGCCCGGACAATCCACTGTACAACAATCCTTTCGTAAGCATGCCTTTTACTCTGCAGTACATTATTGTCTACCTTTGCAGTGGAGCATCTTATCTTCCTGTTCACATTTGCAGGCAATCAGCTGCATCAACTCGTTCTTCGAATACAACGAACCACCGTTCCATTCGCTGTTCGCCATCTGTGGCTACAATCGGGCCAGACAGCGTGACCATCTCGGGTTCTTGCTGCTCAACTATCCCCACGTACAGGACGGTGCGGAACGGGTGGACGTGTACCTACACTCGCTCACGCCCAGAAGCGAAAATTCGCACCACCTAGCGTGCTTTGGCACGTGGGCGTTCTATCACTGCCTTCGGGCAATGTCCTTCTATCTGCTGGCCGGGCTGGAGCTCGAGCTGTACAGTGTGCACGAGTATCTGTACATCTTCTGGTATCTGTACCAGTATCTGTTCAGCTGGATCGTGTCCGCGCTGACGCGTGCGGAAACGTTTCTGGCCGAGCAGGAGTATGCGGCCGACCCGAAAGCGGTCAAATCGAACCAGAAGAAACCGAAGCCCAAAAAGCGCAAGGCCAAAACGGACGTGAAGGAGATACTCTTTAACGAGGCGATGGAAACACTGTGCGGTGGGTACTATAAGGCGTTGGCCGGTTTTATCAAGGAGAATCGCATCCCGGAACCGCTTCCCATGTTTGATAACGAGCAGGTACGCTTCGAGCATCGGTTTGCACCGTTTGCGAACCTTACCACACCGCCACCGATGCCGTACAGTGAGTTTAAGCAGATGAAAACGATAATGCTGCAATCGTCCGCAACGGAGCTGTATGCGGCTGCGGCGAAACACTTCCACGAGGCACGCACGCTGCTGGAAACGTTTTCCAATCCGGACGAGGAGGTATGACTCGGTTGCGTGGGACAGTGTGAGTGTGAAGGTTAATGTGCTTTATTTCTTCCCCTCAGTGGAACGACATAGTGAAGGTGGCCAAGATGAACTTTGTCATGATGAACCTGCTGGCTAGCGGACACAGCCGACAGACGAAGCTGCCGCCAGAGTTTGACTTTTCCTGCCATCGGTACTTCCCGATCATCAAGCAACGGAAGTGAACAGCGGACCGTCAGGAATATTGGATCGAAACTTCACTAGTGGCAAACTCATGCGATAATTTATTTCAATAGAAAGCTTTACCCGAACATGTTTGATGGTAAGCGGATAGAAACGGGTTTTTTAAATTAAAAGTCCTGCACTGAGAAAATTTGGATTCGTAGCGCGGTTCAAGGGTAAGTCGAAATTGTATTGTATAAATAGGATTTCATTGCTTTAAACTAGGCTCACGGCACCAGTGGGACAAAGGAAGACCATAAATACCAATTTAAAGGGAATTTCGGGAAAAACATGCCCGTCAATTGTAGGCGAACTCCATTTTCCTAGGTTAAAGTAACTTGTAAGCCACATTCTGGCTTACACGATCTGGCCGGCTCAGCTCTCGAAAGAATGATAAGCTAAACACATTACGCGGGAACGATTGGAAAGCGTGCGGAATTAGGTCAACCCTATTCCGGTTCAAACATTTTAATGGCAAAACTGACAGAAGCGAGTCGCATAATTCAATCACCGAACAGAATCCTCGTGTCGCCTTTTATGGGAGAAAGTTTGTGCCGCTCCCGTCCACGCACGCTCTGCAAATCCAATGTATCATTTTATGAGTGTACAGATGTGACGCTTTTATGTGCAACGGGGCGCAACACTGATGGACATGGGAATATATCGTGTCTCGTGTCGTAAAGTTTGCCTTGTGGCAAACACTGCACTGTACACTCAGTCCAGTGGTTGGCACTCGCTTCGTCTTAGATGACTCATACCGAGGTATTCCAGTGTGTTCCTAGAATTGCACCAGGATTGGAAGGTTACACGACCGACCGACCGACCGACACATGGTAATCGGTTTCATTTTATGACCATTAGCGCATGTCGCCCAACATGCGGAATGTCTCGTAAGCGGGTAGTTTATTTTTGCATACATGTTAATACATGGGACGATGGGGCCGTTTGCGGGTGTGTGTGTGTGTGTGAGTCCATTGGCCTAATGGATGTGCGAACTATTTTAAATGCCAATGTGAGTGTTTCCCTGTGCGGTGTGTTTGGCAATGTTGTTAAAC
This sequence comes from Anopheles rivulorum, assembly GCA_018908115.1. Classification (NCBI taxonomy): domain Eukaryota; kingdom Metazoa; phylum Arthropoda; class Insecta; order Diptera; family Culicidae; genus Anopheles; species Anopheles rivulorum. The sequence continues at coordinate 11,765,034 of CM032178.1, forward strand.
AATTTCAACTTGAACCATTACCATTCAATAGAATTGTAATTGGATCTCGTCCACTATATCTGTCATCTTAACTTTAGCTTTGGGAAAGTCGACAGAAAATGGGCCACCGCGACATTTCGGCCGTGGAAGTGTGTAAAGTACACGCCTCCCTAACATCTGCCTTTATGGGTACGGATGTGATTGGCGTAGTGTGCGTAATGTGGTATCATGCACAAGGCTAATATCACTTCATACTACTTTCGGCTAACGTTTCGCCGATGTTGGAATCATCTCCCGAGCGGCAAAAAGTTGCACTTGTGCGAATGAACGATAATTGCGCGCCGGTGTGGTGAAGTTTTGAAGAAAGTTCACCCCATATCGTCATAAGTTTCGGATGGGTGTGGATGATGCGTGTTATGCGTTTGTGGGAAAGCATTTTCTTTGCACGCACAAAAGAAGACGCACACTGGTGCACTTTGGTTAATCGTGGATGGAGCCATTTTTTTTGCCTTACGAACTTTCTTTTGGGTGGGTCGGAATTTATACGAAGAAAATCGGGTTCAGGTGAACTGTAAAATGGGCTTATGTTTTATGAATGAGCAATTTTCATTTTGAATTTGAAACTTCAGAAAAAATGCCAAAGTTTTGTAAAGAAGCGTACAAGTAATTTAAGTTTAAAGAATTATTTTCTTAATAAACTACAAAAATATACCCATTTTTAGTAAGGAAATTTGGAGAAAATTCTATTGAATTAAAGTTACAAATTAGTCAAAAAACGATGAAATTAAAGTAACTCTAAATTTGTTTGTGAAAAAACGGCACACAGGAGAAGTGATTGTAAAGCGATCGGATCCATCGATCGGTGCATGCAACCGACCGATAAAGCATGTAACGAAACTCATTAAATCTGATTAGTAGCTGAATGTTGGGAAGGTAAATTAGATTTCAATATCCTTCCCAACATGATCCCCTCACCTGCTCCACCTTCCTTCCACCCTACTGGGCCCCTCTTTTTGTGGGAGTGTGAGGTTGAAATGTGTACATTACCGTTGAGCAGCCGTTTAGTTGTGCTCGCATCTGCATACAGCCGTCGAGTAACTGGTCTAGTCAAGCCCCCAAAAAGTATAACCCGTTTGGATGGAAAACGTTTGGGTCGCGGTTACGGTAGTCTGTTGTAGGCAATAAATGCCACACCAGTGCAGCCCGGGGGTTTGTCGCTTTTATGACCGATTCCGACACGTGGGATGGGATGGATTTATGATGATAAATTAATTAGTGTCCATGTTCCGGATCGCCGAACGTTACCGTGGTTTTAATGGTGCTTTAGGGCACCGTGGAACCGTGGAACCGCGTGAAACAAACGCACCAGAACCTTATCCACCCTGGACCGGGGATGGATTTTTTTTTTCTCAAACTTTTGCCCAAACAGTTTGCCAACGGCACTTCTTGATGTCGGTGCAGTCAGGGATGCAGTACTGCTGATCGTGAGTTTGAATGCGTGTGAATCGATTTTGGGCCACTTCCGGCCAGACTGACTGGAGAATCGATAAATCTTTAGCACGGTTCCCCTTTTTAACGCACACACAATGGTCCAAATCGCCCGGTCGCTTTCTGTGCCATCGTCACCGGCGGCTGCTACTGCTGGTGGCAATTAATTTCGCAGGCGCAGCTTTCGTAATTACGGCTAAACGGGATGCATCCTACGGGTCATTAACGGGCGGGCGGGCCAAATTGTTCCGGTTCTTCCGAACGTGCCACAGACCAGGGGCAACCACCAATCGTCACCAATTACCATCGGAATGGCGGTTCGGTATTCAGCGAGACAATTCCAGCGGAACTCGTGGTCAGCTTCCATGAGGGTTTTGTACTCTTTTTTTTTCCAAATATCACGATTACGATTTCAATTTACGACCTATCAAACCGTCGCTAGCCGGGCGAATCGTTTTGCACCGCTGTAATTGAGACTTGAACCGACAGTCGATGGTTGCTGCGATGGAAAAGGTGTTTGTGGTGTGCACATGATTGATTGGAATTTTGCATTCAAAATGACAGTTTGTACGTAGTGTTTATGAGAGCTGTTTGGTAATAATTTGGTGAGTTTACTGCGAACCCGGACTCGGAGAGTTCATTTGTTGCTTATGTTTTCTCGTGTGACATCAAGCGAGCTCGTAATTAGACTGACAAAGGAACACACCCATTACCCATGTTGAAGGAGCTAAAGAACATCGTCATAATGTTGTGCCTTGCCGGACGATACAAAGTGCAAAATGTCACCACGGCCGAAGGTTTCCTGCTCTGTTGCTCAGGCAAGCAATCGGAAAAGTGGTCCCACATCAACCATCAGGCCGTTTCAGCCACCCACTTGACCAGTCGTATAAGCCCATCATCAGACCGTACCAACCACAAACGGGGGAAGCCCTTTCGCGGCCTTACTTGCATCTTCGGGGTGGGGAGAAGGAGTGGGAAATGGAAAGTGTAAGGCAAAATGGCAAATGTCATTTCCCATATGCCATATACGGGGGCTGTATGCCGGGCATACCGCGGGCACAAGGTTCACGGAATTAGTTTATATCTAATTGTGATGCAAATGATGCCGAATGTCCTGCGGGTTCGCGCCGGCCTCGGCACTTCCGGCCACCCTGTCGCCACAATTGTCGCCCGAAGACAACAAAGTGGCGTTCCGTAAGCGGTGGCCGGCTCGTTTGTGCAAACACTCGGCCTCCGAGCTTTTAACTGCGGACTGCGGGCGCTGATGCTTCTCCGATCGCACACCAGGCGGGCCAACATGTGTGATTTTGCCTGGTCCGGCCTTACCTTGCCAGCTATTTTATGCAAATATTTGTTCACTTCTCGTTTTCCTGCCATTCCGAACAAGGGAACATGGTCAGTCTCGCAGGCACCAGCAAGTCGAAAGAGCAGAGGCATTCAATTGCTGTTATTACGCGTAACTGGTGGACCGGTTTAGTGGCGATGGTGGTGAACACACAGGAGCAAGGGTTTCGTGGCCGCGCCACGTAGGTGCAAGGGTTTTGTGAAGCAGGCCCGAAAACGTTACGTAAATCGAATTATTATCATTATCTGACAAAGCGTTTAGCTATTGACACATCGGGCCGGGCGAGCGCCACGAACACAAAAGTAAATACACACACGGCTGTGGCTGTGGACCAGGGCCGGTGAGCTTTGCTGAAGATAAATGCATAATTTGAAGCAAGTGCAGCAGTGTGTGTGTGGAACTGTTCGCATCCCGATGGCAGTGGGGAAGATAATTCACTGGCGCGAGTGAATTGCGGATAACTATATTCTTCCGACAATTTGATGGACACAATCGCACGAAAACCGCAACCTCGTTGTTACCACACTGCGTAGTGTATTCTTTTGAACTGCGTTTTGAACGTAATGTGTGCCTGCCAACTGGGGCGGAGCCATTATGTGTTAAAGGTCGTTGGCAATAAAGGATAACAACAGTTGGCGAGTTTGTTAAAATTAAGTGGCCAAATAGTGACCGAAACAAACGCTAGTGTACACGGGATGTGAGTAGTTGGAGTAGTAGATGTTGTGAGAATCAGACCACAAAGAGTCGACCAGTGCATAATGGGTATGGACTGGGAGTTCGAAAAAGACACACTGACATACCCACCAACTAACGAATTGACATACGAAATTTGACCAATATTCGTCAGGACATCGACAGCACCAGGAATTCGTGGAAATTGGGAGATAATCCTTTTTGATCAGAATAGATCCATCCAGCTATTGTTGAAGCTAGTTGTTGAGGGTCACAACGGATGAAGTGTAGTACAGAGTAAGAATTGGAACCATTCGTATCTCACCGAAAACTGAGGCTGAACTCTCCCTGGAAAGTGGCTACCAAAAATGTGGATTTTAACATCTGGAGCACGATTCTCTTCGATTCCTTTGGTTTCGACATCGACAACATCGGACGTACATCTGGGCCGATTCGTGGGCCCCTCGTGGTAGTTGAGGAGTTCTCCTGCGTTGGGACGATCGTAATTTCGGAGATCACTCAGGAATATCGCCTCCGAGGACGTAGTACTCCTAAAGACATTGACAGTCTCATCAAGGACGTTGATAACAGTAGCAGTATTCTTATGACAGGATCTTTATCACATCCCAAATGGCCCTGTTCTGAATGAAATATGGAAATATGAAATGGAATGAATTCTGAAGGAATATTATTCAAATACATTAGCGATATGCTGAGTAATTTTACTGAGCCGAATTAAAGAAGTTTTTATAGCCAAGCTTTAACTTTCGTCAGGCGCAGAACTTCATACTCAAGGTATACCTTTAATAGATGACTCCAAAAATTTTCGATTTTAAATACTTTAAAGAGATGTCTTCGTAAACTTAAAAAGCCTGTCCGAAAATTCAAAACAGTCAGCACTTAAAGAGAACTTGGGTGGTTACATGTTCCTAGCAAAAGCAAGTTGCTTCTATGCTTTCATTCTGACAATTCCGTACGTCTGTCGTGTACCGTGCGGCATCCAACATCGACATCGATCATGTTGCCATTACTCAAATTTCATAATTATGAAAAGCTCACCGTCTCACCGGTTGATGCGGCTCCGAAATGGAAACCGGGAGACCAAGACATGATGCGCAACATAGTAATTAGTCCACGTTGTCACTCGGTGCCCGAACGGTTACCCGTATGCATCTCACTGCAACAAGCGGTCAGGCAGAAGGTTTGGCTTTGATGCTTTGACTTGCTGTAGTATGGTAGACCGTCCGACCGATACATGAAACGTCTCTAGCCGGTAGTAATGCAATGTCCCTAGAATGTAAACTGGGCTGGGAAGGAGTAGGAGGAGAAAGGGGGGGGGGGGGGGGGGGGGGGGGGGGGGGGGGGGGGGGGGGGGGGGGGGGGGGGGGGGGGGGGGGGGGGGGGGGGGGGGGGGGGGGAGATGGATCCGCCCTTGATATCAAATCATTATCAAGCCACCTCGGTGCTCTGGATTCCCTTTTCTTGTGGTAACACAATAGTCCCTACATGTAAGAGACAAAAGAGGAAGCGAGAGGGAGAGAAAGGAGGGGAAAAGGTACATGAAAGTTGGTTTCCTCCTACTCCACCCCCATTTTTACATGTGCTGCATGGGTGGAATTGGACACGGGCACGGACGGGGAACGGGAATATAAATTGCAATTAGTGTAGATGTCTGATTGCGCGTACCACTAATGCGATTAGACTGCACGACAGTAACGATCGACATGCATATCAGGTATCATCTAGCGAAACCAGCTTCATCAACCCAAGCCAAGTTTCATCCATTAGCATGTACGGTTAGGTTACCAATCGGTTCGGGAAGCG
>CM032178.1:11907994-11937568 GCA_018908115.1 Anopheles rivulorum
CAAAGCAGCAGCAGAGGGAAAGAAAACAAAACCAACACTTGATCGAGGTTTCGGGAAGGAACCATTTTCCGTTCCAGCAAATGTGTGTTACGAGAGCTTTCACCGGGAGAAGAGATAATCTCCGGCCGGACGGTTCGGTCGATGCTCGATTTTCCCGCCCGCTAACACGTCTTCTGTCTGATGTTCCGTGTGTGTATGTGCAGAAACGCGATCACTTCACACGCGACGCCACGCTCTAACCTGATTTCGGTGCAATTAAGCGCAAGCGAAGGCGCAACACCCGGCCCAACTGCAACACTAGCATGTGTGGTTAGCCATTTGTTTGTTAGCTTCTTCCCACTTTTCCCGCCCCTGTCTTTTGCGGTAAAGCTCTCCAATTGAGTTCAGCTACTTCGTACCGAGCCGTTCCCTCCCTGGCACGGCTTCATTATTAATCTTATTTGGTAATCGGAACGCGTCCCACTGCAGACGCACTGCTAGGACCGGTGGTAGTGGGGGGGAAAAATAAATTACTGTTTGCATTTTCTCTCCGGCCGGCTTCTTTCCCGGTTTCACAAAAATCGCCAAATGTGTTGCACTTTGCAGGTATGAGGGTTTGTTGTTGAACATACAGTGATCGTTGTCTGGCGATAAGATACATTTTATGTTCGAATGGACGACAAATTGGGTCCCGTGGAATTGGGAACCGTTGGGCGACAGAAGCTTTCTCTGTCGGACCTTTGTGCCTTTTGCCTAATGTAACTCCCTTCGCAGAGTAACTGTCAATGTTTGTTCGTTTTGGTATGTAAAACATTGACTGACATACTTCCTGGAGATCTCCCATAGTGATCTCCATCAAAGTAGGCAAGCAACATGTGGTCGTACTGATGATGTTTATGGTTGTTATTTTCAATTATGTCTCAACGAATCAAGTTCCTGTTTCAATTTAGTTGTTTCTGCGTATATGATACCTGGAGAAGGCCTTGGTTATTGAATCTAAAGGTCACAAGTATTTCCAGTTTTTTTTTTTGGTTGTGTCTTGTGGTAAGACATCTAGCTATCGCTTTTCCCTCAAGTTGATCTCTGATCTTTTGTATAATGTCCAGATCTTTAGCAGAACCATTTAAAAGTTCCTAAGTGAAATAAAAAAAGCCTATGTTTTATAGTCTTTAAAAGCTGAAAGTATCTCCAGAATTCTTCAATTATGTTTTCCAGGTCTCTAGCACAAACTTATCTTTCTCTCACTCAAATCTTCAATCACGCTCAACTAATGTCTTCCATTATCTTCTCACTTTTTTCCCATCGGCAACAGGCTCACCTTGGAATATCAACATAATGTCGTCACCAGGGCTCACGGCTCTCGGTGAGTCCACGCGCCTAGTGCCGGCGAACCTGCCGGCGGTTTTTGAGGTACTGCCGCCCCCGGGCGCCTCGATCCGAGGCAGCGACTGTGTGGCGACCGTGCTGTCACCGAGCAAGACGAAAGTGTCCGCCCGCGTGACGCACGAGTCCGCCAACGGTGCGCTGCGGATCGAGTTCGTCCCGTCGGAGGTCGGCACGCATATTGTCGAAGCATCGATCGGCGGCACCACACTCGTCGGTGGGCCGCTCATCGCGAAGGTGTACGACTCGAGCCTGATCCAGGTGACGGACGTGAATGGGGGCGTCGTTGGCCAACCGTGCCAGTTCCGGGTGGATGCCAGCGCCGCCGGTGAAGGGCAGCTCGAGATTTCCATCAACGAAGGTGAGGTGCCAAATCACGTGCAGGTCGTCGGTGGTGGCCGCTGCCTGGTGTCGTTCACACCGGAGCAAGCCAAACCGCATCTGATCGATATCAAGTTTAACGGCGAAACGGTGATCGGCTGTCCGTTCGTGTGTTCCGTCGCCGATACGAGCCGTGTCCTGCTGAACCTCACCAATCTCGAGCTGATCCCGGTAAACAGACCCGCCTCCTTTCACATCACCGTGAGTGGGGGCGGGGCGGCCGAGCTGGCCGTAAGTGTGCGTGGCCCACAGGGTGAGCTGCCGGTACGCGTCACCGGTGACATTCATGCCGGCTTTACGGCCGAATTTACGCCGAACCATGTCGGCGCACACACCATCAACGTGGAGTACAACGGTTACCCGGTGCAGGGTACACCGTTCGTGGCAAAGTCGTACGACGCCACCAAGGTGGCGGTGGGATCCGTGTCCAAGGGCACGGTAGGCCGGCCGGTGCAGTTCACCGTTGACGCCGGTGACGCAGGCGAAGGTAATCTGGAGATTACCATCTCCGCCAAGGGTCACAACATTCCCACGCAGGTGCATCCCCAAGGAAACGCCAAGTAAGTATCCGATGTGCCGTTGCGCGACAAAGGAAGACATCAGCAGGAGATGTGCTAACAAGGGGTCATGTTTGGTGTGTTACAGATTCGCCGTCTCGTTCGTACCGGCAGAACCGTGCGAGCACATCATCAACGTGTCGTTCAACAAAATGCTTGTGCCGGGCTGTCCGATCACGGTCATCATTAACGGTGGTACGACCGGACCGCAGGTGTCGCTCGGCGGGCCGGGCCCACTGCACATGCCCAACTCGCTGGTCATCAACCACGCCGGAGGCCGCCTGGAGGACATCGAGGTGAACGTCGAAGGTAGGTGGTGGCCACCCGTCGCCGGACCAGTAGATACTAGCGTAGTGTTTGTGTAACCAAAGGGGTTTAGCGTGTTTCTGTCTCAGTTTGTACACAATCTGCAAATTAATAGCGTTTCGAGTTACTTTGTTTTTATTACTTTTAATTACGATACGATTTGTGAGCATCCTTTTCCTAGCACTTCCTAAGAATTGTTTATTGTAGTACGCGCGATACACCACACTATATATTTACACATTTACACTGTTTTTGTTGTCCTTTCTTTCCTGTGCGCGCGCACGTTTGTGTATGTATTTGAAACTTAAGGGGGTAGTACACTCAATCAGTTTCCTAACAAAAAGGATCTTTTCAAGAGATTTGTTTAAATTTAGCTCAAATTATGATGATTATTTTGCCTTTATTCAGCAATTTCTCTGGCAAGCAACTTATACAGTGGACTTAATTTTGCATTTTTGGAGTGTATAGAAATTTATTAAATTTTCATTAAATTTTAATAAATGTCCTATTTTCGTACGTATTATTAGAAAAAAAATTAAATTTTATAACATTTTTTACAAGAAAACTAAATTTTCGGAAGCAATAATAGGTATCAACCCTTGAAGAGAAGAGACATTTTAAAGTAGCCACCCTAAAAACAATTTTAAAGCAAAAATAAACACTCACTTTTTAAAAGCTTGCAGCGTGTACTACCCCCTTAAGCTTGTCCTTTCGAACCGTAAAACCGTAGCTCGTACCACGTTGAACGATATCGTTACTAGCATGCTGTCTTACCCGTCTACTTGAGAATCCTCTCCTTCTTGATTCGATCAACCTCCTTTAGTCCATCACAAACTTCATGTTTACCTTCATCAGTACACAAACAATGTCGTTAGATGCGGGAAATAAGCATTATTCTCTCTCTCACACACACACACACCAACTCTGTACCCTCTTCTAGCTAGTTTTTCGTGTTATCTGTTGTTGTTTTTAAAAAAAACCCAAAGTTTCCTTTCCAAACACAAATTCACACGCGACTCATTTGCCCTTCTCACACTAATGAACGCGCATTTGTGGAATAAAACCTAAAGCAAAACAAAAAACATAGGGTACTCCCATCGGTAGCACTTCACCCATTTAGGATCGGCTAGAAAGCTAAATCGTGTGCACAGTGCGTAAAGCGAGGAGGATAACATGTGAAGTAGCAGAAATTGCAGGTCGATCAAGCAAGGAAACGTACCAAAAAACTTCCCCCGTACGACGAAAAACGTAGTGGCGCTCATTATGTTGTGCCTAGTGCCCGCCACAAGTACTATAATACAGATCGATCAATATACAATTAAATGTTTTTTAAATAATAAGTAAACACAGGTGATTGTGGTTGGAGATCGAGTTGTGAACCATGTTTTCGGAAATTAAGATCAGTCAAAAAAAAACAAACACAAGCGAAACTTTAGAAATTCCATTTCCATTAAAAATGCCACAATTCCACCACAATCTCTGTGCCGAAACCGTTAGCAAGCGTCCTCGTTTGTTTGTACGGTTTTGTTTTTCCTTCCAATTCCCATTCAAATAATCCCCCCCCCCCCCAATCACTTTTAGAGCTGTAAATGAATCGTTTTAATCTGACCAGGGGTCTTCACCTGTTTCTTTCTATTTTACATGTACATTCCAGGGCGCCGTAGACTTTTGTACTAGATACACTTGATTGATTGAAATCGATTCCCTCTTATCGACTCGACACGTAGCGCGACTCCATCGCCAGTCCGCGTTACGTCCTTCCCTTTGCTCGTTTGCGTTGTTTGTTAATAATTAGCTTTCGCGATCGCCAAAACGCGGTAGTCGCGGTGGTTTTGCATACATACATACATACATATCTTAAAAATGTTTTGCTCTAGATGATCTTAGCTTTGTTTGCAAAAACATTATTGACGGAAACGTTGGAAAAGACGTGGTGCGAAGCACACGGGCACGAAGCTAACCGGCGACACTTTGGCGCCGGATCGTTTTGTTTGTTTTGTTTCCAATTTTTTCTGCCATCCACAGGCATCGTACAAGCGTTGATCCGAGAGCTTTGTGCGGCTTTTTTTTTATTTTATGTTTTTTTTTTTATTGCTACTCGTAATCCTTCGTAATCGTAGCGGCAGCTTAGGTAGTAAGCGTAATAATACATTAATCCAAGCATTTCAAACAACAGATTTCTAACGCCGCCACCGTCTTCCGGTGTACAGTTAACGTGAGAGCGTTCATTAAGAAAAGCATAATTAATAACTGATAATAAACTTTACTCTTAAGGGCATGTTAACCATTCGGCAGAATATTGGCGCACGCGCGCGTAAAATGTGTGTACCGACAATGTGAGGAAAACTTCTGCACCGCGGCAACGCCTGTGTTGCTTTCGTTGTGTTGTGATCATTCACACTTATAGCCTCCATATTTATTCTCACCCACACTCACACTCGATCGTTACACCCAATTTACCATCTAGTTTTTATTTGCTAACACTATCGATTGTAATTATCGCTCCCTCCCCTCCCTCATTTCAATTGGTTTTGTGTGTATGGGTTGGGTAAAAATTAAAATAAAACAGCAAAAATATGACTAATAAATTGCAATCTTACTATCCCACTACCCTGCATGAAGACGCTTTGTTTGAGTGTTGTTGTCGTTGGCTTAGTTGTAGTCCTCTTGTAGCAAAGCGTTTCGCGATCCCACTCTTTAAATCCATTCATTCCTGCTCCTGTTCCTCGTATTTGGGCTTTCACGTGTGGTTGGGTTGGAAAAGAAAAATACATCATCATCCCCCCGTAGAACACCTCCCTAACTGGTAGCCATTTGTTGCGATATTTTCGCACTCTCTCTCTCTCTCTCTCTCTCTCTGTCTCACTCGTGTGTTTTGATTCGTATAAATTATCAAACCAAAACTTCCCCAAAAAATCAAAAACGACACTCGTTCCGACACTCCGGCAGGCCCCTCCGGTCATTCGGTACCGGCACAGGTCTTACAGACGGCCGACGGTGTGTTTAAGGCCGAGTTTGTGCCACGCGTCGTTGGCGAACATCGGGTCAGCGTTACCGTCGAGGGACAACCGACCGTTGGCAGTCCGTACTCAGCGAAGGTAAGTGTAGCAAATGGGCTGGCTTGCAGTAGTAGGAGCGTGGAATTTTACTACGGCAGGTGTGGATCGGTTTGCTTACGGGGTGTGTAGGAAACATTCTGTAGTGAACGCATTGTGGAATGTCGTTCCGGGGCAAAGGATTCGAAAGGAGTGGGTACGGTCTGTTCCATAATGTATTAAACCATCGTCATACCGTTTATTGCGCTTGATTACTTTCGCAGAAATTCATTCCTGGTTTGTAGATCCGTTGGAATGTTGGACATTCTACGAGGATTGTTGATGCTTGTGTGTGAGCTGAGCGATCACTTGATCTTTATTGGATTGGGTTGGAGAAATAAAGTTGCCAATTTTATCCAACTTCTAATAGATTAAGCAAATGCTTACAGTACAATCCTGGTCACGGCACCATGAACAATCGCCGGTCCTAAAGGTGAATTTTGGGGGGTGAAACTTCGGATTTTTGTTTAGTTAGTGATGCTGGATAAATTTTACCATTTGTAAAGCCAAAGCAAGAGAGGGATCAGGAATTTATTGACCTCTATTTATATGATTTAGAGTTGAGTACCCCTGTCACTCTCAAAATGTCAACAGAAACCATAAGTGGCCTGTGTTCGAAAACGACGCTGAAACATTTCGGTTCGAGTTCGAACAGTGACAGACATCCGTTATATGGTAGTCATTTTTTAAAGTTTTCCATTTTGTCCATGTTATCCTGAACTTTCATTGGAGATCTTCTACTAATGATTATTGATATCACCGATCGAAGAATCTGAATCAGAAGTTGGGGAAGCCAAATTTTGTTTGATAAACTACTATGGCTGTGTAGTAATTAGTGTTACTTTTCTTTAAGCACTGATAAATTTCAACGATCGGCAAGGAAATAATTTTTATAGATGTGTTTGTGGCAAAACACACAAAATACACCAGCGGACCACTTTTTAGGTAACTTAATTCCTATAATAAGAGGCCCTCTTATTTGCAATATATTTACTTACCAAGAAACGACCACAACAAAGCACCTAAAAAATTGGATGTCGTAAGTTTAATTGGGATGCTTTGGCAACGTAATTCAACGGCTGACTTGTTGCTTGCTTACTGGAAAAGCTCATTTAATTGGTTTTGTCAATCTCTCTCCCCTTGAATGACATAATCATGCATGTTATGGATGGAAAACTAATAGATCATCATCAAGACAGTCCCATTGAGTTCCATTTGCCGGTTGGCTGCGTATCGTTTATCGGAACGTGGTTTTGCGTATTGCGAAAATGATGAATTTGCCGCTTTTACTCGCCATGATTTGTAGCTAAGCATTCAAACTTTAAAACATGTGCACGGCCGGCCGGTAAAGATGTCTTTGTCTTGTCTTTCCTACACTTCTGAACGCTTCGGTTACGGTCGAAAAAGTTTAAGAAAAGAAAAGTGACTAATAAACGATATAAGGCGACTAACGACGGCACACAACAGGCGAGTGAGTTGTGTACGGGTCGTGTCCGCTGTAGCTTGACGAATGAGTAATTAAAACTCACACACCCACACGTATAGAATGTGGCTCTTGGCACTCCCGAGTGACTAGTTGGGTGATATGTTTTTGTCCCATTTTTGGGGAACTGTCCGATGTTACGGCTATTTTACACTCCCACACGTTTGAATCTGTTGCTTTCAGTTAGCCAGTGTGTCTGAGGTCAATGTTTGAACTTCACCTTTGAAAGGTCACTCGCATACGCAAAAACCCCCAGGAGTTCTAGAATAAGATAAAACAGGTCACCCTTTCGGGATGGACACACGTGCTTAGTCGCGGGAAGTTGTTTGAATGTTTGTGCGGGCGTGTAGCAAACCAGCAGCGGAAGAAGTTATGCGCTATAATTACCGTTAATTATTAACTTTATTCGCGCAACGAACTCACACTTATAAACTGGGCAAACATTGGGGAGAAGCTCCAAACGCTATTAGACGCTACACAGCTGGGGCGATCTCTCCTAAGTCATTCCAAGCACGTCCCAACGCTTGGAAGGGGTTGGCAAACCTTCTCTCCACACAAATAAGGCCCCCCCCCCCCCCATTCCTCAAAAAAGTCGGACGAACATACTAACCCCGGGAATTCATTCCGTATTGCTATTCCATCCGCTCACGCCACACATCATGCTGCCGCACCAGGTCTACGATGTTACCGCGATCAAGGTAAAGAACGTTAACAATGGTACCGTCGGGAAGCCGGTCGTCTTTCTGGGTAAGTACAGTCGGTGCTCCGTCCTAAACTTACGAACCTCAACCAGCGAAGGGTTTGTGCAAGAATCTAGAATCTTACTTATCCCGCTTTTTCTTTGCAACGGTTCACGGCACACCATCGAACGATCGTCGCACCAGTGGAAACATCGCAAGCCGGACCGGGCAATCTGGAGGTGACAGTGAATGGTGGCCGCGTGCCGACATCCGCCCAGGCGCAGGGTCAACACACTTACGCGATCAGCTTCACGCCCCGCGAGGCACAGAACCATACGGTCGAGCTGCGGTTCAATGGGCAGGACGTGCCGGGCAGTCCGTTCACCTGTAAGGTAAGTGCCAACGAGAAGCAACACCCCCATTTCACCGCAATGGCCACCGTGGCCATTAAGACTCGACACACGCCGATCGATCGATGCATGTATGCGACGGAGTGGTGGACATTGGGCGGAGAAAAGGTGCGGGATGGAACGATCGGACGGTGTTAAAGTGTGTCGATGCAAGTAATTCACCTTTACCTTCGGCACCGAATGTAGCAGCATGTGGTGGCGTTCCACGTTGGCAGTTGCATTTGCTACGGCGATCAGTGCGCGCGATGTGTCGTACGGGCGTTGGACGGATTTGTTGGTCGCGGCAATGTTGCCCGATCGGGAGGTTGCTTCATCGGGGAAAAGTATGTGAAAAAAGGGAGTATTTTTGGGAGAGAAATTCGAATAGTTTGAGGTCTTTGGGGAGGAGATCATCAACTGTAGATATATGTCAGTAGCAAGTCCTTGCGGATATTAACAGATCTCAAAGATCCCTAAGTTCGCGAATGTTTGTACGAATTCCTGAGCGTATCAGAACCAATTCTTGATAAAAAAGACATCCATTCTTGTTAGGTTTATAAGTGTCCGTTGAGTTCCGTCAAAATCCATAATAACATCTGTCTTCGCTTCATTTTAGGTATCACCAGCGGCCCGCATCGTCAGCAGCGATCTGACCGACAAGGTGAGCGTCGGACACATGTTTGACTTTGTCGTCGAGTCGGACATTGCGCCGGTGGTGGAAGTGCTCGGTCCCGCCCGTCGCCCAGTCCGGGCCGACATCGTTCCGGCCGCCCCATCCGGCTACCGGGTCAAGTTCGAACCGGTCGAGGTCGGTGACCATTCGGTGGAGGTGCGCCTGCCGGGCAGTGGCCACGTCGAGGGCAGCCCCTTCCTGCTGAAGGCGTACTCCGCCGAGAAGGTGGTCGTCACGGACATACGGCCCGGTGTGGTGGGCAAAAGTGTTAGCTTCGGCATCAACGCGAGCCAGGCGGGTGCGGGCAACCTGGAGATCATTGTCGCCGTCGGCGGTAAGAACGTGCCGAACTTTGTGCAGTCGGAGGGCAACGCACGGTTTAAGGTGAACTTTAAGCCAACGGAAGCGGCCACGCATTCGCTGTCGGTGCGCTTTAACGGCTATCCCGTACCGGGGTCACCGTTCGCTTGTCACGTGACGCACGCGCCCGTCTCACTGTCGAAAGCGATCGCGACCGGCCATTGTTTGCGGCAGGCACCGGTAAAGTGTGCGAGCGTGTTCGAGCTGGAAGGGTTCGACGGTATCGATCCGCAGGTGTTGATCACGTCACCGTCCGGCGATACGGTGTCGTCGCGCGTCAACTACCAGGACGAGCTGCATCTGGTGACGTTCGTGCCGACGTCCGTCGGTCGCCACCTGATCAGCGTGACCGCGACCGATCAGCACATCGCCGGTTCGCCGTTCTCCTGCAACGTGTTCGATGTGTCGCGCGTGTCGATCAGCGGGCTGGAACCGAGCACCACGATGGCCTCGCTGGGCGTACCGCTGACGTTCAGCGTGGATGCAGCCGGCGCCGGCGAAGGTACGCTCGAGCTGGTTGTGTCGACCGCGACCAGCACGGTAAAGGCGGAGGTGACGGCCTGTGCCCGCGGTCTGTACGATGTCACGTTCATACCGCAGTGCTGCGAGCCACACTTTGTCAACATCACGTTCAACGATCTGCCCGTCGACGGCAGTCCGTTCCGGTGCGAGGTACAGCAGCACACGCAGCACGTGCAGGTCGGCAACACGACACTGATCGAGCTGATGACCGAGGAGCAGACGGTGGAAATATTCGACCCGGACAACAAGCTCGTCCCGTTCACGCTGTCGCGCAAGGCGGCCGAGTTTAAGGCGGCCAGGATTGGGCAGTACGTGGTGCGGTACATCGAGCAGGAGACGCGCAACTTCATCGCGGCCCGCACGATCAACGTGTTTGACCCGTCGATGGTGAAGATAGTGGAGGTCGGCGAAGCGTACTGCCACAAGCCGGCATCGCTGGTCGTGTCGACGAACGAGGCCGGACAGGGTACGCTCACGTCGATGGTACGGTGCGGTGGGCTGGAAGTGCCCCACTCGATCCGTGGCACGGCCAACACTGGTGTGTGGGAGATTGTGTACCATCCGACGCGTGTCGCACCGCACAAGATCATGATCCTGTACAATCAGGTGCCGATCTCGAACAAAGCCATCGAAATCAACGTTCTGGCACCGGCGATGAGCAAAGAGGTGAGAGCGTTTGTGAGCGATAATGAGAAGGAGAAGCTTAAAGTTTCAATGTTTACTTTACTTTCGTAGATCACCGTGAACGGGTTGGGACTGTATCAGGCGCGCGTGGGCAAGACAACGTCGTTCGCGATCGACACCGTCGGACATCCGGCGCGCGAGTTCGATGTGGTTGTGTCGGGACCGGGCGGTCAGGCACTGCCCGTACGGTGCTACCAGACCAAGGGTGGCCACCTGCAGGCCGAGTTCACCGTGCAGAAAGTTGGTCAATGTTTGATTGGTAAGAGGAGCGCGATCGAGGGCATGATCGAGTGGGTTAATTCGTGTCCTTTAATTTCCAGATGTGCTGCACCAATCGAAACCATTGATGGGCAGCCCGTACACCTGCGAATCGTACGATCCGGCCAAGATACAGCTGCAGAAGGTACCGAAGATGAACCTGTGCGCTAACTCGCCCATCTCGTGGATTGGTAAGCCGTCAGCGATCCATCGGTCAACGGTCAACATAAGCTTACCCTCTTTTTTTTGTTTTTCTCTTCACCTCACCCACCAACCCACCCACCCGTACCCACCCACCAGTGCAATCCGAGTCGGCCGGTGTGGCGGAGATCGAGGTGACGGTCCTGTCGCCGACCGGGCAGAACGTGCCGGTGAAGCTAACGCAGCAGGACGACTACGAGCACGGGATCGAGTTTACGCCGCTGGCGGCCGGCCACTACAAGGCCACGATCATGTACGGTGGCGAAGCCGTCCCGGCGTCACCGATCACGTACGCGGTCCAGTCGGCCGGCGGCAAGAGCGACAGCCACGCGTCCGGCAACGGGCTCGAGGTGGCCCACCGTGGCAAGGAAACGTCCTTCGTCGTGTTCTGCCCGACCGCACCGAACGTGCAGATCGAGCGGTGCGACGAGCAGTCGGAGCGGATCGAACCGCGCATCAAGAACATGGCCAACAACCAGTGGAAGATCTTCTACACCATCCTGACGGTCGGCCGGTACGAGATACGGGCGAGCTGCACGAACCGGGGCCCACTGCCCGGCTCGCCGTGGACCATCGCCTGTCTCGATCCGGCCAAGGTCACCCCGACCGGTGGCTGGGGTTCGCTGCTGGACGGCACCGGCAAGCTAACGCTGCCGAGCAGGATCGTCTTCGACACGAGCATGGCCGGCCCGGGCGAGCTGACCTGCTACGTGAACGACGCGGAAGTGCTGGTGGAGAAGCAGGGCAGCGGGAAGTGTGCGCTCTTCCTGTCGGACGAAGGGCTGAGCAAGGGTGAGCATAGCTTCGACCTGACCTGGTCCGGGCTGCCCGTATCGCAAAGTCCCGGTTTCGTCTACGTCACCGGCATGACGATCGGGTCGGACCGGGTGGTACTAACCGGGCGCGGGCTTACGACCGCCCAGGTCGGCGAGGTGTCCCACTTCACGATCGACGCGACGGACGCGGTGTCGGGCAAGCCGGAAGTCCACATGTCGTACGACGATGGTGAAACGCTTCCGGTCACGCTGCTTCAGCCCCGCCCGAACGAGCTAATCTGGCTGGCGTCGTACAATCCGCACAAATCGACCGGCGGTCCGCTCAGTCTCGCGGTCGAATGGAACGGCCGCATCATCAAGGGTTGCCCGCTAACGATACCGGTCGGGCCGGCCGTCGACGCTGCCAAGGTGCTGTGCTCGGGCGAAGGCCTCCGCAATGGGGTCGTCGGGCGGGAAATTAAATCGTGGATCGATACGCGCCGTGCCGGACCGGGCGAGCTGACCGCGCACTGTGCCGGCCCGCGGAAGGTTGCGTACTGCGAGCTGTACGATCATGGCGATGCGACGTTCACGCTGAACGTGAAACCGCAGGAACCGGGCCGGCACACGCTCACGATCAAGTACGGTGGGCAGCATGTGCCCGGTTCACCGTACACGCTCCGCGTCGTCGGTGCGCCCGATGCCAGCAAGGTGCGCGTGTATGGGCCCGGCATCGAGCACGGCGTGCTGGCCACGTTCCAGTCGCGGTTTATCGTGGATACGCGTGGTGCCGGCGCGGGCCAGCTGACGGTGCGCGTCCGTGGACCGAAGGGCGCCTTCCGGGTCGAGATGCAGCGCGAAAGTCAAAAGGATCGAACGATCCTGTGCAAGGTAGGCCGGTTTTCGTGTTGGACGGGTAGCGACCATTTCCTCACGAGACTAATTGGGGGTTTTGTTTTTGTTTTCTTTTCTTTCCACAGTACGATCCCACCGAACCGGGTGACTATCGGGTGGAGGTAAAGTGGGCCGGCGAGCTAGTGCCCGGTTCACCCTTCCCCGTCCTCATCTTCGACACGCAGGAGGAGCTGAAACGATTTCTACACGGCAATTAAAGCAGAACGAATAGGGAAACACACACACACATTAGCTTAGGAATGCAGCTGAAGGAGCAGCTGAAGGGGTGGATCATTTGAAACGAACCTGGAGGATCATGTGCTTTGTCCGTGGCCGGCCCAGGAAGAAAAAAATCCTCCCACGGCCCATTTGTTAATTTTAATTGTTTAAGTTTTACAACACGTGCGTGCATGCGGGAATAGAATAATATAACTATTGGCAAAACACAAACAGCCTTTGCTAACACACATTTAGTGCTAAAATGGTAGGTCCACGGTACACCAACCGATACACCGTTCCGAGTGAGTGTGTGCGACAATGCGGTTTTGTTAAGGCGGATGTAAATTACACGCACACAGGCAGGATTTAAGGAGAAGAAGAAGAAGAAGGAGAAAACGAAGCAAACCGACAACGAAGCATTAAACTAAAACGAATTGATTAATAAACGAATCTTGTTACATATTAATAGCAGAAAACATCACCATGCTTGTGGCTTGTTTAATTTTGGAACAATTTAACATATAGAAAGGCAACACAATGCGAAACGGAGGTAATGTTTTAGAATTTATCGCTCTTTATTTCCTTTTCGTTTACTCTTTGGTTACATATAAAATGAAAAATATGATGAGTTAACATTTCACCGGGGCACGCTCTATTCGGTGCCCGTCCTTTACATTTGCCATTCGGCACCAAACACGCGAAACACGAGATTTCAACACACAAACTCGTACACGGCTTAGTAATTGCTGCGCTCGATTTAATAATACAATCCCTTCCTTCTTTCTGCCTTTTTGTTTTGTTTTTCGCTTCTTTTTTTTTGCGCCTTTTCTTTTCTCTGGTCTGATCTGTTGCTAGGATACGAAAACTTGCATTGCATCATGCTGCATGCTGGGTGGTTTCGATGCGTGATCCTGCCTACTCCGTTCCTTCCTAGCTGTTGTTGCATTAAATTACTAAAACAATAAAACCGCATCGACATGCGAACCCGTCGATCCTTCAGCACACAGCTATAAACAAACCAGACAAGCCGTCACTCACACTGTACAAAATCAACACGCAACTTTTCACGCTCTGCGTTGTCATCCCGTGCACGGCGCCATGATGTCCACTAAAAATATATGCAGAGATTTAAAACAAAAAGGCACCGAACGGCGCGAATATAATATACGCTAACGCTAACGAGATAGAATAAAATACAGCAAACGGGACACACGGACACGATGGTGGAGGTCAGCGTGAGGCGCAGATGGCATAAAAGCAACAAAAAAAAACTCCTTCCTTTCTTCTAAAAAAGAACGAAAAAAAGGTCAATCAGCGCAGCGAGCTGACCATTTCGTGGTGCTTTTAGTTTTTTTCCTTGTGCCTCAACACAGCGCCCCAAGTCACAGTAGAGCACAAAAAAGGAAGCAACAAACAACACACACACACACACCCGCCAGAACAAAAATTATAATATCGAAAACCATAAAAATAAACGGTTCGACATTCCGGGGCCGCACGCTGACCAACGCGGGAGTGCCCGCGGATCGATGCGGTTTGTAAGGATTGCACTAATAAAAAACCCAACCAGAACACACTGGTACTGCTGCCCGTGTGGGGCATTTTTTCACCCAAACCCTCATTCCATTCCCCTCCCCCCCCCTCCCCCCAAATATGGCCATTTTTGTCCATCCATGAATGGGCACACGACGATGGCCGAACGAGAACTCGGCTATGCTTGGGGCTTTCATAATTCAGGCACATATTAAATTAAAAATTAATCTATTTAACCCTTACCCACCGGTTCCGCCGATTTTTGTGGGGCGGATGGGGTAAGCAATTCGATCCCGATTGTGTATGTGTGCAAGCAGTGTGCGTTTTTCCGAGTGTCCGTTCCAAGGATTTGGGACGCCATTTAGAGTGCGGATTATGCCTTTTCTCGCAACCCCCAACACCGGAACATCCGGTCCGTTGTGACGTTAAAAAGGGGATAAATAAGGATGAATCTGCAAGGACAGATCCGTGTGTCAAATAGAGAGAGAAAGAAAGAGAGAGAGTAGGCTCCCTTAGCACACCCGTTGTGTGTTGCTGCGCTTATCCGTAGGCTTTAATACACGTCTATACAGTTCTACAGAAATCCCAATGTTACATGTTTAATGATACGCAAGCAACTAACGCCCAGTTCCCCGGTCCGGCTGCTCTAATGCTTTCTTCTTCCATTACGCGGTTGCACGGACCAAATAAAAGGCTTATGGTCCACCGCCGCCAGCAGGAAGCGGAAACGAAAAGTTTCCGTCCACAGCATGCGCTGGACTCGGCCGTTCATTCTGGTGGACCACAGTTCTGTGTCCCAGATACTGTTTTTTTTTGTGTGTGTTCTGTTTCGTTTTGTTGGGTGCCTGCACTACAACACAACCAAAGGCAGGAAGTCAACAGTGGCGACCACAGTGCAGAGCCAGTGCAGAGAGTTGTTTGCAAACCGTGTGGCGTACGAGTTGACGAACACTCTACTGCAGGAGTTAACGAACAACGAAACGAACAAAAAGACAAACTAGATTTTCATGGCTTATCAGGTTGCGGGCACCGGACCCGTGCCACTCTTCCATCCCGGGCCGCACTTCCGGTAACTGTGTAATATGCTAGACCAAACCTCAAAAACAAAAAAAGGTCTTCCAAATCTTTTCTTTTCCTATAGTGGCCCGGTACTGCCCGCGGTGGATGGAGATGACGTCGGTGTCCCGGTGGTCGCACATTTGCTGACCGGTATTACCGTGGCCAGCAGTGGCGTCGAGTTCGTGTTTAATAATGTACATGTCGCCCCACCGGTTCCTGTCTGGTTGTTGGTGTTGCTGCTGCTGCTAGTGTAAACCGACCGGCTAGCACCCGTTGCGGATGGTTCGATCGTGCCGGATATGGTCACAATCGTAACCAGATCCTTCGTACCGGTGCCGTTTGCGGTGAGCACGGTACTAGCCGGGCTAAGCCTACTGCTACCACTACCTCCGCTACTACTACTGCTGCTGCTGGTGCTACTGTTTACGTTGCTACTGGCAACGGCAACACACGGTTCGGTGCCACACGTTTGCTCCTCGCTACTGCCGCCATCCATCAGTGACACGGCGGGAATTGAATTTCGCTGTCGCGGCTCATCCACCAGCGCACCGGCACCCGTGCATCGATCGTCGATTTTAATTATGGACGGTGCGTGTTGATTCACACCGGTCGCGCTCGTACGGTGCGTATTATCGTCAGTTATTAGGTTCGCATTATCGTCCGCCGTACCTCGGCTACTGTCCGTCCCGTACGCTGCTGCTGCTGCTGGCGGGTTCGATGAAGTGTTCGATGGCGTTGCTGCTACGGTGTGCTGCTGTGATGGCCGCTGAATTGCATCGGTAACCGTTGGCGCTGGGTGCAGATTGACCGACCGGTAGCTCGGCGGTAGCGTACTGTGACCGTCGGTACCGTACGGGTTCGGTGCGCTGCTCACCTGCAGCTCGGCATGGCTGCCCGGTGGTGGCACATTGTTCACACTGTTGCTCGAACCACCGCCGACGGCACCGCTGATGATGCCACTGATGCCACCGAAGATGCTGTTGCTGCTGCCGTTATTATAACGCGCGCTGAGTGGTATTCTGCAAGAAGAGGCGAAGAAAAAACGAAAACAAATGAGGAACCGGATAAAATATGAACACAATTTCGGACCGTGCCGAAACTGAAGCCTGTTGTGTGTGGAAATCAATTTAACTTTCGGTGGTTGAAATATGGTGCCTACTGGGATGCGTTGCTATGAGCTTTCAAGCACACTGACAGCAGACAACAAAAACTGACGTCTGTGCTACTGTGATTAGAGTGATGTGTGTGTGTATGTGTATCTCGTCGTCGCTTTTGTCACGAACAAAACGTTTGGTCCCGATCGTTGCGATATTAAACTTTCAATCATGATTTTGGTCGCCAACACATAATTAACACTCGCCTGCCTGGAGGCTTTGTTTCCCCATGCAAATTATGGTACCATTAAAACGTACAAAAAAGAGAATCATTGTGTGAAATTGCCTATCAAAAATCAACACCCCACACTGCCCACGCACATGGGCAGCTGGCTGGTTTGTGTGTGCACCTTGCCCGATGGAATGGAAAAAGTTAATTAAAGCTCGCGATTAAAATATGTCATCAATATTGAATAAACGCTACGGATCGAAACATCAATTAAACGCCTGCGTGTGTGCGATTTTTTGTTGTTCCATGTGTAAACATAGACACACGAATAATTTTTCATTTCAACGCCAGTTATTTTTAATGTAAATAAAGAAAAAAGTCTTGCTCAAATGTAATCAGTGTAATTAATACCAAATCTTTTTTTCCTCCTTTGATTTTAACCACAAAATATTACAAATTTTCCTATCTGAAAAGCATTTAAAACATTCCATTTAATGAAATAAAGAAACATCTAATTGAATTCTCATGCTGATGACGAATTTATAAAGCACTCGGCTCCACCAAAGAAAAACAGACAAATCAATTACGTCAAGCAGAGAGCATGCGACTGTCACACGGCCACTCACACGTCCACGGGCTACTTCGACCCATTTGCTTCTACTAATGTGTTGACACTTCGTGTCGGTTACGCGCGCACTTACAAACACACTCACCTTAAAAGGCTTCCCACGTTGGAACGATAGGTCGGTGGCGGTGAGGCCGTACTACGCATCCTTCCCGACTGTCGGTCCCGGTCCAGGAGCAGCAATCTACCACAAAAAGGAAAGAGAGGAAGAAAATGTGAGAAACCTAAACCATAAGTACATATCCTTTAATTCGCCCCTATCCTAAACGAACGTCCTTACACAGCTTGCTTCTACTCCTTCAGCTTCTTCGCCCTTCCTTACGCCACCTCCCAACCAAGCAAGCACCATTTCAAGAATGTTTGCACCTACCGAGAATGTTGCTCGAAGGACGCCGTTCCACCTCTTGCGATGATACATTTCTATCATTCCATTAAGGACCACCCGTTAGAGGTGAAGAGGCCACATACACATTTATTTTGTAGCTTTTCTTCTTCATTTTTTTTATATTTTATTTGCTACGTCCCACACCTTTGCGTTCTCGGCGCCGCATCGTTGATACGTAATTGAGATAAATGTTGCCCGACATGGGGCCACCCGGGTAATTACCGGCCATGTTTCAAGCTTTCGAGACGCTCGTTACGAGAGGCTGTAGTACTGCTACGTTCGCTTGCCTGTTACCGTGTGCCACCAGCATCCACAATTTCGGGAAGGTGCGTACAAATAACGCTCCAGCGCTTCGTAACGCTCACCACTAGATGGCGCTGGTAGCGCGCGTGCATTTAGTAGCGTCGCCATTTGCACTAATCGGGCAAACGCGGACAGTGCACCGTCGTTTAGCAACGCGCACTTTGGGCACGCATTTGTACGATTATTTTAATTTGTAATTACATTATTCAATCGGCATTACAGTGACCGCGGGCGGTAGAACTGTCGGATGTAATTAATGACCCTGTGTGCGGAATTTGCAACACAATCGCTTTCACCGGAACAATCCGGACCAATCCGCATCCAGTGCAAAACCGCAATAGACAACCGAGCACTGGTGAACTATCTCGACCAGCTGTGTACGCCCAGCTGTGTATCTGCACTGGTCGGAACATTCTATCATTCATCCATTTGTACCGCGTTTGTATCTGGTGAGCTTTATCACGGCTGCAACTGTGTGACTATGTGGGGACTCGGTGGGCGTCTAAAGCTGGCCTGTTGTTTAGTGATTACGCGTGCCTCGCCCCCCAAAAATTAGGGATTACATTGCGGAAATTCCAAACGTCGAAATGGCAACCGGCGAGTTAATGCGATTGATTTATTATTATTGACTACGGTTAATTTACCAACTTTTTTTTTGCCAGATAATTTGGTCAGCTTAGCTATGCCGATTGTGTAAACCGCCTTACCTTAATCTGTATTCCTGCATGCTGGCCTGGTAGGATGGTGGCGGTGGCCTATGCTGGAACTCGGGATAAAGCAGTCCGTGGGGTGTGCTTCCACCCCGACCACAAGGTCTTCGCGAGCAGCGTCCCAGATCGACGGTAGAACCAAGCCCCAGGCAGGGTGGTGCACCCGGCGCAGTCATACGCCACGCCGCCCCACTAACTGTCACTAGAATCACTCCAACACCTGAAAAAAGGGAAAGTGAAACAAAACACCGGGAAATACATTAATGAAGATAATACACAACATAATCGTTTGGGGGAAAGACAATACGGAAGCTGCACACATTTATGAGTCGATGCAACTCTAATGAACACTTCACCAACACATTACAGGGTTTTCAAGATTAACTGGAACTTCTGTTAAAAGCACTCTACCACGCAAGCGCCCTCTATCGTCAAACCATCGGAACTGTTAAAGTGACAGGTTGTGTCAAAAATGTGACATTTAAAATTCAAATATTCGAATTCTCCGTTTCAACAACATCCATAATGTTACTCTCTCAAATCTACTATTAAACAGCATCCGGAAAAAAAGGAACCGACTCCACCAGTCGGCACTTTAAAACCCCTGTAAAGCACGCAGCGACAACAATCACCCAGTGCAATACGCAGCGCATAAACAGCGCGTCACCAACGGTGGTGGTAAAGTTTTTTAATTAAAATGTTAATTTCTTTCTCCACCTCCAACGCCTGCTTCGTTCCATGTTTCAACCCCCACCCCCATCCAATGCTTTGTCACATTCTTGTCAGCTTAAAATTCCAAACGGAAACATCATCGCACTAACACCGATTGATTGTTAGGGAAATAAAGGGAGAGAGAAGGAAAAAAAACCAGCAAAAGTTTGTTTGTGTTTCGTTTGCACTTTGTTTTGCCTGCACAAGTTTTGATGAACTAAGTAAAAAATCCTCTCCACGGCACACAGTGGTTTAATCGTTCGCGAACATTCACCCGTCTAAAAACAAGAATACACCAGGAAAAAAGGCATTAATTATAATCCCTTATTTTATCCTTCTGTTCACTTCATTCTTCCTGCAGCTTATTTAGTGATCATGGCACACGCACAAAGAAAAAAACGTTAGCTTCTTAAAGTATTTCATCCTCAACTTTGATTTTTTTGTTGTTGCTTAATACCTCTCAACACTCGAAGTCAGTTTGCTTCGCGTGCAGCCAGACTTCCGTACCATATTTTCATTAGCCCTTGTTCGCGAAACGCTCATTTTCGGTTGAACAATTTCCAATTGATGGAACGTCCATATTTTCGTCTTGGACGGCCAAAGAAAGCAAAATTTCAATTCAACGCATTCTCCTTACACCCAGCTGTGTCCGATAGGGCAGGACTTTATTCCACCTCCATTTTCCTGCTTTTCCTTCTCCTCCTCCTTCTCGAGGCATCGTTCCATCGTTCATTCAATTTTCTTCACTGGAGCAAAATTAATAATAATCATCATCAACGGGCAAGACATGGGCGAGTGAAATTTCCAACCACGATGCCAACCTCCCCAGTGGGAGAGAGTAGCACCAGTGGAACGTCATGTTTTATCAGATATCGTATCAGGAAATCGCACCAGAAAATGCCAACCGTCCAGACCCACGGCATTCGTCCATGGCATGGGGAATGGTGGAATCTTTGTGTGTAGTGTGCGTTCAGGACCGAAAAACCGAAGCAAAGGAAGGAAAAGCGTTCATGAAAACGATGATCACGTGCTTGATATGGTGATGAGAGCGGTGATGAAAGTGAAAAATGTATCCCTGCTTCGGCATGAGCGGTTGTGAGAGGGTTCCTTCCCTTTAAAAACTCGCACCGAAACACGCTGAAAGGTTAAGGGAAGAAAGGTCGGAAAAAGAAAAACGAACATTTGCTTAAGCTTGCACTGTTTGCAAGAAGACGAGATGGTGGTAAAGGTTAAAATATCGATCAGCTTTTTCTTTTAAACAATTTACCATTCCAATCGATCACGACATTAAAATGTTGAAGGGAAATTTTATTTCGCTTTAACACTTTTTTTTTCCTTCCTCTTTTTGGTGGTTCTGGAAAAACGGTTCGCTGTGGAAGGTGGCAAGAAGGTGGTACAATCAAGCAAACATTATTCATGCTCCACTACGGGGTTGCATTCAGTCGGGTTTTTCCTTCTGTCCATTTTTTTTTCCATCCCTTCATCGAACGTGACAATGATGACCGATGCTAACCGATTTTTGCGGTCTTTGGTCACGAATTGCAAAGTTACAGCGATAATTGAATATGGATTTATGCTGGCACACCCTCCCTTCGCGGAAGGAACTGGATGTTTAAATTACAAAGAAAAAGGTTTTTACGTAACTTTTTTTTGTCTGCTAAACTCGTTTAAATATCTTTCTTATTAAAACATAACTCTCCATTCCCGGATGGAAGAGCTTTAAATGGCATTAAGCGGTGCTGTCAGCTTTGATTTAATAGAACATTTCTTCGAACGCAGCTGAAAGAATAATCCATTTCACCGACAAAGACACACGGTAACGCACACAACCGTGAATCATCATACGGTTAAACGGATGAACCCTAGTTCCTGCTACTTTTAAATGCGCTTATGGTTATAAAATAAAGAGTGAAGAGAGAGAGAGAGAGAGAGAGAGATAATAGAAAAAAAAGAGAAAGAAAAACATACGACACCAAAACATCCTTCACCGATTGTGGTTCGTTCCGTGTTCTTACCGACGCACGTCGACGAATGGAATGGTATGTTCATTCATAAATCATGACGATTGTGGATAAAAACCGAACCATCCTTCCCTTACCCGGGGGGGGGGGGGGAAGCCCCAGGGAAAGAACCCGATGCGTTTGTTTGGTACAGTTTAGTCTTTAGAAGAAACTGGTGAAGAAAAAAAAAAATGGAAATCCACATGTTCGCAACAAATCTTGCCACAATCCCGGTAACAACCGTAAAGAAGGGCTTCTGTTCTCGTACCATTTTGGAGGTTTTCATGTGTTAAACCCATGTGGGTCAGGCAAGAAGAAAAAAAAACGGGCGAATTGACAGTCGAATGGAACTGGTTTTTGGGGAGTTTTTGCGTGCGAGTTTTTCCTTTCCCGATGCCGGTTGGAATTAAGTTTGTCCGTCTAATTGATGGTTCTTGTGATGTGTTTTTTCTTACAACGGACAACGGCTTTACAGATTGAGATTTTTATTTATTTTCTTCCATGCTAATTTAGACCATTTGAACTTCACGTTTGCTTACTTTCGTTTGAACGCATTCCGACTACGGGAAATTAGATTATGAACTTTTCACTCGACATTTTCATGGTGTGTGTGTGTGTGCATAAAACTGCACCGAATGCAACCTCCCGAAAATGCATCAACGTTTGGTATGAAAAACACACTACCCACCCTGCTGATGATCGTGCGAATTTTCCTTCTCGTCTGGTATTTGCCCGTAGAAATTGCACACTTTGCGTATTGGTGGAAAACTGCAAAACCCCGTACCAGCTGTACGTGTCTGCGCGTCCGTCATCTGAGACAATTGCCACTAATCGTGGCACCCGAGCACAGGCGAAGATGTGAACGTCGCTCTTCCATTCCCGTGTCACTAGCGACACGCTACACATAAATCATAATCAAACGGCACAAGAAAAAAGAAACATAAAGAGCAACAACAACAACAACGACCATTTGCGTACGGTGTAATACCGAACCGAAGGAAAACGGCATCATCATAAATCATCAAACACTTCTCTTCCTTCCTTGGGGGTTGTTGCGTTTGCGTCTGGCATGATCATGTACCCGGCCCATGTAACACGCCTGCGAAAGCCTGCGTTTCGACCGGGGGAAAAAGAGGTGTTCAGTTTAGAATTGTGCACACCAACGAACTGGTTGAACGAACGTGACGGCGTTACGATCATCGAAGTGGTGTTTTACTTTCGATTTCGAAACTTCAAAGTTCGATCGATGCCGGCTTGCCAACGGTGGGAAACGATTTCATTTAGCGGCTCCAGTTGTGCCCGTATTGGGCAACAGTGGTCTTGGATTCCACGTTAAATGGATCGCTTCCTTGCACGAACACCTTGCGCGCGTCCATTCTAGGGAAAGGTACTTTAACTGTTCACTCTGTGAGAAGATTTACAGCAAATTAGCGTTAAAATATAATATTCATTGCTAACGCTAAACTATTTTCTTCACTGTCTGTCGGTAGAGAATATGACCCAAAAAAAGAGAAGGTTAATTCGGATTTTATTTCACCTTAAACAAGGGCCCCACTGCATCAGTGCTGCCGTTAGCGGAAATGCATCTTTGCTGCTGCTCGGGTAGTGGGTGTGATGTAGGTCAGCTGCACACATATGACATGCTAGACGCCCTCTTGCCGACAATCGAGTGGAGAAAGAAGACAACCGAACGAAAAAAACTGGGTGAACGAGCAATTTGAAGCAATTCGTTCAATCTTCACACCAACGCTTTTCTCAATTGAAGTGTTTTAGGTGGAAGTGCACTGGAAACGTAAAAGTGCATCACGGAAACGAATCACAACACGGGCTGATATAATTATTAACTCAGTGAGGCAGTTTTCACCATAGAACAAGAGTTAGAAGTAATTTTGTGGTAGAAATTAATGAAGTTTACTAAAAGAAGCTGTAGACCTCAAGAGCCTAGCTCACGAGCCTTTAACGAAAGGAACTCTTCAGGCGCAAAGATCAGAGTTGGGTTTAGATTTAGAAACTTTTGCCAAAAAAAAAACTAAGTCTGCCCTGTTAGAACCAGAAGTCTTGGAGATCAAATGTTTGTCTCAAAATAATAAGGTAATTAACGATTTATTAGAACTCAGCTGTTTTGTCCAATATATCTGATATCACTTCCGACGATCACTCCAGGATGTTTGGTTACAATTTAATACAAACGATCAACTGCCAGAAAACATTAAAATTTGTGAAGGATTTTTCATCAATATATCAAGAAAGTTGATTTTATTTTAATATCCCTAACTAGCTCACGATCGCTTCTATACCTGTAGTCACATCTCGCAAGTGTTAAAGCAGCTCGCAACCCGTGATGACTCAACGTCCGTTCCAAAGATGAAGATTTGAATTGCACTCACATCTCGCAAGCGTAACATCGGCCCAGTAACACCTACCTAAAACGATTTGTGCCCTTCGAGGCGGCGTAAGATGGTGTGCTTTGAGGTTTGCCGAAATGCAATTCGTTACCGTATAGCACCTTCGCCCACGTAACGCTCGAGAGCGTTAAATAGAAAGGGCGTTCGTAGTAGCGAGGAAAATTACTGCTAAAAGCATTGTAGGAGTACCCCAGAGTTCCGCTCGTTCGTTCTCGCTTCCCTGTAGCAACGCCTAACACAACGAACCTTAACATAACGAGCAAAATTACGTCCATCGGGGCAAATTTATCCACCAACCCCCCCCCCCCACCCCCCACCCCCCTGCCGAAACGAAAAGAATCGGGAAATAAGGTCACGGTGGAGAAAGAAAAAAACCTTCTGAAAGAAAGACCCCGAGAAAGCATTGCATGCCTTTGCTCCCGATTCGTTCGTAGGCAAAGATTTAAGATGCAGCTAGATTAGCACCGAATGGAACCGAAAAAATGGATGATATTGATGGTGCACCGGTGGAACGTTTGGAACGCAGTTTAGAAAGAAGATCAATCGTTTCGCTGGATAGATACCGACGTTTTCGACCGTTGCCTAGTGTTACTGGCATGTTCTACAGCAAATGTTCGCACACTTTTCCAACCCCAAACACCTGATATGAGGTGTACCTTTTCTCTCTCTCTCTCTTTCTCTCTATCTCACTCTCTCTTTATCTCTCTACCTCTGAAGACCACCTTCCATCCTGAGAAATGGGCAATGGAACAATTAGTTTAATGGACTTTCGTTTTATTACACTTTCCCATCGATCGGGCAAGCACACGGCACAGCTTCGATCGATCTCGGGATTAAGGTGCAATAAATTTAAACCCGTTCAACCAACCCGGGACGGCGGTTCGAAGGAAAAACGGTTGGCGGTGGAAGGTGGCCACTGTGGCGGAAGGAACCGGTTTTTCCTGGTAAGCGCCACTGAGGGGGAATAAAAAAAAAGAGCTGGCTCCGGTAAAGAAAACAGGGAATTGTTTACCGGAAAAATTGTTTGTAATTAAGAGCAATCATGAAGGTCGGGAATGTGTAGCAAAGGAGGGATTGAATTTCCGACAATTATTGTACCACGGTACACATCGTAGGTTCAGATTTGTAGTAACGCTTGGCAGCAAGTACCGAAAAACCATCCATCGAGCAGCTCAGCAAACAATTCTCCCTTTCAGTGGCGAAAGATTTAAACTTGGTTTGTGGCATTTTAAATTACACTGTAATGTAATTAAAGTATTTCAATACAAAACACACACACACAGAGTGAATACAAATTTTGCTACATAATGCAAGCAATCGGGCAAACACCCAGCAAAGCCGAACGTTTCACGTACATAAATGATAATATAAAATTCATCCCGACGAGCTCGAAACCACAATCGCTCGCTACTAATACTAACACCACTTAAAAACCCTCTGTACCAACCGCGAAAAACGCGATCCGGTTTGCACGGTTTGACTTCAAAATCGTGTACTAATAATTCCATAAAACGTGAGTATCGATTAAACGCTCATTATTGCCGTCATTCAGGCGCGAAATGCAACCGAAACAGCAACGCCACCGCACTAAAACCGAGGTGACCACCACCACCACCATCACCTAGCTCGTCTGCTTATCTCCCTGTCCATAAGGGTGGAGGGGAATGCACCGAAATGCACCATCAGGCCCTCAGAAATATATTCCCATTTTTCCACGCGATTGTATATCCACCGGTCCACTAATTAGGCATTCCGAAACCTCAAATCACCTCAGGGCTGGACCACCACCATCATTTACACCATCCCTCCCACCCGCAAAAACAACCCCCCCATGTCGGATGTGTCCGGTGCGGTCAAAATTGCACGTGATGTGAAACTAGATTGATTCAAATGTCGATGTCGATTCCGAATCCGACGGTAACTTGCTGCATTGCTGCAAATTTCCCTCGGGAATGTGCATTGCATGCGGTGCATTAGAAAATCTTCCCCTCCCTACCTCTCTCTCTCTCTCTCTCTCTTTCTCTCTCTCTCGCTCTCTTCCCTTCACACACCCACACATATACACACGGTAAAAATGTATCGCCCGGATGTTCGCTCTCGCATTTGGCCCGCCGCGGTTATGAATGACTATAAAAATAACCACCAATAAATATGCGGAAACCCGCCGAGAGTCATTCGGAAAAGCGGCCTTTTTCCCAAAATGCAGTAATTAGAATGTAAACCATGGCCTGCTGCTGCTGCTGTGGTTTTGCGAAAACGAAACGATCCGATGTGCCCCGGGAACCGGGAACTGCTCCCATCACACCAGGTCCGCCATCATCCAAACTCCAGACACCATATTCCGCTCTGTTCCACTGCTGAGTGTTTGTGTGAGTGTGATTTATTTTTAACAATTGCACTGTTGCAATCACGCGCGAATTGAACACTTTGGCCCTTCACTCCCGTGTAGTGAATGCGATTTAAGCGGAGTAAAATAGCAAATTGCCCAAATTAAAGACTCTCACGATGATACTCCGCGTGCGTTTGGGTGTGGTGAAACTGTTGAAAACTTTAAACGATCACACTTGCACACATAGTCACACACGAATCGTTGAACAAGTGGACGTTACTTATGGTGGGTTTAATGTTTTTTTTGTTTTGTTTTGGTGCCACCACTTGGTTCTGTATCCCTTTTTGCTACTGTTTTGCAATCGATGGATGAAACCCAAAGCTTGTACGATGAAAGCGAACCGAAACTTTCAAGTGAGTGATCAGTTTGCAACTCGAAAAGCTGTTCGAATGTTTGAACGAAGGCTTACCCCGTGTGTGCCTGCACCAAGGACGGCGAAAAAAGTGCAGTGATACAATTCCGAAGAAGATAAAATGGCGCACAACACAGCAAAAGTAAAAAGGAAAAATAAAACAATCAGCCAACCTTTTTTTTATTTTCCAGCACTTTTTCTTTCAGGCTTTCAGACGGAGAAAGATGATCCACCCATTGGTGATGTGCCTGGTAGGAGGCAACTGTAGGACTGTGGAAATTGCAACAAAATTGCATCTTTGATGATAAGCTAACAAAAGGCAACACGGAACCGGTGTGGCAGTGTGTGCAACTTTCGTTGCAAAACTCTCGCCCGCCGAATGGTTCGGAAAAGTAAATTTGTTTGCCGTGGAGTGACTGCGACGAAGGAAATGTTACGGATGGAACGGATCCGGAAGTTTTCCCATCCACCCGTCCGTTCCGTGTGTACACATATCGGGCAAAAAAAAAAAACCTCCCCGAAGGACGAGTTCGGGACATCGAGGCTGACTGATGATGTCGAAGAAAATGATGTTCCGAGTGTTTGGGCCCCGGGTGGCGGTGTCGAGATTGATGATTATGGTAACCGAGCGAGATGCGATAAGCAGGATGATGATCCTGTACCGCAGAAATACGGTACGAATTTTGTTGATTTTTCCATTCTTCTACTCCCGGGGTGAGGGAAACTTTGTTTTGTTTGAAATTTAATTTTAATGCAATCCCCTGCAACGAGCATGGGATGATAGTTTGTTTGCACAAACACAGCAGCAGCAAATCGATGAGCAAGATGCGGGATGTTAGTTAAATTTGTTTGCGTCTTTGTCTTTCTGATCATACGAAAAGGGTGGGGTTTTGTTTGTTTTTCTTTCTACTTTTATTAAATTTAAATTTTATGAGAAAAACAATCAGAAGGAGTCGAGCGAACAGAGGGTCTAGAGATTACTAAAAATGGTATAGTTTGACCCATTTCTAGATTTTGTTCAAGTTGAACTAGAATATGTCGAGGATCATTCACATATTCTCAAAGCTTTCTGTGTGTCTTTCAAATATAAGGTAAGGAAGATGCGAAGGATTCTAGATTCTAGTTCTACTTGAATGGAATCCAGAAAAGGCTTTAATTTTGACCTGACAACCCCTGCATTTACTAAACAAACCATTTCTCACATAAAGCGCTCTCTATCGGGGGAGGGAAAAAAAACACAAACACACTCCCCCCAAACCCATCTAAACCATCCGATAGCCCTATTCTGTGTGCCCTTTCCGGATGCCTTCCTTTCGGCCGGAACCTGATCACAAGTAGCTCTTTTGTTTGGAGCGACCCGTTGCGTAAAGCGTGGCCTTCCGCGAACCACGCCACGCGGATTATTATACGGTTCAGTTAACACCGATTATGCTCAAGTGAGCAATTCTACAATCGTTCACCCTGCGCTTGGCCAACCACCCACTGCACTGCATACACACCTCCTGCAAACGGTGGTCATTCCTGGTGTGGCGCAAGGAAAATACAAACGGAAAGGAAAACTCCTACACGGGCCGATGGAAAATGGCGCTTGAAATGCCGCAGCTTGGCAACGAGAAAAATAAAACAAAACCAAAGGCAGCCAAGAAAACGGAAAGCAAAGTGCAAAGTAAAAACAAAACGTACGAAAAACGCACACATTTTCCGCTGTATATTCGCGTGCCCGGGGCGGCGCACTCGTTATCATTATTGCATTTTAAATTGAAACCATAAATTTCGTCCACTGGCGGTGGGCGTGAAATGTTTCCACCGTGCCGTGGGTTTGGCAAAAAAAAAAATGTGTGGCAAAAGGAAGGTGCGAGGGTGGATAAAAATTGCAACATATTTATCATCCTAGCAGTGGGTTGGTTTCGTTTTGCTCGGCATGCTGCACCCCCAAAACACGCCGACAGGTTTTGCACTCTTTTCAGTTTTCACGCCGTTTTTTTGTCTGTTTGTTTGGTACATGCCCGACAGTCACGATAACACGGACAACAGTGTCCAGTGTGTTTGTGTTTTTGTGTACGATTAGTGTGTATTTGTTGTGTTTCCACTTTCCCGGGTGGGAAATTCATTTCCGTAACAGTTTAGAACAGAGCTTGGGCAGGCTTTGTGCGAGCGAAAAAAAAAGGATTTAAAAGGCGTATTTATTGTTCAACGATGAAGAGGTTTTATCACTGCCAGTTATTATCATAAAGCGAGTGATCAAATTATTGCCTGTAATAAATTCATTTTCTTTAGTATTTCTTTCGATTGGAATTAATATCCTCAAGTACCACCTTCTATCATGATGACTGGCACCAATCAATAGCAATTGGAGATTAATAAAAAAACGCAAAAACACAATCAAAAAGAAAGGAAGGAAAACCACAAACAAATTTAACTATCCAGCACCGTGTTGGACCGATAAGCGGTTCCCAGAGTTGGTTGCACGTCCAATAGATCCTTCCATGGTCAGTTTGCGAGATCAGATTCATCCAATACATGTTTTCTTTCTCTCCACGATCATGCACAGCTAAAGCTTGCCGGAAGAACAATCGAAAACAGGGTCTGCTTAAACCATCCATCCCTGAAACGAGCAGGCTAAATGAAGGCCAACCGCGACCCGTGACACTAAAAAAAAAGCCACCGGAAAAACGCGCTCGCTACGACGAATGCCATTTCACCGAGGTTCCAAAGCAATCTGTGGTGAATAAAAACTAAATCCGATTTGTGGATAGCGTGTGTGTGTGTGTTTTTTTTTTTGGTCGGTTGCCACAAATAATTCCAAAAGCCCCATGTAGCCCCGCACGGAGTACTGTCGGGCAGTCCGCCCATTCCGTGGATACCCAGTGCACGGAGAAGCCAGAAGCAGGAATTGGCGTTTTTTGTACCATTTTCCGGCTTGGCCAACGTGCCGGGAAAAGATTTATCTCTTGATGTGC
>CM032178.1:12053798-12158492 GCA_018908115.1 Anopheles rivulorum
ACTCACCAAAATAAATCACAAGTAAAATAGTAGCTTCTTTGCGTGTTTTTAAGTAAATTTGGTGGTCTAAAGTTCTATTTCGGACCTTCTATTTTTCCCCTCTCGGATAGAAACGTCAAATAACCACTTTATTTTGGTGCCACTTTACGGTCAGCTGTCACGGCAAGTTGTGTTCCTCCAAATTGGCTAAATTCCATCGTATTTCCTAGTCCAATAGTAAGTAAAATCCAACGATTCCTCGTAACAGTGTTGTTCATTCGTTTACGTTTTTATTCCCGTTTGCAAGCAGAACTATGACGCTACTCATAAATCCCCGTCGCCCTGAGAAGGTGCATCGCTACAAACCCGTCGATTCGGCCAACCAAGGTGCTGGAGTAGGGGACGATTTGATGCCCGATTACATGAATATCCTTGGTATGCATTTAATAAACCACTTTATAATAGTTAAGAGATAATAGGTACACTTCGCCGTTTGCTCATTTGCTTGTCAACCGCCCACAGGTATGATATTCTCAATGTGTGGTTTGATGATGAAGCTGAAATGGTGCGCATGGTTGGCGCTGTACTGTTCCTGTATTAGTTTCGCTAACTCCCGGATTTCAGACGATGCCAAACAGGTGCTCTCCTCGTTCATGCTCAGCGTAAGCGCCGTGGTTATGTCGTACCTGCAGAATCCTACACCGATGACACCGCCCTGGCAATCAATGTAGCTTACCGATGCGGACGGTAAGCAATCGTATGTCTAAAGCACATAAACCATCGCAACTATATGTATTTGTTAAGCAAAATCTTTGTTAAATAAGATGAAAGCCAGTCCGGAGCACTAATGAAACAACGAATAAAGTGTGTGTGCGTGTGTGGTTGCTAATGGGAATCCGAATCTGTCCTAACTGGTTCTATTTTATTACAAAGAAACGAAGCTGGTAAATATCTTTATACTTTTTCTTTGCTATATTGAAAATATTTCCATTCTAATTTATCCAATTTTGGGTTCGTTTCATCATTGACATCGATCGACACTTATGAAGCGTCATGGGAGTAGACACAGCAGTGTGATATCGATTGGTTCCATTGAACGAAAGCAGTGATA
Organism: Anopheles rivulorum; assembly: GCA_018908115.1. NCBI lineage: Eukaryota > Metazoa > Arthropoda > Insecta > Diptera > Culicidae > Anopheles > Anopheles rivulorum. The sequence continues at coordinate 12,054,889 of CM032178.1, forward strand.
CATATTTTGAATATTTATTTGAATGATACCAGCTCAAGGCGAGAACTTTTCAGCCACTTTGAAACACATTACTCGAGCACCCTAATATCGGTCTGCGCGTACCGAACCCGTGACTCCGAAGTTCCGACAGTTGTGGTATTCCGTTATTCCCTTTTTTTTAATTTGCAAGCATCTGCCGTCACTGTACTGGCTAACTTTATTTACAAAACACAAATATCAGCTGCGCTACCGTTACAGTGCCGTTGTGTCCTATTTGATGACATCGCAATCACATTCGTTATCCAACTTTTCGTAATTTTGATTCATACACTTTTTGATGGTCACTTTCGATTTGGGGCGCGTGGGCCCATCCGGTCACATGCCGCCACCGTTCAGTGCCAGATCGTCATCCTCCTCATCGTCCTCGTTGCCGTTACCATTGCCAGTACCCTCCAAACTGTGACCCGGTTCCGGCATTGAATTATCCACCAAAACATCCGATAGGTTGTCGTACCTGTTGCGAATAAAATCAACGAAAAAACAATGCAAAAACAAACAACTTTTAGCAAAACTTGCTTCATTCGGAGACGGTCTAACACCGCTAGAACAACGTTGTAGGCATGTATCTCAATCGGTACGGTGTGCGGTCGCTGCAAACACGCTGGCAATGGAACAATCACCACACGTGTGGACGGTGTGGTAGAAAGTTTTCTTGCCAGTAATCTAATTCCCTTTTTCTTTTTGTTATGAAGCGCAAACGCACCACGCACACGATGAGATACGCGAAACATGGGTGGACTGCCCTGGAGCAGTTTAGCATGATGGTACGCCAGATGGTACGCGCGTATTTTACCAAACAGACTTACTTGTCAGCATGCTCATCAAAGTGGTTCAGCAGCTCATCGTCCTTGCCGTGCGGTCGGAATTTGCACACCGTTAGTAACCGCAGCATGGCCAGCCCTAACAAAAGCCCGCCTGCCACGTGACTTAACCACAGCCGATGGGGCCACACGATGAGCGCTATACCTAAGGCCACGTACGGAAAGGTCAGATGCCAACCGCCACAGTACCGGCACACGCTCCAGCACTGGTAGCACCTGGACGAGTAGTCATTGCTGAAACGGTAGGAAAATAGGGACAGCAGTAGGGAATTTGAATTATCTCCCGCGGAACAGCGAGAGCAGGGAAGCGCGGATGAATCCTATTAATTCTTATCTTGCCGTACTCATTAGAAGAAGGAAACAAAAACTCATTATTACTGCATTCGGCGGAACCACGGAATCGTTAGCAGTGCTTTTCACGTACAATGCAATAGGTTAATTTTAATCAATGCTCCGCTTACCAATTTCCCCGTTCTGTTGTCGCGCCTCCCTTATCAACCGTACGTTGCGTTTGGCGATACGCGATAAAATCAACTGCAATTTTGGATCGAAAAGCTCCCCAAAAAAGGAGCACCAACGGTACGGTAATTGCTTGTAATTATTTGATTATCGACCACGCCTGAACAGAACGAGTCATTATTGTGCACCGTGCAGTTATCGCGCACGGGAAGCCATTAAACGGCAGCTTCGGAAAAGTAAAGAGTTTGCATTGGGATGGATTAAAAAGGACACCCTCTCGCGTAATGGTAACCACGTGTTTGAGCGCGTATATATATTTTGTAATAAATTATATCTTCACGGGCATTAATTTAACAATATTTGTGTACACACACACACGCACACACTGCAAGGATAGCTCAATGTGCGCCGGAATCCCGGTGCAAGAGGGAAAACTGAAAACCCTCCCAAACACACACACACACACATACACACATGGGCTCGGAAACTACTCGAGTGCAAAGAACTTTTACGCCCTCCCCCCCTCCCCCTGATTTTGTTTACTAAAGCACCCCTAATTCTCCCCCCTTTACCACATGGACACAGTCTTCGTGCGCCACGTGTGTGTGTGCGTTATTGTTCTGTGCGTTCCGGTTACGTCCTTTTGTCCGGAAGCGGTCATGTGTAAATTTGATGGACAGACAGAACACCCAACACACAATGAGAATGTATCACACACACACAACATAAGTGGAGGGGAGCGAGAGAGAGAGGAAAGAGGGATGATCAAAGGGAAAAAGCATTCCGTACGGGTTGGAACCGATTTACTCAAGCACGTGATTGATTGAGAAGGGAGTGAAATTAAAATGCTTTCCAAACAGGCAAACAAAGACGTTTTTTTTTTTTATTTAAATTTGTTGTAAAAGCTGTACACCGAAAGTCAATTTCGTAATGACTAAATGCCGGTATCTTTTCCACTACGGTACACTCAAAAATCGTTCAGCGTGTCACACCTTTAAAAGTCCACCATTTCAGTGGTGCTGTATACCTACGGTGGGTTTGTTGGTTTGCCATTAATGCTGCACAATTTATCATAACTTATGATCACTTCGACGGGTAAGGCGGGTTTCCATCGAGAGACGTGCCCATACACGGATGCATGCAGTTCAGTCAAAGTAACTGACTGAAGCTGTCGGAAGCTGTCCCGTATAACGGCACCACCGTCACGACCTTCCAATAGTTCGCCGCTTCATGAAAGGATTATGATATTTACGGCACCCAGTGTTGGTGGGACAGCACAAAACCGGGACGACACCGTTTGCAATTTTGCCTACCTTACAGGGATTTTACAACACGGGCCGCACCTAAGCCCATTGCCACAGTGGTGGACATAAGTATAAAGGTAGAACAGTTGACCGAACAATCATCTATGTTTAGATGGAAAATGTCAAAATAAATACACTTTTCCCTTTTCAATAACAATGATCAAGCAGCCATTGATATTTGCAAACAAACTCGTACCTGTTATAATTAAAGTAGGCTGAATTTTATCAAATTTAAAAGTTCTGTTAGTTAACCTGAATTTAATCTAATTGAAGGTGTGTATTGAATAAGCTTTTCTTTGTATTGGAATAGATCAACATTTATTTACAAGTGCGGTAGGAAAAACTAGAATCGTCACATGACGTTTATGTTTATTACCACTAGTGTGTGTTCCTTCCCGAACCCGAACCCGGTGATAGATTATCTTCCGCCGAAAAAGCGGTTCCACCCGAAAATGGGTTCGCATCCCGGTAACATACGAACTTGCCGAACGCAAGACAAACTCCATTCTTCTTCGATGGGGCTGCTGCTGCTGGTGTGACATTTGTTTATGGCACCGTACATATAGGACGTCGAACAAACGAAAGCTACGCGGGTTTTGCATTACTCTACGTTCAAGGCATGAAGCGAACAATCCTCCACACACAAACACACACCTATAATACACTAAGTGCACATTGTTTATGCAGTTTTATGCGCTAGTGTGAGGATTGTGCCGTTTTACAGCGTGGAGATGACAGCATCCGGACAGTAAAGTAAACCTTCGACCTCTCGCCCCCCACACAACTATAACAGCCGCTGCAAAATGCTTTTTGTTCTGTTTTTTTTTTCCTTTTAGCTGGTGGAAAAGGATGATTTAGGAAAAAGCTTCGTACGTACGCCGCCCGGGGGTGGCGCATGGACGTACAATCCAACCCACCAGCAATGTAAAAGTGGCAATGAATGAGTGAGCAGATTTAATGTTATGTTAAATTTAGCGGAAGGACACACACACACACACACTTACGTGCGAGCGTGAAATATGCATGCAGAACACGTCGCCGTGCGAATAATAATAGCACCAATACGGATGAACTAAATGGACTGCTGCCGGTACACCGAGCCACACAAACTACAAGCGTTTGTGTTGCGTTACGTTATGCAGCTTGAACGTTTGATTGCGCCCGTGATAAATGCGCTGCAGAGAAGCTTGTACCAGTGAGCAGCAGCAGTTGCCGGGTGATGAATGTGTTGGGGATAGAATTACCAATTATTGGTTATAATATACCTTTTACTGCTCATCCAAAGTTCTATTCCCCCATGGTACTGTTGGACAGGAGCCATTTTCTGTTAGTTTGTAACAATTATTTAGAAACACTAAAGCTCAGCTGGTGAGAGTACTGTACTCTGCGAAACAAGCGCTCGGGAAGATAATTATTATAGTTCGAAAGTCGTTTCGTTTGTGTGCTCACAACTCACAACTTTTGTGTCGATAAACAAAAACAAAAACAGGAACAGCACCACTTTAAAGAAAACGTTCCGGGAATTGTTTTGCTACGCTAAAACGAAACTAAAACCCCGGAAGCAGCATAAGATATTTTGCTTTCAGTTGCTTGCGATGTCCGTTTTCCGGCGCTTTGAAAGGAGACACCACTGGCGGGTTTTGCTGAAATAAAAAAAGAATGTGGCAAAAAGGGGGCGAATGTTTCTCCCCAACTCGCTCACCCACTCTTGTCCCATTCTTGGGTGGACTTTGGTGGTGTGAGTACGCGGGAAAGCAGTGGGAGAACATTTTTGTCCACTTGCAGAAACTTACTTTGTACACAGCACTATGAACAGCGTGAAGAGCCATTTGATTTCCAGTAAGAATATAACTACGGAGGCAACACTGAAACGAGAAATGGGTACAAAATGGGAGAAAAAAAAACATTACAATAACACTCACACAAACATTGACTGTGGGGAAAATGTGGGAAAGGAATAGAAATAGAGGGAAAACTAACTGCTGTAAACCACGGAAGAAGCAAAATAGTACAATAGAGGCAGGTAAGGCGAGAAAGGAGAAAACTTTTGGCCCGAGGTACGAGGGTTTGGGTGCTGGGTATGTCTAGAAAATAATAGAATTGTAATGAAAAGATCGGTTTTGTTACAGCACGACCGGGAACGTGGAAAGAGCGTGGTGTCTACTTCCCGGGCACAATCTGCAAGGAACGCACGATGCAATGATGAATTGCAGTTTCGTCGAAAAGGCGTGTAGCTCGTGCTCAGCAAAACTTACTTCGCCCATCACATGGCGAGAGGAGTTGAGTTTTTTTTTCGTTCTTCTTTTAAAGGGTCAATTTCATTACGGGGATTACACGGTGGGGCGTAGTGTGTAGGGAAGCGATTTTTCCTACGTGTACGATCCCAGTGGAAAATCCCATCAGCGCACCGATGAAAGGGCATCTTCCTAAAGGTGTGTGGAAGTGTAATTAAGCGGTGAACAAACGACAGAAAGCAAAGGAAAGGGAGAGAGAATGATGGTTGGAGAGCCGTTTGGAAGGCACGTGCTTAGTGTCTGGCTTAGATAATTAATTAATGATGCATCAAAGATGCAGCAAACGATGCATATAAGCTGCATATATCGTATGAGAGTGTCTTACTGACCACAGGTTCGCCTGTGTCCGTGCAAGCGTGCTCGTGTGCAAATATGGTGTGCAAGAACAAGCAAAGCACAGCTAATTTTTCAACGAATTTTGTTGAGAAGCAGGATTTTAGATGTTTTATCGGATGTTTTATTCCATTCTAACAAAATGCAGCAAAATTGAGTGATTTAGAAGCTAAAGTAAAGCTTACCAAAATTATATAAATTGATCAAAATTTGAATTTTTTTAAATAAATTTCATAAATCGATAAGACAAAATTTATGAAGGAAATTATGTAACATTAGGCCACCTAACCAGCAAAAGAAGAAAAAACAATCTCCCCCAATCGATAGGGGTATTAATATATGCTCCACGAAAGACTGCTCCTACATTAGAAGCTCTTATCGGCAAACGTGCGAAACGGCTTAACAGCCCGAAAATCCCGGTGTTGATCGGTACCATTTACCTGGAACTCCACAGATACACGGCACGGTCCGTGTTACGAGAAGTACACCGTGCAGCATACTTCCGAACCCGAACGCTACATTCCACAAGCCCAAAAGGCTCACCGCGTGTCGGACAGTGTACGAAAATTCAACATAAAAGTTGCACCGGCATTCCAGCATTCCAGGATTAACCTAACCACCCGATCGAGATGATGGTTCGAGCGAGGAGAAAACAATTACTAGCACGTGCACGTGTAGCGGTGGAAGGCAAGTACCACCCTTGTCGGTTAGAAAGCAATTACAGTGTTGACCAAAAGCTACCAAAACGAACAACCGGGAAAGGAACCGAACTGTCGATAGGAACCCGGAACAGAGGCTGGGGAATAAATGGGAATAGCACCATGGTGTTCGAACCAAACTTGCATCATTCCGGTGCAGAAAACAGTCGGTAATTGTATGGAACGTGCTGGGCCGTGTATCCAAACCGATGCATACGGTACGTACGTATCTTTGAAAGATAAACTTAACAATCGGCTATCCCCATGCATGCTGATCCTGTTTAGGAGCACATCTGCGTATTAAAGGGTGGACAGGTTTCTTTTTTTTTTGTCCCCCCACGTTACCGGATGTTCCCGGATTGGGGGGGGGGGGGTTCCCACCGGATAACCGGAAGGAAATGAAGAGGCAACTTACATAATATAAACACCTGCAGTGTAGCCGTGAACCATTATGTCTATCCCGACGCCACTGACCACTGGAAAGGAAAGGTAGAAAAGAAAAACATTCAGTTATGGTAACAGTATTACAGGGCTACAGCTATCGGCCTAGCAGTAGCAGTTAGATCCTCTGGTGCACATCTGCAAACATGGAAAGTTATCGTTTCATTAAGAAATGCACTCTACATACTTGCGAATGCCACGCAAACGCTGCCGCATCTCAAAGCTTTTAATTCCCCTAATTGTTCAGTAAACAAAAGTAACTTTTAGAATGAAACTGGTTTACTACTGGTTGTTTTTTTTTTAACATTTTATCGTGCAAAAGGCACATTCAACACGACTTTACTGTTTCCTTTCTTTATGTTTTCATTGCACGAAGGTTGCCTCAAATTTTCAACGCCTACTCTAACGATCCACACGTCACATCGCGTCGTTACGCCGGTTGTATTGGAAATTGAATAGCAAATCAACTTACACACATACACACACGCGTAGCCGTCTTTGCCGCCGACACAAACTTGTACGCCGGTCGGCATCGGTGAAAAAGGTCTCTTTTCGAGGAACAGTGGTGGAAGCAGCACAGTAGTGAAAAAAAAAGGCACGAAAGGAATGAAAACCCACGTGAGTTTCCCGTGTTGGCCGGCTCGCACGTAGAGCGTAATTGGAACTTTTCATTGCTACAAATTGATCGTCCGCTTTTTGGTGTTTGTGGAACTGGGCAATGGGTATGTTATTGTTGAGTGTGTACCACTTCCTGTGCAGACGGCTTCCGCCGTTTGTGGTTGCTTTTACCTTCCCATGCACACTACTATATATATTTTTTTACAGCGGGTAGTTTCCGGTTTTTTTTTGTGTGCCGTTCCCACCACACTCAAGTCATCAGTTGAAATGGATTTAGTTTTGGCAAGCAAATAAACCCCCTAATGGATGTTATTGGTTACTTTTCTACGTAAAGTCTTAAAAGCATGGAGCAACGAACAAAAAACAAGCTCTCTGCCGTAAAAGAATGGAATGGAGGAAAAGAGTTTCATAAAAAAAAAAAGAAAGATGAACCCAGAAAGGCACTCCCCTTGGTGGCGGTAATCCTTACACCGGGGGAAAAACACCTTGATGAAAATGGAATCTTTCTATTGACTTAAGATTCCGGCTTACTATGATTCCCAGCTCCATTTAATTCACCTGTCAAGCACGCTGTCAGATGCAACTGTTTACAAACAGTGCGTCTTTTTGTTGTTGTTGTTGTTGTTTGTGTTGGTGTGTTTACGCTGCACATTTCGCACAAACAGACAAACTGTAGAATAAGTGCTAAAAGTATATGAGTATCTGCCTTGGGGTATTAAAATGGTACACTGTTTCAATATTCCGTATTTCATCACCATCACCCCCCTCCTATTTGGGGCCCTTCATCCACCCAGCGCAACGTCATCGTAATTAAGTTTTGACACGATGCAATTTGAACCAGATTTTCAACATTATTTCCAATTGCTTGAGAAACAGAAATTAACGCTTCTTCCGTTCTGCATCCGACAGCATCCTTACCAACGGCCCAGCCTGCCGCTCGCTGTCAGACAGTGCTAGAAACAATACGCTTTTGCGAAACAATTTCTACCAGCCGTTGCGTGGGATCTTCTCCACGCGCTGCTCCATGTGGCGGTGAAAGGTGAAACGCAAGTTTAAACAATTCCGTGCACTTGCCTTGCACCGAATGTTAAACGTCGTTTCTGTTGGAGGGAGACAGGAGAATGTCTCGTCGTGGAAGGAGTGTGCAGCGAATCGTGCACATTCGTTTGATCGTGTGAATCCGTTATCTGTATGTTGGTTTCGCTTGTGCTCCGTGGCTTGATATAATACCGAGTGCCGTATCTGCAGCTAGGGATTTGCACTGCAGTACGGAACACACTGTGAACCAACCTTTGAATAATACTTTTATGAGGAAGCGAAATGACAGGCGAATTGTTCACACAAATACTTCATTGGTGCAATAATAACTAGGCGAGAACTAGTTGGCCCCGAGCCAGAACGATATGAATTCGAGTGCACACAGTTAAATGGATAAACTGGCTGCCTACAGTCGCGGTTTTAATACAATATATTTATGACATTTTATAAATTAAAAGTATACGAATTCCTCCAAAATAAAGACTGAATCGGCTTACTGGTGGTTGCCTAAATCTAAGGGTATTAATACAAGCCTTAACCACCACCAGACACGTTTTGTTTGTCCGTGGCATGCCGAAGAATCAGTGTGCTTCATGTGCTTCTAGTTCTGTCCCCAGGGAATGCCGGGAACGCTCCGTGATGCGTTATCTCATCATGCACGTTGATGTCGCTGATGTGTGCAGGCACGAACCTTCCACTGTCACATGTCAACGTATCGCTTAAATCAAAATCACTTAAACACACGCTACCACTACTACGGTGGCAGTGTCATGGAGCAAACTCCCTTCCTCACAAAAAAAAGGAGAAAGGAAGAAGGCCATTTAGTGCCGTGGAAATGGGTGAACCCAAATGGATGCCGGTATTCACTTGAAGCGTGCGTGTACTCTAAGTATCATCCATAGGCCTGAGGGTTGATATGTTGGGACCATATGCACGTTCACAACAGCCATCCAAAAAAAAAAAAAACAACAAGCGAGGCCAAACAGCTCCAAACGAACGAAAAAATTGAAGCTTAGAGCAGCATTTTATGTTACCGAAAACATTACGCGAATCGCGATCAGCGCAACAGCTAGCTATCACCCGTGAACGTAACGAAACCATAAATCATCGGATTTGTTAGACTAAATTTTTGGTACAGCAAGAACTCGGGAGGACGCACTACGTAAAAAAAAAGGGTAAACTGTTTTATTTTCATTCTTTTGCTCCTTTCCTTCCTCCCGCGGGAACGGGACACGGAGAATAAAAAATAGAATATAGATGACAATACCGAAATGGGAAATAGGATCATCAGGGTTGGCGATATTTTATTTATGAGCAAGCGCTTTGCCTCCTACCAACCAACCGATCGGTGGAACCTGGGTTTAGGAAAGGGGATGCTGTTGTGCCCTTGCAAAACGGGCACAGTTGACGTGTCGACAAAGGCGTGACAGTAAATGTTTAAATACTAGCAGAGCTTTTGATGTCACACCGTTTCAACGCGCCTGCAATCACACAATGGCCATCCGAGAAAGGCCAGACCGTAGGTGGCAAAATAAGGCATCGTAGAAATGCATCATCCTTTAGATCTGGTGCGTTGCCGCACCGTTTGCAGTTCCGTGTTCCGGTGCAATTGTTAATAACCATACAGAAACACCCTGTGGGTGGGTGGGTTTGGATGAACACACATTTGGGACGCTCGCTTCTGCAGATAGCCGTCCGCTGCAGGTGACGGCACGGTTTGGCACATAAATAATGACACCTCCGGAGCTTACCAAAGTCACCGAGCAGGAAAGATAGTCTCGCCGTGCCCCGGGCCCGGGCATTCGGTACACATTTGTTCGATAAATCAATAGCGTGGGGTTGACATGGTGAAGCGGGTGGACGAATGGGTGGTTTTCCCAGAAACTGGGTGTCTTTCCGGGTGGGTGGTGGGTCTAGTGCAACCGGTCGACAAACCGCGGGTAACTGGGTTGTTATGCTGTTGACACGGTTTATTCCAAGCGATTGAACCACTCGCCTGCATGCTTACTGTTACTACTTGACGGTGTGGGACCGTTTGGAAAGGAAAAGGGCAAACACGATCACATAAATCGAGAACATTATTTCCATCAGTATTTGCTGGAAGATGATGAGATGGTTGCACAAAAAGAAACTAAATTCAATCAACTGCGATTAAAGTGGTGTTATTACTTATTTATGGAAGTAAGTAAATTACCAGATAGCATAGTGGTTATATTATCTTTCTTTCTTTCTAAAATTAGTAATGTTAGATGCGACCCACCGTTAACGTTTTCTCCAGGTGAGCCCGATTATCCACGAAGCCAAGAGATAAGCAGATACTTTATCTAAGACACATTGATTCTCATCCTAAAGATTTGCACGTTTTATTCGTTTTACTCTTCACACAAAATTAAAGCAAAAACCAAAAGAACTATTAACTAACTTAAAGGGTTTTTTTAGAAGATAGAACAGCGTAAGCAACTACGAGAACAATCGTAACACTTAATAATTCGTCTTTAATAGCCCAACATGCAACGACAATTGCATCAAGCATAAGACAAACGAAGCACATGATAGCACAAAGGAAGAGAGTGCGTTTATACAAGCGAATTGGTTCCTATGCCTGCTGCGATTGATATAAGGCCGTTGAAATGTCATTTGCTGCGTTTGCTGCAGTAGTTGGTTCTAAACTCGTCTAAAATGTATCAAACATTAAAAAATTGTGAAAATATTAAAAACAATGCCCCATGGTGTCATGCAAGCACATACTCATTTTAATTTGTGTAACCTTGTATACTCCACACAACAATTAACAAAACCAGCATCATTAAAGGGGGCAACAAGAAAAAAAACCCCCCCGGCTTGCGTTATGTTTGCTTTGCATATTTGTGTCAGGAAAAGCGCAGCCATAACGCAGCCCAAGGTAATGTACAACTTCCTCGACATCGTTAAAACACTGACCCACCCCCGTCCACCTTCCCCCCCGGTACGAGCTTTAATTCCGTCACATGCTTTAGCATTATGCACAATTTGCAAAACACATGTAAACCCTTCATCTAGGGAAAATTTCCTTACGCTGCAACTCGCACACAGAGCGAAGTCGTAAAAAAGACGCAATCCTAATTAAAACGGTCTACCATCGTTAAAACACAATTTACTCCTCAAACTAGCGTCCTCCGGATGTGTAACGCTCCGAGGCACTCCAAAATCTTTCAAAGAAAACGTAATGTGCTGCTGGCAGCACGCTCGCTTCCTAATGATGAATCGGAATGAATGCCTACGTTACGATTATGGCAAAGGACGCCCTTTTCCCACCATCCCACAAAGCACTGGGTAAGCCAGCAGCCTAACACGCAAGCATTTAATAAAAGCGGGTTGGCAGAAGAAGAAGAGAAAAAAAAACACAAAAAATAAACAAAAATTAAAATCACTCAGCGTGTCGCGTTTGTCGGTCACACGACGTCGGACAAGGGGTGCGAAATAGCACAGCGCAAGGGGTGGAAGTATATCCTTACCACCTTCTGAGACCTTACATGAAAGTAAAGGGTTAAATACCTTAGCCTTATGCCGGAAAAGAGGGAACCAGAAAACAGCAAAACACAACACAACAGTCCACTCGGTCTTTCAAGCACTGAAGCCAACGTTGCCTTGCTGCCATACCGTGTGGTGTGATTTTCGTGTCTCCCGGTTGTTTGCCACTGTGTGTCCGCTCATCGTGTTCCTTTTCTTTCTCTTTTTTTTTTTGGTGAGCCATACATTTTTAATTTTGAAGTGCATGCATAATTTCCATCACGGTCGTCGCGTGCCATTCACGCCCTCGACGACCCACAAGTCGCTGCGTCGGGCAGGGCAGCGTGTCCCCGTTTTGCTTTCAGTCTCCATGAAGCATTAAGCTTACGCTTCTTAAGAACACTTCCCTTCTTATTTTTTGTTTTTGCTTATGCTGTTTGGAATCTGTTTGACTTCGTTGGACTTCCGTTCCGTGGCTGCCACGTCTGTGGGGTCGTCGCCGGTTTGTGGGAAAGTACTTATGGTTTTGCCTGCACTTGAGATGCGCAACACAAACGCTTTCCTAGCATCGGGCGACCCTATGCCACTAGGGTCGCGTAAGGTTAGTGTAAAGCTTTTGCTTAAAACGTTCGCACGGAAGATGAAAGCCCAGCGAGACGGATTGCAACATCCGGGGACATTGCATGGCAAAAGATTACACATCGCAGAAGGAAGGCGAATTTTGCATAGCACCATTTCCACCGGATGGCCATCTTGGAACATCTTTACACATTTGTGATTTTACACATACTTCTCGCATAGTGTTGCCTCTTTGCACATTGATCGTTCTTACTAAATTGGTTTATATTCCCCAAAGCTCAAAGTGTTTTGCTTTCAAAGTGCACGCAAGGAGATCTTGCAAAATCTGGCTACGGGAATGATGGTATCCCGGTTTCGGTTTGTGTTTAGTGAATTGGAAAAGTTCGAAGTTATGCAGCTCATATAGCCAAACGGTGTAAATTATTTTAGCACGTGCAAACACGAGCTAAGCTTCTGAGTGGAGCTTTTAGTGAAAAAGTTTTATCCGTCATAGCTTGCTTGTATTGCAACGGAATATACGCATATTGACAGTGAATGGATCAGTTCTGGGAAAATCACCAAACAGTATGGCCTGCTTCGACTGATGTGGCTACAGTCCGTTTCAAAAGTTTGGAACCACCCTTTACTTTTTAATTATTTTATGAGTCTAAAAGTATAGGTTATGTTAAAAGATTTAAGTACTTAGTGAACCTATTACGGATATTATTTTTTTGTAACAATTAAGCCTTCTATTCTCTTAATATTTCCATAACTTTGTTGACGGTTCTATAGCAATAAAAAGAACATTTTTTATATACATATTTATATTTATAACATTTTATATTTGTAATTGATGTATTAAAATACATACACACGCGTGTTGTAAGCTTCTCTTACGCCTCTTAAGAGTGATAAAATTGTTACAATAATTAAAACAAAATTGGAATGAGGCGATAGTGTTGAAAAGGACTGTATTGTAACTTTACTAACGAGAAATGCACATCCACTTTGCTGAACCCTTGCTTCGTCTTCTCCGAATTTGACTCCCGAACTAAACAATCACCACCAACCTTTTGCCGAAGCGCATTCACCGGTGGGTCACCTGTTGGGTAAGGGCCGTAAATTCTCCACGAATCCCCCCACCATTCCCGGCCCTGCTGCGGTATTCATTATCATGTCAACCCGGGTCCCCTACACTACAGCAGTACAAAAACTTTGCCACCCCGAATTCTTAATCCGCCCAAGGGAAATGGGGGGGAAGGGGGACAGCTACAGTGACAAAAATTAGATACCGTGGTTTATTAACAACAGTTTCACACCATCGAGTGATTGATTAACTTTGCTAACCTCTGCATGCATTCTCCCAAGACGACGACTCCATTCTCCGAAAAACTAGTTCCCCCATGCTGCAGCAGGCGAAAAACTTTCGCCAGATTTTCCTTCACACCATGTGTCGCTGCAATTTGTAATTTACCGCACGCTTTTCAACGGTTTCGCTACTGTTCTATGGGCGGGATCCATTTCCCATTCTTCCGGCGGCGTGAGCTACGGTATGGGCGATACGGTGGCCGAGTATCGGTATATAACGCTTTCCTTGCGGACTAATTTCATTTGTTTCGATCGACCTAACGGGCGAGAACACTAGTCCTAGTGGGTGGAGATGGGGGTCGGTTTAAGGCCGCCCTTCCCCCCTCGAAGATCCACTTCAAGTTTCAGAATTTATGTCTCTCCCCGGGGGTGCTCAGACATTTTCGCATTTTCGTATTTTGAAACCATTTTCTTTCGGGCAACTTTCAGGCCACGGACGGCAAGAATGAAGAGAATGAAGTGTGTATCTCTCTCTCTCTACCGATTCCCTGCTCCCTGTGGACCAGTTTTCCGGCTTGCATTTTGCAAGTCAACACATGGTACGTGGTAGTGGTGGCACGGATGTTTTGCAAACTTTTGGGTAAATCATATTAATTGTAACGACTTTTAGCTGCATCGCGCTTTAGACCGACAGCGAGAAAGAAGCATGCTTGCCACCGAGAAGTTTTAAGACACTTTTAGCTCGGCATAATCTTGTCCTAGTTGCAGTGACGCATCCAAACTTGTACTTGTACTGTTTAATGGTCTATTAAGCATCTTAACAGATAAAAACATATCTTACTTGCACCAAAACCGGACGTAAAGGGGTGTATTATTATGAAACATTTTCATCCTTTCCTCTTTTTTTTTCACCATCATATCGTCAACATGATACCGTGTCAGAGAAACGGGCGGACCTTTGTTAACATTGCTAACTCAGGCTGTGGAGTTTGGGGTTCTATTACGTTTTATTTCATTTTTACGCTTTCCACCTTATTTCACCGCATCATTCGGTCTCGGTGGAATACCCGGTGGAAAACCTTCAGATAACGCTATTGGGCTGTACCATTTTCATCCGTTGGCCGTGGCTGTACGCCGTACGGGAAAACGAACGAACGGACACAGCTTTACACGAGCAAATGTCGTACAAAATTGCAGCAATTTACTTCGCTTTTGCACTTGCCGTTGCCGGTTGGCATGGCGTACCAGCCAGTAAAAAGGCAAAGACGCACCCCCCACCCAATGCCCTGTGTGGGTGTGTGTCCCCATGGTGCACATCACCGTCACCGTCGCCCGAGTACGTACGTCCAATATTTCATCAGCAGCGGATGTCATTTACTTGACAAATATCATCCGTTTTGCCAATTGACCTTCCGTCCGTTTGGATTCGCATTCGCATTTCGGTGTCTCATCAATTCGTGTGCAGTTCTGAAGGAGTGGGACTTGGACACAACGCCCGGCACACCTCCGGGCGAAGGTAAACAGCGCAAGCAACAGAACCCTCAGTTCGCTTGCCCAAGGCCGGAACGGAAGCGCGGAACCCGACCCGAACCGATGCTTTAAACGCCTTGACTTTTGTGGTCGCCATGCTTGAAGACGATAAATTCTTATAAAGCGATGCGATTGTAATATCTCATTACTAGTTACGAACCAACTTCGTTTGTTTATTTGCGGCCGGGCTGTGTTGGTGGTATGTAATTGGTTTGTTGCTGCATATTATTTACCCGCTAATTGATCGCCGACTAAAGATCGTCACCTTAGGCAGATGGAAGAGTCGCTTCAAGTGTGCCCGGGGCACATTGTATGGCCACAAACAGCAGGTGCAAACGTACACAAGTCACTAAGGTCAATGCCGTCCGGGTGGTGCTGATGCTTACATATAGCTTGCGACAAACATGAGCAAAACGACTCGGTTTTGTCTGATCTGCTAGAAAAGTGTTCAAATCACATCAATCAACGGTTTTTGCTGCATCACTGCAGCTAAACAACGATTAATGGTTCCCTGCTGAATAGGGGCAGGACGGCATATGGGTACAGACAGACAGGGTTTTATTTATTACAGGTGTTTCATTTTAGTTTTTGCAATAATGGTGCAAATAAATGCGATTAAATCCCAATCCGGGCCGGGAGAATTAGCCGGCAGATTTTGGAGGCTATTAATAATTTGATAAGCTTTACATCACACAATTCACGATCGCTTTAAACATGACTGTTGGTGGTCCTGTTCCCTTCTACCTCCCTCTTCGCGGAATCCCCAACCCTCCCTAGTGACCTCTTAGACGTGTATAAATGTACATTTCCACCGTAAAACTGCGTCGCACGCCAATGTGCCGATGTCGTAAATAATGTGGTAATTTATGTGCACGGCGGGGAATCGAGACTTTCTCAACACACACACACACACACACACACTCCGGTCACAAACGCGAAAAAAAAAAGAGGTTAAGTAAAAAAGAAAGCAAAGAAGCGTCCAACATTGCCACGCCGATGGAATGCATCCGAATATCCTGGTTCTCAACTTCTTGGCCGCCTTTCCACATGTGTGTGTGTGTGTGTGTATGTGTTGAGGGCACATGGGTTTTGGCTACAGTTCGGGGCTACAACCGGCTACAACTAAAACCAAGTCGATTAACTTGCCTTGGCTTTGCTCGTTTCTCCAGTGCCAGCAGGTTTGCCAGTTCCAGTGTGTGCGCCCACAGTTGCCAAAATAATTGAAAAATGCGTCTCGTGAAACGAAGTTGAAGACAGGGATGAAGAGACGTTTGGGGCACGTGGAAAAGCACGGCAAAAATGTGCACGAAAATCGTATCTTACGCTTTGGTGCACATTGGTGCTTTAATTATTTCATGATACGGCTTTTTTTCTTGGCGAATGTTTGGCTCCGACATTAAAGGATGTCCGGAGCAGCGAGAGAGACAAGAAGGAGTTTTTTGAAACTTACTGTAAGCACCGAAAAGAAGTTGTGTACGAAAGAAGTGTGTGCCGCAAGCAAGGGCATCTTAATTTGTAGTCTGTTGTACGAAACTTTTACGATTATTCCGGTTAAAGGATATTGCATGGTTATGCTTTAATGTTTCCACCGTTTCTCCAACCTCAATTGGGAGGACAAATTCTAACCCGTAGCTGGCAAGCTCCGTAAAGCATAAGCATGCCGCTCATTTCTCTCTCTCTCTCTCTCTCTCTCTCTGTGTGTGGCATCGCTTGATCGTAGCTTGAAATCATCGTAGCAGAAAGTGGATAATATGAGGCACCAGGGATATGCCTTAGTTCTTCGACCGTCCGCATCACGTGCGCCCCCGAATCGAATATTGTCTTGTCTACCGTTTGCTCTTTGTGGTGTGTTAGGAATTAATATTCCAAACGAGCTACAAAGGACTGTTTACTTCACTTGCAAGTGTCTCCATCCCAAAAACACATGAATGGAGCTGGCGCTGCTGCTGCTGATGATGGCTGTGTCCTCGTGCTCGTGCTCGTGCTCGTGAGCATGAACATGTCCTTTTGATGTTGGACACAAATCGACGATTGAAGGCATGGGCGTGATCTATCAATCAGTACCGCGCCGTACTGGATGCCTGCCGATGACGATGGCTTGCAACGGACGAAGACGCATTCTAATAATGACCCTTTAGAACCATCAAACCACAGCGGCGGTATTAAAATCTCCTCAGGTTTAGGATGAATCCGTCACAATTCAGCAGCTTTAAGCACTCTAAGCGGGTAAGTTTGTTTGAAGAAATTCGCATGCTTTAAGTCATGATGAAACGTACCCTATTTATTCCGGCTCGTGTTCACCGGATTAAAAGCTGGTTCAGCAATCGTAATGTACTATCAGATTGGCAGAAAGTTACTACCATTTTGGTCATGCAGATAATGGAAGCCGGATCACAGCTGTCACGGGTAGTACAGTGTACCAGAATCGCTCTGCCAATGGACTGTTTTTGTCTTTTGTTTCGGTCACATGGACGCGCGAATGGAAGCCAACGGCTGCAAAAAGTCATTCCCAGGCAGGAGGTCCCACAAAAATCCCATCCATCCAGGCGAATTAGAAGTTTTGCTTCAAAAGCGATAAATAACTTTGATGACCAACAACCGGGGTGACATGTACGCCTGTGGGGAGAAACCCTCACAATGCGGACTCTGATCTTCTTTCCCCCTCCCCCCCCCCCTCCCTCGGTGGGTGGGATGGCTTTTGTGGGTGTTTTTTTTTTGGGGGGGGGGGAGGTTAGCCGTTTTGTCTTTGCCTATTGGGCTTCGGCCACCTTTTTCTCCCATCCGTGGGTCATAATTTTACCGTCTAATGAACACGGCACAAAACCGAAACCGAGTACATTATCAAACGATGCAGCACAACATTTTAATGCTTCTTCAAATAGCGAAAACTTTTCCGCACACTGGACAGCACTGGACCGTTCGGTGGACATGGAGGCATGTTGGAAAATGTTCCGTGAAAAAATACACACACACACACACAGCTACAACACCACTGCGTCAAGCATACCATAAATTTAGGTGCCATTTATGGACGCAAGAGTAGCAGTGGATGGGATGGGTCGGAGAGAGGCCAAAAATATGGGCGAATAGACAACGCGAAAATCACCGGCACCGGACTGATCCGCGTTAGTTAGCGTTTGCTGATGTTCGCTCACCGTAAGCACACCGTAACACATAGCGAACGTCCGGTCTTACTGTTCCGTACGTTAGCATTCCACACTTGGCCGGTGTACGGTGCAGCTGGAACATGATGGAACACTGGGTGTAGAATAAATGCCGTTGCCATACGTATTTTTTTTCCGGATATTACAATTGAAGTTCGTTAAAAGTTTGCACCGAAGTAATACACTGGCACTGGTACAAACTAAAACATACCGCCGTACAACTTCTGCTGCGCACCAAATGTGCCAACGTATGATACCTTACGCTAGCTGCTACTTTTGCACCCAGAACTGTAAGTGCTTGTGAGAACTTTTGGAGCATAAACTATTTTTTTTCCTTCACCCTTTCCACTGGTATGTTGCACTTGTTCCGGTTGAAATGGAATGGACATCATGCTGTTAGATTAGTGAGTGTGTGAGTGTTTAAAAGTACGTGAGCATATGATCTGTAGTGGAACGAGAATTACTTGGAGAAATTAGATTGTTCGTTCACCGTGTCTCAATAGCTTTGCCATGGCTTAATTAATGGCCCCCAGTTGGATCAGTCTAATTCCACGTATGGAAAGGAATAGTTCAGTTGAGAGTTTGGTGCAAAACAATTCTCTAACATGGAAGAGGTCCAATGTCGAGCACCGAGCCCTCAGTACTTCCTTATCACTCAAACCTATTGACAAAGGGGTCAAAATTAATTCTTATCCTTGCTAGATGCTGCTTCCTCTTTGCAGTGATGTGAGCGGTATCGTAACAAATTAAATCAAATTTCTATACAAAACTATGATTTAATTAAAATATTTCCTTTATTTATTAAAATGATACTTTTACTCTTTCACTTTATTATATCCCTTTTGCACATTTTGGATTTAGAAAGTATTTGATCTCTGTCTTCCGTCAGTCATGAGAAATAATATAAATCTAAAGTGAAGGCTGAGATGAGGCACACCATTTCGCTCTTTTTCATGAGGACTCTATTCTCACGGAGGACTCATTTCTCAATAAGAAACCTTTCCTTAAGGAGGACTCTCTCTCTCAAGACTCTTTTCGTACTGAGGACTTTTTTCTCACTAACGACGCTTTCCTCATTAAGAACTCTCATACTCTCATGTCTCATGGATAAATCTTTGTTCACGGGGGATTCTTTCCTCATTGTAGACTCTTGTTTTGCCGATGAATCTTGTCTCACTGAAGGACTCTTTCCATACAGGGGACTCTTGGAATCTTTACATAGAGAGAATTCATTTCTCATGAAGAAATCTTTGCTTTGCGGAGAACTCTTTTCCCACGGAGGACTTTCATCTCTCTGAGGACCCCTTCTATACGGAGTGTTCTTTTCTCACTAAAGACTCTCTTGGAGGAGTCTTTTCTCACGAAGGCCTCTGTATTGTTAGGTAAATTGTGGTGTTTTTAAGAGTACAGTGCAGACCTTCTTCAAACAAAACAAAAAAGAGCACAATAAGAGCTTTCTGTTTAAGGAGCCGAGAACAACAATAGTAGCTCCTGAATCAAGACATGAAAGTTATGATTGACTCATAACTTCTGTATGATATAACCGGCACAAACATAACTCGCACCGGCACCGGCCATTTGTTTGACACCATTGTTAAACTAATTACTTTTTCTGTCAACTACCTAAACAATTTGCGACACTCGATCTCGTTTGATGAATTAAAAATGTTATTGAAATCCAGCCCTTCGCAAGGAAAGCGCTTCGGCAACTGGGTTCCCATCTGCACACTAGCTAGTGCCGCACCAACACCGAACGCTATGAATATTAAACGTTAATTTATTTTACGTATTGAAAGCTTTCGCAACCACAGTGTCGGTTGTGTCGCGATGCTTGTTTGCTCCCCCTCTCCCCCCCCCCCTCCCCTTCTCCCCTCCGGTGGAACCGGTCATTACATCAGATTGTAAGCTCTCGATTACACCGAAATCCCTGGTGCAGAGAACTGCGCAAAACAAAAGCACTAAAGCGGGCGGCCACCGTACCGAATTCCCGCTTAGTGGAGTTGAGGCATCAACCGGCCCAGCAAACTTACCAATCGCTGTCACGACACCCCAGAGCCGTATCAGTGGCCGGAGACAGTGGCATGGGCCGCCAAATTGACGCCGTCGGTTTCTACCGTCCATGGTGGTGTGAGCGTCCGTCCGGTGGTGGCCGTCGATCTCCCCCGTTGTCTCCCGCGTTCCACTATTGTCCTTCCGCTTCCTTCCTTTTCCCCGCGGGTGGCCTTGGATCTGTTTTTCTCACTGTGCAGTGTGTGCTTTTTGCTGTTGTTTTCGTTCGTTGTTTTGTTGTTGTGTTCTTTTACGCGAAAACTTTCCCATCCGTTCGCACCGGGCGTAAAAAAAAAACAGCGTTGAAACTTTCGCCCAGGCCGCTTCCGTTTTATCCTTGTTGACGGCTGGGGCCCGTAATGAACCACTTGTCCGTCTGCAACCGTCCAGATTATCGACAACCGGATTAAATAGTCAAAGCTGTGCGAACGTTTGGCCGACCGTGCGTATCTTCTTGTTGTTACTTTTTCTTCCCTCCCTTTTTACACCTCACCACTACCACCACGAATTGGGGGACCAAATTGATAAGCACAATTCACGCACTAGCACATTCGATGGACCATTTTTATTATGGTGCCACTATACACCTTTGCCCGTTTGACCGGCGGAATAAAACTCGTTCGCACAAATGGCTCGGCCTCGGGCACCGATGGGACACACTTGGGAAGACTTTTCGTCACGCACCTTGTACCGAATCACTACACACACACACACACACACACACACACACAACAACAACAACACGTACGCACACAATTCCGATGTAATGAAAATTGTTAACAATAGTACACACGGGTTTCCGGGCCAAAGTTTTCGTTTAGTGCCGCAAATTTATGTTTCATTAGTCAAACGCACAGACCCGGCCAAAGGCACGCCCCGTTCGTGTGCGCCCTACCGCGTGTCATAATGTGAAACATTTTATTGGGCCATCCGGTGGCCCATCGGTAACCCCACCGGCAACATGCCGGCGTACATAATTATTGCACCGTTCACTGCGGAGAAATTGCCTTCGGGCCCGGAGATGGGTGAGGGGGGTGGGGAGGAGGGTGGGAAAGGGAGAAAAACAATCCGATGTCGCCTTGGAAATTTCGGTTCCCTCCAAGATCGCACACACACGCATACACACGCGTGTCGCAGTATGGGTTATGTTGTTTTCCCGTTTTTCGGGAGGGGAGTTGTTTGGTTGATTGGGTCCAATCCACTGCGATCCGGCTGGGTGATTGAATTCCTTTCCGTTGTTTGTTCCGCACGGCTCTGGAATTGGATGCGAAACAACAAAACAAAACAATGAATCTATGTTTATGTGTGTGTGTATGTGTTCTTTGAGGCGAAAAAAGGGGTTTGCGGAGAGGGTGGTTGTTAGGGTCCTTCCTCAACAAAAAGGGATCGACAAACATTTTAAATTGATCAGCCTTTTTTTTTGTTTGTTGGCTTAAAACTAAAGGCTTCGGCAACGTTTGCAGCATAGCAGAGAGAGAGAGAGAGAGAGAGAGAGAGAGAGAGAGATAGAGAGAGAGAACAGAGAACAAAATAGCCCAGAATGGAACACGGCAGCATATTAGTGACTGTGGCGCACACACATAAAAAAAATACAACACAATAGATAACATGGAATGGTCTGCTACAAAGAAGCATTCCAGTAGAAAAGAGAGAGAGAAAGAGAGAGAGAGGAATAGAAAGAAAAAAAGGGAAACAAACTGAACAACTCGAGTAAAAGATGAAACACGTTGCGCGAACTGATGAGATTTTGTTGTTGTTGTTATTATTTTGGGCCTGGGATGACAAATCGATCGATGTGTAGTACGTATTTATTCCTTCACCATACTACCACCCTCTTCCTGTTCATAGACCGCCCTTTTTACACGGATCAAAAAAGATCAAACAAACCAGCCAGCACCGTAAAAGATGGGAAGAAAGCGACGAGCGCACGAGAAAAAAACGTAAATATTGCGTCAAATGTGCGCAGCAAACAAAAGAAAGAAAGGGAAAAAACCTCTCACCAAACAGCCATTCACCCCCTCCCCCCCTTCTACCCCCCCAAATGGCACATATCGACCCAATTATAAGGAAATTTTGGCCGTTGAGTGCGATTTAGCATAGCGGCATACAGAAAAAAATGAAGCATTTTTGGCACACCATAAAGGGGGGCACACCACCAACACGGGTACATCCTGGGCCGCGATTGCTGGAACACACACACACACACACACGTCATTTCCAGTGGCTTACACCATAAAGGGAGAGAGCAAAAGAAGAAAAAGAATCACCCACCCATTTAACCCGGTTGTGCGCTCCCCCCCCCACCCCCCATTTTGAAAGCTTATGAACGAGCGAAGTTAGATTGTTAATTGACGTGCAATTGGGCACCGTTGGGAAGCGATTAACAATCGACCTGACTGAGCTACGAAGTGAGCTCACGCGGGAGGTTGCAACGAGAAAGGAAGCTCTTCTCACACCTCACGTGAGATGGATTTTTCTCACCGTTTCTCTGCTCACCAAACGCGTCGAGTGTGCGGGAGTTAATCTACACTTCTCACCTCCACCCTTGAGTGGTGAAGGGGTGCGACAAAAAATAGGGTGTACTATTTGGATGAAAATACTACCTTCCCGCATCTTACCCTCCCAATTTCCTCTGTGACCTCTTTCAATTGGGAAATTCATCCCTTTCTTTTACGGTTTTACGGTAGCACTTAACACTCGATTTGCTCATTTGCTACACGTGCGCTGCTGGCTGGTGGCGAGCAACCCCAACACAAACGCTGACGCTTATCGTTACCAAGGTTACGAACCGTCTACTGCGACCCCAACCCGTTTCCGTGGCATTGGATTGGAGCGTTGGGTGTAGCAACAATTTGCAGCACAACACGCTTCCCCCATAATCAACGCCAACTCCGACTGGGGTGGGATAGAAAACTTTGGGTAGCATAAATTGAAATTAAAATTTTACACAGCATTTAACGTTGTGGCACATTTCGCTCAAGTGTGCATACCGATAATATCAGCTGAAAGCACACCAAAAAAACAAAAAACACACACACACATTTTCGCACCCCCCAAAATTGACTTTGGGACCGATTGGATTGCTTTTCTTTTCCATTTCTCATTTAATCTAACCCTTTTCTTTTTCTTAAGGTGTGAAACTTTTTTGGTGCGGATTGTTTGTGTGGTGCGGTGTTATTTGTACCTTCCTCGTTTTTTTTCTTTTGTTTTCTCATCTTCCTTTCTTCGATCGTTCAACAAACTAGCGTAGCGTGTCGAACGATGGAGACGCCCGGTACTTGGCGATTGAGGAAAATTGTATATTTCTTCCCACACTTTTGCATGATTTTAGCCGCTTCCTTCTTTCTCTCTCTTTCTCTCTCTCTTCGGTAACAATTGTATATTTTCGTTTTTATTTTCTTTCCCATTCCAACTTGCAATTCCGCTGCCACTCCACGTCCACAATCCGAAGGGAAAACTTTTGCCAAAGTAGGGTAGTTTCCCCCCCCCCCCCTTCTCCCCGTTTTTCTCGACTTTTCAGCCCCAATTGATCCTTTCGTTGCCACGCGATCCGTGGCAACATCCGCACGATGCACTTTAGTCAGTGTTTGGAGCCGTTTTTTTTCTTTTTCTTACGGCTTAGGGAACAAAATTATAAGTCACTTGCCATACGACAAACAAAACTGTCCAAGATCAATGAACAGTTCGGGTAGTTTTCTTTTTTGCTTGTTTGTCAGCTCCTTTCTCCCATTCCCCAATCACACGGAAAGACCCAACGGTGGATCTTTCGTGAGGATAAAAGCAATATCGAAAAGTGGTCGCAAAGGCCAGGGAAAAACGGAAATTAAATTGTGTTTTCATCCACTGTCCCACGGCTTGTTTGTCGCCAATTGGGAAGCAGTAAAAGGTTGATAATGTCTCAAACATGGTAAGAGATACCGAATGTGTGTGAGAGAGAGAGAGAGAGAGAGAGAGAGAGAGAGAGAGAGAGAGAGAGAAAGTGAAGACCATTAAATCTTCTAAAAAAACATCGCCTGCCGGCCCGAATGCTGGCGCCCGAGGTGGGTGAGGTTACCAACATGCATAGAATTTAAATCGACAATGGACCGGGGTGACATTTAAATTATTAATCTCTTCCCATGTTTTTCGGTCGGAATCGGTTACGACTGAAAGTTGCTATTGTTTGTCCGACTGCACACCCGCCAAACCGCAAGGTTTAGCGAGGTTTTCGGTAAATAATGCATCAATTGCACACCGAAAGGCTGAGTGACTGTGACCCCAGGCCGTGTCACGGACAGCAAGCGGCTAACCGTTTGTATTTCCCTCGTAAATTATTAAACAATCGTGTCAGATCGTTCGGCTACACAGCGTGACACCATAAATTCACGCCTGCCACCACTACACAGTTTATGCCACAAATACACAGGGAATCGCTTTAAAGTGACTCCAAAATGTGGCTAAATCTTAGCGTTGGGAATTAGCATACAAGCTAGCCCGGAACGGCGACTAACGCCAAGCGGCGATTCAATGGGAATAGAGACAGGCGAATAGGGTAAAAATGCACCCGCCGGCCATCATGCAACCAAAAACACAACCCAAAATCCTCGTCCATCGTGTTTCATTTCCAAAGAATCAGCCACAAAACACAGCCGACAAAAGAAAAAAAGATGGGACCCACAACCCACAACAAACCCACAACATGGGAAACAACCCAGGATAGAGCACCCCTTTGCTTCGTTTTGCAACACGTTCCCTGTCCAAACGAGTTACCTCCCACCAGCACACGATTTTTGGAGGCACCAGTCGATTTGCTTCCCGATTGGTTAGATATATATATTTTGTTTTGCCCTAACGAGCACTCTTTGGAATGTTTGCAACAAAAAGGATACAAAAAGAGATAGAAAGAAAGAAGGTAAAAATGACATCAGAAAAAAAAAAAACGAATGGGAAAACAGAGAATTGTTACCGGATATTGGCGTACGCTGGTAACTTAATTTAAATCTCTGTTGCCGTGTTTTTTGTCTTCCATCCTTCCCACTAACCTTTTTTTTGTTTTTGTTGTTGGTAGGCCTCTGGTGCGACTCGAAGTCACTCGCAATGCTACATTCCATCAAAAAGGAGAGCTCGTCCAGAAACATCCGTAAGCCTTCCACAGCCTTCCCAATATAACACAAACTGGTCGCAAAAAAAAAAAAAATCAACCATCGAAATACGATTCTTTTCGTGTTTCTTTTTTCGTATTCGAATGTTACCGCCCGAAGCAAGAACGACTTTGAACGGAACCGAGACAACGGTTCAACCCGATGTAAAGTACATTTCATACATTACGCACACACGCCCCGCAGCAAATGGGACCGAAAGAGGGGTTTGATTCTTTTCAGCGAGAGGGATGTAGGTTAGTGGATCTCCACATAAAGGTGAACACAATTACTTACATTACATTTTCGTTACAGGTAAGAGAGAAAAAAAGCAAGAGAAATGGCCAAGCAAATGCTTCATGTTAGTATGGTGCGTGCAGCATACAGCAACAAACGGCTGCGCCATATTCGGAATGTGTGAGAAGCATGCTTTTGCGTGATCTATAATTTATTTACCCACCAGCAAGACCAAATTCATGTGGTTGACCTTCGGTGGTGCTGCATTATAGGACGGTTGATGGTCTCGGTGGTCATATCTTTTGCATACATTAATCGAAACCGTCTTTAAAATTCCAACTCGTACACATTGTGCCCCCAGGCAGCCAAAAACCCCCCACCCTCCTCCCCGGAAACACACGCCGTTTCACACGCCATGGAAAGGGACAGTTTAGGATGGGAAGATAAGACAATAATGCTAAAAACCAAGACACCTTAGTACGAGGTACTGGGCGTCTCCATTGCAATGCTTTGCGGAACTTTGCTGGATGCTGGGTACCCCGGGTGGAAGGTGTAATGATTCCGGTTATGCTACCGGATGGTTGGAATACTAAACTTTCTTATCTTTCTCTTGTTGCTGCATGCTTTCCATCACACTCCATTATGCAACCGTTCCAGTTCCATCCCTTCATAGCGTGCATGAAGATGCGCCTGAAAAGAAATGTTCTACCGTTGCGCTTCGGACCAGTGTGTGTGTGTGTGTGTGTGTGTGTGTGTGTGTGTGGCCAAGTGTTGTTACAATGGCACTTACACGAACGCTTGTGTACGGTGTATCATGGCAGAAGAGAGTTTTCTAAAGGTAAAAACGGGCCTTTTCTAATAAACAACCGGCTAAACCCGGGGGGACAGCTGTCTAAGTGGAGGTCTGCTGTCACTTTCCCCGTAACGTTACGGGAATGTTTCAACAGCGTGAAGGGGGGGGTAAACATTCAATGGACCACACACGGATGGGTTTTCCGTTTCTTAACAACCTACCTATCTCTCTAGCGCGTTGCTGCTAACAGGCGGTAAGCGATGACCAACCACAAACCCAACAGAGAGAGAGAGAGAAATAGAGAGAAGGAAGTATCCCGACACGTTCACCGGGATGTTCCAGTTTCAATGTTCCCAACCACCGGGGGGTTTGGTAAGTATCCAGTTAGCTTTATAATTGGAGCGCTGGTACGAGTTATTATGTTCACGGTGTCTCGTTCGTGCCGTCGTCCACCGTTGCCGGATGATCTATTTCAACCCATCCTTTCGGTTGGTGACGCGTTAATATATAACGCATCAAGCCTCCCATCCTCCCAAGGGTGAGAAAAAAATGTGTTCCGGAGTGTTCCCGTGCTGTGGATGGTTTGTTTTGCAATCGGTCAGCAGATGATTAAACGTTACTGATTGTGGACAGGGTAGAACAGGGTGGTAACTGGACATTGTGTCGCGGGAGTACGTGGGTGACCCAGTCGAACGATTACCGGACAACCGTAAACCATAAATTCAATTTCTAATTTTAAACCAAGCGACAAAACATGTTGTGCCTGTGGTTTATTGGCTTGTCCTTTCTGTCTCGTTTTTTTTTTTTTGTTTTGTTTGTAGGTATCCACCTATAACCGATCCGCAGTTACATTTCCGCACGTTTTGTGAGAACACTCACCTACACCCATTTAGCCACAATCCTTTGGCAGATGTCGGACGGGCGGTTCGAACTGTTTCGCTCAACTTCGTTACACATTTCGGTCACGTTTCCCCGGTGTGCGCCGTGCGAAAGTGAAGCAAATCGACCATTTTCTTGCAAACCGTTGCATAATGGTACCGTCATGCTTTTCGTTTTGCTATTGTTAGATCGCAGTTTAAAAGAAAAAATCGCGTGCCAATTTTGCCTGACTACTTTCATCATGAACCCATCAAATGGCATCAAGCGGGAAGAAGAGACAGGAAAAACACATACCCACACGGATACGGAAACGTATCGGAATCGGTACTGGTGCTGTGTCACAGGACTTGGTCGAGACAGGCGCATGGTTGCAGATGAAATGAAATGTGATAACGCTGAACATTCGAACATTGATCAGTATCAACATTCACCGACATCAACATCAGAAGTGAGACAGAGAGAGAGAGANCCCCCCTTCTACCCCCCCAAATGGCACATATCGACCCAATTATGAAGAAATTTTGGCCGTTGAGTGCGATTTAGCATAGCGGCATACAGAAAAAAAATGAAGCATTTTTGGCACACCATAAAGGGGGGCACACCACCAACACGTGTACATCTCTCTCTCTTTGGCTTAATGACCTACCAGGTCATGCCGGCCATCAAATGGCTTACTAGACTATTAGATACCACGTAGTTGCATAGTCAGTGCTCACTACGGGGGAACGGTCCGGGTGGGATTTGAACCCGGTCCGGTCGTGGTAGGGACTAGCGCCGTTTCCAAATACACCACCGAGCCGCCCTTGTGTACATCCTGGGCCGCGATTACTGGAACACACACACACACACGTCATTTCCAGTGGCTTTCACCATAAAGGGAGTCAGCAAAAGAAGAAAAAGAATCACCCACCCATTTAACCCGGTTGTGCGCCCCCCCCCCCCCCACTCCCCATTTTGAAAGCTTATGAACGAGCGAAGTTAGATTGTTAATTGACGTGCAATTGGGCACCGTTGGGAAGCGATTAACAATCGACCTGACTGAGCTACGAAGTGAGCTCACGCGGAAGGATGCAAGGAGAAAGGAAGCTCTTCTCACGCCTCGCGTGAGATGGATTCTTCTCACCATTTTTCTGCTCACCAAACGCGTCGAGTGTGCGGGAGTTAATCTACACTTCTCACCTCCACCCTTGAGTGGTGAAGGGGTGCGACAAAAAATAGGGGGCGCTATTTGGATGAAAATACTACCTTCCCGCATCTTACCCTCCCAATTTCCTCTGTGACCTCTTTCAATTGGCAAATTCACCCCCTTTCTTTTACGGTTTTACGGTAGCACTTAACACTCGATTTGCTCATTTGCTACACGTGCGCTTCTGGCTGGTGGCGAGCAACCCCAACACAAACGCTGACGCTTATCGTTACCAAGGTTACGAACCGTCTACTGCGACCCCAACCCGTTTCCGTGGCATTGGATTGGAGCGTTGGGTGTAGCAACAATTTGCAGCACAACACGCTTCCCCCATAATCAACGCCAACTCCGACTGGGGTGGGATAGAAAACTTTGGGCAGCATAAATTGAAATTAAAATTTTACACAGCATTTAACGTTGTGGCACATTTCGCTCAAGTGTGCATACCGATAATATCAGCTGAAAGAACATAAAAAAAACACACACACACACATTTTCGCACCCCCCAAAATCGACTTTGGGACCGATTGGATTGCTTTTCTTTTCCATTTCTCATTTAATCTAACCCTTTTCTTTTTCTTAAGGTGTGAAACTTTTTGGTGCGGATTGTTTGTGTGGTGCGGTGTTATTTGTACCTTCCCTGTTTTTTTCTTTTGTTTTGTCATCTTCCGTTCTTCGATCGTTCAACAAACTAGCGTAGCGTGTCGAACGATGGAGACGCCCGGTACTTGGGGATTGAGGAAAATTGTATATTTCTTCCCACACTTTTGCATGATTTTAGCCACTTCCTTTCCTTCTTTCTTTCTTTCCCTCTTTCTCTCTCTCTCTCTCTTTTCGGTAACAATTGTATATTTTCGTTTTTATTTTCTTTCCCATTCCAACGTGCAATTCCGCTGCCACTCCACGTCCACAATCCGAAGGGAAAACTTTTGCCAAAGTAGGGTAGTTTTTTCCCCCCCCGTTTTTCTCGACTTTTCAGCCTCAATTGATCCTTTCGTTGCCACGCGATCCGTGGCAACATCCGCACGATGCACTTTAGTCAGTGTTTGGAGCCGTTTTTTTCTTTTTCTTAGGGCTTAGGGAACAAAATTATAAGTCACTTGCCATACGACAAACAAAACTGTCCAAGATCAATGAACAGTTCGGGTAGTTTTCTTTTTTGCTTGTTTGTCAGCTCCTTGCGCCCATTCCCCAATCACACGGAAAGACCCAACGGTGGATCTTTCGTGAGGATAAAAGCAATATCGAAAAGTGGTCGCAAAAGCCAGGGAAAAACGGAAATTAAATTGTGTTTTCATCCACTGTCCCACGGCTTGTTTGTCGCCAATTGGGAAACAGTAAAAGGTTGATAATGTCTCAAACATGGTAAGAGATACCGAGAGTGAGTGAGAGAGAGAGAGAGAGAGAGAGAGAGAGAGAGAGAAAGTGGAGACCATTAAATCTTCTAAAAACCATTGCCTGCCGGCCCAAATGCTGGCGCCCGAGGTGGGTGAGGTTACCAACATGCATAGAATTTAAATCGACAATGGACCGGGGTGACATTTAAATTATTAATCTCTTCCCATGTTTTTCGGTCGGAATCGGTTACGACTGAAAGTTGCTATTGTTTGTCCGACTGCACACCCGCCAAACCGCAAGGTTTAGCGAGGTTTTCGGTAAATAATGCATCAATTGCACACCGAAAGACTGAGTGACTGTGACCCTAGGCCGTGTCACGGACAGCAAGCGGCTAACCGTTTGTATTTCCCTCGTAAATTATTAAACAATCGTGTCAGATCGTTCGGCTGCACAGCGTGGCACCATAAAATTCACGCCTGCCACCACTACACAGTTTATGCCACAAATACACAGGGAATCGCTTTAAAGTGACCCCAAAATGTGGCTAAATCTTAGCGTTGGGAATTAGCAATAAAGGCTGCCCGGAACGGCGACTAACGCCAAGCGGCGATTCAATGGGAATAGAGACAGGCGAATAGGGTAGAAATGCACCCGCCGGCCATCATGCAACCAAAAACACAACCCAAAATCCTCGTCCATCGTGTTTCATTTCCAAAGAATCAGCCACAACACAGCCGACAAAAGAAAAAAAGATGGGACCCACAACCCACAACAAACCCACAACATGGGAAACAACCCAGGATAGAGCACCCCTTTGCTTCGTTTTGCAACACGTTCCCTGTCCAAACGAGTTACCTCCCACCAGCACACGATTTTTGGAGGCACGAGTCGATTTGGTTCCCGATTGGTTAGATATATATATGTTTTGTTTTACCCTAACGAGCACTCTTTGGAATGTTTGCAACAAAAAAAAAAAGGATACAACAAGAGATAGAAAGAAAGAAGGTAAAAATGACATCAGAAAAAAAACGAATGGAAAAACAGAGAATTGTTACCGGATATTGGCGTACGCTGGTAACTTAATTTAAATCTCTGTTGCCGTGTTTTTTGTCTTCCATCCTTCCCACTAACCTTTTTTTGTTTTTGTTGTTGGTAGGCCTATGGTGCGACTCGAAGTCACTCGCAATGCTACATTCCATCAAAAAGGAGAGCTCGTCCAGAAACATCCGTAAGCCTTCCACAGCTTTCCCAATATAACCCAAACTGGTCGCAAAAAAAAAAAAATCAACCATCGAAATACGATTCTTTTCGTGTTTCTTTTTTCGTATTCGAATGTTACCGCCCGAAGCAAGAACGACTTTGAACGGAACCGAGACAACGGTTCAACCCGATGTAAAATACATTTCATACATTACGCACACACGCTCCGCAGCAAATGGGACCGAAAGAGGGGTTGATTCTTTACAGCGAGAGGGATGTAGGTTTAGTGGATCTCCACATAAAGGTGAGCACAATTACTTACATTACATTTTCTTTACAGGTAAGAGAAAAAAAGCAAGAGAAATGGCCAAGCAAATGCTTCATGTTAGTATGGTGCGTGCAGCATTCAGCAACAAACGGCTGCGCCATATTCGGAATGTGTGAGAAGCATGCTTTTGTGTGATCTAAAATTTATTTACCCACCAGCATGACCAAATTCGTGCGGTTGACCTTCAGTACTGCTGCATTATAGGACGGTTGATGGTCTCGGTGGTCATATCTTTTGCATACATTAATCGAAACCGTCTTTAAAATTCCAACTCGTACACATTGTGCCCCCAGGCAGCCAAAACCTCCCCCCCCCCTCCCCGGAAACACACGCCGTTTCACACGCCAGGGAAAAGGACAGTTTAGGATGGGAAGATAAGACAATAATGCTAAAAACCAAGACACCTTAGTACGAGGTACTGGGCGTCTCCATTGCTTTGCTTTGCGCATCTTTGCTGGATGCTGGGTACCCCGGGTGGAAGGGTTAATGATTCCGGTTATGCTACCGGATGGTTGGAATACTAAACTTTCTTATCTTTCTCTTGTTGTTTCATGCTTTCCATCACACTCCATTATGCAACCGTTCCAGTTCCATCCCTTCATAGCGTGCATGAAGATGCGCCTGAAAAGAAATGTTCTACCGTTGCGCTTCGGACCAGTGTGTGTGTGTGTGGCCAAGTGTTGTTACAATGGCACTTACACGAACGCTTGTGTACGGTGTATCATGGCAGAACAGAGTTTTCTAAAGGTAAAAACGGAGCTTTTCTAATAAACAACCGGCTAAACCCGGGGGGACAGCTGTCTAAGTGGAGGTCTGCTGTCACTTTCCCCGTAACGTTACGGGAATGTTTCACCCGCGTGAAGGGGTAAACATTCAATGGACCACACACGAATGGGTTTTCCGTTTCTTAACAACCTACCTATCTCTCTAGCGCGTTGCTGCTAACAGGCGGTAAGCGATGACCAACCACAAACCCAACAGAGAGAGAGAGAGAGAGAGAGAGAGAGAGAGAGAGAGAGAAAGAGAAAGAAGGAAGTATCCCGACACGTTCACCGGGATGTTCCAGTTTCAATGTTCCCAACCACCGGGGGGTTTGGTAAGTATCCAGTTAGCTTTATAATTGGAGCGCTGGTACGAGTTATTATGTTCACGGTGTCTCGTTCGTGCCGTCGTCCACCGTTGCCGGATGATCAATTTCAACCCATCCTTTCGGTTGGTGACGCGTTAATATATAACGCATCAAGCCTCCCATCCTCCCAAGGGTGAGAAAAAAATGTGTTCCGGAGTGTTCCCATGCTGTGGATGGTTTGTTTTGCAATCGGTCAGCAGATGATTAAACGTTACTGATTGTGGACAGGGTAGAACAGGGTGGTAACTTGACATTGTGTCGCGGGAGTACGTGGGTGACCCAGTCGAACGATTACCGGACAACCGTAAACCATAAATTCAATTTCTAATTTTAAACCAAGCGACAAAACATGTTGTGCCTGTGGTTTATTGGCTTGTCCTTTCTGTCTCGCTTTTTTTTTGTTTGTAGGTATCCACCTATAACCGATCCGCAGTTACATTTCCGCACGTTTTGTGAGAACACTCACCTACACCCATTTAGCCACAATCCTTTGGCAGATCTCGGACGGGCGGTTCGAACTGTTTCGCTCAACTTCGTTACACATTTCGGTCACGTTTCCCCGGTGTGCGCCGTGCGAAAGTGAAGCAAATCGACCATTTTCTTGCAAACCGTTGCATAATGGTACCGTCATGCTTTTCCTTTTGCTATTGTTAGATCGCAGTTTAAAAGAAAAAATCGCGTGCCAATTTTGCCTGACTACTTCCATCATGAACCCATCAAATGGCATCAAGCGGGAAGAAGAGAAATGAAAAACACATACCCACACGGATACGGCAACGTATCGGAATCGGTACTGGTGCTGTGTCACAGGACTTGGTCGAGACAGGCGCATGGTTGCAGATGAAATGAAATGTGATAACGCTGAACATTCGAACATTGATCAGTATCAACATTCACCGACATCAACATCAGAAGTGAGACAGAGAGAGAGAGAATGAAAAGACTTCCCTTCTACAAGCGGATCCTTTAATTGGGAAAAAGGAAAGTATTTCCTGTTTTTGTGTCTGCGTTCTTCACTTTCCCTCTATCTCTCCCTCTCTCCCTCTCTCTCTTTTTCTATCTTTCTCCCTTTATTCTTTTGTATCGAATTTCAGGCAGACAGAGTTCAAAGAACAGGCAAAAACGGAGACATAAACAGTCAGCACACTGATAAATGCCGTTGTGCAGGAACGCCGCACGTCCATCAGATCACGGCGGCCAAGCGAGCTGTAGTGCAGAAATTGAGCAGAAATAGAAATTCCAATCATTGCACAATTCCTGTATCCTGTAACTGATACGCGGACGCGAACACGTTGTTCTGTTTAAATTTAAAGCAATAAACAGAAACGGAGATCCAAATCGGACGAAAAATGGATTAAGGATTAAGGGAAAAAGAGTTCTTAATAGAATATAGTAAATAAGGAAATATGTTTAAAAAATACTGATAAAGTTAATAATAACTAAATGATTCCTTAATGGCCTACCTTAATGGGATATTAACTGTTTTATCAAGCTTTTCATCTCCCTTTGTGCTTTACAATTAATAAATTTCCACTTGCACTTCCACTCAGACGTGGTTCTAATCAACCGTAACAAATGTATTCCATTCGGCACTTGTCGTAAATGGATCTCTTGTACATAATATTCTTATCTTGTAAAGGAATCGTTCTGCAATTCCAACTGGCACATTTGCATTTGGCCTTCCCCAAACGAACGAACGATGCACCGGCTTCAGCACACTTTAGAACGACACAACACCGGTTAGAACAACAACCAGACGCCACGCTACCGACGCACCGGTTTCGGACGACGTTCCACGACGCAAACAACTACACGTCTGAGAGCTTTCAAACGTGCGACTGTCGGTCGTGGTCCAAGCAATCGGTTAAGCTTCGATATGCGAGCTGCTGCGTGAGAGAGAGAGCACGCGCGTACTCACCGTAGCGTAGTGCTCTTTCCACCACAAACACACACAGCGAATAAGAGAGAGAGAGAGAGAGAGAGAGCAAGGTGAGAGGTGAGAAACGATTGTGAGATGAGATTAAATATTCTACCACTTCTCATACCAGCGAATGAAGGGAGATGAAGCAAAACAAACAACTTTCCACCAAAGCGGCGTGTCCACGATTTTCCAACAATGTCCACACAGGATAACGATCTTAACCCATCCTCCCGGAAAAGCGGAATGGTTAGTTTTGGTTTCTGATTCTGTTTTTTTTTTTTGTTGGGTTCTAGCTTTCACCACCGCTACGTTATTTATCTTTAAAGAAGTTTAAAATGAGACCCAATGGTTTGGTGGTGCCGTTGGTTTTGCGCTCCGTTGGGATATGGTAATTGTGTCAACGGTGCCGTAAACTCTTGGCCAAAGAAAAGAGAATTCTATAGCGGAGCTTTATCTTACCAGGAAAATTATCAGAATCGTTACACACTAGCCATCTTCCGCAGTATTGCATTCATTCGCATTCGTTTGCTTTCCTTTGGTGAGTATGTTTGTGAGATAAAGTTTGCCATTATACAGTTATCCTTCCTTCATCCAGTGGTCAAACTTTTGCCGGTTGTACATAAGGATCCGAAAAGGGACTGTTTTGGTCGCGCCATCTGTTACGTTTGGCAGAAGTTGTCATTTTTAACTTACACCTTGCGATTGATTCCCGGAAACTTGCCCACTGCCTATAGATATGCTAATGTGGCATGACGCAAACACGCTTAACTTCAGGCACAGCCGGTCACGCTTGTATTTTCTCGTCCGATAATGTTGTCATAATCAACAGCTTTGATCAGCGTCCATAATTTATTAGGTCAAGGTAAGACCATCATCATCCTCACAGATGGGAAGACGGCTTCTATCTTTTCCGCCTATCCACCCATCGGTGGGAAAGGTACAAGCTTGCTCTAGTGACAATGAAGATTAAAGTTAATTACTTCCACTCAAAATTTATTATTTACCATCATCATACCATAAGCAACGCCAGGGACCGAAAGGGGATTTGCACGAAATCGCATTTGGTGATGATCTATCCGCTTTATGCATAAATTCAACAAGCTTCTTTCATCATCTCGCACATGTACACGCACACGTGTGTAAAGGATGGGGCAACTATTTACACCCATTGCGTACCTATAAAACGTCGGTACTGTTTGGGACTTTCCAAAATTATAACTATCCTTTTTTTGGGATAACCTTTCGTTTAGACACATCGTAACCTTTTACTGAGATAAAAAGAAATGCCCGGAAGATGGGTTCTTTTTCTTGTCAACCGCAGCAGAACCGTACAGAACGTTTGCTCTCGTTTGCCACATATACACACGTGCAATTGGATTAGTGTTCGGTGTATTCCCTCAGGGTGATGATTATGGATTGTATGCTTGTCCAGCGCTACACACGTTGTAGCGTGCTGGTCGAGTTTAGCTAAATCGAAGGATATTACACTTCAAAGAATGAAATTCAACCACATGTTTGCTAGTTCGTGTACTGTACTGTTAGATGAGTACTAAAATGTTTAAGATTTTTTTTTGATTCCAAATGTATTTACAAATATTAAGAAACGACCATGTATTTCATATGTTGTTGCTCATGTTTAGCACCCATGGCGAATTATAAATGTAATTTGATTAAGCTCTACCGAAGGACTCCAAATCCTGCAATATGCGGACGACTTAGATATAAATGAATTAAGGAAAGGATTGATGATGAAATACGCACACAGAACCAAATTTAACGAAAACCTCTTAGCAGAACACAAACATCTTCGGGTCCCAACAGCGGGGCAGAAAACAAAAAATTCTATACGACATATATTATATTTCTAGTTGTAGTTACTGCTTAAACAATTTGTAGGCGTAAAAAATATAAAATAAATACGTTTATCATGATGTTCGCTAACCGACGTAATCCTCATCATCATCGTCGTGTTCGTCTTCATCGTCGTGATCAGCATCCTTCTTCTTTCTTGTGTACGCTCGCTTGGAGGTGACTGGAAGTTGGTCAGTTTCTCCGTGCAGCAACGAATTGCGGTAGGTTACAAGCGGTTGCCAATCTTCAGAGCGACTCGAGGGAATGCCTGCTTTTAGACGACGGTCTAAAAAGGTAAGACTGAAACGGGAAAAAAGAAGCAATTGAAAAAACACGGAAAATTATCGATTATTTTTTTTACTACAACGCCATACGCACATCATTTTCTTGTCCTGCTTTATCAATTTGTTGGTCAACTCGGATAACACTTCCAGAAACGCGATGCATGGCGGTGCGGCTGACGGATCGTCCTGATCTTCGTTGGAAGACGTTACGGCAAAATGAATGCCCGCTCGGTGAAATACGGTGATCGCTTCCCGGTTCTTCACCGCGTCCAGCCCAAACGAGAGGGCGAACCGTTTGGCTAACTCCTTCAAATCTTGGAATTCTTGCGACGTGCGCGAAACTCGCCCGTCTGCTGAGAGTTCCTGCTGTTCCTTGAACATTGTTACCAGGCTCAGGCACATCGTCATCGAACAGTTAACCTTGTTGATTTCGCGTGTTTTGCCGAGAGTTGTTTTGATGATATCACCGTACCCATCGTAATGCTGTAATTACAAATTAGAATTTGAAAAAAATAAATTTCGAATATAATCTAAGCTCTTTTATTAACTTACCCGCAGATAGTGTTTGAATATGTCTGCCGCCGCCTTAATGGGAAGTATGTTGTACACAATCAATTTGCAGTAGGCCGCGAGAAAGCTACGACGTTTGTGCAGCTCCTCGATTCGCGTCTCATCAAGACCTTCTTCTTGCTCCGTCGCAAACACCGTCGTCTGTACGAACTGGTTCAGCAGCTGCTGTTGCTCCTCGTTTGGCGAATAAACCAGCGATTGTATGTTCTCGTCCGCGTTGCTCTGCAGCTGGTCGGAAAATACAACCAACAGATCACAGATCGACATAAATGCCGCCTCCTGGACGGACGATTCACGATCATAACGGACGAGATGGTTACAGGCATTCATGTATTTGTGTAGATTTTTTCCCAGCTCGTGCGATTCCTGGGGCACCTGCGATCGATCCCTTGTCGTCTCCAGATGGTTCAAGCCCCAGTTGATGGAGAAAAAGCACGCCTCGATGCAGTAGACGAGCGCATCTTTCGGGATACCCGTGTCGGGCGACTTGCCTGCGATTCGCTCCTCGATGTCTTGGTACAGCGAATCGAACAAATTCCACGGATTGAGATTGTGGCTCGCGTACAGCGTCGAGACCTTCTTCAGCGAAATGCTTACATTGTAGACCTCATCCTCATTCGGTATCTCATCGCCCGCCAGCAACGTACGATAGTCGTCGATCGCTTCCCTGTACCGGGTGACGCAATCTTCGATCACGTTCGATCGCACCACATCGCAACGGGTGTAAATAGCACTTCCCTCAGTGCACAGAAATTCAAACGTCTTTGCACACGTCTCCAACACTTCACGATCTACGTGAGTCATCATGACGCGCATCATCTTATCGAGCAGTGCCTGCAAATTCGACTCCTGCCGGGTGGTGGTAAACAGCTCGATATCAAAGTACTGCGGAATGGCCAGCAAGTTCGTCAGCTTTTCACCATCTGCGCTGTACTTGTGCAGCAGCAGTGGCAACGTTTGTATGAAATGTTCCGTCAAGCGTTGCTTGTCGTCCTGCACCTGCTTGATTTCCTTTGCGCTCAGCGTCATCTTGCGGCTGCTACCACGCCCAACCGGTGGTTCTCCCGTTGCCGATTGACGCACAGCACTGACCATAATCTCAATCAGCGTTGATTCCTGTTTGTTGTCCAACATTTCTTCAAACTGTCCCGGCTCCTCTAGCAGCAGGTCCGTATAGCATTCCCAATCTTTGAGCATCGGGTTGTTATCGATGAACGAGTCGACCAAATACGCACCGTGCTCGTGCAATTCCGATTCAATAAAGAACTGCACCAGATCGCGAATGAGAGGCGTATTCGGTAGCCGCATCTTGCCTCGCCTTGTGTACACAGCTGGTGCATTGGGTTCTTGATGGAACAGGCGTACGTTTAAAAATTCGGCTGCCGCTTGAGCGACCCCACGGTGCGAAGAGTATACCAGCTCGTACACGATTTCACTATCCTTATCGGTCAAAATTTCTTGATGACTCCTGCGAACCGGAAAAAAAATCAACCATACATTTTTTCATACATTATTTCGTGACAAGAAGTATCCTTACTTGAGAATGTTAATAACCAGCTTTACTGCGTGTACTGCCGCTTCGTACTCCTTGTCCAGCGTCATTGCTACAATGCGATCCTTGAATTTCGATGTGAACAGCTCAAGCTTCACCTTGAGCTCCTCGTTCTCGTACAACGGCAACAAAGCCTGCAGACACTTTAGTCTTACGTCGCCCACTTTATCGTGCAGTGTCCAACCGATGTACTTCAGATATGAATCNACCGGAAAAAAAAATCAACCATACATTTTTTCATACATTATTTCGTGACAAGAAATATCCTTACTTGAGAATGTTAATAACCAGCTTTACTGCGTGTACTGCCGCTTCGTACTCCTTGTCCAGCGTCATTGCTACAATGCGATCCTTGAATTTCGATGTGAACAGCTCAAGCTTCACCTTGAGCTCCTCGTTCTCGTACAACGGCAACAAAGCCTGCAGACACTTTAGTCTTACGTCGCCCACTTTATCGTGCAGTGTCCAACCGATGTACTTCAGATATGAATCATCCAAAAAGTTGGACGAAAACTTCATCATCCAAATACCAATCTCGGACATGCAAATGGCCCGGATGTCGGGCAGCGTGTCGCGGTACCGATGCACAAACACGGACTTGAACATGTACGTCAACATGTTCTTGATCTCATCCATATTTTCCTCCAATTCGGTCCGGCGAGCCATCAGTGAGTCAAGCCGATCTGTGGCCCGCTTTTCGCGCGGTTTCGTACGTTCCGTTTCGTACTGCCGGGCCGCCATATCGAACTGTACGGAAACCAGCAGCGCTACATCCACCAACGCTGTCATTAGCTTCATAGCGGCCAACGTAGCCGTGTGACGAAACGCACGTACCTGTGAATCCGATAGTCCGGTCAGCAGCGAAATTACATTATCCATCAGAAACTGGTCATAGATGATGGAATACTGGCACTGCTTCACAAGCGTCTGCACAAAGTCGCAAAAGTTCATCTTGAACTTTTTCCACTGTTGGCCCGACATCATCAGCGGATACTCATGGCTGTCTTCGTCGAACTCTTCGGTCATTTTGCGAATGATTGACGTGTGTTCCATGCCCTGCTGCATATCGGGTGTAATTTTACCCTTGCAGCCGCTTGCATGAACGAAGAAGTTCATCAAAGCAATCAGGGCCAAATCTTTGTCCTGTTTATAGCGCGTAATCCAGTCATCCACAATCGTGGTGATGGGAAATTTCGAATTACGCAAGATGTAATACAAACTCGTTTCGTCGGTCGTACTTTCACGGTCCGTTACGACGACGCGTTCTTCGCGCTCCTCACGCTCACGGTACACACGGGGCGGTTTTTCATAATGTTCCTTCGGGGCCGTTTCTCGCGGTTTGCGCGTAGCTTTCCGTCTCTTCTGAGGAGTATCCTTGGCGAAGAAATCATCCTCATCGTCGTCCTCAATGATGGGCGCTTTGAGCGGAACTCCTCCCCGTGCACGTAACCGCGTCATTCTGCCACGGGACGGTTCGCCCAATTCTTCTGGATGGGCGGCATCATCATGGCCTCCCGATGACCAGCTTTCATTTAGCGGCTCACTGATCGTACAGAAGTGAGAGATAAAATGTTAATTTTACAAACAATTGGACCAATTCCCTTTGAAACAACATACTGTTGATACATCTGCTCCGGTTCCTCGTACTCCACAGGAGGATCGTTCATCCGAATTCTTTTTCCACCTCGACGATGCATTTCGAGGCCTGTTTCCTACTTCTCTTTCGGTTTAATGTTCGGCACTATCACACGACACTGAAATAAGAACTCCACAAAGAGCTACGTTTGAAGTACCAATAAACTAAAGCGATTTTTCACTTCTGCACAAAGTTGGCGTCTACTTTTCCATTTCAGCATCACAATATGTCATAGCCTTTTTCATTTGTTGGTGCCATATGTCAACAAACAAGCTGTGTCCATGCAGCAAAAATGTCAAATTGTTTGTTGCAAAATAAGCAACCAATTTATTTGTACCACGCAAAAAATAATAAGACAACATTTATCTTATATTATTTTTTCATGTATTGGATTTCTTTAAAATTAGTTGATAGTTGGAGTAAAATTTTGGAAAAAATAATTTACCTTTTGTTGGTATTATTATAGCGATTTCAGCAATCCAAACCCACCGTGCCGCTCTGACAGGTATGTAAACAAATACACATAACCTGCAAATGTGTCACTCGGCTCTACATCCCATCGGACCGGTGTTGTATAATATTGCAGCTAGGATCCATTCAAAACAATGGCTCTCCGATTGTGTTTTCGCTCCAAACTACTGTTCCGGAACTATTTCATCCGCTATCCGACTGGTCAGGTGCGCTATGTTTCCGTTAATAGCACAGGATCCAGCTCGAAAGAAATTCGGCGTCAGTTTATAGACTACTTCACCGTCAAACACAACCATCAGCTGATACGATCGAGCTCCTTGATACCGTTCAACGATAGCACGATTGCATTTGTGAATGCCGGCATGAACCAGTTCAAAAATGTCTTCCTAGGCACCGCCGATCGGCCCTGCCATCGGGCGGTCAATTCACAGAAATGTGTGCGTGTCGGCGGCAAACATAACGATCTGTCCGTCGTTGGTACCGATAGCTATCATCATACGTTTTTCGAGATGCTTGGCAATTGGTCGTTCGGTGATTATTTTAAGCGCGAAGCTTGCCAAATGGCATGGGATTTGCTTAAAAATGTGTACCACATTGATACGGACCGTGTGTACGTTACCTACTTCGGTAGAGATGACAACCTGAACCTGCCAGCGGACGAAGAATGTCGAGAGATTTGGCTGAGTTTGGGGTAAGCTAATGTACCTACTATCGGTAGAGCACTGTAATAATGTTTTTATTTTTTCTACTAACTAGGATTCCTGCGGAACGTATACTTCCCTTCGGTGCACGGGACAATTTCTGGGAGATGGGAAATTCAGGCCCCTGTGGTCCATGCACCGAGATACACCTGGATCTTTCGAACGAGTATAAAAATACGAAGGCGAGATGCCATTTAGTGAACGCCGGTGTACCAGATCTTACCGAGATTTGGAACATTGTCTTCATACAATACAACCGTTCGCTCGAGGACGGCGTGATACGTAATCTACCTCATCGCCACGTAGATACGGGAATGGGTTTGGAAAGAGTGGTTGCCCATTTGCAGGGCAAGTTTA
This sequence comes from Anopheles rivulorum, assembly GCA_018908115.1. Taxonomy (NCBI): domain Eukaryota; kingdom Metazoa; phylum Arthropoda; class Insecta; order Diptera; family Culicidae; genus Anopheles; species Anopheles rivulorum. The sequence goes on from CM032178.1 coordinate 12,096,582, forward strand.
GCAACTACGATACGGATCTATTCGAACCGATCTTCAACCGTATACAGAAGGTAATTTTATAATTATTTTTGCAACTATTGAAAAAAGCTAAAACATCATTATTGTCCTCTTCTTTAGGTAACGAAGCTGGAACCATATCGGGGGAGCTTTGTGCGCAGCGACAGTCACTACGAACTAGATACCGCCTATCGAATTATGGCTGATCACAGTCGAATGATTACGGCTTGTTTAGCTGACGGAATGTTTCCCTCGCAGAAGTAAGTATGCATTACAAACCATGAAACCCGTTCCATTGGCTTACTGAAATTATGTTTGCAGCCACAAATTACGGCGTATTATTCGCAAATCGCTTGCCCTGGCTAAACGTACGTTCCACTGTCCGGATCTACTGCGCGAAACTATTCCAAGTGTGGTGGAAATTCTTGGCGATGTATATCCCGAAATGGGACGGAATCTTCCAAGTGTGTTACAAATCATCGAACACGAGCAACAATCGTACAGCGCGCTAAGCTCTAAACGATCCACCGAGACGAATGCGCTTCTGAAACAATTTCCCCAGCTAGACGAATCGGAAGTGCTGGAGCACGCTGGTCTATCCGGTGCCATAAAAGAGCTGTCGCAAACTAAACTAACCCATCTGGATGGTGCGGTCATTCACAAAATGTATGACACGTACGGGTTGGACGAAGAATTGCTCATAAAGTTGGGTGAAATAATGAAATTTTCCCTTGACTTTCGGGACTATGAGCGTTACGCTTGGGAGCTTAAGGATGGATTTAAAAATGAGCTAGCAACTAAGCTGGAGACGCGTCTTTCCGCGTATCAAAATCTCAGGGAATCGATCGATAATACTAGCTTAAATCCTACCAGAACCGAACGAAGGTACAACTATGCATTTAATCAAGACAAGGCCATATATGAGGTTGCACCTTGCAAAGCGCATGTTAGCCTGCTTCTGGAAGATGATTCCCGTGGCCAGTTGCACATCGTAACGGATCAGAGCAATTTTTACTGTGAATCTGGTGGTCAACAGAGCGATACGGGACGCTTAACGGTGGGAGTTGGTTCTGAAGGTGGAAAATCGTTCGATGTAGTCGGTGTTACCGATCACAATGGATTTATCGTACATTCTATCCCAAAACAACCGGACGTGACACTACGCATTGGCGATCCAGTTGTGCTGCAGGTGGATTCAAATCGACGAACACAACTTACTGTACACCATACAGCAACGCATCTGTTAAATGCTGCTGTACGCAAAATCGTTCCCCTGCCAATGTGTCAACGTTCCAGTGCCGTTTCCGAGCGCGGTTTCCGGCTGGAACTCGCGATTAGTGGTGAAAAACTGACGCTCGACCAAATAGCTACGATCGAGACTGAAATACGATCGCTAATCAAGCGTAACGAACCGATCAGTGTGGTAGTGTGCAATGCAAATGATCTCGATTTCGCAACCATTACGACGGTCCCGGGTGAAACCTATCCCGATCGGGGACTGCGGGTAGTATCGATTGGGGACGTATCGCGAGAACTTTGCTGTGGAACGCACGCTACCAAAACGGGAGAATTGCAAGACTTTGCCATAACGAATGTTACACAGTCGAAGAATGGATGCTTTACGTTTCACGGTATTGCTGGACCGGCTGCTAAAAAGGTACATTTCGTGGCCGCACAAATCCAAAACGACGTTAGCCAGCTGCAACAGGATGCGGAACAGAATGAAAAGGGACAGGAGGACATAACGATCATCGAAACGAGAATGCAACGGCTTAAAAATGTCCTGCTAACCGGAACGGAGAACAATATTCACCTGCCGTACTGTGTCCGGCAACGGTGCCTGAACGTGATCAATGAGCTGTACCAAAAGTTGAAAGATCGATCACGAGAATCACTTCGAGAGCTGATCGACATTGAGATGCGCAACCTGATGGAACAGAAAACGGCATCAAACGATCGGTTTATTGTTCATTTTCTCGAGTGTTCCATCATCCTCGAGGAGGTGCAGCTAAGCAAAGCGACACGATACTGTACGGATCGGCCCATTTTGGTGATTAGCATTACGGACAATCAGGTGAAAGCACGCGCAACGGTCCCACCGGCAATGGTTTCCGAACGATGCAACGCGGAACGCTGGCTAGCGGTGGTCGCTCAAACGTTCAAGGCACAAACGGCCGCACCGAAGGGACAGAATGCGGCCGAAGTGTGCAACATGAAGGCGCGCAAGGTGAAGATGATGGATTTCGAGGCAACGCTGGAGAATGCATTGCGTGCGGCCAAGACTTATGCGGAGGAAAACTTCCACTAGTGCATTCCGGCTGGGAAAGCAGATGACTCCGATGTAATAAAGTTTATCGCAAAAGTTTTGTTTTGTTTACATGTTTAGCAGTGTTTTCTTTGCGGCCAACGAAACGAAATATGCTGACAACAGAGCAATTGGCTTTCGCAATTGTATTTTCGTCTAGATCACTAGCTTACATTTCTTGTTTGTTTCTTAGCTTAAACACACTTCCCCCGGCCAACTGCTTCCCATTTACGCCTTACCACTGGCAGCTTTTTCGCGTGCCTTCTTACCCTCGGTAAGGGCAAGTCGCTCCTTTTCGGTGAGCGGTGCAAGCAGCTTCGTTACCACACCCGTACCCAGCGTAATGTGTCCGTCGCGCAACGTAAACCGCTGACCCTGCTCCAGCACCATCGGTCGCATTAGTCGTAGCTGCAGCTTGGCATCCTCGCCCGGCATGATCATGTCCTTGCCGGGGATCTGCACCTGCGTTGCACAATCCCAGGTGCGCGAGAACATCTGCAGTTGGATGAAGCTGGTAAACGGCTTATGCCGACCGCCCTCATCCTTGCTAAGAATGTACACCTGGGCTTCGAAGTTATCGTTCGCTTTCATGGTGCCCGGTTTGCACATCACCATGCCGCGCTTGATGTCATCACGCTTAATGCCACGCACCAGGGCGCCGAGCTGATCGCCGGCATGTGCCTCTTCGAGGATTTTGTGGAACATCTCAATACCGGTGATGGTTGACTTAATGACCTGGGAAAACAATCAAACGATTACAAATCCTTCCCCAAAGTATCACCAAAAGCAAACGTTACCTTGTTGTAGCCGACAAATTCACACTCCTGACCTTTCTTCAGCATGCCGCGCTCCAGACGACCCGTTACGACCGTACCACGGCCGGGAATGCTGTGCACCGATTCGACCGGCAACAGGAATGGTTTGTCCAGCTCACGCACCGGTGTCGGCACGTATTTGTCCACCTCCTCCAGCAGCTTCATTACGGCATTAGCACCCATCTCCGGTTCGCGTCCCTCCAGTGCACACAGTGCCGATCCTTTAATGACCGGAACATTATCACCATCGAAGCCCATCTCCGACATAAGCTCGCGGATTTCCATCTCCACCAGATCGACCATTTCCTGATCGGCCGCATCAACCTTGTTGATAAACACCACTATGTGGTTCACGCCAATTTGTTTCGCCAGCAGCAAATGTTCTCGCGTCTGCGGCATCGCACCGTCCGTTGCGGCCACTACCAATATCGCACCGTCCATCTGTGCCGTACCGGTGATCATGTTCTTAATGTAATCCGCATGTCCGGGACAATCGGTGTGACCGTAGTGACGGTTTTCCGTCTGATACTCGATGTGTGCCACATTGATCGTAATACCTCGTGCCTTCTCCTCGGGTGCATTGTCGATATCGGTATACTTTTTGCTCTCCGCCAGATCCTTATCGGCCAGCACCTTCGTGATGGCTGCCGTCAGTGTTGTCTTGCCGTGATCGACGTGCCCGATCGTGCCGACATTGCAGTGCGGTTTATCACGCTTGAAAACCTCCTTCTCGGCGTAAAACCTTACCGGTACGGCACGGATAGCCGGAGACGCACTTCGCACAACGTTCAGCCCATTGCCGGCGCAGAGAATCTGTGCGACCGTCTTGCGGGCGACTGAAATGTGCAGAAACAATGGATTGATTACCAAATTAACCTCACTTTACGCAGACGAAAACATTCCAATCCTATGCCGATTGGAAACACCGAACGATATTCGTCTAACAACGGTGAAAACACTTACCCGGGCTAAGCAGTGCTCGAAGAGCGAGATACGTCGACATTTTGGTCTATCAGTCGCGGATTTTTGGTATTTCTTAAATGCAGAAACAGCCGGACGAGCCCGGAGCAGCAAGGAAAATTTTTCACTTTCTTGCGCAAGAACAACACCTCGGTTTGACGTTTCTCTTTGACTCGTACTGTCACAACTAGCGGCACGGTGGGTCAGTTTCATTATTTATTCGCGTTTTTTTTTAATGTTAAAGAATAATGCATCGATACTTTACCGTCCAACATATGAACAAGTATTGTAAAAACACAACACCACTTGGCGCAAACAGCGTCGCGTTCGATATGCGTTGAATGGAAATGCTGCTTTAGCACTGTCATGCGTATCATCCACCACAGCTCCCACGGTGCATTGCCGTGCACACAAAATCGTGAAGTGTTCGGGGGAAAAATCGCGGTTCGCGATTTCATTCAAGCTCCGAAAAGAGGACGGTCTCGCGGTTGCGTGCGTTGTGTGGTGGTTGCGCGAAACTTTCGGTCGTCGCTCCGGGTCGGTACCTTTCTCGGTAGGTTCTTTTTCTTCTGTCGCTGCTGCTATTGTGTACTGCCGTTCCCTACCACCTTTATCTGAACGCCCTGGTTTGCCTTGTTCGCCGTAGTTTTGCAAAACTTCCATCGCAAACAACGAAATTAGCGTAGTATCGGTGGCAAGCGGTGATTGCAGAAATAATGGAATACCAGTGAAATGTTTTTTTTTTTTGTGGAAGTGTTATCGAATAATAATAATAGCAATCGAACGGTGTGCTGTGCGTGTAAAACGAGACGGGTTCTGTGTGTTTAATGAAACATCTCCTTGATAAAAAGATAAGCTGTGGAGGGCAAAAAGGTGTTATCTATATCATCGTCTTATCCGACAATAGATGATTGGTGGTGCATTTGGTGTGCAGTCGCACAAAGAGTGAAGTGGATTTCTCAACTTAGCGCATTCTTTACCACTTGTCCATAATGTGTTCTGGTGAAGGATGGTCACACAAATCTCGTCCCATCCCTTCCGACTCAAATCAGCCCTGCAAATGCAATGCAAAAAAAGAAGTGATTTTGCAAAATGGAACAATGGCCAAAGAGTATCAGTACGTGAAAGTATGACGTTGCCTACTTGTGTCTGCTGGCTTCCGTGTGTTGCTATTTGATCATCTCGTCGGCTCAACACAAAAAAAAACCTTTTTACGTAATCTCCATGCTGCATGTAACACGGTGTGTTTGCATACTACGGCGAGCTATTGAGGAATGATTGTGCATGGCAGAAAACACACCATGTTACGAGCTGTGTTTACTAAAAGATAATGTCCCCGCTTGCAATTACAGCATTCCACCTGTGCACAGATACATTAAACGTTTCATCAGTCGTTTGGCTGCAAAGCAAAGCAGGGCGGCTGCTGTCCGGAATCTATCTAATCGGAAGAACTAAATGTTCAGCACTATTGAGCCATTTTCCAATTAGAACACCCTCCGGTTCTTACATAGTAAATTAGCATACTCGGTCTGTGCCGGTTCCATAGTCTACTTTGTAACTGATTATCATTAACGATGAATTAGTAGCTTCCGCAATAATTCGTTTCCACTATCATCGAGGTGACCCGTTTTCACTACTCAAACACCTCATCATGTGTTAATTTCCATTTACGAAAATGAAGACGGTCGCACCACGAACCATAAGCCCGAGGATAACACCGGGTGTGTGTGTGTGTGCGTTGTCGGATGGTGTGAAGGAAATGACACCGTTTTCTAGCCTGGCCTTTGTTCGTGGGTGAAGCCAAGCGATACTATGTACAGCCAGTTTGATGCCGGTGTGGCTTGGGACAACTTTTAAATTGTTTGTTCAACACGAAGTGGGTTTATTCTACCCATTTTTCCTTGATGCCCGTACCTGTGGCACGAGGAACCGGCCACCATACATTCGCATTCCACGGTCCACGGAGCTAAGGACGACTATTATCGAAGTTAAAGGTGCCTAAAAAGAAAACAACAACACAGGAATCGTTATCATTGCACTCCGATCTACTCGGGCGGGTGGTACAACTCGACAATAAATCCACCAAGCAAGGACCACAATTCCAAGTCACCTGCTGTAGGGACCTTGCCTAGGCTCCAGCGTTACTTACCGACCGGAACTTACGGTCGTTCCTTTAGCATACCGTTTCTACACACACCCAGTGGATTTTCACCTAAATATCACCTACTACAAGTTGCAATCTTGCTTCAGAGCCTACATTGATGGCTGTAGGTCACGCCATTCGTTTAAACGCCGCCCAGCACACTATGGGCTTGTGCATGGACATGAATTACACAGCTGCTGCTAAGCATTGGACAAACTGCAAATTTTAAGCAGCTCAGAAACTCACACTAACATTGGATAAACAATTTATTTTAAATCAACATCGTTGTGTATATTCATCTTTCTGATTAATAAAACATGTTCCCCCTTGTTGTTAGTTCAAAGCGACCGTCCGTCCGCTATTGCAGCCCTGGCCTCCGGGAATTCCCGGGGAATCTCACAGGGAATGAAATCACGTTGCATTATTGCTGTACATTTCACATTTGATTTTGCCTTGCTGTGAAGGAAGGCCGTTGTAAAAGACGACGTCATTGTTCATAAGTCACGGTACCAGCGCAGTGATTTGTAGCCATCATATAATCGTTGGTTTTTTTTTTATTTGCAGTAGGCTATGCTCCATTCGAATACCTCCCTTCGATGCCCTCCGTTTTCAAAGTCCCTTGGGCGAGAAGGTTCGTGAGTGACGACAGCGTATTGACCGGCACGGTCAGTTCGTGCGAATTGCCGTTTCAAGGCCACTACGGGTGGCCAAATAATATTGGGCCAAAATTGTGTTTGTGTATGTGTTTTTGTTTTTCCTACCATTCCATTTATGTTGCCCAGCCTAGCGTGAAACACGGATTTTCAGTCATTATAAGTGCATGCTTTCGGCAACATGCTTGGATGCGGGTTCAAGATTGTGGTTGGTTTTTTTGTACGCCCCATCCGAAACGGGAGCGTTTGTTTGGAGTTGCTTTTCCATGACCTCCGTGGTTCGGTTTTCGGTGGTAGCCACAAACTCATAAAATATTTAATTTTATTTCATTTCATAGCAATAGAAAGTTCACACACACACACATATGCACACCCGACTGTGTTTATCGTAAAGGAAGTGAAGAAAAGGCGGCAAAAAGTTATAGGAAGTGATCTCTGGAGCATTGCGCAAGCTATAAAGGTGAATACACTGCTGCCACTGCCAAACACCATGCTCCAGTGAACAGGCAAACGGCAACTGATCTGATGCACAACTGGCGGACCGAGGTTTCGCGAGATCGCGCCACTGCCCTAACCCTGCGCGTCCCATTGCCTGCTGGAGTGTGTGGAAAGGTCGAAGCAAGTTGAAAACGCACAGTCTCCTCCCTCACCCGTTCTCATAATGGATCTGGCCGCGTTCAAGCCGAAGGTGGATCCGAACGATACGTTGGGCGAACGACATGGGCGCGAAATCGAAGATGATTTCGGTGGCAAAGGTATTGCGGTAGTGGTGCCCGATCGCAGCACTATCGAACAGCTTTCAGAAGGTCCGCAACAGCAAACCATGGTTGGCGGTGCTGCCGTCTACCTGACGGAAACGTTCTACATCAGCTCGAAGAAAAACACCGTGTTTGAGGTACGGCTCACGGACAAAGGTCTCTGCCTGAAGAAACAATCGAACGGTTCGACCAAGGAGCAAACCATCCCGCTCAAGGACATCATCGGGTGCCGGTGTTTGCGCAGCAAGCGAAGATCACGCGGCGGTTCCTCGTGCACCTGTGCCTCCATCTCGAGCTCCCACCAGCTGAAGGTGGTCGAGGAGAATTCGGACGAACAGGACGAAACGGACGTTAGCGCCTATCTGTACATTTACGCCTACATCCTGAAGCGTAACCGGCGGGGTGGATTCCGCGAGAGGACCACAATCACGCTGCGCTTCCGTTCCTTCGACCGGTACGAAGATAATAACCGGGAGGCACAAAAGTGGCGTGCCTCCATCAAGCATCTGGTGGCGGGTGAACCGGTGCAGAAGTTTACCTACCAACCGCGGGACACGCGCAAAATGTTGATCATCCTGAACCCAAAGTCCGGTTCGGGGAAGGCGCGCGAAATGTTCCAGCAGCGTGTCGCGCCGGTCTTTGCCGAGGCCGAGATCCCGTACGATCTGCACATAACGAAGAAAAGTAATTGGGCGCGCGATTTCGTACGGTTGCGGGATGTGTACCTGTGGCGTGGCATTGTCGTCGTCGGTGGCGACGGCATCTTCTTCGAGGTGTTGAATGGATTGTTCGAGCGGGAAGATTGGCAGACGGCGATCGACGAGCTGCCGATCGGAATCATCCCGTGCGGATCGGGCAACGGACTGGCGAAAACGGTGTCCTTCCTGTATGAGTGAGTATACGAGCGCAGACTTTCCATTGTTTTTTTTTTTTATTTCTTCTTGCTGTATATCAAGGCGGGCGCCTGTAGATTCGGAACCAATCGGACCGGCTCGCAAGGTTCACGCTAAAGTTGTAAATTAATTAATGCCATGCCAAGTGGGTTGATCTTTTCACACTAAGATGCGGATAGATGACTTCATGGTCACTGCCGTGTAAAATCACCGTCCGACAACTCCCTCGGCAAACCTTGGGGGAATTACCATGGGTGCAGTCTACGTGTTGCAACGTCCATGTTGTTTGGTTATNTTGTTTTTTTTTTTTTATTTCTTCTTGCTGTATATCAAGGCGGGCGCCTGTAGATTCGGAACCAATCGGACCGGCTCGCAAGGTTCACGCTAAAGTTGTAAATTAATTAATGCCATGCCAAGTGGGTTGATCTTTTCACACTAAGATGCGGATAGATGACTTCATGGTCACTGCCGTGTAAAATCACCGTCCGACAACTCCCTCGGCAAACCTTGGGGGAATTACCATGGGTGCAGTCCACGTGTTGCAACGTCCATGTTGTTTGGTTATGAAGTAAAGGAAGCCAATATACAGCCAATGTGTACCTTGAGGAAATACATTTCCTTTATTTGCCAAGGTTAGGAGAACCATTGTAGTCATTATAGTGACTAGTACGCCCTGGAGAGTTATCTTGAAGATCACCAAAAAGAGAATATATGTAAACTATGCTGCTATCCACGGTTCGGTGTATGATAAAAATGCAGACATACAATTACAGCGGACATTTCTTGGAACAGGCCTGCAATGCAATTGTAGTGCACCAGCGCGTATGCCAAGTTCCCCGTATGTTCCCAGATCTTAACCAAGAATTGCCATTATAATCACGCAACGGATTGATTTATGAACACTCGTACACACCCGATTCCGGCCGCTTAATTTACACCTGCACAAAGGGAGATCCAGGCGCCAAGGGTACCGGTGGATGAGGATAATTATTCGACTAAGTAATTGCACCTACAGGAAGTGGTGTACAGTGCAGCGAAAATGTCAGCCCTCGCCCCTAGTTTGGGTGGTGTGCCCTTGGGCAGTAGTTTGCGTTTGCAATACCACAGCCGGAAGTTGCACCCCAGAACTAATAGCGCACAGAAACGCGATCAACAGTTCGGGTGCAGCTTGAAATATGTTTTTTTTTATTTAACATAAAAACTATTATACTAATATGATAATCTTACATTGGCCGGAAATTTAAACGCTTGTTTCGCAGCATTTCAATTAAAATGAAGCGTGTGTTACAAATAAATTTGAATAATGCTTCGCCACCAGCACTAGCACAACTTGTGCATTATTCATATGTTTGCGATCAAAATCTCGTTATTGGCATCCGTTGCACACTTAAGAATAATTTCCTCCCTTTTTTGTGTAGGACAATCGTTTATAGTGCACGTGCATCGGTAGAACAAACAAACGGGCCAGATGCAAAAAAAAAATCGCTTCCCGCTTGAGTGTTCCGGGGGGAGTTTTTGCATTAGCAGGGACATACGCATCACCAGGGATGGGACAGTAGTTTTCCCCGGGATGGAAAGGGTTTATCATCGATCTATCAATCGCGCCACCGCACGGCCAATAGGGAACTGGGGACAAGAGAATTGTTTGTCTGCCACAAACTATACGGCCCCATACGAAACCATCGCGTATCGTTCCGTGTGCTGTTGTTATTGCAATGTCACTTTGGTGGCCGAGATAAGACCCTTATACCGCTTTATAACGCACGCAACGACACATGGAACGACACATAACGGCACGCATGTATGGAGATATTGAACCCCCCCTCCCCGGCGGGTGTGTAAGCCATTTGATTTGGTGTGCCTCCCATTGGGAATGGTTCCAGCGTGTTTGTTGGGAAGAATTATTGCGTTTTAACGACACGATGCTGAAACGATAAACCCACCAACTTTCCAGCCCGTGTGTGCTGGAGCCTTTTTGGTCACCTTGAAACCATTTACCAGTGGCGCGTACACGGATCAATCCACCACTGTGCGCTCTTTTATACGCTTTTTTGTTTGTTGTTGTTCACAATCCTTTGTTGTGCGACGAGAGATGATGGTGTTTGTTTGTTTTTTTGTGCTTGTCTCGTCTTGCCATTTAAATCCCATTCGACGCTCAATCCACTGCTGGGGTGAGATGATGCCTTTGTCCATCTTGTTCTATCGCAGTTGGATTATCTGTGTTGTGAACTTCACCTTGTCGTTTTTGCGAACAAGCGTTGTTGCCGCTTACTTCATCTTTAGTCTCGAGAAGAGAAAAGTATGCCGACGGTGTTGTAAACACCAAACAGATGCCTCAATCTGCCATATAACTTACACTGGTAGTCACGTTCAAGGATGATCGTAATCGAACCCGTTCTGTTGCTTAATGTTTAGTATTGTGTTTACAGACGGAGTACACAATCGCGTAATGTCGTACTATAAATAGAACCCCGTGTACTTACAGAGGGGAAGAAATATAATATTATGGAAAATATTCTTATATTTCTCGTGCTTCTTGTTTACGTGTCTCTGAATCATGATCAGACTGTGTTGTTTGTTGCTTAGTAAGCAAAACAAGTACGTTTTTTTTTCTGCGGTATAAAAACATTCTCAATCAGAGACGAGACATGTCCGTTTTGCATCATTTGAAATCATGACAAACGTTTCATTTTTATTTTATTTATGTTTTATTATGACGGCTTAGCGCCGTATTGTCATGACAAACGTTGTTGATAATAATTTTCTCTTATTTTAGCATCCTGGAAGGTTTCGCACATAAACACATACAAAAACAGCATGAAGTGTAAACAATGATCACTCATTGAAGATACTACGAAATGAAGAAGAAAAAAAAACATGAAGAAACGTACAATACCGAATCAGTGAACTAAAGCTTAACCGGTGGTAAATAAATCCATCGGTTGATCCGAATGCAAACACAATTCAAACGTCATTTGCGTCAACGGCATATGGTGTACGACGGTTTGATGAAGCATTGATGATCAAGCATTTCGTCACAACAAGCCACACAAAACTCGACGCTTCGTCCATCCGGGTGGAACTCATCCACTCGATCAGCACAAGTGGCATCACTTTTTTTCTTTCTTCTGATGCTACATTATGCCATTCCAATTGTCTGATGATGGCGGAATACAAGCGAGAATATGATTTGTTCGCGTGTCGATGAGATAATGTTGACGCCAATGTTGTTTCGAACGACAAGCAAAACAGATAAAGAGAGAGAGAGAGAGAAGGAAGTCGAATTTGGCGTTGTCGAAAAATGAACCTAATTCTCGTTGAGCCAATAGATTCATTACGTCCCGATGCTAATGGGGTTTTTGGTGAAGCTAATGCCAAAAGGTGCTTTTGTGGCCTAGATTTGTGATTATGAGGTGGCTAAAACAGCAAAGGATCATCTACCGCTTCCATTAGAGGTCGGTTTTTTTTTTTGCTTTGGGCTTTTGGAGAATTTGGTCCCTTTTATTGATTGTGCCGAGAATGCCGGCACCCACCCACGGAACGAGCACATTTTGAACGCAAAAAACCCTCCCCCTGGCGAGATCTTCTGCACTCGACCAACGGGCTACTACCGGGCGTGTGAGAACATTTATTGACGACCCACACACACACTCGCACAAACACTCCAAAAGGGTGTATACAGCAGCGAGGCACTAAAAGGCACTCCGCACAAATGTGTGCCGGTGATTGGCCATTTTCATTTCAAGAGGTAACCCACTCGGCCACAATTACCCCTACAACAACAGCACCTTGTCGCTTAGGCCTGTAGGTAGAAGAACCGTTGGAAAGAACTCAACAACATGGGCACCACAACAACAACAAAAATAACCCGCCACCCCGTGGAAAGAGGGTGTCTGCTGTGTGTGTTTGATCGATTTGGTCCAAACGAGGCGGATTACATAATGCTTTAACAGTTCTCTGGCATCGAGCCAAACCGAGAGTAGTGCCTCCTCCGATGACACCACCGAGAAGGGACCACGACAACGTGATGGGGTGGGGTGGGGTGGTAGGTGCGCCCGTTTGTGTATTGCGCTCTTGTCCCATTCTCCATCGTTACCTTCCAGCTGGCCCAGGGGTACATTTATGGGGATGATCATTGAAAAAAAAGGAAAAGTATATATATTGTATCACTTAAAGAAACTTGTACCGTGCGCCAGTTCGGCAGTTAAAGAGAGAGAGAGCTGACAAAACTTGACAAACCGGCATTTATGAAGCTGTCGCTATTTTTGAGAACCCCATTCCCACTCCCGATACTAACCCGGTGTGGCAAACTTTTGCTAAACATCATTTTGTACTCGTCGTTTTCGAGAGTCGGGGGATTTTCCCGCCCTGGTGTACCAGGTGTACCGAATGCAACAGTTTCTCTCTTTTTTCTTCCATTTTTGGTTCAGGTGTTGCGTGCCTTTTAGCGTGACATATCCAATCGTCACCATCGGTGGCACGATTCGACAACGAATGGCGCTACCACGAATACCTCGATGGCTCGATGTACCGTTGATAAGATACACCCCTAATCAATGAGGACAGACCGGTGTCGTAGTAGTTGCCGTCCACAAGTAGACGATTACGACCTATCCGCAACACTGTTGCTTTTTTCTTCTCACAAACGGTACCTTCCCAATTTAGCAACAAAACGGCCATATAAAATAGACCGATTGAAGCCATTTTTTTTTTGCCATCTTTCCAGCGGGAACGCAGAATCATGTGAGAGATGTGACGCCACAGCACAGCGATACATGTTGTGCCCTGTTTTTTTTTTTTGGAACATTTAACATTATGCTCTGGGAACCATCCGGGCAGCACTTTAATCCCACATTTAATCGTTTTAGAACAGATTTGATTTACTTGCGCGATATCCTGCTAAATCGGTTCTGCTGTTATCATCGTGTAACGTTTTGCTCCACCTCAGACACCACACAGTCAACCGTAATCACGTCGTTAAGTGTAATCCTCATTTAACGATAAATTCGGTGTAAACCCGAAACGTGCAAGAGGCGGCGGCAAATCACAGCGTTTAAAGATTGGGCAATCCGTTCAATGCCTTCCCTTGGACGGTAAAGGATGTATAAGCATTTATCGTTACAAATGGGTTCAAATAAGATAACCTTAGCTAGCCCCTCACAAGCGGTGGTCGAATGTTATGATGGGCTGAAAAACTGTGACCTTTGGAGTGAAAATATCTGTAACATTGCATAACCGAATCGATCAAGTTATGAAACACAAACTTCTTTTTGCTGAAGGCAAAAACGGTGCCGGTGCGAGGTGCCGATCGGACAAATTTTGCAAACCAAACATTGATACAATATCGGAGTAGTGTACACGGTGTGGATTTTGGTTGTAGATATGTATCATTACATCGTTGTTTCGATAACATGCGATAACTAAATGTTCGGATCCGTTTTGTTCCCTTCGCTTCTTGTTGCAGAGAACCGTTCGAGACCAAACCTGTACTGGCGTCAGCTTTAATGGTAGTTAAGGGAAAACATTCCATGTTAGACGTAGTTAGAGTCGAAACACGTTCCAATGTAAGTATTTATGTGAACATTTCATATCGTAAAAACTCCATCGCTAAACGCTTTTCTCTCTTGTTCGCAGATTATGTTCTCGTTTTTGTCGGTCGGCTGGGGACTCATCTCGGACATTGACATTGAGAGCGAACGGTTGCGTGCGATCGGTGGCCAACGGTTCACCGTGTGGTCCGTCCATCGGCTAATCAGCTTGCGCACCTACCAGGGCAAGGTGTACTATCTTCCGGCCTTAGTTAGTCAAACGAATGGCGTTGGCGATGGTGGGGCTCTATCGCACCCGAACGGTGGTGGCATCGGCACGCTGAAGCACAGCGTCAGCTACAACACGACTCTGAACTGTCGCGACTGCCGGGGACTGATGGGACAGGACGGTGGTACCGCCGGTAGCTGCGATGCCTGTGATACTAACTTTAGTGACGTGCTGTCGCTGGAAACTGGCACCAATTTGGACTCGTTCCGGCCCCGTATCGATAGCTGGTATTCGGCCACGTCGCGCAAGAGCACCTACTACTCGATGGTGGACAGCGTGTACGAGAGTGATAAAGCTTCCAACGACGATCCTACGCAGACCGGTGGCCCGAATGGTAGCGGTGTGATGTACGGACCACCGTCAAGGCTTCCCGCATTAACTGCCGCACTGCCGGACACCTGGCAAACGATTACGGGCGAGTTTGTGATGGTACACGCCGCGTACCAGTCGCACCTCAGCACGGAGTGTTACTTTGCGCCGCAATCGCGCCTTAACGATGGGATCATATGGTTGCTGATCATCCGGGCGGGCGTTTCGCGATCGCAGCTACTTTCGTTCCTGCTCGGGCTAAGCAGCGGCACGCACATCCCGATGCAGGCGAACGAACACATCCAGATGGTGCCGGTTTCGGCGTTCCGGATCGAACCGGCCGGTACCACCGGCCACATGACGGTCGATGGCGAGAAGGTCGAGTGTGGACCGATACAAGGTGAAATATTTCCCAGCCTAGGGAAGGTGATGGTACCGAAGTAGGGCCGGGTCGGAGAGTCTGCACCTGCCATTGGGTGCAATTATTGTTGCACTTCTTTGGATGTGTCCCGTACGTTGTTGTGCGTCTTTGTAATACTTTACGTTACCATATCATTCGTGAGCGCGGGTACTCTCACCAATTGTTCCAGATGGGTTGAAAAAATGTATTATTTTTGTTAGCTGTGCGTACCACCGTTGAGTTTTGATGCTGGGTTTGGCTGTATTGTGTTTACAAGAGATCGTTGTAGAATTTATATTTAGCTAATTTGCATTCCAAGCGTAGTTGATAATGGGAGAAAAGTGGATGCAAAGGATTAGGAAACAAAACACATTCGTGCCAAAATTTTATTACAAAAAAACATCTTCAGTTGCGCCAGAACCGTGAGCCATTCGTTGTGTGCTACGTTATGTTTTTTCTTTTGTTTTTGTTCATTTGATTGCAAGCAGACGTTTCTGGTTAACTTAACCTACTTATGTACCATAGTAGTTGCACGATCAATTAGAACTTCGAACAAACTCATATCAGCGTCAACAAGCAAAGGCGTCGTAAGCACTTGATACGTTGAGTTGAGCACGGAACGCCGATTACGGAACGATAAGCAATGAACCAATTCTTAGATGCTACTGCGTATTTAGAGTATAAATAGTGATTCCGGGGTTCCGGGTACCGGGAAGAACACAAATGATTTTCGGTGAGCAGATGTATGCCACCACTTAGCGATACATTGCCATTGGCGGATGGAGGCGTTAGAGTGTAGGAAAGTAAACCAAAATGTAGAGTGAAACTGAAACTTGAATGATAGTAGACCATTTTAAAAATGTACACCTAAGTTCCACATGCAATACGCTGCGCAATGCCACCACCAACACCACCACCAGTCGGCCGTAAATACACCGTGGTGGTTAGAATTTCACCGGAGAAGAGATAGTATTCGGTCCCCGTAGCGTATAGACAAACTAAGCAATTTAATACATCATTGGTGGCAGGATTAAGGTATGATGATAATGTTTACAAATGCGTTTCTTGTAGGTCACACAAATATCCTCAAACATTCTTAGCCTGTAAGACGTTAGATTAAATAGGATACTACAAGCAAATCACCGTTTAGAGGGAGGTAAAGAAGGGGGGAGGTAAAGGTGAATGAATCAGGTTGTTCCGCCGGTGAACGGTATCGGCAAAATGGAGAAACACGGACTAAAATGGTTGTGCCGCGAGAACACGTTAACGAATGTTCCAGGTTAAAAGGGGGAGGAAACTGCTTTACTGTGCAATTTTCGCTACCCGTTGCCAATCAATCAGCCGACGTTCTTTGTCCCGTTTGCGCGCGTATGTAAATATTTGAAAGTTCAACTTGAGTAATACTGATGCGCAAATGATGCGATAGTTTGTACTGTAAGTCCTAATACATACCTCTACATCAAAGATATCATACAACACCGTAGGTTAGATTGTTGTTTGTAATTCCTTTTTCTATACTCTTTCCTTCCTTTCCATTGCCTGGTCTCTAGTCAGGTGCACCAAGAAGGTAGACAAATGTGTGAAAGACGTAGAGCAGGTCATACAGAATGCGCACACACAAACGAGCCCTTATTGGAGCCGCAAGTAAAACCCCGCGAAGCAAGTGTTGTTACACCTCGTTTATGTACTTCTTATTCCATGTGGCATAGCACATACTACACACAGACACAACCGTCCAACGAAACAAACAGATGAGCCGCAGCAGCATCAGTTAAAGAAAGCAAACATAAATTAATATGAAAGCGAAGTGAATATGACTGTGATTCGTTACGATCGAAATCGGTTGCGTTGCGATACAGAGAGCTAGAGGGACAGAGANCGCAAGTAAAACCCCGCGAAGCAAGTGTTGTTACACCTCGTTTATGTACTTCTTATTCCATGTGGCATAGCACATACTACACACAGACACAACCGTCCAACGAAACAAACAGATGAGCCGCAGCAGCATCAGTTAAAGAAAGCAAACATAAATTAATATGAAAGCGAAGTGAATATGACTGTGATTCGTTACGATCGAAATCGGTTGCGTTGCGATACAGAGAGCTAGAGGGACAGAGAGAAAGAGAGCCGATTCTTTATAGAGAAGTTTTTGTTTGTTTGTTTGTTTGTTTGTTTATTTGTTGTAAGATTAAAAGCGAACCTAATATTCCACGAGCACATATGTAATTGTTGGGTTTGCGTTGCTTACGCTACGTTACTATTGATTATCGTGGTGGGATAGTGGAACAAGGCGATTTATTACCATTACCTTATTAAATAGATAATCAATTTGTAATATAAATTGATAAAAAAATCCTTCCCTTTTCAGCCCGTTTACGGTTTTCAATTTTGAAAGAAATCCCATCCGCGGTTGTGCGTACGCTTGATCGATTATCCAGTTTTGGCGGTATTTTGCGCGAGCGAAAATGTAAACAACATGCAACATAATAACAATCGATGAAGCACGGAAAACACTCGACGAAGGCGCGCGCTCTGTTTATAACATCGTGTTCACTTATTCGGTAGAAATGGAGCGAAATACAAAATTAAACGAAATATCTTCACGGATAATGGATACTGCTGGATTGCAATTGCAAACGATTAATTGAAACACGAATTAATTTAAAATCAAACAAACCGATTTGCTTTTTGAAATCGATAAAATTACTTGACGTAAGCATTGACATTTATTCTGGTCGTTTCTAAACCACCGTCTCATTCGCACACATAGATACCACACACAACAGCAATCCATATGCAATATCTCTCGAGGAAAAAGTGCGTTATTGTTGTCGGTCCGAAAACTTGTCAAAATCGCTTTCCAAATTAGCTGTAAATGTTCCGTTTTCTCCACGCAACCGTTTCCAGGAATAACGCGAAGGAACGCAGCCCATGAGAAGTAAATATTCGAACATCGGCGTGTAGAAATTACATGTGAAAAGCTGTGCATTGGGTGCTAGACCCTTGTTGTGTGCTTGCTGGAAGGTGAGACAAAATTGGGTCGAACTGTGCGTTTTATTGACAAAAGTGCATACGTGCAAGTGCAGCATATCAATCATTCATTGTTTCTGCCTGGCATGGATTTACGTGAAGGCTGTTTTTGTATTAGCAGCGGTATCTGTTACGATTAATTAGCGTAAAGTCATCGTGGTTGTGTTTATCTTTCGGCCGCGGTGAATGTTCTAGACGTTTCGGGTCGCGGTTCTACACGAAATTAGTCGCAATCAGAAAGACCCCCCGCAATGCCAATGTAATACACTGAAATTGTTGCGTGTGCTGTTGGTAGGAAGAACTTTCCAACGGACGTTAATAATACATTGCTGTGAAATGTATACAAAGAGGCATTAAGGTGCATCTTTTGGGGAAATTGTATGATGGTGACGACGATGATGAACCGCGTGCAAATGTTAATTACACCTTCTCTCCTTTCGTAGGTTGGCTAACTCTACTAACAGCACTACAACATGGCTGTCTATTGCTGGGGTAATACGGTCCACGGCGAGCTCGGGCTCGGTGGGATTGAGGAGGAACAGGTGAGACAAAAAAAAAGCCTACTAGAACCTGTCTGTATCTGCCAACGTCATTATTGATTGCATCGATTAAAGTGTTGATTGCTTACATTGTTTGACCGTTTTTTGTTTTGTTTTGTCAGGTATTAGTTCCACGAAAGATGGAGTGGTCACATGCCGAAGGTGTGGCTCAGGCAGCCTGTGGAACCACTCACACGTTGTTCCTTACGAAGGAGGGCAAAACGTATGCGTGCGGAAATAATGATCACGGTCAGCTTGGCCACGATACAGAAACGCTACCGAACAAAAGGCCACGTATGTCCAGATTTAGTATGTAACTATTCTACCACCGTTTCATCATCCCGTTTTACTGTACCAATCTTTTGTTCGACTTTTCCCCGTGCACTAAGGGTTGGGATAAGATATACTGCTTTACGTACGAATCCTTGCTTCCTTTGTTTACCGTTAGCCGTTATAAACGAAAACATTGCTATGGGGTCAGTAAAAAATGCTAACCATTTCAAATTTTGTTTTAGAACTGTTGGCATCGCTGGAAAACTACATCATAACGTACGTCAGCTGCGGTATAGCACACTCACTAGCCTTAACGAACTGGGGCCAGGTGTTTAGCTGGGGCTCGAACGCCGTCGGTCAGCTGGGCCACGATACGGAAAATGGCCGTCAGTCGACTCCGCGCATGATAAAGACGATCGGCGCAAAGCACGTCGTGCAGATCGCTTCTGGCCAATACCATTGCCTAGCGCTAACGAACAACGGTGAACTGTACGCTTGGGGTTCGAACGCGTACGGACAGCTTGGTATTGGTACGACAAATGAAAAAGTGCCAATACCCACGCTGGTACAATCGTTGGCCGGTGTACCGATTGCTTTTATCGCCTGTGGTGGAAATCATAGTTTTGCCGTATCCAAGTAAGCAGTGAGCAGTCAATCTCTCATTATCAACACTTGTACTTACAGCGTGATCTTGATTTTCCTTACAGATCTGGTGCCATTTTTGGCTGGGGCAAAAACACTTTCGGCCAGCTCGGACTGAATGATTTTAACTCGCGCTGCTATCCAACACAGTTGCGCACCCTTCGCAGCTTGGGCGTGCGGTACATCAGCTGTGGGGATGATTTTTCCGTCTTTCTTACCCACGAAGGAGGCGTGTTTACGTGTGGTGCGGGAACGTTCGGACAGCTAGGGCACGGTAGCTGTAGCAACGAGATACTACCCCGGAAGGTGTTCGAACTGATGGGAAGCAAAATAACGCAAATAGCGTGCGGACGGCGCCATACGCTAGCGTTTGTGCCTTCTCGTGGGAAGATATACGGGTTCGGGCTTAGCGGTGTCGGTCAGCTCGGGATCGGTATGCTAGGCAACTTTAACACTCCACAGATTGTTCGTGGACCATGGGTAAGGGTAGTGCACGGAATCGGTAGTTCCATTAGAAATTCTGCCATACTAATCATGCTTTACTTCAGTTCAAAACAGACTTCGAACCATCAGGCTGTGATGAAACGCAAATAACTGTGAGCCGTATATTTTCCGGCGGAGATCAGTGCTTTGTTTCGGTGTTCGGAAACGAAGATTCTGCTGATTTTCGCGTCTATGAGTAAGTATCTCCGTGCGCTCGGTTTTGCTTTTGTCCGTTTGTTATCGGTACATTTTCGGTCTCTTCTCGTGCAACAGCAACAGGACGCAGATTCTTACCCTGTCGCCGGAAATGGGGAAAGAATTAGCGGAAATTGAATCCGAACAAACGGTCGAGCTGGATCTGATGTCGTCGGTGGAAACGATCTTCAAATCGTTGGCGTGCATGAACGGTTCGTTGTTGTTGCCAAACGATGAACACTTTTGCTGCACCTCGAAACATCCGGGCGTGGACATGGGTGCGGCAGAGGAAACGTTCGATCAGATACGAAAAATTGAGCACGAATCAATCCGTCATCTGATCCGCGATTCGATCGAATCGGAACTGCTCGGTGCCTTAACGCCTTCGCCGGCCGATGTAGAGACGCTTCGGGTTTATCTACTGCTGCCACTGTACCACGAATTTATTAACCCGAAACACTACCAAAAGCTACACTCGCCGTTCAGCCAATCGGTGCTAAAGCTGACCAAAAATGCGTACGAAATCGTGATGAACTGGTGGGCGAACCAGTCGAAGGAATACTTCGAACGTATGGTGGAAAACTTTAAGAGTGTCATCCTGTACATCATCAACTTTAAGCTGGCGCGTGTGGTCGGTTCATCGAACAAGCAGGAGGTCCGGTACGACCCCCACCTTGCCGCCATGCTGGACATCATAGCGGTCCTGTACTGGATCAACCACCAGAAGCGAACGCATAAGTTACCGTACGAGCAGTTCCACATCAACGAGATCGACGATCTGGTCGACATCCGGCAGGACTACATGCGATGGACGACGGATACGAACGGGGTTACGTTTTCGCTCTGCAACTATCCGTTCATATTCAATGCTGCCGCCAAGACGCTGCTGCTACAGACTGATCAGATGTTACAAATGTACCAAGCGATGCAGAGTGCGGCGA
Source organism: Anopheles rivulorum (assembly GCA_018908115.1). Lineage (NCBI taxonomy): Eukaryota > Metazoa > Arthropoda > Insecta > Diptera > Culicidae > Anopheles > Anopheles rivulorum. Next base: position 12,117,735 of record CM032178.1, read on the forward strand.
CCGTCAATATGTTTTCGATACTGTGTTCCCCCATGAGCAGTGCCGCCTCGCAGTACATTGTGCTGAACGTGACGCGTGAAAACATTGTGGCCGATACGATCATGGAGCTATCGCAGTACGCGGCGAGCGATCTGAAGAAACCGATCAAGATCAAGTTTTGCGGCGAGGAAGCGGAAGATGCGGGTGGTGTGAGAAAAGAGTTCTTCATGCTTCTGCTGCGGGACATTCTCGATCCGAAGTACGGCATGTTCAAATCGTTCGACGATTCGCGCATGATCTGGTTTACGGAGGATTACTTCGACTGTGGCGACAGTATGTTCACGTTGATCGGTATATTGTGCGGGTTGGCGATCTATAACTTCACCATCATCGCCCTACCGTTTCCGCTCGCACTGTACAAGAAGCTGTTGGGTGAGGAGGTCGACATTACCGATCTGAAAGATTTAGTACCGATGGTGGCCAACTCGATGCAAAGCATACTGGACTACGATGGGGCAGATCTGGAGGAAGTGTTCGATTTGTCCTTCACCATCACGAGAGAATATTACGGGGAGGTGCAAACCATTCCGCTGAAACAGAACGGCGAAAACATTCGATTAACGCAATCGAACAAGTAAGTGGAAAGAGCTGTGTTTGTGGAGAGGTACACTGATGCTAGCGTTTTGTTTCGCACCTAGGCAAGAGTTTGTCCAGCTGTACATTGACTACGTGTTCAACAAATCGGTTGAGAAATCATTCCGCCAGTTTCATGCCGGTTTTATGCGTGTCTGCGGTGGTCGCGTGCTGAAGCTATTCAAAGCGCACGAGCTTATGTCGGTGGTGGTAGGAAACGAAGAGTATGACTGGGTAGCGCTAGAGGAAAATGCCGAATACAAGAACGGTTACAAGTGCAGCGATCAGACGGTAAGCACAGGATGGTACTTGCGAACAGAAGACAGCTCGTCGTTTGGCTAATGAGGTGCACAAAATTTTGCTTTATTCCGCTTCTTCAGATACGATGGTTTTGGGAGGTGTTTCACGAGTTATCACTGGAGGAGAAGAAAAAGTTTCTCCTCTTCCTTACCGGCTGTGATCGTATTCCGATAATGGGTATGAAAGCGATCAAGGTAAGCTGGAAAGTTGGTGGTTATCGATCCGAATGGAACAGATCGGGCTTACTATATCGTTACTTCTCTTTTCCTTCTTTTTTGGCAGATTTACATTCAACCGACACCGGATGACAAATTTCTACCGGTGGCACACACCTGCTTTAATCTGCTCGATCTACCTCAGTACCAAACGAAGGAGAAGCTTAAGTACAAATTGCTACAGGCAATCCAACAAACTCAAGGCTTTAGTTTGGTGTGAGGACAACACAAAAAACTACGAACAAACACAGATCGATCTCGACGTGTACTTCTCGCCCCGTTCCCCATTTTTCCTGCCCTCCCTTCTATCGTTGTTTTCACTCTTATTACGTTAAGCCAAACTCGTTATATCCAACCAACCGGTTCCGCTTTTTTTATATAGCTGGTTTTACTCACGACGGTCGCTTTTGTTACGCTTTTGTTTCGACATAAATTCAAAAGACGCGCGAAATGCTCCTTGATTAATGTATTGCGTATTCATTACTTTATATATATATTTAAAACAAAGTTGTTGGAACTGTTAGCGTCTGCTGCCACCACCGTACCAATAGTTAAATAATGGTGGTTCCACGTTGTTGAAACGGATCAAGAAAATGGCAATAAATTCAAGGAAGCAATATTCTCGATGCTGCGATAACTGTAGATTGCGCTCGTCGTTCGTCATGGGTGTAGTGTAAAACATTTATTTTTATTAATTTTTTTTTGTTTTTGGTATCCGTTACACAATCTAAAATTGTATCTCCCGAGTATGGCCTGTAAATGCGTGTGCAGTGGTGTAAGCACTACTAGTATTGCTGAAAGAAAAAAGCTGCAAGAATAACGTCGCAAATATGGCGCATTAGTGCGCGCATGCAAAATCCCAACCCAATTTGTGCTCGCCGTCCTCATAACATCCTTACTGAGGGATGCGATCCCTCAGGTAGGACATGATCGATTCGGTGCCCTTTTCCAGTATCTGATGTCGTGGCTGTCGGAAACTGTTCCCGATCAGTTCCAGTGTGCTGAAAAGATAATTAACAATTGGGGGAAAAAGAAAGAAAAAGTTCTAACGCACCAAAGCATGTCGCTACTTACGTGATGTTTTTCAACGTTCCCAGTATTGGAGGGACGTGCTTGATGTTGTTGTTAGCCAAATCAAGCGTAGCCAGCCGCTTCAGTGCACCGAGCCCATTCTCCGAAGCGTCTATCTCTTCGATTTGATTACCATTGGCAAGAAAGATTTCCAAACCGCGCAGTTCGTACACGCAGTCCGGTATGCGCTTGAGCTGGTTGCTGACGACGTTAAGCTCGCGCAGCGTCACAAGCAGTCCCACCACTTCCGGCAAATCGGTCATCTGGTTGTTCGATAGGTTCAGATAGCTAATCTTTTCGAATTGCGAAAAAAAGGCCGGCACGGTCTGCAGTAGGTTGAAGCTAACATTCAGTTCCGTTAGCAGAGAGGATAAATGGGTAATGCTGGAAGGTAAGACACGGCCAGGGGGAAACAGTTTAGCTTGATTGAGTCGCATAAGGCGGGTCACGTTTATCTCACCCAGCCGGTACGGACGTTAGCTTGTTCTTGCTTATATCCACATTGTACACGGAAGCTTCGAGCGCGTCCAGAAACACCGCTTCCGGTATGTCGATCAATCCCTTCGAGCATACGATCAGTGCACGACCCTTTCGCATCTGGTACACATCCGGAAAGGTGCTGCTCTCCGAGAACAGGGTGCTTTTCACCACCGTCGATCCTGGCTTCCCTTCTGCCGCCGCCGCCTTGCCTTTCGTTCCATCCCGCTCGCGGAGCGTCTTGAGGATGCGTTGCGTACCGCACTGGATAATGTCACGCCGAATCGAACGGATTGGATTGCCTTCCACCTGCAGGCTAACGAGATGGGCCAGCGTGGACAGACACGAGGGCAAGCTGCTGATCGTGTTGTTGGACAGATCTAATCGCGTCAAGCTGGCAAGCAGCGCGATCTCGTCCGGCAATCGTTCGATCTTGTTGTCACGCAGATCAAGCACTTTCAGCTGGGGGAGATTTTCGCAGAAATCCGCCGGCAGTGTTTTGATAAAATTGTTCGAAATGTGCAACTCCTTCAGTGCCTCGCAGCCGGTAAAATCGGGCAGCTCATCGATGTCGTTGTGCTGCACGTACAGACATTCCAGCCGGCGCAGTTCACCCATCACCGGGGGTAGCTTCTTCAGATCGTTCTTGGCAAGATCGAGCTTCTGGAGTTCTAACGATGCACAGAGAGGAGGAGTGTTAGCGACAATGTAGTTGTAGATCTGTGTCTAGGAGGGGGATTAATAGCTACTCACTGCGTAAATTGACGATATCGTTCGGTAGTTCCGTTAGGTGATTATTATTCAACGTTAATTGCTGCATCCTTACTAGAAACCCAACGCCACCCGGTAAAGCGTTAATGCTATTGAAGGAAACATCCTACGAAAGCGAATACGTTACGAAAGCGTGCATAAATCAGGGTGCAATAACCTAAGCTTACCAATACTTCAAGCATGATTAGATCGCTTATGTTGGGATTCATCTCCGGGAACTCATTGTGCGAAAGATTCAGATGTTTCAGCTCCTTCAGCTGAAAGAAGCTTTCCGGCAGCTCGGTCAGCTTGTTGCGGCTGACACTGAGCTTCGTTAGCTTGGTTAGCGTCCCGATGCTGTTCGGCAGGCTCGTTAATGCATTATCTTGAAGCTATTATTTATGAAAGGGAATTAAGGCAATTTTGACGGTGTTACAAATGTTAATTGATAAGCCAACAGAGAGAAAGAGAGAAAAAGATGCGCTTACATTCAGCACGGTCAGATCGGCCAAATTTTGTATGTTTTCGCTGATCGTAGTAAGCGTGTTGGAGCTCAGATCCAGCGTTGTAAGTGACTTTTGGTTCCACCAGCTTTCCTCTTCATTCGAACGATCCAGATCGTACCGTACTTCCTTCTCATTTTCATCCGAATCGCTAAGATTCCACACTTTCTCGGGCACTGTTTGTTTTTTTTGTTTTGTTTGGAAAAGCAAAAGAAAAGGAAAAGTCCTCAATTTAACAGGTTATTTAAAAAATGAAATGTACGTTCAAGTGCGCTAAATGTTTCTAAAACAAAAATCCCACAAAGCACGTTTCACATTGTTACCACGAATTTTCCGATAGCGTCGCTTAGGATAGGGAATGTGTGTTCGCGTTCGTCTCATTGCCACCGAGCACTGTTCTGTACTAACTTGTTAGATGTGCTTCTCTGCTATCGAGCTGCAGCAATATCCGCTACACTTCGGGTGGCCGGTTCTTTCGAACGGAACAAATGAATTAAACGTCGTCAATCAAGAATATTTCTTAGGACGCGACCGATAAACCGTTGGCTTCCGTTCCGAGAGCGTCAGTGGACTGGTGGACGTTCGCAAGTGTACGCCAACGATACCATCATCGTTAGCGCGAATGTGTTCCGAACCAGTGAAACGTGAAATCACTATTTGGGCTAGCACTATACGTTCGATCTTGGTGAGCTAGTAGCTGGGAATCGAAGGTCACATCCAAGGAAGCTGTGGAAGTGCTCCAGTCGATGAAAATGATATCTTCCCGATTGCGCGCCGTAGCTACTGCTGCTGCACGCTATAATTTGATGGTCCCGTAATGGCGCGCAATGTAAATCACGCCAAAATCCATCATCCGGAACGTAAGTTTGTTTCGCTTAGTGCGCCACAGCTGAACCATGTGTTGTCATCGATCGCTCACCCACGATGATGCAACCGTGCAGCGACGAACCATGAAATGGTTATTGCATTGTCGGATTATTCAACCTTGGTGTGACCAACGTGCTGAGGACCTCCAATTTGCTTCACCAACGTACCTGTCGCCAGTCCTTTGCCGGACAGATTCAAAACTCCACTCTTCAATGCCTGCTTGATTCTGGCGCGCGTAAGTATCTGATTGTCTTCCTGCTTGTTTTGAAAGTGAAACACTGGATTTAGCTCCTGCTCCCGAATTCTGCTACGTGGAATCTGTCGAGCCTTCATGGTTTTTCGAAGGCTCTACCTAAACGCGCCAGCTACTGCTGATTTTGCTTCAAAAGGGGTACCGATTGTTGTGTTTTCACACCGTCCGCCGTACGCAACTGTACTGAACACCCACCAGCGAATAGCGAACCACAACAAAACTAACACAAACGCAACCCTCTTCACTCTCAGCTGTGATGCGTTTATAACCCTATCCGCTTGACTTGTAAACGGATTTCGTTTGTATTATCTGTTTATTAATAATATATTTTATGCAAAACATTAATATAGAGTATGTAAGCAAATTCGCTGTTGAGTGTATGCATAGGAAACACATATTTTATTTTATCTCTCCCGTATGCAGGTAAATTACGACCAGTATAACAGCCGGCTGTCCTACGCGAGACGATAAGTTCGTGGAGCAAACGTCAAACCGCATGTTTCGCAAAAACACAAACACACATTGGCGTTGCAAATACACAGCGTTGTGCAATTTGTAGTTTTTCATCTCGCGCAGTCTCGAGCAGAGCAGACACCAATTAGTTTGACGAAGCATTTGTGTCTGAACAGAGTAAATAAACTAATTGTTCATACGTTCATTTTCTGCGGAATCAGCTTGCGAGTCGTGCGGGAAAAAGGTTCGTTCGTGGTGAAAAGGGCACCATAAAATCAGCTGTTCAGTGTGTCGGGCACGCGATGAAAGTGAGTATGGTGTGATGCTGCTGCTCAAGGGGGTAGTAGGTAGTTTGTTTTTCCTGTGCAGTGGTAATTTATTTTTAGTGAATATTTGGTTGCTATGATGAGGCTAAAACGAAGAGTCAAAGTAAGCTCTGTGTACGTTTTCGGTGCAAAAGGTGACCATTTGTTTGTGGTTCATGTTGTGCAAATGCGTACACACGACTCAGTCTCAGTCTGGGTAGAACAGCGAAGGTTTATCTCACATCCCAGGGCGCAACGTGTGTGTTGTTGCCCGCTCACCAGCTGGTTTGCAGTTGACTCGAAACCTTTTTGCAAAACCAAACATTGGTTCAAGGTCGGCGATGTGAAGATTTCGCGATAATCCTTTCCGAGTAAATCAAAGGCACGGGCACTCCTAACGGCTTGCGCAAAAACGGTTCGTTCGCTCGTTTAGCGATCGATTTCTGGTTCGGGCTAAAGGTCACGCTGTGTAGAGCAGTGCAAAACAGGCAACTAGATTAGCTTGGAAGTGATTACCCCAAGCATTTAGTTGGGTTAGTTGGACAAATAGACATACCCCGTTTCTTGGATGCCGGTAGTGCGTACACTCAGTTCAATAGCCTCCGCTGTCCCTTGCGCTAACCTTTATCAGCACCGTGGAAGGTAACGATTTCACGCACGGTTTGGTAAGGCAGCAAATTATGTGTCACTCGCCCGTCACAGGCAGCATAAGTATGCTGATAGTGTAGTGTGTTGATTATTTAATTCAATGATAGCTCCGATCGTCCAGGCTTCTTTGGGACACTTGCCAGTCCCTTTCTCTAGCATCAGATCCACTGGACTGGAACTTTCGAAACGACGTGCTCGGTTAGTGTGAGCAGTGGAAGATAAACATTGGCACAAAGAACCAAACAGTTGTAGAACGGTTTCCATGCTGCAGCATAGTAGTAGTAGGCTGGTACATATGCTCCTCCCCCGAGTGTATGTGCTTAGTAACAGGAGAACCAATACCTAATTTCGGATGGACTTTTCTGGTGCGAAGCATTACGTGTTGGGTAGTGAGAGGTATTGTGGTTAACATGCAAGTGAATTTTAATCCTTCAATTGTGTTATTGTGATCGTGTTTCAACGGTTCTCTTTCTCCTCCTGCAGTGAATGTAAACAGCATAACGAATAAAGTGCATGGTGACACACAATGCACGTTATTATAGGCAGTGCGTGTGGCGTCTCAACGTGAGCATAACCTGGAATTATCTGCACGCAACGGCAGATCTTACATGTGTTGTGTTGCAGAATAAACACTATGTGTGACAACAAATGTGATTGAAAGAAATAATGTGCATCTACCCTCGGCGAGATCGCTAGACGAACGTGTGGAACGAACGTTCACGATTTTGCTCTTGTTTTTGGGAGTCCCCCACTCACAACGATGTCCGTCTGATGAAAACAGTCCTCATCTAACAGCAAAACCAAACAACACCCTTGCTCCTGTAATCCCGTACAATCCGATTCCCGCCGTGGCGGCTCGTTTTGCGTCACGGTACCCGAAACATAACACGATGATGGACCAACACTATTCGGCGGCAACCAGCAACAACGTCAGCCTGCTGGCTACGATGGCACAAGCAATGCGACACCTTAATGCCACACTCACGACAGTGGGTAACAACGGTAGCAGTGGTAGTGCACAACACTACTACCACCACTCACCGATCGCCACCATCGTTGGGCTGCCAGCGCTACGCGAGACGGTGCCCTTTCGCAACGACAGCACTGGTGGTGGCTTCATTAACCCGCAGGACGACACCGACGACGACGGTACGCCGACCATCTCGATGGACAATCTTTACCCAGCGCTCATACAGTGTTTTGCCATCATAATCTGTGGGTGAGTATATGAACGGAAAGGATGAGATGAGAGTGAGACAGGGGGGGGGGGGTGGAAAAAAGGATCGATTTTCCCGTGCCCGCGTCATCGTGGCTCCAGGAATGTCGATTTCCCTCCCACGGCTAAGGAATGACGCACAGATGATGAAAATTCAATCCAGCAACAAAGGAACCAGTAACCTTCATGGGCTGTGTGTGGGTGGTTTCAGACCGCTTCCTGCGCTCTGGGTGCGTAGTATTGCTGCTGCATTCCAGCACGAAACCTGAGGAAAATATTTCCCCAACCCCTTCGTGTCGTTTGTCTCTGCTTCCCATTGCAGTGGCTTTGTTGCTACCGAGTGCGATAAAACGCTGGGGATTTTCATCATCCCAATGTGCCTGTGGGATGTGGAAAGCATTAGCGGAAATGACCACGTCGACGATAAGAACTGTTTGTCACCGTTTGTATAATGTATGGCGAACAACACACGGGGGGGGGGGGAAAGCATTATTGTTGATCTTTGCAGTTTCAAGTGCACCACACTCCATACAATTGGAGATGACTTTTTTTTTGCTCCAGGGAACATCAGCAACGCACAATGTCAGCAAATTATCGTTTCGTATAAAAAAAAAACCTCCCTTCAATTACCGTCTGTTTGTTGGTTGACCGAAAAGCTTCCGAAACATGCCAGACGCATTCTAGAAGGTTGTGACCGAATGACACCGAGAAGCATTTCCGATCGTTGCGAAATACAAAAAAGGCAGAATGCAAAACGTCGGCCGTACCTTGGCTATGCTACTAGGTGGATGTCACATTAAGAGTGTGAGTTTATGTGCCATTTTACCGTGTATGATCCACTTGTGCGGTGCCGATCTAAAACAAATGGAATAATTTTATTGGGACGCTACTTTCGCTAAAGTTTGTTGGCTTTTGTAAGATCGAGCTGCCGCATTTGCATAACATTAGCATCGCTTCAAGGTTTATTATGGATGTGGTTCATCTGGATTGGCAGTGCGTACGTTGGTTCCTTCACAACGTGGATAGAGGTTGGTGGACTTCAAAAAAAGAGTTTGCAGGCTCCTTTAAAAAAAATCCCTCCCGAGCCACCTTTTAGGTTAGTGAAATGGGAATTCCAACCACAACCGTAAAAGCCCCCATTTTAGTCGTGTTCGGTCCAAGGTTTCATACCTTCACCATTCATCGAACCCCGGAGTCCAGAACAGTGCAAAACCTTGACTGGCTGCCGGAATATGATGGACCCTTCTGTACCCGCTTAAGCTTCTTAGGTTGAGTCAGCACTGATTCGCCACACAAAAACCCCGAGGACATGCGGTTTCAATTAGGGCAATCAATTTACTCTTTACCCTGTCAACACGCCGGGTTCCGTTTCGTTTCCGTTTTCCGTGTGTCGCTGCCCGTCCTTGCTGTGGGCTTGTGGATACCGTTGTTTGGAAGGAAGCGCCCCAAAGACACACAGATGGCCAGCGTTGGCAATGAAATAGATTGTTCATGATTGTGCCATGATTCATTATGAGCTCGGGCGTTTATAGCTTCCGAGGGAAAATGGGGACGCAAGGTTGAACACACATTAATCTGATCGTTTTATGCAAAGAGTTGTACAAAGAACTCTTACCTCATTATTGGTAACTACTGCATACGACAAATGTTTAGTAATGTTCTCCATACCGTTTCAGATATCTCGCGGGACGGTTAAACATCATCAGCAACTTCGAAGCGAAAGGTCTGAACACGTTCGTCGGAACGTTTGCGCTGCCGTCGGTCATTTTTCTCTCCTTGGCTGAGCTGAACTGGAGTACGGTCAACTGGAACTTTCTGCTCTCGATACTGATCGCCAAGACGATCGTGTTCCTGTCGGTGGCGATCATTTCGCTGCTGGTGGCACGTCCCGTCAACTATGGCCGGGCCGGACTGTTGGCGATCTTTTGCACCCAGAGCAATGATTTTGCGATCGGGTATCCAATCGGTAAGGAATATATGACAACAAATTAAATTAACATTTACATGTTACACTAACGTCTATTGGAATTCGTTACAGTTTCGGCACTCTACTCAAAAATTCATCCCGAGTATGCTTCGTACATCTATCTGCTTGCTCCGATTTCGCTGGCCATCCTCAACCCCATCGGTTTCGTACTGATGGAGATCTCCAAAATTAAGGACAAAAATGCAGAAAATAATGTAAGTGATAGAAAAAGGCATCTGCGACGTTTCGGGAAACCTCTAAAACTATACCCATCGGATGCATCCATTGTACCAATGGGATTCGTGGGAAACATTGCCATTTTTTGTTGTTGTTGACACTATGCAAATCTTGTTTTTTGCTCTATCTGCGATTCGATTATAATACAGCTGCTGTAAATGTAAATGATCAATGGAAGATGACATAGTCATTGTCCAACAGTGGAATCGTTTCGCTTTACTCTCCTCCTGCCATTCGATAAACGATGCACATTGTTTAGAATTCCAACTACTAAAAACTCATGCTATCATTGCAGGCCTCAACGAATGGCGAAACGAATCCTCCACCCACAACATGCCCAGAATTGGCAGCTCAGAATCGGCGTAAAATTCTTAAAGGAAAGGCACTCGTCGTAATCAAGATGATCGAATCGATTTTCTTCAATCCGATCCTGCTCATGACACTCCTCGGTGTGATCGGTGGTCAAATCTTTCCCAACGGTTTGCCGGTTTACCTGTCGAGCGTTTTGCGCTCGTTGGGCAACTCGTTCTCGGCCACCGCTCTATTTCTGCTAGGATTGCGCATGGTCGGCAAAGCTTCGACGCTCCAGGGTCCGGGTTTGATCCTGCCCGGGATACTGATCCTCGTGAAGCTGCTCGTGTTTCCGCTCGTTACGCGCCAAACGGTAAACATCATGAACGCCGGAGCTAACTTTAGTGAAACGACGGATCTGAGTACGTTCGGGTTCCTGTACGGTACGTTTCCGGCGGCACCGGGCGTTTTCGTCATTGCTTCGCAGTACAATCGAGATGTGGATTTGGTAGGTGGCGGACTAGTTGTACCTTGTTTGTTTGCTACCTACCGCTTTGTTACTTACACGATCACTTCCTTTCCAGATTGCCAGCAGCATGGTGGCGTCGACATTTATCAGCGCACCGTTAATGTTCATCTCGGCTAAAATGATCACAATCACCAACCTCACGCCGGCCGACTATCTTAACGAGCTGGACAAGTTCTCGTTCGATATCAGCATCGTGGCTATCATTGCCGGCGTGTGGACGCTACTGCTGTTCGCGCTTACCCGCAAGGTGAAACGGATGCCACATCGCATCACGTGTTGTTTGCTCGTGTCGCAGCTCATCTGCAATGTGGGCGTGATACTGTGGTCAACGCTGGAGCAAAACAGCCGCTGGAAGATGTATCTACAGTTTTACTTCTTCACCATCGGTTGTTACAGCAGCCGGCTGTGGACGGCGTTCCTGGCGATAACGATACTGTTTCTGCAGTGCCGTAGCCTTTGCTTTGTGCTGAAGCTGTGGCCAGTGTTTGTAAGTTTTACTCGCTGCTTTTTACCGGTGCATCGGGATATTCATACAACTTTCAAAATCACTTCCAGATTGCTGCCGCTTGGGGTTTGCCGACATTAATAGTGTCGCTGCTGCTATTTCTGGACAGCAAAAACATTCTACCGACGGAAAAACGGAACCCAAGTTTTCAGTACGGAAATGCGCAGGCTGCCATTGCCGTCTTTCTGTTGGTCATGTGCTTCATCGTGACGGTAGGCTGTTTGATATTGCATCAACGGTTTAAGAAGCGTCACGAACGGTACCTTACGCTTTCGCGCGAAGTGTCATCGCCGGATACAGATACGAGCCCCGTTACGACTAGCTCCGTGGCGAATCTGCTAACCGGTGGAGGGAACTCTACAATCCACCAGCGAAGACGCCATTCGGTGACGTCGAGTGACGATGAAATCCTTCCCGCGGCAGCAGCTACTGGATGTGAGACGGCGGCGGCAGGAAGCGGAGGTTGCAGCGATGGGAAAGGTGGAGGCTGCTGCAGCAGTTCATCCGCTACGATTCGCACCGTGGTGGACATTGAAGATCTTGCGATCGGTGCCAGTATTAACAACGATGTGAACGAGCCCGGTTCTCCAACGATCCAATCGAATGGAATGTGTTCGGCACAGTTTAACTGTCCGGCGGCCGGTAAGCAACAGTGTCAATCGCTGATCGACCGCTACCGGGAACAGGCCAGCGACGGACTGGAACCGGTCGAGTACGATAAGACGGGTGATCAGCAACAGATACTCCGACACATGGTGCTACTGATCCTGTTGCTGTGCTCAATGTTCGTCGGTCTCTCGCTATCGGTGTGGACGCTCATAATGGAGGGCATGTCCGGCATCTACGTGGAGCTAACGTTTCTCGATGCGTTCCTTAACTTTGGCCAGAGTATTATTGTGCTAGCTGTGTTCATTACCGACACCGGGGAGTTGCTGTTGCCGATGATGAAGTTCTGGCGCAAGGTTTGGTACGGTGCCAACCTGCTACAGCTACCGATCTGGAGCGATCTCAGTACGGAAACGCGCCACATTTGCGATCAGTTCACAACGCATCATCTGGAGATCTGTCGGAAAGCGATTGCAAAGGACATACGGTACGTTGCACATTGTGGAGATCGTGTGTACTATATGCTAAACATTGGCATTGTTTCTTTTTATTTTTGTTTTGTAGCTGGCGTATCAAAGTTTATCGACGAGTGTTTTACGGTAGCGTGTTTGTCGACTGGCTGCTGGAGGTGGGTCTGGCTAAGGATCGAACCGATGCCACACACTATGCTCGCCGACTGATTGATGGACGTGTCCTGCGGCACATTAACAACGTGTACCACTTTCACGATCGCAATCTGCTCTACACGTTCTGTGAACGGCTGTAAAATGGGCAGGACTATGGTACAAGCAATGTAAAGGAGCGCAAATACAAAAAAAAACCCTCACCAATACAACAATTCCAAACTGTGCAGCCAATGTTGCCGGGTGATTGATAGGGAGGGCAGCCAAAAGAAGGAGGTAGTATGAGATATCTTGCATTTGGACATGTTTTCCTTTTTGCCACCCGTTGCGATAACAGATAGGAATGTGTTGGTTGGTGTTGTGTTTTTTTTTTCTTCTTTTGCTTCTCAAAAGCGATACGCTATCACGAAGATAGTTTTGCCAAAAAAAATGTCCCCCCGCAATAGGCGGGGGTGGTGTTTGTATGTGAGAGCTTTTATATTGTTTTACTTGCATTGGTTTGTTAATACCTGTTAAGTTTTTGTGAGCTTCTTGTAAATATGTTCTGTGCAACATGTGATGGAAGAATTGGACAGGTTGATACAGTGAGACAGTGTGATAAAATGGGATAAACTCCCAAGCTCAAGCAAAGCACAAAGCGTAGAAATGTTTGTAGCAAAGGCAAGGTGCAGCTATTCTCTGAAGCACTACATTACACGTAGAACGTAGTAACTTTACACGCGCAATTCTTTCCGCGCAGAACGGTATGGCGAACGGGTGCGTTAATGCATCGGAACGAAACACCAAAAATGTTAATGGTGCACAATAAAACTTGTGCTGTGCTTTTTTTTTTAAACTAGAGATCCTGTACTGTGCTACAGTAGCAGAACAGGAAAGTATTGCAAATGGTGTTACCAATATATATATATATATATATATAGATATAGCCTGTTGCAACGATGTGCCGACTGTAAACAGTCACGCTCACGATCAGGCTAATGCCGTTCGCGTTCTTAAGAGACAAAACGCGAAAAACGAAACTATTGTGTAATATATTTAATATTTAGCAACAAATGAAAATATTTATTGTGTAAAAATAAAATTATACTATCCTAAAGAAAGTGTCTGTGTATTGATCGTTTCGAAAGAAATTTAACAACCTCAATACACGCTAAAATTCATCTTCTTGGTAAGGGATGATCACGTGACCCAAACATCGTACGCACCCCTATGCTGTAGAACCGCTGAGACAAGGAATATGATGCCTCTGGAAGGACAGTGCAACCACTCTTCNGTTCTTAAGAGACAAAACGCGAAAAACGAAACTATTGTGTAATATATTTAATATTTAGCAACAAATGAAAATATTTATTGTGTAAAAATAAAATTATACTATCCTAAAGAAAGTGTCTGTGTATTGATCGTTTCGAAAGAAATTTAACAACCCCAATACACGCTAAAATTCATCTTCTTGGTAAGGGATGATCACGTGACCCAAACATCGTACGCACCCCTATGCTGTAGAACCGCTGAGACAAGGAATATGATGCCTCTGGAAGGACAGTGCAACCACTCTTCCTTCATAGCCATAGAAGATATGGCCTAAGCAACGTACGAGGTCTTGCTTGTACCGATGTACCCGAGCAAGGATCAATTGCATTATATTTACTCTAGATGATCGCGACAGTAGACATAACATCTTTCTGCTTCTCCTTTTGTATCGTGGCACTTTCTTCTCAAACTCGTTTTAAAACATTCTAGAATACGTGATCCTGACACAACTACCTTACTGATCATAGCTATTGATCCCTCATTGTTGATATACTCGAAATAACGCTCTAGGTTTTAGCTGATCCAACCAACGGACCAAACGAGTTCACATATCTTATATTATACAGCGTAATAACTTGCCAATTTCTCGTGGTACTGTAAAACTGCTTCACCCTCGATTCTAAATTATACCATGATTATTAGCCCCTTTCAACTCTTCGCTCATTACCACATACAATGGGTTCGATAAGATATAACACCTTTTTTACGAGGGTTCATTGCCAAATTATCGAATGTTTGAAAGGTGTGGGTCAGAGTGCTAACAACTTGCACAGGGAACGAATGGTACTAACGTACCACCAGTTTGACTAGCTGACTAATGGTACCAACTTACCACCCAAGAAGTTCGTGAACTAACCTACCTTCCTGGGCGGCTCTGATAGTACTATAGCACTATCTTTCCGAACCAATATCTGATAGCACTGAAGCCCGGGCTATCTTATCGGGATGTACGCGAAAGTTATATAGTTTTATTATTCTGTATATTTTGTTTTTTTTTTAGTAAGATTTTTGCACATTCACCACATAGGAATCTTGTTCGATCTGGTGATAGGATCCGTATCCTGCAGTATATAAGTTCTGCCGGATGGGAGCAACTACTCAGTATCGATCTTTGGTCCATTCCAAGAAGTGCCATCAATAAAAACAAAAATTTTCCTTCGTAAGCACCAGTACCGACGAAAGCTATAACCAACATGAAGGGTATTGCAAGGATTTCTCTTCCTATCCTCAAGATTAAAGGTATTCTTACACATTTTGTCACTCACTTACCATTCTCCAGCCGTTCTGTTCCTCGCCGTTGTTGCCCTGTTCGTTGCTCTGGCCTACAGTCAGACCCCGTGTGTACGTGACGACTCCGATGGACAGCCGCTCTGCAATGCCCAGGAACTGTCTGAACGTCTGTGGCGTAACAACTGGGACCCCACCGCCTACTGGGAGTGTGTTAGTGCTAACGTACCGGCCACTGCTCGCCGCTGCCCGACTGAGGGCATGTTCAACAGCGTCACCCGTACGTGTATCAACTGGTTCGACTGGATATGGACTCCAACGTGCAAACCACCGAGCCGCATCTAAATCCTCGCGCATCGCACACAACACTGAACAATACCGCGTTAGTATGTAGAATTGGTTGTTCTGTTTCCCCCACGTGCACTTCACGCCCAAACATTTGTTATCCCCAAGAAAAGCTTAAGGATTTCAGACCTTAACACAATCTTGACTCGTGGGATGTACTGACATCCAGGCAATAATAAAGGATGTAGAATAGAGTGCATCATTTTAAAATGTTCGAGTTTTACCTTTATCTCACAAGAAGAAATCGAGTCGATCAAAAGTTCAATCTAGTGTGCAGTGACAATGTCATGAGAACGACAACGGGCTCACGTTTGAAAATTGAATTAACAGCACCAGATATTTGATAAGCTCAGGCCACAAGAATCGCCAAGAGTGTCATCGTTCATTGCCGATTTTTCTTCAAAGCAATATTACAGCTTCGTAATATTTGTAACTATGTCTTGCACGTATTATTGCGTGGTTCAAAAGTGGTACCATCCGTACCATCAACACACGCCTTACGTCATTGTCTTGAGAATTTACGCTCATATCAAACGTGCTTTTCCGCTAGACAAGCATATGTTCTACCATTTTTGCTACCAGAAGAGTTCGTCACTATGCAAAAATAACATCCCGCCGGCATGTAAATTCCACCGACTGGTGTCGACGGACACAGCGATGCCACCGATACGGCGGTTTCCGGCGTGTTCCCATCAAAGACACGATCGGTTCCGACAGCTCATGCCTGGCAGATGAAGGTCAGTGTGCTGAAGAACGAACGCGCACCGGGAAAAAAACGGGCCACTAACTTATCGCTAGCACACGAACTTTCTCGCAGCCGATAGAAGTATACGATCGGGAACTAACCTACCTGTGTATGCCTGTCCCGCTGGCTACTATCATCGGTCTGCTGCTGATCTTATCGTGGTCGTGGTTGCGTTCGGTGTCTTATCGAGATGTACCGAAAGTTTTTTTTTCTCTTTCGTTATTCTATTTTGTTGACGTTTTTGGACATTCCCCGAGTGAGTCTGGTTCGAGCTGGCGGTAGTACCTTCGTTCTACAATATATAACTGCGCCCAGTTCGGAGCTACTACTCAGTATCGTTCTTTGGTCCATTCCTTGAAGCACCACAAACTGGTCCAAAGTTTGCCTTCGTTACAAGCAGCATCGTCGAAAGTCACCAACATGAAGGGTATTGCCAGGAGTCCTCTTTCTTCTTAATTGCAGCCGTGAGATTAAAGGATTTCAAACAAATTTGTTTCTCTCTCACTTGTCCAGCCGTTCTGTTCCTCGCCGTTATCGCCTTATTCGTTGCTCTGGCCTACAGTCAGACCCCGTGTGTCCGTGACGACTCCGATGGACAGCCGCTCTGCAATGCCCAGGAACTGTCTGATCGTCTGTGGCGTAACAACTGGGACCCCACCGCCTACTGGGAGTGTGAGACTGCCAATACGCCAGCTGCTGCTCGCCGCTGCCCGACCGAAGGCATGTTCAACAGCGCAACCCGCACCTGCATCAACTGGTTCGACTGGGAATGGACCCCAACGTGCAAGCCCCCGAGCCGTGTGTAAACCCACCGNAGAAGTATACGATCGGGAACTAACCTACCTGTGTATGCCTGTCCCGCTGGCTACTATCATCGGTCTGCTGCTGATCTTATCGTGGTCGTGGTTGCGTTCGGTGTCTTATCGAGATGTACCGAAAGTTTTTTTTTCTCTTTCGTTATTCTATTTTGTTGACGTTTTTGGACATTCCCCGAGTGAGTCTGGTTCGAGCTGGCGGTAGTACCTTCGTTCTACAATATATAACTGCGCCCAGTTCGGAGCTACTACTCAGTATCGTTCTTTGGTCCATTCCTTGAAGCACCACAAACTGGTCCAAAGTTTGCCTTCGTTACAAGCAGCATCGTCGAAAGTCACCAACATGAAGGGTATTGCCAGGAGTCCTCTTTCTTCTTAATTGCAGCCGTGAGATTAAAGGATTTCAAACAAATTTGTTTCTCTCTCACTTGTCCAGCCGTTCTGTTCCTCGCCGTTATCGCCCTGTTCGTTGCGCTGGCCTACAGTCAGACCCCGTGTGTACGTGACGACTCCGATGGACAGCCGCTCTGCAATGCCCAGGAATTGCAGGATCGTCTGTGGCGTAACAACTGGGATCCCACCGCCTACTGGGAGTGTGAGACTGCCAATACGCCAGCTGCTGCTCGCCGCTGCCCGACCGAAGGCATGTTCAACAGCGCAACCCGCACCTGCATCAACTGGTTCGACTGGGAATGGACCCCAACGTGCAAGCCCCCGAGCCGTGTGTAAACCCACCGCTAGGGAGAGCAACACTAAAATGTTCGAACGAGTTAGTACGTAGACCTGGCTATCCTTCCTTCTCCCTTCGCTGAAACGCTCCTCTCCAGTAATTCGAAATTCGACTTTCGAGACGCTATTCCACCTCTGTTTGCAAACGTACCGACAATCCTGGCAATAAAAAAGGCTGTAGATTAGAGTGCCAATTTTAAATGTGCTTTTTATGTTTGTTTCACCATGATGAATCCCAGCACAATCTTAGCAGGCATGGAAAGAAATTATTCACCTTTTGCTTACACCGTTTCGAATGGTCAGTGTAACATTGCATCAATGGCTACTACGTTACAAAACGATAACGAAAAGCGGGGTTTTCAATTACAAATAATGGTCTCTGTACCAACGTCACGTTGTACACAATCGATCGGTGTAGATCGGACCCGATACAGTCCGACTGTTTGTGTATGGAAGCATAAATACAATTTGAAGAAATAAAAATTCTGTCACTGAGCTTTTGATGCCTGTAGAAGACAGTTGGTATTGGGTTGTTGATTATAAAAGCTGATAATGCATACGATAAACTGTACGCACCCGAAAACAGGTTCACTTAGCGCTTGTTGAATTGTTGTGGGCGAACGGGAAAGAGAACATTCTATAAAAATAGGAAATGGCGGCAACTTGTCTGTCACTCGGCAACGGGGTCACAATTTCTCAGAAGCAAGTGTGAAATGAATCAGCAACATCAGCCCATCCTGTAGCTTTCAATCATTTGTCAACTCATTTCTTTTTTATTTCTTTTTTTTTCTTCTTCTAATTAATCGATGTACTACCGCAGCGGCGTTCCGTAGCACACGTATCTTCAAAATGTGCAGTTTTTAGAGGTAAATAATACAACCACTGTTCGGTGTTAAAGGACAAATGTGTGTTAATAAGGCGTTCTCTGTTTGGTCGTGTATGGTAAACACGATTAAGAATAAGACATAAAATACACATGTAAACTGTAAAACAATGCAATAATCGCAGCGTGGTGAACGCTTCAGTAAGTTGGCCCGGTATCATTCATTTCGAATAAAAGCTGCGCGACCGTACGGCTCGATTCGACGTTACTAAGCGCTACACCGGCTAGGTGTGCCTCGTACATGCGTAGGCTTCTGTAAATTCCGCAAGCGAACGGATAAAGTAGAAAGTGATTAGTGTACGTGCCGCAAAGTGATTCATATTTTTGCTTACCTTTTAGCTGAATTTGTATAAACAACCAGATTCCTTAAGATAAGGGCGGATGTAAGGCGAATACTTTTCGTTACAGGACCTTCCATTTCATCCTGTGGGGAAAAAGGATTGGTTTTAGCTTTCAAAATTGTATGATTCAACTCGAAGCAGAACGTAGATTTACCTGGAATTCTTTCGAGTTAACGTAGTCCATTGAATAACGCTTAATGGCATGCATTGCCGCCGGTCCAGCTGCGGACAGTTGACCCGGTCCGGATGAACCGCTGCCCTCCGTACTTCCTCCTGTATCGACCTTGGTACAGGAGGCCGGCGTTGGAGATCCTCGTTCACCGGCGTTACCAGCAGCCGTGGCGTTTGGAACCGCTGCGCAACTATTGCCTGCTCCCGATTGACGCACCAGCGTCACCGGATACGGCTGCACGGGTTGCTGTGGTCCACCGGCAAGTCGTCTTTGGACGGCTGCTTTGAAAGACTAGAAAGACATGAGAAGAAATTTGAGTCAAAAACGAAGTGCAAGAAATTCTCCATCACAATTTAGCAGAGCTACTTACGTCCACCGTACAATGCCGATCGAGTATGTGCGTCATCAGCGAGAATCGCTTACGGGGCAAATTGTCGCAAAGATTTGGCCCCAGCCCCCACTGGCAGTAAATGTCCGCGCTCACATCGACCGTATCGGGACAGTGGACGGTACAGGCGTGCCGAAACACCTCCGTAGCCGATTGGAACTTTTTCCTTGGACAGCCGCGCCAATCGCACACCCACGGCCAGCTCGGATCGACGTCCTCCTCCACGATCTTTTGCGGATCCATTGCCGGAATCATTTGGATCGAGGTACTCGTGCTACCGCTGCCAGTCGCAACAGATATCGGAATAGTGATCGTGTTGGTGATTGGTGCAGATGCTGTTGAAACCGTTGCGGCTGGAACCGGTGGCGTTTGCGCAACATTTGTGGCAGCCTGATTGTTTGCTGCTCCGCTAGTAATGGTTGCTGTTGGGACACTGCCACTTCCACTTGCTTGCATAGAAGCCGATGTCACCGTGAACGA
Source organism: Anopheles rivulorum (assembly GCA_018908115.1). Lineage (NCBI taxonomy): Eukaryota > Metazoa > Arthropoda > Insecta > Diptera > Culicidae > Anopheles > Anopheles rivulorum. The sequence continues at coordinate 12,137,598 of CM032178.1, forward strand.
CGGCATCGACGAGGGTTGGGAAGGGGCTGCAGCTTGACTGGTCACGATCGTGTGTGTGACGGTTGTATGAGCCATCGTCATCGCACCTTGGGAAGTAACCGTGGACGTTGCCACCATCGGAAGAACGTTCGGCCCCGGTGGACGAATATGCTGTGGAACAACGCCACCCACAACACCTTGCGTTTGATTGCCACCGCCGGCTGGTGTGGTCGTTATCTTTTGTTGCACGACCTGAATAATTTGTGGTTTGCCTCCCGGTAAACCAGGCGTTGGTGCCGGTACTGGTGCCTGAACCACCGGCGGATTTACATTCGGCATGGGCACAGATTTGGTGGTAATGATCGACTGCGTTGATGAGCCTGGTTGGCGCTGAATCGATAAGCTCGCTGGCAACTGCTGTGTGTGTTGGGGCTGCTGCGTGGCCGTAATCGTTGCCACCGGTTGCTTCTGCTGCTGCACAGTAATGATTTGCGATGGGTTCTGCTTAATAGCTGCGTGTATCATATGTTGCTGTTGTTGCTGCTGCTGCTGGTGCGGTGCTTGATGCAAAACCTTCTGAACGATATGCTGACCGGGTTGGGCACCGGTTGCAGATTGAATGATTTGCTGCTGTATAATCTGTGGCCCAACCGTACCACTGCTGTGCGGACCGTGGAAAACGATCTGCTGCGTCGGCTGCATACTTTGCGTTGTCGCGGGTAGTTGTCCTTGTGACTGCACCAATGTGCCACCACCCTGATGCGGGATGAATTGAATCGTTTGCTGTCCAACTGGGCCACCGGTAGAAAGGTTCGCTTGCTGTATAATGTGTTGCTGCTGTCCGTGAACTCCCACACTACCGTACGGTTTGATCTGGTACGTGCCGCCGGCACCGCCCGATTGCATCGCCTGCATTTGCAGCTGTTGCGGTGGCCCTTCGAAGCTGATCGTGTTGCCCTGTGCGTTCGTGGTGATGTAGATCGGTTTCTTTTCTATAATCGTCCCACCGCTGCCACCGGCCGTTGCGATCATTGTTGTACCACTACTGCCAGGCATGACCGATGGTGCGCTGGACGTGATGATCGTTGCACCGCCCGAAACCGACGGTCCGCCGTGGCTTACGATCATCTGCCGAGGTAGCTGCGTCATCAGAATCTGCTGACCCTGCTGATTAAGGAAAATCTTTTGCGTTTGGCCCGTGTTCTGGCCCATCGCACTNATGTAGATCGGTTTCTTTTCTATAATCGTCCCACCGCTGCCACCGGCCGTTGCGATCATTGTTGTACCACTACTGCCAGGCATGACCGATGGTGCGCTGGACGTGATGATCGTTGCACCGCCCGAAACCGACGGTCCGCCGTGGCTTACGATCATCTGCCGAGGTAGCTGCGTCATCAGAATCTGCTGACCCTGCTGATTAAGGAAAATCTTTTGCGTTTGGCCCGTGTTCTGGCCCATCGCACTTTGCATGGTCATCTGCGGCATGGACGTTGGGGCTGGTGGTTGCTGCTGCTGTACGATGATAATAGTTTTCTGTCCACTAGCTCCATGTTGCTGGCCTTGCGCGAGCAGAACCGTTTGCTGCAGTTGTGGTTGTGGCTGGGGCTGCTGTGCCACCACATACGTTTGTCCCTGCGGATTGGTGGCAAGGATGTACTGCGTCGGTTGCTGGTGCTGTGTCGCCATCACAGACGGTTGCATTATTGCTCCACCCGGTGTAGTTGCCTTTTGCAGCTGCAACGTGCCACCGCCGATCGCATTATGCTGCAGTATGATCGGTACCGTTTGGAATCCGCTCTCCGTTTTAATTGTGGCCGTCGTTTGCGATGGTAATTGATGCTGTGGCGGTGGATTGTTAGTGACATTTGCTGCCGGCGATGAAATGATCATTGGCTGTGCGCTGTTTGGTGTGACAATCAATTGTCGCTGCATCGACACTGGCATTGAAATCATTTGTTGCTGTTGTTGCTGCTGTTGCTGATGCTGTTGCTGATGCTGTTGCTGCTGCTGATGGTGCGTTATTTGTTGCAGCTTCACTTTGGTCGCATGCTGTTCAGCTTCATGGGCAGCTTTAATTTCGGTATCTTCCACATCTTCACCTTCCGTTATCGAGCCGGCCAATTCGGCGTACAGATCGGCCGTCTTTGTCGCACCTTCCATTCGCTTCATCGGAGGTTCCATCGATGTATCGGTAAGTTCGAATTTCCGCTTGATCGTTGTCTCTCCGGCGATGATCATTTCACCCGGTTTCTTCTCCAACAGTTCGGAGAGTACCTTGTTTGGTAACAGTTTCCCCGGTCCAGCCGTATGATGCTGATTTGGATCGTGAGAAGCAGCGATCGTTTTGATGATCGTACCCTGCTGTATGCCCGGTTGACTAAGCGGCGCTAGTGGAGGCGGCGCGTTAAACGAGGTCTCGTGCGGGTTTGTCGCCGTGATGACCGTGTTGGTGGGCAGTGTGCCCGGTTTGATGGATATGGTCGAATTGCCCACCTTAATATTGGTCAGATTATTCGGATTGTTCGACGTTACGACAACCGATGGGTTGATGGAACTGTTTGGGTGTAGCTTTTGTTCGATCATTTGCTTCTGTTTCTGCATCTGCTGTCGTTGTGCCACCTGTACAATGTTTGGAGCAAGTATAAAATAATAGTTTAACATAATATATCCCCTTTATATTAACATGCGTACCCTGTACGGAATAAAGTCATTATTCAAACACACATTCACGGCCACACTCACACAAAACTATCAATCAAACAGTTAGAGCGATTTCAAATCGTTGCATAATTACTCGACAATATTTTAATATTTGAAAACACTGTAAATATTTGTTAGTTGCGATTAAAACATGCTTGCTTTCTTTAAAAAAACAAGAACGTTACATTATGCTTAAGTAATTTCAATGAAAACGCAAGCAAACAACTCTTGTACTGTAATCGATATCAACATGCACACTCCAACTTGCAGCGAAACATAGTAAAGTGTAATACAATGCAACAGTTTCCTCTTTTATAGGGGAACTTGTGAAAAGCAATTAAACTTTACACATCTGTTCGCACACATTCAAGCAGTCTTAGGTTGTTCCTACGATGTTAAGCGCTAGTTGTTACTGTTACCTGATGCACGTTAACATTCGGTGCAATCAAACAATTGGTAGTAGGAGAATTGGTGATGGTAGTAGTGGACAAACTACTGGAGTAAGGAGCAGCAGCAGCAGCAGCAGCAGCGGCAGCAGCGGCGGCAGAGCCAACGGTAGCAGCGGAGAGCGTACTATCGGTGACCGCTGTCGTTACCTTGTTCGCCAGCAGGCTCTTGATCAGCGCGGACGGGTTCGTCGTCGTGGAGCTGATTGTGCCCGACTGGTTCATGATCGTCGTCGTACCGGTGCCGGTTTGCAGATGTGCACTGGGTCCCGGATTGCTATGGCCCGTGCCAACCGGTTGCGGGGAGATGGTCGTCTGATTTACCACAATTACATTGTTCTTTTGATCGCCGCTAAGAACTTGCTGCAGCAAAGGCGACGAAGGTGTCGACGGTATATACTGATGTTGTTGCTGCAAGATTGGACAAGTAAACGAAAAAGAAAAGACACAAAAAGAGGTTAGTAAGTCGTTGAAAAATACGGTTACTGATATCGCGACCGATCAAGATCGATCGCACGTGTGATCGACGATTTAAAGCATAGAAAGGGCAAATAAGCAACGTGACAAAAAAATGAAACTGATACACCGAATGAGCACAAAATTTAAACGCAACGCAACAAAAGGTACGACAAAGAGCCTCACAAAGCACATCAAATGGGAAACTAAATGAGGAGAAAAAGCAGGTACGCACAGTATAGCGAATGTAGAAACAATAAAAAAGTGAAACAAAATTACGCGCAAGCAATTAACTACATCAAACGGAAAGAAAGGCATCATCATCTTACACCGGACGTAGTCTTATTGATAACGACACTTTTCCCACCCACTTGGGTGACAATGATCTGTTTGCCGATCGTTGTGGATCCTCCTCCCGAGCCCGCTGAGGACGATGTGCTTCCGCCACTGTTAGGATCGTACGGTTTTACCGATTGGGCCTGTGTAAAATGCATGATTGCTTTGGGTTGTACTTGTTGTTGCGAAGATTTGACTGTCTGTAGGGGTATCGCTTTATGCAGCACGGATACGGATTGGGGTGTCTGCTGCGACTTGAGTGCAGGTGGTGACGGATTACTACTTGGAGGTGCCATTGCTATAACCGATGAGGAACGGAGCGTTCCTTGTGCTGGGGTGACATCAACCAATCGACATTCTTGGACGGTTGAAACGGTAGACCCTACGGTAGGACGTCCGGAAGCTGCTGCGTTACTTACGCCAATGCTTGCAGGTTTTGCGATTGCAGTAGNTACTATCGGTGACCGCTGTCGTTACCTTGTTCGCCAGCAGGCTCTTGATCAGCGCGGACGGGTTCGTCGTCGTGGAGCTGATTGTGCCCGACTGGTTCATGATCGTCGTCGTACCGGTGCCGGTTTGCAGATGTGCACTGGGTCCCGGATTGCTATGGCCCGTGCCAACCGGTTGCGGGGAGATGGTCGTCTGATTTACCACAATTACATTGTTCTTTTGATCGCCGCTAAGAACTTGCTGCAGCAAAGGCGACGAAGGTGTCGACGGTATGTACTGATGTTGTTGCTGCAAGATTGGACAAGTAAACGAAAAAGAAAAGACACAAAAAGAGGTTAGTAAGTCGTTGAAAAATACGGTTCCTGATATCGCGACCGATCAAGATCGATCGCACTTGTGATCGACGATTTAAAGCATAGAAAGGGCAAATAAGCAACGTGACAAAAAAATGAAACTGATACACCGAATGAGCACAAAATTTAAACGCAACGCAACAAAAGGTACGAGAAAGAGCCTCACAAAGCACATCAAATGGGAAACTAAATGAGGAGAAAAAGCAGGTACGCACGGTATAGCGAATGTAGAAACAATAAAAAAAGTGAAACAAAATTACGCGCAAGCAATTAACTACATCAAACGGAAAGAAAGGCATCATCATCTTACACCGGACGTAGTCTTATTGATAACGACACTTTTCCCACCCACTTGGGTGACAATGATCTGTTTGCCGATCGTTGTGGATCCTCCTCCCGAGCCCGCTGAGGACGATGTGCTTCCGCCACTGTTAGGATCGTACGGTTTTACCGATTGGGCCTGTGTAAAATGCATGATTGCTTTGGGTTGTACTTGTTGTTGCGAAGATTTGACTGTCTGTAGGGGTATCGCTTTATGCAGCACGGATACGGATTGGGGTGTCTGCTGCGACTTGAGTGCAGGTGGTGACGGATTACTACTTGGAGGTGCCATTGCTATAACCGATGAGGAACGGAGCGTTCCTTGTGCTGGGGTGACATCAACCAATCGACATTCTTGGACGGTTGAAACGGTAGACCCTACGGTAGGACGTCCGGAAGCTGCTGCGTTACTTACGCCAATGCTTGCAGGTTTTGCGATTGCAGTAGTTACGACGGTTGAGCTGGAACTCATCTCTCGAACAACGGTTGCGTTTTGTGTCGTACCGGTGGTGGTTGTAGTAGTACAACTCATATTGCTTATTTTGTTATGATTTTGTTCGTCGGTCTTTGTCAACGTGATGGAGCTACTATTAGTGCTAGTACCGATCGTCGAAGTACAGTCTACAGCAGATGTCTACGAGATGCCAGAGAGCGAGTGAGCAAAAATAGAATTTTAGGAAAAGTTGTTAGCATTCAATGGGGTGTCCACAGTTGCAAAGATTGTGTACAATGGAAAGATACAATGTTAGTGACTAATGGAAGCATCAGTCCTTCGGTAACTTTTTAGGAACTGAAAGTTTACAGACCATTATTCTACAACAAGTTTTTTACACCTTTATCTTCTCGAAGCAAAATAAAAACGTCCTACTTGTCCCATTATCACACAGGATATTGTCTTGTAACAGAATTGGATTAGAAGGTTGTTGCATGACGCTATTTTAAATTGCATTTCCGCTTTTAACAATACTCACCAGCACTGTCCCTTTATGCACGATCGGTAACGGTTTGGAGCGAAGCCTTAAACCCTCGTAGTAGTACCCAACCGTTTCAACGCCATTCTGTTCCATTTTCAGCTGCACTGGACCCACCGTTCCGCCAAATACGGCACGCACACAGCGCGGAATGTGAGCTAGCGGAACGATCACTTTTCGTCCGAGCTTCCCATTGGTGGCCAGGTACAGCTTATACAGCTCCTGCTGTTCCATACGAACAGCCGGCGCAGCTTCAAACGATGCCCTCAACCAGGCATAGGCAAACTGTTCACTTTCTTGCGCCTGTTGCTGCTGGATGTGTTTGGCAGCGATCGATGTCGGTGCTGCGGAAGGACTTTGAATTACTGCACCTCCAGCCGTAACCATTTGTTGATGCGATCCCGGATTCGGTTGTGGCACGTTTGTCGTCACTGTCGTCTGCTGATTCGATGCCGTACCATGCGCAACAACCAATGCTGGATCGGGACGGGCAATAACGTTTACAGGAATCTGAGGAGAATCGGCTGCCGGTGGACGTGTGACGCTTACTATTGGAACATTATTAGCAGGAGCTTGGTTGGGTGGCACTGGTTGTGAAGCAGGTTGCACCATGTGTTGTTGGGGTTGGGTTTGTTGCTGCGGTTGTTGTACAACTGGTGGAGATGGCACTACTGGTTTGGTGGTGATGGTCAATGAAGGAAGCTTTGGTACCTCGGGTGTTGGATGCACGACGTGTGCATTGCTATTCTGCTGACCACCTGCACTCACCAGCTGTCCACCGTCTTTGTGAACCGTGAGCTGCGTCATCGTTGGTGGAGGATTAGACTGTCCCACCTGACCACCCGCATTTTGATAGTATGTGCCTTGTGCATGGTGCGTGGCCATATTTCCAGGAATGGTTTCAACAACACGCATCAGAATGCACGCATCCGGACCGTAACTTTGTGCTTCCACCGTTACCAAAGACACAAGCGTATCAATCACGCCTCGGACGTGCATGATGGCATTGCAGGGTTTCTCTCCCATCGATGTGAGCGAGTATATGCATTCCAATGTATACAAGAGCAGCATGATATCGTTCAAACATAGAAACAGACTAATCTGATCGTACAGATGCTGGTTGAGGCAGCGGTTCAAGTTTTCGTCATTCGATTGCTTCTGAGCAATTTTACTGAGCACCTCCATACAGCTAATGATGACACCCCGATCGGCACCTTCCAGCCCTTCGGAAAGCGTGGACACAAGGCACCGTGTCACTTCGTCCGACTGAGGATCGTTAATGTCGATCTCGTTCGCAATGTTGCCGAGCATATCCAGCCCAAGATGGTGCAAATTGTTCCAACGCGCATTAGCACACATAATCAGAAAGCGAATGAAGGTACGGTTGCTTCCCAGTACGTGCAGATTTTCCTCGTTGAAGCTCAGATTGCGAAAGATGGAAGCGATCTGCAGCACTCGCTGCCCAATGTAATCGTTCGTGCCGAGGCCCGTTCCCAAGCTGAGAAAGGAACGAAGCGTTGCCGTGCTTAAGCTTCCACTCATGATCTCAAAATCGCCCACGTTTTCATCTTCATGCTCGTTGCCAGATTTGGTGTCCATCTCTTCCGGGTCTTCTGGATAAATTGATGCTATCAGCGCACTTGGATCTGTGCCCATTTTTGCGAAGCAATCTTCCAGCGACAATTCCAACACTTGTGGTTTTTCAAAAAGACATTCCTTCCAAAACCGCTGCAATGAATTCTTCCGTATGTTCGAATAGTATTCGTCGAACGTGTCCCTTAGCGAAAAGTGATTGAAAACTCCGGCATGGGCTAGCAGTGCATACATCAGTCGCGGACACTTATCAACCTTTAACGTGTGTTTGTTTTCGTTAGACATCAGCGTGCATACATTGATAGCAAAATCCTGCTCATTCGGCAATGGGGACAACAGCGAAAGGATCAGCTTATCATACTCGGATGCATGATACAGATCGTCGGAAAGCTTCAACGAAGAGCGTAATCCTTCCGGCACATTGTGCTGATGATGATTGTACACGGACGGTGTAGAGTGTAGCATACGAACGGACCANATCAGTCGCGGACACTTATCAACCTTTAACGTGTGTTTGTTTTCGTTAGACATCAGCGTGCATACATTGATAGCAAAATCCTGCTCATTCGGCAATGGGGACAACAGCGAAAGGATCAGCTTATCATACTCGGATGCATGATACAGATCGTCGGAAAGCTTCAACGAAGAGCGTAATCCTTCCGGCACATTGTGCTGATGATGATTGTACACGGACGGTGTAGAGTGTAGCATACGAACGGACCAACGTCTATGAAGACGCTTTTCGTCGTCATCGTCTTCAATCGGATCTTTATCCTCTCCGTGAAAGTTAACGCGCTCGTATCGATCCAAGTAGCGGATGTATATTTGTTTGAGTGCGATCTCATTATTCACACATCGGGTGGGAAGCTCCAATTCTTCAATTACCTCATCCCAATCTTCCCGAGCATTCACCTGAGGAAAGAAGAAGTATTTGCATGCGTGTGGGTGTATGTTTTGGTACGCAAAATTAAATTGTATTCCGTACTAAGCCACGATTTCTCACCTTCATCCATCCCCCTCGGCCGATAACGATTGAGTAGAGCTTGTGAAGATCGACATCCTTTCCACTGATCTTGGGAAGCTTCAAGTACGGTGTACTGCGGGGAAGGAAGACAGGACGCCGTGTAAGTGTGTCGTTCGCATGTAAACATTGGGGGAAACACTGCGTTTGCTTACCCATGCTTTTCGTGGAACATGTGCAGATCATTTAGAAAGCTGTACTTATCCTTTTCGAATGTTGGCTTGACAATGGTCCGCCGTAGATTTTGTGATTTTGCAGATTCTTTCGGTGTCCCGGCAACGTTTCCGGCGACGTTCCCGCTACCAACACCGGTGGGTCCACTGACGCTATTGCAGCTGGCACCGCTCGCATCGTTGGTCATCTCATCCACGGCCATGGGCAGGCTTGTACGTTCTATTTTCACTACATCAGTCGTCATTATTCCGATTGCATGTTCGTTCGTTCGATCCGCGAAATGTTGCTCAAACTAATGTTAAAATTCACTGCTGGGAAGTGAAGCGATGGAGAGGCGAAAACTGTAGCGAAATTATGCACAAGCCAAGCGACGGCTGCTGTCAAAATTGTGCGGGTTTGCGTTTGACAGGTAGCTGTCATTAATTTGAACAAAAACTTTCAACTGCCGTCAAAACAAGCAGCAACGACGAAGTAGCGAGCTGTACGTGTGCAGCAATTCCGAGAAGAGTTTTATCACGTTTGCAGGTTATTATTGATAATAATTGGGTAAGTATGATTGAAAAAACGGTAGAATGACTGTTTGTGCTTCCGGTTTCACAAAAAGGACAATGCTAAATATGATGGATAAGCAAAACACTGACTCCATTTGCAATCGAAGTTATACGATGCAGCTTTCCGGATATGGTGCGTTTATCTGTGGCTGAGGTGGCCTGGCGGCGGCGCCTATATTGAACAAGACAGGACTGAATGTACATTCAATCCCGGTCGTTTTCATGTATGCAAGGCTAGCTTGCTCCGGGTAAATACAAATTATCAAAAGCCAGAAATGGTTCACCTACGAGGTTCTCGTTCGAAAAAGAAGAAGATGGCCACTACTTCTGTCTCATTGTCCGTTCATAAACTGTCTTAACAAAATCTCTGTTCCTTAATTGCCTTCTTATAGACACAGATGAGATGTGTAGTTTGTTGTTTGCTGTTATAATAGCAGAGGGTGAATCAATCGTTGACCGCATAATGATTAAGCTTTTTCTAGTCCCATTTGCATACGTTCGGAGAAATGAAACGGGCCCAACCTTCGTTTTTGAATGCGATCGAAAGCAGCGTTGACCGCCGCCGGCGTCCTCGTCCGATCAGTCGCATTAGGTTGGAAACATTGCTGGCTGATGATCGTCAATCGTGTGTGTCTTTGCCCCAGGGATCAGCGATGCCACCTACCGGAGAGTTGGACGAAGCGTGTGAGGAACAGTACGAGCAGGATAGTGCTGGTAACGAGTTGAAGGAAGAGGAAACGGTCAAGGTGTGTCTGCGCTTACGTCCCTTCGCAAAGATGGCATTCAAAATCAAGGACAACACATTGATTGCTCGCTGCCAGGGTGAAAATCAGTCGTCGTCTGAAAAACACTATACATTCAGCAACGTGTTCCAGGGCAATGTTTCTCAGGCCGAAGTATACGATTGCTGCATTCGTCCCACAATCCGTCCAACGATAGGAGAACCGGGTGCCACTTTTCTAACGTATGGCACATCAGGCTCCGGTAAAACGTATACCCTACTGGGCACCGAAGAACAGCCCGGCATTGTGCCACGTTCGATTGAACAGATTTACGAGGAGCTGTACGATAACATATCGACCGAGCCAAGCCTGAAGATGGAGTGTATGAAGCCCATACCGCTGAGTGATGAATCGGTACTGGATGAGTTGCGGAAGCTGCGTATAATCAAGGCTCGTCTGCAGGGTGGTGAGGAAAGCACAGCTATAATCAGTGACATCATCCAGAGCCAGCATCAGTTTCAACCGCTAGAGATGGGAGACAAGCGTGTATTCATTTGGATATCGTTCGTAGAAATCTACAACGAAAATGTGTACGATCTGCTAACCGTGGACGGCGACTATGGAAAGCGCAAGCCCATGAAGGTACTTTCGAACGATGGAAATGCGTACATCAAAGGTCTCTCCACACTGTACGCCGGGACGAAGGAAGACGCGTACAATTTGCTGCAGTACGGTTTGCAAAGTGCCACATATGGTGCAACGGATGTGAACAGTAATTCCAGCCGATCGCACAGCATCTTCACGGTCACTGTCATCACGCACTCGATGTCAACGCAACGAATTTCACAATCGGTTTACAAGTTCTGTGATCTTGCCGGATCGGAACGTTTGAAGAAAACCGGAACCACGGGCGACCGTTTAAAAGAGGCACAGAAAATCAACACCTCGCTGCTAGTGCTCGGTCGCTGCCTGGAGACGGTTCACAAGAATCAGAAATCGAAGAAAATTCACGATCTGGTACCGGTACGCGATTCAAAGCTAACCATGATCATTCAATCTGCACTGCTCGGCAAGGAACCGATGACGATGATTGTCAACGTATATCCGACGGAAGAGTTTTACGACGAAAATTTGAATGTGTTGAACTTTTCCTCCATCGCCAAGCAGATCGTTATTAGCAAGGAACCGAAGATCATGAAAGCACCACATAGTACGCGGTACTCATTTTTCCTATCACAAGCAATCAGCAGTCCATCGTCAAAGATAGATACAAATCAGCTGCTGTTGGAGTATGAAAGGTACGTGCATTCTTTGCAATATGCTTTACCGGAGATACTTTTTTTTAATAATATATTGTTGATGTTATTTTGCGCCGTTTCCTTTCGACAGTTTGAAACATGAAAATGATCGCCTAATTGCTGAAGCGGAACAGAAAAATGCCGAGATTGTATGCCTTAAGAAGAAGTTGGCAATACAGGAGTTCCAGCTTCGCAACGAGCTGACGGATAATTTTCAGCAGCATTTCGCTAAGATGGAAGAATCATACCAGCTACGCATCCAGAGTGCACAAGAACTGGCAATACTACCTTTCAAACATCAGGTGAAGTATTGCGAAATGTGCTGTTGTAAAACCGTATGTAAGGCGGGGATGTTAATGGTGGTTGCGTTGTTTTGTAATTAAAATTTCAGTTGGCTGTGCTGGATAAAAAGCTCAAATCGAAAGAGCAAACGATAATGGAAATGGAGGACGAGCAGGACGATTATGAAAAGAAGCTGAAGGCTTATGAAGAGGAACTGAATACTTACCGGCTGCAGCAAAGCCGTGTCCGAAGACTGTCCGTTTAAAGGAGTAGAGTCTGCATTTGTTTACATTATTTCACAAAAATACACGAGTTTTTTGTTTCATTTACTATGTAGATTGGTGCGTTTATGTGTGAATTTTTATCATTTGAAGAGAAAAATGCACGTTGAATAATCGCCGGGGAATTTTTCGCCTCACTGAAAATTGTAGGGAAATTCGCCCGATATTCGGCACATCTGGTCGTTTCATTCAACTCAACGTGGTCAAAATAAATTACCCCACTGTCGAAAGAAATGCTGTCAACTGTCAGAAAAGTTGCGAACAAGAGCACAACAAAACAGAGTTGGTAAAAAATGGAGAATGAAAATAGTCAGAAAAAGGCAGCAGTATTGGAAAAAATGAATCTTTCGTAAGGAAAAACAATTACAACCGACGTAGTTGTAGCGCCGTAGTGGAATTAGCATCGAAGTGTAAAAATCGCACCCATTGCAATCCATGAAAATCGGGGTCAAGTGCACTTTGGCACACACGACGGGAGTTCCAGCGTTCCAGCGCTTGGGGAAGCTAATTTAGGCCGTAGTTTGTGTGCAGTGAAATAATTGAAAGCAGATTTCTACCATCATCCGCTGCACGACGGCGACTTCAACACGGTGAGAAATTGAAGATGAGCGACCAGGGTGTCTCTGCAGCTGTTCCTCGCTACAACCAGAGACAATGGGTGCTTTTGTTCTCGATGGCGTACATCGTCGTGTTTGTGCTGTTAGCGTCCTTAACCACACCTAGCTCAGTGTCGGCGGTTTCAACTGCTGCCGCATCGCTTCGACATGGTGGCGTTGGAACCAAAGATACATTCGGTTGGAACGATGCCGGCGACGAAGAGGAAGGCTACTGTGCACCGTACAATGGGAAGGTCTGCAAGCGGTTTATCAACAGTCGCCAGGTGTGGTACAGCCGCGAAGATGGAACGGGAGGTTGGGAAAACGAGAAGATTACCACCGCACTGTTTGACGATCTTATAACCGATCTACCCCAATACTGTCGTCCTGCTTCAGAGGTAATTATTCCGTAGATTAAGGCAAAAAAGTACAATTGCTTAATATCGCTTTTCTCGTTCTTAGAAACTGCTATGTGCGTACGCTTTTCCTCAGTGTGTAATCAAGGATGGATCTACTATACGGTTGCCGCTATGCTACGAAGATTGTGTAGCGACTTATCTGCAATTTTGCTATAACGATTGGGCACTGATAGAGGAAAAGAAAGAGCGTGGTGATGTCATTAAATCTAGGGGCCATTTCCGGCTTCCAAACTGCGAAGAACTTCCACGGTACAACAAAACAGCCAAACCACCCGTTTGCTCACACGTGGGCTTGACCGAGCTTGTTTCGGAAGAAGTGACCTGTAGGTTTCAAAACATGCGACATAACCGTTCCGATTGGTTCGTATTAATTCATGAAATTAATCTCCCTTTCCAGACGATTGCCGTATGGGTAATGGAAGGTATTATCTTGGTACGGTAAATGTAACAAGCACGGGTATTCCTTGTCAAAAATGGGACTCGCAAGAACCGCACTCGCACCATAAGCCACCGTTGGTGTTTGCCGAGCTGCAGGATGCAGAAAACTATTGCCGAAATGCGGGTGGAGAAGAACCGACACCGTGGTGCTACACGACCGATAAAACCGTACGATGGCAAGCTTGTGATATTCCGCTCTGTCGTAAGTATTTTTTTAAACTTTAGATTTGGTTCACAACTAATTGATTTCTTTCTACTTTCAGCAAACTCTACCGATGCCAGTGACATTCGTGGCAAAATCGACATGACGATGGAATCGGTATTTACTCCTTCGATGATATTTCTGCTGTCTGGCATTGGTTTCGTGGCTATTGTACTGCTTCATCTGATGGTGTTGCTTTGCTACCGAGTATCGCGCCATCGACGGAACCGTCGACAGTCGGGTGCCGCTGGTTACAATACTACCGCATCCCAAGATGGTCAAGGAATCGATATTAATAAGCTTCCCTCGAACGTAAACTACCATCGCACTGGTGCCCAGTTAAACCCAAAGCTAGAAAAGTTGGAATTTCCACGCAACAACATCATCTACATCAAGGACCTTGGCCAGGGTGCGTTCGGTCGGGTATTCCAAGCTAAAGCGCCCGGACTGGTAGCTGGAGAAGATTTTACGCTAGTCGCCGTAAAGATGCTGAAGGACGAAGCAAGCCAAGATTTGCAGGTCGATTTCGAACGAGAAGCTTGCCTGCTGGCGGAGTTTGACCATCCAAACATAGTGAAGCTACTGGGCGTTTGTGCAATCGGGCGGCCAATGTGTTTGCTGTTCGAGTTTATGGCTCGGGGAGATCTGAACGAGTTCTTACGCCAATGTTCGCCGTTTGCACAGCAAAACCGGGCCGACAGTATCAGCACCGAGCTGTCGCACGGCGANTACGCTAGTCGCCGTAAAGATGCTGAAGGACGAGGCAAGCCAAGATTTGCAGGTCGATTTCGAACGGGAAGCTTGCCTGCTGGCGGAGTTTGACCATCCAAACATAGTGAAGCTACTGGGCGTTTGTGCAATCGGGCGGCCAATGTGTTTGCTGTTCGAGTTTATGGCTCGGGGAGATCTGAACGAGTTCTTACGCCAATGTTCGCCGTTTGCACAGCAAAACCGGGCCGACAGTATCAGCACCGAGCTGTCGCACGGCGATCTGCTGAATATTGCACACCAGATAGCGTCCGGTATGGTGTACCTGTCGGAGCGTAAATTTGTGCACCGGGATTTGGCCACCCGCAACTGCCTGATCGATGACCATATGGTGGTGAAAATAGCGGACTTTGGTTTGTCACACAAAATCTATCTGCAGGATTACTACAAGGGAGACGAGAACGATGCCATTCCGATACGCTGGATGCCGCTGGAAAGCATCCTGTACAACAAGTACACGATCGAGTCGGACGTATGGGCGTACGGTGTTTGCCTGTGGGAAATATTCTCCTTCGCCATGCAACCGTACTACGGAATGACGCACGAGGAGGTGGTAAAGTTCGTAAAGGAAGGCAATATGCTCGGCTGTCCGGAAAACACACCGCTCACCGTGTACGATCTGATGCGCAAATGCTGGAGCCGAAAGCCGAACGATAGGCCCAGTTTCCATGTGATCTATCAGAAGCTGCAACAGATACGGGCGGATTTCGACGGGAAAATGTTGATGTAGCCGCAACCGGTGCCGTCTTGGGGTGAGTAGTAGTATAACTAGCGCAAGAAACATCACTGCCACGGGAAGGAAACTAAAGTAGGAAGGAGTAACAGTGGCGCAGTGACCGCAGTTGTGTAATATACATGTATGATGATGCCTGTCAATATTTCGTAGCATTTTCGTATTTTACTGCAACGGTTTACCAATTGAACCAAAACCATGAAAAAGATAACTTTATTGGTAGAAAAGCTCCCAGTTCACACTAAACCTTACCTTAGATTGGTCATTATTTCTGCGGGACAGAGTGTGTAAAAATGAACCTTACTGATTGATTGATGCTCAGTTTCCATCTTGATTTTCATTGGAAATTTTACCTAGATAAGGCTTTTGTTTTTGGAATAATATTTATTATACACATGGTGGACATTTTTTGTGTTTTCCCTGCGCGCTCTCATAGCTCAAGACTTTCATATGCTTTACACTAAATCTCACTAAAACGGACTGCCAATGGAAATCTCAGTATTTTAGTTAGTATTTATTACAATCACCTTCACTTGATTGCAAGCATGTCAGCATTTGGAATTAACCGATCGTCTCATTATTTTTTCAAACCATATTTATACGGTAGTTTATTACTTATGATATCCATAAATTGATTCATACGTTTGATGAAAGTGACGTGTATCTATCGGCAATACGGAAACGACCATATCGACCATATAAGTTTGTTAGTGTAAACGAAATTAGGTTAATGTATGGTTTTTCGCTTCTCAGTGCTCATAAATCGGACACAAATCTAATTCTCTTTTAAGTCGTAAATACTAAGTATAAATGCTCTGGTAAAAGATTCGTTTTTATTGTAACATACAAATACGGATGGAAAAAAGATGCTGGAGTAATACAGCTGATGGAGGAGGTGTAGTCCCTACCGAGAGATTATTATGATCAAGTTGGATTGCATTGGCGCCAGATGCAATTCCAATCCAACTTCCAGTGTGAGGAACTAATGTAATAAGATTCTGCCCTATAGCCTGTAAGTGGAACACAATAATAATGTATCAATTTTGATAGTATGGACACGGTGAAAGCAAGCATTCAAAAACCACAAGGAAAGCGTGTTCTAAACTTCGTATAGTTTTCATTCCAAGCAAATGGAAAATCATTCATTACAAGAAACAAATATTTAAGAAACGAAGAGGAGAAAAAAAACCTACTTATTCTGCTCTTTTTTTGATTCATTGCGCTCGGGGTTGAAAAATTGACCAGTTTTATAGTCGCTTGTTTCTGAAGACAGTAGTTGTTACCGTGACAAGCCGGTGACAAAATGTTTAGCCCGTAAGTACCTCCCCCAAGCCAAGTGTTTGGCCGATTGATTGATTGATTAGATTACTACTAGAGAGCTACTAGCGTAGGTGGGGCTGCTAAAACCCAAAGACCATTTTAATTACGGACTGCAAGGCGTTTTGTAGAATTGTAGAAGCTGGTGACGAGAAACGTGTGTGTGTGTGTGTGAAAAAGAAGAAGAAGAGAGGGTGCATGCAAAGGGAGAAGAACACGCGGTGGAATGGTATTATGTATGAATAAATCCTTCCGCACGCCGAAGCGCTCGTCGTTCGGTTGACAGTGAAGAATTTAGCATAACTTTAAAGTAAATACAAAAATGAAAGAGAAAGAGAACGAAAACCGCAAAAAAGTGCGGCGAACAGCAGAAACAAACCAAAAACAAAAAGGCATACAAAAAAGTGGAAAATAAATATATAAATGTGTTTTGTCTCATCCGCGCGTGTCTAGTGTGGTCTAAAATTCGATACAAAAAACCATCATTGCCATGTGTGTGGGCGAGAAGCATGAAGAGCAAAACGGGGAGACGCTCGTGAAAGAGCGGTGACTAATCGTCATCACACAGCCCCGTTGCTTCTCGGAGCCCAAAACGTCAATCTGAACCCGCAGCGAGCACGTGCTGTGTCGTCATTGTAAGGAATTTCCTTGCGTATTTGCAGATGCGCAAAAACGAAAAGTAGCACTGATTGGCTGCACGATAGAGGCACTTGCCAGATGCGAAAGCTACCCAAGATACGAATGGGCACTGCCAACCATTGAATGTTTGAAGTGTGCAATTGAAGTCATCTTCTTGTACGATGGCTTCCTGGCGACCTTCATACATGAGTCAGTCGAATGGAATTAGTTTGTTCTTCAACTGTAAGCAAATAACGTTCGAATCCGTTGGAAAGCTTTTTTTTCTTCTTTTAGCAATGTTTACGTATATTTGTACCTAACACTTATTCTCCATTGACAATGACTGTTCAATGCTTTTGTGTCTTAAAAAATGTGTTCTTTTTTTAAATTAAAGTTTTTAAATACTAAATGCCCTTTATTGCTTGTAAGATGTTTATAAGGTGTCTTACTATTGAATGTTAACAGTGGAAAGTGCTCTACACTTCGATCGCGTCGAAGTGTCTACCAGCAAGACTGGACTGAATGAAATGGTCATTATTATTCGGATTCTTTTTAAACAAACCTTCAGTTTTAATACTACGTCAGCTTTCACTGTACATAACATTTAAGAATGGCCCTTCGATCGTTCTTCATTCATTGTTCACGTATCGCAACCCAAGAAAGAATGTAAAATTTCTCACAAATCCCATCCGAATGACCCGATGGAACTGGGCGCTATAAATGGATAAGAGGTCAAAATCCATTTCGCACACCTTTCCCACTTCCGTCGGTTCTTGTACGGCCACGCAGCGTTCGAAATTCGTTGCCAGTCACGTGTTATGCTTCCTAACGTCACACGCTCGCGAGAGTGTATCCCGGCGCGAGATGATTGCGGGATGATTCAGCGAGCGAAGGGAATCCGTCCATCCTGTCCATAGCGTACCACACATACATTTACCGTTGACAAGCACCGGGTGTGGGAGGGGGATATGGGGACGGTGTCAACAACTTTGCCGTTGGGTAAGTTTACGCGCCGTTCCTTCCAAACTGGATCCGAACCGAACCAGTCTGGCGCCAATGGACTTCATCGGGCAGTCCTCTTCCATACGTCATCAAGGCCGAAGGCGCGTCGTCGTGTGAAGAGGCCCGCATATGCGTATTAGTAAGGCGCGTTCACCGTATTGGTGAACGTGCGACCGGAGCGTGGGCCTGACGAAGGCACGAGCGCGCAACCCGCCGAAGACGAACCTTCTTCCACGCCTTTTGTAGGGTGGGGAGGCTCGAAAAAAAGCGCACGTGCACCGGCGTTGGCATCATCGTGCGTCGTAGCGCCAAACAAAAAAAGTGAATAAATAATTCGCCCATTGGTTTTCGTGTTTGTCGCACGGAGACTTAAGGCCACGGGTATGCTTTCTTTCCCGCCGCGCCTGTTCGACTGATTGATGGGCGGTGGGAAATATTGGAAAGTGGCGTATTTCCCCGTGGGGCAATACCAACCAGCCGGGCGGACGGATTGGTGGACAGGTGAGTGTTTTGTTTGGGTGCTTGCTTAATTTTATATCGCGTTTTCAGGTTCTGCAGTGTTAGCACCTTCTTCTGGGGGACAATGTAAAGAACGATATGGTTTTTTTGACGGGCGGAAATTTTAATGGGTGGATCCGTTACAGCCAATATACTTTTGTGGAACTGGTATCATCTGGTTAGGGTGCTTAAATATGCTGCGCTGATGAGATTGATAAACATTTTTTTTAACATTATGAAGCTGAACCGGATACTTAGTGGAAGATGTTTTACTACCATTTTACATTAACGTTTACTACAGTTACAAAATAAAACATTTTTTATGTTTGGCACAGATAGTGGATTATTTTTAATTAGTTGTTTCTATCAATTGTTGTATTTGTGAGTTAACTTTAAAAGATTTTCTTTTCTTTTGCTTCTACAACGCTCATAATGTAACAATTTTGCCTGCCTTTCGGATTCTTTGTAATATTTTTAATTTGAATCCGTCACTGGACATTCGAGTAGTACCGGTCCAGTTATTTCCAGCTTTGTAACCATTAATTTATTAAATTATGAAACAAAAACAAAAAAAAGTGAGCCATACTACAATCAATAAGTTAGAAAAAGTACAGCATTATATACTTTTCAAAATAAATTAAACTAATTCTAATTTAATTTGTATAATTTATCCCTTCTTGTCCAGTTTTTGGAAAACTAGTTTTAATATGACATTTAAGTATAAGTTAATTTTAAAACAATATTTATCATAATTTCCTTATCATACGTTGAACTACATCTCGACACCGATTATAATACAAAACCACAAACGACAGCAAAAAAATGCACGTGCACCGACTTGCCATCATCGTGCGAAACGTGGACTACGGATTTGAATTAATAATTTTAAGGAAGTTTTACTGTTTATCTAAATTTATCTAAACTAGGAAAACAAACAATCAAACTTAACTCCAACAAACATTTAATGATGTAAACATATTTTTCTCCTTCTTGCTTATACATCATACTAGAATCCTTCTAGAATTGTTGTTCGATATAAGGCATCTTATGTAATCATATTACTCCTCCAAAGTCTTTCATCTTTCATCCACTTTTCAAGTCCTTTGCCTTTGAATAGAAAATCCAAAACGGCAAATTTTAAGAAGCAAACGTTCTAAACTGATTTCTCATTACCGCCGGAACAGCAAAAACGTACTGAGATACTTCATACCAATAAATCCAACATCCGTCATCCCGCTTTACCAGCCTTGCCTTGCCCATCATAAGACTACGCTAGCAAACTTTAAGAACGAAAATGAGATTGTTTATTGCCTCCGAAACTGTTTAACAAAACAAAACAACAATCGTACACGGAGTTTAATTTCGACATCACTTAGCGCTACTTATCACACGATTGAAACTATCACAAGCCTTAAATGCACAACTCGCAACACAACTGTCGAGAGTTTATTGGACTTCCGTAGCCCAGCGCCTTGCCGGCGGTCTTGTCATGGTATCCGATATCCGCTGCGGTGAACCGTTGTTGTGATCTACCAGAAGGGATTGAATCTACCGGCCAGCGGGTTCCAGAGGAACCCGATGTTGGTCGACTCCATGGCGTCGAAACCTTCGTCCGTGATGGTTGCCGCCAGATCGTAAATGATCATTTTGGCCTGTAGAGCGGAAATACGAGAGATAAATATTAGATTAATCGGTACTACTGCTGTTGTTACAATGCGGCGAGCGGACGATCACTTACATCTCCATCCAGCAACGGTCTCGGGTTGCCCGCGATAGCCGACGGGATTCTGTCGTCCTTGTGGCGCGGCGCATCGATGATGTTCGGTTTGGCGACCGGGAAAGCCTTGGTCGTTCCAATTCCAGCCAGCAGGACGATTGCCAGCAGCAGCAGATACACTCTTACCTTGATCTTCTGCATCCTTACACGAGGTTTGCTTCACTTGGTGGTGAGTTTGCAAGACGATGGAGAATACTTTTCCGAAATTCGACGAAATTCTTACTGACCCTGAGCTTAGAGCATCAGGTCCATTTTATAAGATCCACATCGGTACAACGGCTCGGTCTGCTCGTACAAGATTGCCGTATGTGCTATCGGTGATCATCGCTATGTATTTGATTCGGCTCCACCAGCACCAGCGGCTGTGCAAGTACGACCGTTTGTTTACATACATTTTCTATCTAGCGTCCTCCGGGTGTTCTCGGGTGTTGCGCTGATATCTTGAGGCCGATTCCCATCTCAGCCCGGCAATGCTGTGCTGCGGTTGAAATATTGATGCCGCGCTTGTGTGCGTTCCAGCGGGCTATCGGCTCCGTTAGCCTGGGGTGGTGACCGCCAACGCACCAAGCCATCCTAAGTGTCCACCGAAAGGA
>CM032178.1:12201636-12220636 GCA_018908115.1 Anopheles rivulorum
CCGCCCGACGACCATCCCTTGCTGACGCCACCCGACGGCCATCCACCCAGGCTGCTTCCACCCGTGCTCCAACCGCCCGAGTGTCCACCGCCATAACCGCCACCGAACGACGATCCACCGCTGGACCATCCCTTGCTGCTGCTGCTGCTTGGCCAGCCCTGCGAGTATCCGCCGCCACCACCGCTGGACCATCCCTTGCCATATCCGCCTCCACCACCGCTGGACCATCCACCTCCACCGAGGCTACGGCCACCGCCGCTCCAGCCACCGCCCCCATGGCCACCGCCGCCGCTGCTCCAGCCGCCACCACCACCACCACCCCAGCCAGTTTCAGCCGTCTCCAGGTCGGAGGTGCAAAGGGCCACCGCCACCAGGCAGCTCAGAACGATCGTTTTCTGCAAACACAAGAAGCGCAAAGCATTGATTAGACGCCGAGCCGAGAGATTGCACGCTCGAATGCGCTCGAAAGGGCACCCGAAAGGGAAGGCACCACTCTAAGCTATTCGCCAGAAGATTGGTATCTAGTTGGTCAATTTAAATCGCATAGGAAAGCGATCCATTTTCTGCCCTTCTATGCTTAACACAGGACTCAACGTTACGAAATTCGATAACTTAAATTTCGCCATTAAAAGCCACAATTTGGAAGAGAAATCACTAAATTGATAAGGTCCCTCCAAACACAACACACAAGGAGCGATCAATTGATCGAATTAACGAATGATTGTCTTTTTTTTTAGGTGTGTGTGTGTGTGTATTTCATCCTCAAATCACTCGAACGCACCTTCAACATCCTCCGATTGCACTGCAACACTCGCAACACTAACTCGCAACACGGACCAACGGGCGGATGCTGCTACTCGGATGAACTATCCAAGTACACTATGCGTCTAGTGATGGCTGGCGCCGGCTTTTATAGTCAAAATTATGGTTCACCCAGTGGAGTCCCACTACCACCATCACCCGTGCTGCAGATGAAGTCGGCCACCGCCACCATTTAGGTTCTCCACACCACCCCCCCTTCCCCTTCCCCCACCTCCCCACTCCATCTTCATTACCCTCGGTTGCAACAAAGAGCTTCCTTCCAAAGAGTCTGCGAGATCAGGGCGAACTACTGCGTTCACTTTTAGTACACTTCCACGGCGAACGGAACGGAATTCATCGCTTTTTTTATTTTTATTTTTGCCTTTACACTCACTGTACTCTTCCCAACCAACATCATCTCGGGTCGGGTCGGGTCGGATCGGGTGTGTACGTATGGCTGTATACACATTGCCCTCTCTACCGGTATTGGCAAGTGGCAAACAGGTAGCGCGAGTCGCTTCTCCCGTGTGGGAAGCACCGGATCCGGCTCACCGGTGCTGCTCACGTGCCCAATCCGTACCGGCCATTGGATGGATGACCCCCCGTGTGAGAATCCACACACACACACACACACACACACAAACTTGTTCTTCTTCGGTGTTTGGTTCAGGCTCAAAGGAAGCTCCGAAGCTTCCTTGTTGATAAAGAGCAGTTGAAGATCGCACAAGCAAAACATAATTATTAACCTTAGAGTACAAAAAAAAAAAGAGCAGAAGAATTGTCCAGTCCCATAGCAGCGGCCCGTAATAGCTAGCAGATGCCGAACTGCCGAATCCTGACGAGTTCCGTAAGCGATTGATGATGACTTCGCTATAATGGCGCCCGAGCGCGCGTTCTCGCTCACACACGATCACCGCCAATTGATTCGGCTTCGACGGATCGTTATGGTTTATTGACACAGGTCAATCAGGCACGGCGCGTATGATGATCGTAGTCGTAGTTGTAGTGGTAGTAGCAATAGTAGCAGTTGTGTGTATACTCGGAACACCATCTGTTCCTGCTGCTTCGTTTCGTTCTGCTTCACACAACACATGCGTAAACACAATTATCTGGATGCAGGAAACGATTCGCACGGTTCGCCAAGTGATCATCCTTTAGCCGGGCATTACCGAAACGGCACGGGAACACCCCGAAAGTGAATGTGCGAAACGGATTCACATAACAAAAGCAAACATAAATTAAACTGCATCCATCGAACGGGTTGAGGATTTTTTGATTGATTTTGCCAGATACAATTCTGTTGTTTCTTTTTCTTTCTGTAAACTGTCGTTGTTGGTTGGTGAGGTGAATGCAGATCGACACCCGTAAAATGAGTTCCTTGCTTCCATGTTAATCGTTCTGCCAAACACAATTCTATAAACCAACAAACGTAGTGATTCGGCATTCGAAAGGGTGCTGTATAAATGCTGTAAGCAATAATTTTCAATCACAACCCAATCAAGTCCGGCGTAAGCTTTAAATCAATCTTGAGCTTTGCGCTTCGATACCATGCCACTATACACTGTGCAGCCAAACAGTGGAGCTAATTGATCAAATTATACACTTCACCGCACCGGACCGGGCAATGGCTGGACCACACCACATCCTTCGCATGGGTTGAGTTGGTAGTTTAAAAAAAAAAATGTATATATGTATACAAGTATGTACGCCCCAAAAATGGTTGCGGAAAATCGTGCCGATCTTGAGTCTTGCGGATCATTGCAATCCATCGATCGATCGTGCGGCCGTGATGGTACAAGCTGTAATTAAACACCTGATCGTACCAGCTGGCTGGATGGTGTTTAATGTTGGTAATGTTTAAATCATATCGATTTGTTTGCTTCTGTTTTTGGATGCTTAATTCTACCGACCCCAAAGGACTTGCGCTTTGCAGACACAATTTGATTCATGAGCTAATGGGAAGACGCACGACCATGTTTGCTCCACAAAGCCACTGGTATTACGCGATTTTATGCCCCATAAAGTAATGCCCCTTCCGCGGGGGCGGGGAGGAAGTTTGCATGGTGGTGGGTGACCATATTTAAATGGGGAATCATTTTTATTGCGCTACATTCTCCTCCGGGTACGTTCCACCACGGTTCGGATTACATTGGACCGGATTGGTGAAAAAAGAATTGAAGCACCTGTACGTATGTAAGGTGGGATTGCGCAACCAAACGTTGGCCAGCGAAGCAAACTAAAAGTTTGGAGTCACGGCGGATCACAAATGGAAGCGACCATCCATTCCATCGGGCACAATGACAATAGGTGCAGACGCGACAAATAGCGCGACCAAGTCATATATGAGGCGCGACATTCGGCGAAGAATGGCCCGAAGATGAGCACAAGCGAAAGAGGGCGAAAAACATTAATTTAATGTCACACGAAGAGTCGGTGGTACTCAGGTTTGGTGAAGAGAATATCCAATTTTTTTTTTTTTTTTTGGGGGGGGGACATTGCACAGAATTGATCGTGTATTGTGGTGGTGGGCAACGCTTGGAAGGCCGTCGGGAAGCGCATGTGATGACTCCTTTGTTTCGCTAATGGGAGCCTTTCGAAGTGGAGTGGTACCCTCAGCATTGGACGGATCGGATAAGATCGGACGGATCGGCGCCTTGTGGACAGGGTGAGAATTGCATTAGCGGTAGGAGTGATGAACGCAGCGGTCCATCAAACGATTTTAAGGTTAATTATGATTTGCTAAATCGTTTTCATCGCATCGCTGTAAGTACGCTTTACACACATCGGTTCCTCTGCACAAATTTACTCAAAGCATATACAGTGTGCAAACGAAGCACACTTAGAATGACCTGAATGAACTGCACTTCGCACGTGTTGTGTTGTGTGGAGAATCTCGTTTGGTCAAAAACATTGGTAATCCGAGAAAGACACACAAACTGCTCCCGCTCGTGCGAGTGTGTGGCTTCACACGTGGCGCGATAAGATGATATCATCTCACCTCATGCAGCTTCAGCATCCGAGGAAGCATTGGCGGATGTGGTTTGCGACCGAAAGTTGCATAAACAGCTTGACACATTGCCCGGTTAGAATGGAATGCAGGGAAATCCCGGTATAATAAGATGCGGTACAAAACATCACCCTGCTGGGTCGTCCGGTTCATATTCATCTGTTTGTTAAGAAGTAATATACATGGTTTTGCTATTTTGTAAATATATATTTTTCCAAACTAAGCAGATCACCATGATATTATTGATTACGTTTCATTAATCTTCCAACGGTTCCAAATTCATTACCACAGCAGCCGAACGTGACCTTGGCACGAAACGATACCCGAAGACGATCGCGATTGGTGGAGTTGGAGTAATTGCTCCGTACATGCGCTTCCTGGTTCATGAGTAACACAATCCGTCACTGATATGCTTGAGCCCGGGCTAAACCATTCACACTGGTCGAATGAACATTCGGCGTTTGTGCTTAGGGTGCGTTTCCCACGTTTTTAAGCTTCAATTGAAGCATGAGGGACTTTAGAACTGAGTTCCGCAATTGTTGGTCTGGACCACAGCACGTCCACGTACGCTCATTGACACAAAGTGTCAAGCATTCGTAATGGCATGGAGCGTGTACTGACAAGCGGTTCGTCATTAGTGCTTTAGGTGGTTAGCAAGAGGCGATTACTCGTCTCTCGAAAGGTTCTAGAAAATATCTGTTGAAATTGTAAATGCTTTGCATGCATACGCAGATGCTTACTTCCTAGTACGCATCTGAACCCTTAGTAATATTTACTTTTTTTTTTAAATAAAAATAAACATATACACCCCATTCAATTCGGGATGTGATCGGTAGTGTGATCTTCCTATCATAACCACTCACAGTCAACTCGAAACACAAACGGCACTTGGATATGCAAACACATTGGTAAAGATAATTAATCACTCCCTTGTTACATCGTTACAAACCAGCTCAACCGTTCGAGTGTGAAGGTTTTGATGAGGCTATAAACGTTCCTCACCTAAGTAGCTGCATTTGTATGCCATCTGCGCATGATGATTAGCATGCAAACATCTTGTCGGATGAGTAATAACAGCGGACCCTGTCACACCTATTTCGATAGTGTAATAATGTTGGTGAAAAAGTTTCCAATTTGGCCAACAGGACATCGGGAAATTCATTCCTAATCCGTTTTTGTACATTTTTCTTCGGCTCATCCACTCTCAAGCCTCAAGTGTATTGTTGGAGGACCACGCCGACATCCTCTGAAGGTTTGCAAGAAGTTGCGACCGGATCAAGTGCACAAAACACCTCAACAACCTCGAGATCCTCGCCAAAAACCTTCTTCCCAGATGGACCCGAATACTACGAATATCTGACAAGTTCCTGACAATTACCTCAGGAATTCTTAACGAATATTGGGTGAACATGAGGTCGAAGTCCCTCAGTATGTTAGTCCGTTAGTGGATTGCCAGTTTATAAGTACCGAATATTGGACGATTACTTGAAAACTCCTGGGCGAATATTGGAACGTACTCCTGATGTTCCGGAAAAAAAGAACGTAAAACATATTATATTAAGCGTTACTCAGGACCAAACTGGTGTAAAAGACCAAGCTCGTTAGCAGTACACTTTCTAACGTAAACGAGTTTCCGTTTGGCTTGACCATCCGTTTGCCAAATACCGATTTATCATACTGGAAACTTGATCATGTCCATCATTAGCAATAGGTGTGAATGACAAGTGTAACGAACTCTTTCGTGCATATCAAATGTACTGCGCATTTGGAATAAATTTTTACAATCTCCCAGGGTTATCGTAAGAAATTCAGTCAAAAAACCCAACCCGTCAACATGAAGAATGGGTTCCCTCGCAGTTCGTATTGTTCGTAGCAGGATGTGACGATGAGATGATGGCAAATTAATTAATCTCTTAATAGTTGCGTTGTTTTTTTTTTCATTTTGCTCTCCCCCACGGTGCCGGAAGTCGGTGGATGGGTGGGTAAAATAAAACACTTCCAACCGATCGATCGGTGAGGGGTTATAATTATCCGGTGGCATAAACGGTGCACGAACGCTACACCACACATCAGTGTGATCTTTCGTTGCCTCTTTTCTCTCTCTCTCTCGCTCTCTCTCTTTCTCTCTCTTTCTTAACTGATCGTGTGAGTTAACATTGAAATCCAATCCACGTTGCGTACGCTTGTGCTCATTGTTGCATTCAAGTTCAATCTAGCGTCGGTGCCGTTGTGCCGCCAAAAATAAACTTGCGCTTCGTGCGATCTGCATCACGCGAGCTAATAAATTTGCCCTGCTGATCATGTTTCCAAACATTATTACCTCCCCTTTGGCACCTGGACGATGAGCGTCACCTCACAAGCAGCTAATTTCGCACCCATTCCTCATCCGCTCATTCCTTCGCTTAAAGACGTCTTTCTGTTTAATATCTCGCAAGGTCCCGGATTAGTAGCTACATCTAATTGATTATCATCAGCTGATGGCGTTAATGATACCCTCAAGACATCAGCGTTTGACGGGAATGGCAGAAAAAAAAGGAACAACAACGCATGAAATCAGGCTGATGCTATGAGGTCACGATCGACACCGGCCGAATGAAAAACGTTCACGTGAACCACATTCTCTGATAAAAGGGTGGTGAGTAAAACAAAGCACCCCACACGTGAGCTAATTGTTTCTCCCATATGTGTCATAAAGCCGCAAGCATACATGAGGTAACGGTGTGGAAAATGCGATCGATCGTGAGGACGACTGCAGTCGTTGGCAAGTGATTCACTGCTCCATCCGGAACAGCGTTCAACGTAGTAAAGGGAATTGATGTAATGTGAAGAATTAAGCTTACTTTTAATCAAATTTTAAGTTAAATAACTTGTACACATATACTGCTGTAAGTATGAATAAAAATCACATAAAAAGATAGAAAAACCAAAAAATAGCCTCATGAAAGAGCAAAAAAAAAAAGACCTATCCAATTGCTATATTAAGAAAAATAACCTTAAAAATAGCAAAAACGAACATGTAAATAGTGTGGTAAAACAACAAAAAAACAACCGGCAAATAATCCGTCACTAATGTACAGTTCAAACTGTCCATTTGCAACGCCTTTTTTCGTCACCTTCGCCTTAAACATGGGCAAAATCGATTCGCCTCGGCTAGGAGATCCGTTGAAAAGGGGAGACCTTGCCTGTTGGTACGAAAATAATGTAAAAAGCCCCCCCCCCCCTCCCAAAGTAGAAGAAGCAAACAAAAAAAGAAAAGATGAACCAACTGATTAATCTGGACCGAATGAAGTGATGGTCGTGTCTCTTCACTCCCTTGACACGTGTACGTGCGTGCGCGTGTGTCTGCATTGAGGAAGGTCATCCATGTCCGTGAATGTATTTCCCTACGGCGAAGAGGATTAACTTCCAGCATAAATGTAATGACATTTTCCCTACCCTGGTTCTTAAATCTGGTAAAAAAAAATTATGAAGCGCTTATTCCGCTTCGGAACCAATTCGGAAAAGGCCATCCACTAAATTGCACTGCTGTGTTTTTCTTTTTTCTTCCTTTTGCTGCTTTACTGTGCCACTGTGACGTTGATTGATGATGGTGTACGGTGTGCCATCTCACTCACGCACACGAACCGTACGGTTCCATCTTGACGACGTCGCCATCTTGTTGACGGGGTGTCGTTCCAGCGGACAGTTACGCGCGCCCAGTTTAATTACACATCAGTTGGCCAAATATCTGTCCACTACCCGCTCCCCCCACCCACCCACCCACCCACACTAATGCTAATATTTGGTTCACCAATGTTGAGCCACCCGGTTAATGATCTTCCCGATCGTAGCATGTGCTTTTGTTCGCCGGTTGGCGGGAAGCGAACGGGTTCGTGTCATCATGTGGAAACCGCGAGAGCACCAACAGGGATTTAACACACATGATTTACGCATTTGCTTGTTCTTTTATCTGTGTGTTTTTCAATTGGTAAGGTATTCATTGGTTGGATGAAGAACCCTGTTTTTTTTTTTTGTCGAGCCCTTCCGCTTTATCCATTGTTTGCGCTATTATTGTTCAGAATGCATAACGGTCTCTCGGTATATAGCGGCTGTCCTTAACTCTTTGCTTAAGTATGGTTTTACTGTTGCATACCCGCTACATACGCTTCAGCGACAGTATTGTGCTTATGTTTTCCAAGTTCCAGTTTCCGTTCTTACTAAACGCAAGACACGAACCGTGACGTCGTGGCGTCTTGGTAAGGGTTAAACGTTCTATTTCAGACCAGAGTAAAACTACATATATAGTGTGATGTGTGTAAGTGGGTTTGTCTTGGGGAGAGGTATAGTACAACACGCGCTTATCCATACTATTCCGGGTGTTACACAATGTATGTAAGATAGCATATACTTCTCAATAAACATCGTCCGCACTATCACGCACGCAATACGCATACGCTTCCATCCTTCGTCAACGTATCGGTAACACTCGGTACCGGCTCTACCGGTGTAAAGTGGGTTTGTGAGATGGTTTTTTTTAACTGCCTTTTTCACTGCTTTCATTGTTTAAACTATTGTTGTGTGTGTGTATGTGTTTTTGTGTGACCTGCAACTACTACATTACGCCTTACTCACATTCCGCTTAATTCACCGCGGACAGCTGCACCCGTACTGCGCGCTTCCCTAAGAAGGTGCTGCGTGTAAATCCTAATCAATAAATGGGCTTTGTTTGTATCACATATAAATTGTACAAAAAACCTATCCTAACCACCAAGGAATGCATTTTTCGCAACACGCACACACACACACACACTTTGTCCTTCCGTTCTTCAATTTCGACTTCGCACACTACTTCAATTGTCTTTTTGCTTCCATTTTTCTTTTAATAACGAATGTATAAATTGTGTGTATTTTATCGTTTCAATATACAACGACTCACACACACACACGCGAGCGCAGACAGACAGACGCTGTGTGCGTTTAGAAAGTTGACGCGCAAGTGTTTGTGTAATTTACAGCGCAACTTTACGCAAACTTTCTGGCTGCCAAAAAGAGCTAACTCCAAAAAATGACCGAATGTCAACTGCTAGAGGGAGTCTTTTCAGTATTATTTTTTTGTTTTTTGTATGTTTGTATGTTTGTTTGTTTTTTTTTTCGAGAACACAGTTAGATAGTTTTTAGACATTGTTTTTTTTTTTGTTGTAGTTGTTGTTTGGAGAAATAGACTGGGTGCTGGATGCCGGTGAAGCTACACACGTGCTTTAGTTAATAAGTGAACAGGTTTGTTTGTCGTTCGGGTTTACGGGTATTGTTTGGAGGTTTTGGTTTTCTCTCTCTCTCTCTCTTTTGCACACATTTTTCCTTCTACTATTCACCATTTAGTCAAATTACCGTTTTCGCACATCTTTCGGAGGACGTAAAGTACTGTACAAAAATATACGTAACGCTTCTACTACCAGGCGCGGGCGCTGTCGTGTTCGAATTTGCTTTGCAAGCTACTAAAAACTTTCAGACAACCATTACTTCTCGATTTTGCCCAATCGTACTCATTTACATATCCACCTAGTTACAGGGGACGGGACGAAGGGGAGGAGGGATAAGGGAGAGGGGCAACGGGGATCGATACGTCCACGGAGGAAATCCTAATTTCGCCCATCCCAAATTAAATCGCTAACAGGTTAACCAAACGATCTGTAAGTTAGTCTTTTAGATCTTCCCGTCTTTTGTCCGCCGGCTACTTGGGTACCCTTCACACCCGGAGCGCCCTCACTTCGAATACTTCATTTCCTCATGTATACACTACGTTTATATCACAATCAAAAACTCAAATACATAATAGAGTAACTACTGGCCGGCTGGTGTCGGGTGTGCATTCTCTTCCGACACGTGCGTGCGTTTCACAGTTTTTGCTTCCTGCTGGTAGAAACGTCCGTCCGTCCGTACGATGAGCCATCGATAAAATTCCTACGCCAGTGTGTAATGGTGTGTACGTGTGTGTATTGTGCGCTACGATTATTGTTCAACATCTAGCAAAGTTCACTTTACGCTACACGAACAATTCCCTAGGTGTGTTTCGCTAACGAGCAAAAACAAGACACTTTCTGTTTTGTTTTGTGTGCGTATGTGCGTCCACAGTGCTCTAACGCTAAGTCCACGCAGCCGGTCGAGAGATGGTGGCCGAACGCGGAATCGAGTATATCGATAAACCTTGGGTTTTACTAATATTTGTTCTTGCTTTCACTATTGCTTACTGATGCCAATTGTGATTATACCTTATCATTCCATTAGCATTTTGCATGTTTGTTTGTTTGTTTGTTTGTTTGTTTGCTGTTCTTTAACGTATCCTTGTGTTGAATGTAAATGCAGATAAACCATATCGTTATTTGAGATAATGTTTCACATGGGGCAAACTAAAACCAATTGGTAAACGTCGCCTTTCGGAGATACGACACTAAACGCGAAGTTGAATTTTGTTCAACTAACGAATGCGAGAGCTGATGATAGTAATACTGCTACCGCTACACTAGCACCGAAAATAAAATACTGTTTTCTTTTTTTTTCTTTTGAAAAATGTTACTAACCCATGCCGGATTCATTTTAACGCTCGTTTCTCTATACCATGTGAATGTTGGGCCTTCTCGCATGTGAGCAGTCTAATCGTAATACATTTACATCAAGCAGCACCATCGTTCCGATCTAACCGGAACCACTGGTAGTCCGAAAATACGTCCATCGTTTAAGCAAGAACACTTTGGTGATGTAAACTAATCTCCAAAATTTCATTTAAATAATATGAGATAATGAGAAAATCGAATCGATCTCGTCAAACTAGGATAAAACTACTTCTACTACCTTACAATTGCACTGGATTTGTGGCTGTGTGGATCACTTTGCATTGCACAACATCGGCAACGGATGGCGACTAAAATAATATAGGAACCGACCGGGACGTACTGTACTGTGACGTGGGTAAAATAAAAGAATGAAAATACACAAACTCCCTTTCTCTCTCGGCCTAATTTTCGTGACTACCATCGATGAGCGACTCGTGCTGCTCCTCTAGGTCCGGTATTCGTACAACGTTCGCTTTCCGACAGTTCCACAACCGCCGGTACATGAGTTTGCCAAACTTTAGCAGTGGATCACAGTCGTCAAATTTGACCAGAAAGGCGACTAGCACCAGCGACAGGAACATCGGCAGCGAGCCGAGATAGAACAGCAGCGGATACGTTTTGCCGTGCAGCACCATATCGAACAGCATCGCGAGCGGTATCTGTAGCGATATTGCGACCGTGCCGATAAGAGATGACGTTAAAAAGCAGCCCCTTGTAAATGATAGACGAGCAAACAATTAGCATCATGAAGATGAATCACAAACCGACATACGTTGGCATTCGTCACTTACCAAAGCCATAGCGCCTCCGACAGTACCGTGCCGATGAGTCCGTTCAGGAAAAGTACTATAAACTGTCGTCTCGACGGTAGCTCAAAGACTTCGAGCTGGGAAAAGTTCAGCACGAACAGCAGTGGCCACAACAGCAACAGATTCCACAGACCCACAAACCCGAAGAACAGTGGAATGCTTATCTTTTCTTCTGTGTCGCTTTTACGCTTGACTAGCACCAGATAGGACGCGTAGAAGAATGCACTTAACAGTGCCAGAACGATGCCGCGCGACATTTTTGGTTCGTCAATTTCCGACAGCGAAACCATCACCTGTGTTCCATGATGAATGCGAACGAAGAATGTAGTAATTAAGTATTTAATTTCATTCCCTGTTTTTTTTTTGTGAACGAAACACTTACCGCGCCAGAAATGCTTAACAGCACGGCGAAACATTTCGAGAAGGTAAACTTATCGCCACACGACGAAGGGAACATGGCGGCAAGGATGAGCGTGAAAAAGCTCGAGCTAGAACTGAGCAGCGTTACCATCGCCGTTTCACTCGGCTCCAGTGCCAGCTGGAACATATAGTTGGCAATAAACCACTGAAACGAACCAATAATTCCCAACAGAGAGAGAGGGAGAGAGAGAAAGCAATCGGTCGTTAGCTTAATTGCGGTGCCAGAAACCAATACACAACAACATCCGACCGGTGCTTACCAGCACGCAAAACAGCAGCGCGGTACGGGCCGTCTTGTGGTGCGATTTTTGCCGATGGACACGCAGACTGGCGGCGTACGAGAGTCGCGACATCAGCGCCTCGGACGCTTCGTGCGGTGACATTTCGCGGACCTCCGCCACCTTGCTGAACCGCACGCTTCGTATGCTGGAGTCATCACTTTCCGTGCCGGACACTTGCGAGTCCGCTTTGATGGGTACGAACGAAGAATCGCTCTGCAGAAAAAAAAAATGGAAGAAGGTGGTTGCCCATCCTGTATAACGATCGCTTCGGGGTGGGGAAGGTCTTTCTTCTTTTCGTTGTTGTTAGTTGTGCTTTTGGTTCTTACCAAACTAGACGTCCCATTGGCGTAGTATCCTTCGTCCTCCTCGATCGTGTCCATCAGCTGCGAATAGACGCGTGGAACCGTAAGTCGTTAATCTTTATTCACGATGCACGATGACTTTATGGCATCGCGGGGAGTTGGGTCGATTGCTTACCGAGTAGTTGCCATTCCGGGCACAGCTCTCCTTCCACGGTGCTATCAAGCCGAGCACTATCAAGTATATGGTGAACATCGATGCCTTGAAGTAGGTGCAGAAGAACGGTTTGTCGTAGTTTTCATTTTCGTACAAGAACTAAAAGGGAAAGCGACGAAACGAAATGGAAAAATGGTAAGCTTAAGTTATTGGTACGCCGGCAATGGGCACCGGGAGACCGGGCTAATTAAAGGGTTCTGTGGTGCTACCGACCTTGGTTAGTTCGCTCGACGAAACCCATATAATATCGACCAGCACCAGTAACACTATTCCGAGTACTAGCTTTTGTGCTTTGTTTAGCATGTTTTCCACTTTGTTACCCCAACACGTGTGACCACGTGGTATCGGTTTGGGTCGCGATCGGTGAATAATGGTACGGTTTCACCCAGTTACACGGTGCGCTATCGTTCCGATTTGGCCGTGGGAGAAGTGGGCTTCACTTATTCCCTTCTTTATGTCCTTTAGCAAATGGATTATCGCGCTTTTCTACGCACATACTTCATTTCCGATGGTTTTGTTTAAAAATTCCTGTATTGTTATTTAATAATTGGGTCCCCTGCAATGGATCGAAATAGATGAAGCTGTTAACAGTGTGTAAGGTGCTTTTTATACCAGAGCAAAAAATTAAGATGAACGATTGATATAAACACTTTGAATATAATCGTTAGTTCCTTAACAACAAACACACTTGGCCTGATTATACCCAAATGTTAGTAAAAGTTCATCGTATCAAGCAATCCGTCGTGTCCGGGGGTGATCCAAGTAACCATATGTTTACACCTTTTCTCGTTGCGCATCATTTTCTGAACAAAACAAAAAAAACTACACCAAATAAAATTACGATAACCACTTTGCACCAAAAGTTTTACGATTTCCATTAACGGTAGCATCCTAAACAAACATTGAAATCGTAACGGATCCATATAATTATTAACCCGGCATTTGCACTTTGCCGAGTTACGTTCTTCATGGGTCTTTTTTCTTTTAATTTGCTGCTGGCCTGTTTACCACCACCTGAACCATCATCTCGTACTCACGGCTGAACAGAGCAACACGTTCAGCAAAATAAATTCATTTCGTTTGTTCATACGCCAAAACAGAGCCTCCCTTCTTTGCAAGTTGGGATATACATACACTATTTGCACTTTTCATCACGGTGGATCTTTCCCACCCCAATCAGCAGCGCACACAAGGGGGATGATATCAATGTAAACTTTGACGGGCAAATTACACTCATTCGGGTTTGTCACTATCGTCTTCGCTGTTTTCACTCGTCTGTCGTTTCGAACCCGCAAAAGCACTCTGTGTTTGCGACTACCGCGAAACCGTGACCGCTGTTGTTTCGCGAACTTGGTCTTTTCTGGATGGAGCGGACACTAATTTATGCCCCATATGATACGAATGACAGCAAACAACAAAGGTGCCCATGCCCACCGGGAGAATGGACAAGGGACAAGCCGTTGTTTGATAGCAGAAATAAAGAAAAACGCAGTATGCTCAAGACTGTGAATAACGGGGCGCTGTGTGTATCTCGTCGTTCCTAAACGATTATCGTTCTCTGACCGCTTTTTACGACTGGCGTCATCGTGACGTATGTTTGAGGCTCCAGCAGATTCAGTAAAACCGTGGAATGTTTACTCTCGTGACGTAGCTGCTTCTCAGAACAACACAACGCACGCAGTTCTGCTCGCGGCGAGCCAACGAACTGCGCTGATAAAGGGGCCGGACGGTCCCCCAGCGGCAATGGGACGGACGGCCCACCATTTCACCCAACACTCCAATCACCCATGGGGAATGCACGATGCGTAACAAACGATATTACATCGATTGGTGGATAGCCCGCAGGAATGGGAACTATGGTTGCAATAGTCACTAATCTTACAAAGCGAAACCTTCGCGCCTGCCTTCGATTGCGGTGCTAATAGATAGTGTAAATAAAACCCATCGTGTCCCGTAACACAAAACACTGCCGTACGGTAGTGGAACGACCGTGGGTACCACCAAAACAGTCTGTGCGATTAGTTGAATGAAGGAACTGTATCGGTAGAATAGCGTAAGCACCAACCTTCGGTTAAACTTTATCTTAAAAACAATACACTGGGACACTTGTATGAACGATTTAACACCTAAAACCGGGCAGTTGTGCGACCGATGAGAATTATTGTTACTTTTCTTTTGTTGTTAAAATCACATCCCCGTTCTGCAATGTCAGTGCGAAAGAGAGAGCACTGTTGGGTTTACGACGTGGAGTTGAATGGTTCGGATAAGATCAACCGTTTGTTGAAATCGAGGTAAAAGATTTTTACATTTTTCCACCAAAACTACCCCATCACGGAAGGAAAACTAGCATGTAAGTTCAAAAACCCACTACCATTAAGTTATGCATCACATTCGTTTAAATAATGTTAGTAAATAAAAAAACTGCACTAAACGCGGAAGAAAACCTAACGTACAATTTTACTGCATTGAAATTTTTCAAACTCGTTTAGTTTATACCAAGAAGTTAAACACTTGTAAATCATACCATACTAGCCCTTTGGGAACGGTCGTCTTATTTCAAAACAAATCATAACGGCCAGTTGAAACAGGATTGTTTCCGATTTTGAAGAATCTTCTTAATTATTCTACCTTATAATTACAATCATTCGATATTATATACATATGTAATATAAAATGTTTCGGATCGCATCGGCAGTACAAGTCGATGATCATGATGAAGTATGAATTAGTTTTTATTGTTTGTACCGGTTGGTTCGGTTTCGCTAACACGCTATCAAGAGGCTAAGAATGTCCTCGTGTGATGGCGCGTGAAATTGAAGAATGAATTTCAATTCGTACCGTCTATATGCACTAATCTAGTGTAAGTAATGCCAGCTGCTTGCTACGACATGCACTTGGACATGCAATGTCCTCGGCTATCTCTCTCTTTCTCTCTCTCCCTCTAGTAGTTACAGACTATCTAAACAAAATATTGAAGTAAGATAAAATTCTCCTTCATAAACGCGTCCCTTCCTTCTCCCTTGGGACCATTGCACGTTTTTGGGTGGCCGGCAGGAAGTGTGCGATGCACACCAGACCGGTTGCCCGGCCATGCAGTGGTCCATTAGCTTTAAGTAACCCTCCTTGAGGCTCTCTGTGGCTCTGTTTGGCCGTTCTAACTGTCTTTCGAAGCGAAGCAAAATGTGAATTTATATATATATGTGTATATATCATCTCTGGGGAAAATATAATCTGATCATCAACAAGGAAACATAAACGAAACAATTTTTTGCATCTCTACGGCGGTTTTTTCTTTGCTGCATGCTACGATTGTTCCCTCTACACATACACTACACACCGATTCCGATACTGTTCCTCTGGTTCTGGCTTGGCCACTACAACACTACAAACAACAACAACAATCTCTCATTCCGTTTTCGTTCGCGTACACACGCCACATCCCACGTTCAAACGACAAGGTAGAAACAATGCATAAGCTTTAAATAGTCACAAAAATACACAATTTCATCCATCTCGTGTTGAGCTGTAATAGGTTCTCCTTTCACAAATATATATATATATATGTATATCCCTCCTGCATCCCTGATACCGGCTGGCCAGAGCTCTTGCGTTTCCCTTTTAAAGTGATGTGAATTCCAAGCAGCGAAAGGTCCAAGTGCAAAAATGGTCTACCGCAAAAACGGAGCCATTTTGCTGAATTTTTGTTTTTGTTTTATTTGATTTTTGTAATGCTACTATGTTTGCCTGTGCGCCTTTCCTTTTCAACCGATCGACCGATCGCATGGCTTCATGCAAGTTCCTTCCTGCTTCCTGTAAGTAATACTGATCACAGACTGTTGTAGACACGCTTACACGCACAAACACTCACTCAGTTTCCACCATGTTTTTTGTTTTGTTTTGTTTACTTGATGAATCTCTCCACAAGATGCGCCTACGTACTCCTCACGCAAAGGAGAAGCGTTTCTTTTGATTTATGCCTGTTTGAATCGAATTTCCTACATTACGCCTAATAATTTCGTTACGTAAAGGAGAGGAAATCTATATTTAAGTAGTTTAGATGCTGTTGACATTGGAAATTGTTTTTGTCAATAGTTTTGATTCCGTTGTTGTATCGAGCTGCTGCTGCTAGTGCTGGCTAGAGTTATCATTGTAATAAATATATGCTAGTTTTGTCGCTTTTAGGTCTGCGGTGTAATGTGCAATAAACACGTTCATCGTGATTAAAAGCATGAAATCAAATTAAAGTCTTTATCGCCATTCAACGATCGTTCGTTATCTTAAAAAAAAAAGCAAAACTATAACTGCCGAGCTGGGCAGGGTTTAAGCAGGTATTGGGGCCTGCTCGTAGAAATCGGGTTCATCTTCTGCACCTTCGTTCGGTTGACTGCCGTCAAGCTGAAAGTTGTACAAAGAACTCTAATCAATCCTGCTTTGTTAACAAGTGATCGCGCCTTCGCTTACCGCACGGAGCTCTAGCGGTGAAAAGACACTTTCCAGCTGCTTCCGGATCGGTACCATCATGATCAGGAAGAAGGGGAATGCCAGCGAGAAGGGTGACGATTTAACGGCCCACAGCATGGCCAGCGCCAGTATCTGCACGAAGGTAAACAGGTGCATCTTCCAGGTCGGTACGCGCCGTACGAATGGCACTTGTGGATGATGCTTGACCGGCATCAGATACAACCGCAAGCTGCGTCAAGAGAATGTAACGGAAATGGGAGGGCGTTTAAGTTGATCCTCGGTCGATCTATGCTCGTTCTCCTTCACTTACCGTTCAAAGAACTGGACTCCACTCATGGAAGCTATGCCCATGTACAGGAACACACCGAACAGCACGGACATTGGGATCAAGCGCAAGATTGGTGCCATCGTTACCGATAGTCCCACCATCAGCGATACGAAGAAGCCCGAAATTCGTTGCTCCTTCACGTCCGTAATGTGTGGCGAATCTCCTGGAGCGTGCGTCCTGGGGAAATGCGTCCAAATAGTGCATCAGAGTTAGATCTCTCCACAGAGCAGCGTTGAACGGGGTGCTTACCTCGACATAATGGTGACGGCAGACACGTGCGTCACCGACCGGACGGTTGCGGCACAGTGCCACGGCATACCGAAGAACCCGCAGACCGTGTTGAGGAAGCACAGCAACACGATGTCCATATGCAAACCGGAACCCTTCTTCAAGCCACGCTCCGGTTTGTCCACAATCAGCTCGGAAATGTGTGTCTCCATGAAGATCAGAATGTACACCAGCAGGGCGGGGATTCCGGCCACGAACGGTAACCAGCCGGGCACGCCGCCGAGCGGAATGATCCAGCCACGCCGCGTTTGATCGCTCGGCGACAGGCCCTCCGGTACGCTTAGCTTCTCCGTGTACACCTCCGGGATCGTGTAGTCGAGCAGCACAAACAGTGCGATCGAGATCGGCACACCAAAGTCACCGAGCGCACGGCGTGCGTTACGTCCCAGGAAGTGCGAATTGCGGAACAGCTTCAGATAGTAGGCCAACGAGAACGTACCGAGCGTCAGGATGGTGCAGAAGAGTGCCGTGTTCGGTCGATTCCGTGGCCCAATCGCGTCTTCCGGGATGAGCAGATTGTCGGCTTCCGGCGTAATACCGAGCGTTCCGTTCACGACCGTCGTAAGGCTTTCGGCGAGCAAACCGGCCGTCGTTGTACCATTGGTACTGTCGTCCAGGTACGGCATCGCTAGTGGTTCCGGTTCGGTGACGTTCTTGTACAAATACTCTGCCAGCAGTGGATGGCGCGCGTACACAGACACCAGCTTCATAACGGTTTCGACGATGTAGATCAGCGTGATGAGCGCGGAGAAGATTTCCTGCGTGAAGCGCGTAAACAAGCGCACGTACACACTGCCCTCGAAGGCGGACACGACGAGCGCAATGACGGCAAGCCAACAGCCCACGTACACACGCACCGTGAGAAAGCTAAAGTTGTTCGCGATGCAGAACTGGTTGAGCGCTTCGTCGAACAGCAGCAGCGGCCCGGTTGTGCCGATGATGACCAACGGTTGGCCGGCGAGCAGATGAAACACCAGCCCGACCATCGACGCGGACACGAGCGTTTCCGAGATGCCGATCAGGTTGTGCGTCTTGTCCGAGGACAGCCCACCGAACGTGATGGCGGTCGAGAGGGCGGCAAAGTACATGAAGATGGTGGCGGCGAGCGTTTCCGTGTTGAGCCCATCCATGATGTCGCTCCTGTACATCGGATACCGGCGCTTGATGTCGTTCATCAAGCCACCCCACAAGCGGTTCGTCTTCTCGAGCGGATTCTTCGGCGGTTTCTTACCGTCCCCGCCGCCGCCGCCGCCCCCATCGCCGCCGCTCGAGGCCAGCAGCTTCTTCTCCTCTTCGCTCGTCAGCAGCTGGGGCTGCTTGCTCTTGATCTTCTCGTCCAGCGCTTTCTTCTTCCGCAGCCGTATCATATCACTTTTCGCCTTCAGCTCCTCGAACGGCAGCAGCGCCTGGCGTTCCCATTTGCCCGGCGGCAGCACGATCGAGTCGTCCAGGAACTCGTTGATCGCGGACAGCAGCTCGCGCCGATCGTCCGCCTTGTA
>CM032178.1:12251978-12307540 GCA_018908115.1 Anopheles rivulorum
CGAGTGAGCAAATACAGCCACAAATGATAGATTGCTGTGCTTCGCTCCAATACACTGACTCATCAATCGCAGCTGCATTGAAACAGCCTCTCGTTGCTACGATCCCGATGTCACCGTGTTGGTTGCACCGGCTGTCGACGCACGCATTCAGCAATTCAGAATCACTTTCGATTGTACACTTCACAGTTCTTTCGGTGGCAGCAGTTTCGCCGGATTTGTCACGCAGCTTTGATCAAATGTCTTTGCACCTTGCATCGGTATGCATTACACTTGCACGTGCGTTCGTCCGTCCGTGCGATCGTATTTCGGTGTCAAATCCGCACATCGTAAGTAAGCGTTGCGCGATACATTAGAACGCACCAATACACTTGCGTGCAGCCAATCAATCAACCTGCGGATGCGTTCGGTTTTCTGTTTTATCCGGTTCGCTTAAACTGTCCCGCAACGCGTGCGACGATCGGTTCTTTCATACACGCACATTTGACAGCGACAATAAAAAAAAACGTACGCAACACAACTGATCGCACCGAACTGGAACCGCGAAATTTGAACCCAATCCGTCACGCGGGCACCCAACACAGGAGAACACGAGACAGCACAACACCATTTCATTGCGTGAGGAAAAACAAAAAGACCAGAAGCAAACTACTCTTTGCGTGAAGGATCTTTTTTTTATTAAAGAAAAAAAAACCCGTTCCACGCATAAGATCGTTGCTTCTTACCGGCGTAGGGCTGGAACAGTGTATCGGAAGCCAAACACGGCACGGAACACGGACGACAAACGGCACACGTACGCGCGCGCAGCCAGCTAGCTTCGTACTTAAGCTCACGCGACTTACACCGCTGGCTCAATGCGCTGCAATTGAGCAGCATGGTATGCCGAGCGGTGATACGAAAAGTGCCGGACCCGCGGCGTGTAATATTATTTTTTAATTCAAATTAATTATGGTGCCAATTCTATTGGAGCGGTTACACCAATTGTCTTAAATAATATTACCATTTAATTTTATCAAAATAAATTATATTATTTTTATATTAATTTTCATATACTCTAATTTAATTAAAAATATTTCTAAATTTGCACACATTTTTTAAATTTTAGTTTTTTACCATTTGTTTTTGAAAATATGTCACCTTGCTTAGTTGAATACGCAGATAGTATGTAATGACTTTCTCTTCGATTGGTACTTTACGATCAACCCTCGCAGCATCATTCTTTGAATGCTGTTTGATGACTTACCAACACTACCACATGCACACGAGCCCGTGATGATGATTATGTTGATGATTCCTGTGCCTGCTGCTGTTCCATTCCAGAAGATGTTCTTTGCTTTCTTTTCCTTCTCTCTCGCTCGCTCGCGCTCTCTCTCTTTCTCTCACTCTCGCACACACACACACACATACACTCGCTACAGTGCGTGCTTCAGTCGAGTGTGTACGGTCGCGGTCCAGACCTAGGCGCATCGTGCGATGGTCAAAAGATGGTGTTTGCATTTCACTCTTTCCTCTTCGTTTCCCTTTCCTTCCTTTCGTTTCAGTTTGTTTTCCTATTCCCTTGCGCTATGTTTGCCATCCGTCTTCCGAACCAGGCAAGCGGATGTGTTTTGACTTCTTTCTCTGCTTTATTACCGTTTTTTTTCGCAACCATTTTTGTTTTCCTTTCTTTCGGTGTTTTTTTTTATCTACACTTTGCGCTCCTTTTCGGATTCGGCTTTTGCGGTATGTTGCAAGCATAGATGTGAGCGAGAAAGAGAGCGAGAGAGCGATGTGCGACGATGATACAATGTTTTATGACGTTTTCCCATCTTCATTAGCTATCGGTTGCTAAGATACGTACCGTTGCTTGGCGACGGGTCGCATTTTTGTTGTTGTTTATTAAATTTTGTTATGTCTTAAGAGCTTAATCGTTTCGATCCGGTTTCGAATTTCAATCTAACTTTCCAAACTTTTTTTTTATTGTTTTTACTTTTTATTCTTGCAATGTGTTTGCTGAGACTACATTTAGGCGAAACGATCGCGTTTGTTTGTTGGTCACATGTTGAGATAACATTGATTGTGTGATAAGATTTTGCAAGGTTATTTCATAACAAAACATGTTGATCGTCTAGCTGTGTGAGACGTGACACGGCAAGCGTTTTGCTCAATTTTAGTATGTGACAGCGTGCCGTTATTGGCAGGAACGAATTGTAATTTAAAATTACTCTCACACCACCGGGTTAAGGTATGACACAACATATTACTACGCTGATTTTTTGTGTGTGTGTGTTATCTTCCCGCTGTAAACATACGTGATGAGACTTGAAGATCATTCTAAATGATGGAATGCTCTGCTGAAATACATTGTAATTCAGTCAATGTAGCAGAAAATAGAATAAACCAATAATAAATAAAGGTTGAAAACTATCGTTTGGAACTGAAAATAGAATTTCACAAAATACAGAAAATAAAGTGCTAATTAGTGACGTAGCGATACACTAATGAATGGACCGCACGTCTCAACTTATTTAATCTTATTAGCTAACTGGTATGAAAATCTTTTACATTATACCGCTCGCTCTCTCTCTCTCTCTCTCTCTCTCTCTTGCAAAATGCAATAAATTAGCATGATTATTGTTTTGTCACACGGTCACAAAAATCTGCCAGCCATTTAGCGATCACGACAGCGCGGTTGCTTTGATTTGATCGTGTGTTCCGCGTGTTTCGCGATTGCAGCCATGCAGGCGTACAAAATTGTTTCCCTGTTCCGGCATTGCATTGCTTAACGAAATCAATAAATAACACATTTAACATCATCAATGAAGAACAAAATATCCATCCCCGATCAGCACTGCTATTTGGATGGTGTCGATGAATGGCATTAACGCGTGTTTGCGAATTTGATCGTTCGGTTTATTTTAAAACGTGATAATCATTTCGTTCAAACCGTGGAGCATCGTGTGTTTCGTTCAATTATCGAATCGTTCAACTTGCTTCAACCGGTTAGTGGAGGATTGCACAGGAAATGGATGAATTTGGCACGTGAAAATAGAAGCGCGTGGCAAAGCAGAACATCTCACTAACGGTCACACCGGAGAAGAAATGGCGTGAGTTGAAGAGCCAGGTCGGATATGCTCACTGAACCGTAGCACACGATCAAGATAAAACGGTAAATTTCTTTTTCTTCACACTAATGATGATCAGATTGGGCGAAATCTGACAAAAACGAGCCAGACACCAAGAGAACACCCAAGGAGAAATGTTACCTCATACCAAGAGAAACCCTGTGGGAATTTAAAAGAATGGAAGAGTATGACAATAACAATAAAGTAAAGCTTAATAATAAATTTGCTTAATAAAGTATGAACTTTCTACAATTAGTCCAGAATGGCAAACACACAAAACAGCAACGAAACGCTACTGTGCTGAGCGTTTCACGGTGAGCTGAGCTGAGTTAACTCACCACCGTGAAATCATGAGCCTGCTCACTCGTCTCACCGTAGTGAGCTACTGCGCCTAGCGCTCAGCCTACAACTCACCCGTCTAAAGTAAGCCGAACGATTAGCGGCACATTCGCATAAGCTCGCTAATTATGCTGACGAAATGAATTACGGTGTCCTTCAG
Source organism: Anopheles rivulorum (assembly GCA_018908115.1). Taxonomy (NCBI): domain Eukaryota; kingdom Metazoa; phylum Arthropoda; class Insecta; order Diptera; family Culicidae; genus Anopheles; species Anopheles rivulorum. The sequence goes on from CM032178.1 coordinate 12,255,579, forward strand.
TGTTTCTTTCGGTGCAAATTCAATGTGGCGCATCAAAGAAGCAGCAAATGGTATAGATGAAATTTTAGTTTATTTATTTCGTCGATTTATTTTCCTTGCCAATACATTACAATTGCCATTCGAGGAGCTGGAGCTGGGTTGGTGGTGTGTATGTACGCGGTTTTTTGCTTTTGTTTCGTTCAATTTGTCACAGGTTTTATCAATACTCTCCTCACACTTCTTCGTTCTGTTGCACGGAGGCAAACAATCACGTAAGATCCATTTTGTTTTCCTTTACACGTGGTACGCATGTGAGAGTATTTGCGTTAAATTTGATTCGCTTCCAATGTTATCGCATACTTTACCATCCATCTGCATCTCAAACAAATCGTGAGGAGTTAATTAAGTTAGTGGTTATTACATGCAGTGTGTTTAACGTGTTTTTTCTTCACTGTTTTGCTTGCTTGCTTTTTTTTTGCTTTTGCATTCACCCCGCGAACGAATCCATTCGTTTTCGTGTCGTTCAAAATTTTGATTTTATTCACCTTTTTAAAGCCAGAACGCTTGTCGGTCGGGCTTGCCAGGCGTGTCCTTGCTAATGCCTTCATCACTTCATCATCGGATCACTTTCATTTTCACCCTGCGATCATTCTGTTTCGCTTCCTTCGCTCTTTCTCTCAGTCTCTACCGCTAATGATTAGTACAAGTTTCTCACGTTGTTTAGCAAACGAACGCTAACTGTTGAATGTTTACCACTGGCTGCATGCTCGTCCAACGCTTTACGCTACCCGGGCGTTTTCGGGTGGTCCTGCCACGAGCCACGACACAGTGTGTGTGTGTGGGTTTCACTGTTTCTTTCGCACCCGTGCCGTGTGCGTGACACACATGGTGAAAGAGTTATGATTTGGTTAATGTGGGTATCAATGACTGTGTTTGTATCGTGAATGATCATGCGCTTCGTACTTCGGTTAGCTTACAAGAAGCTGCACTGCCCCCCCGGGGTGGGGGGGCGAATAAAGTAATAATATCTAAAACATTGGAATATCATTCTCTGTCTGTTCAGCCTTTGTGAATAATAATTTCATCATGGGTTTCTTCTGGTTCTCTTTTTGTTTCTTTTTTTTACATGCATACTTTGGGCGAAAATGAAGATGAGTAATCAAAATGTAATGAAAAATGAAACTAATTAAGTAAAAAACGTGAATTGTGTGAGTTTAGCGTAATACTTTTCGTAAATACTTTGATCAATTTTGTGACTACAATTTTGTAACGTAAGAAGAACTAGTAAAGATAATATTAAAAGTAAACACGAATAAGAGAAGTAAAGTAAGTAGCAAAAGAGAACAAAGGTAAAGTACAAAAGTAAACGACTAAAAGCGCCCAAAGTAGATCTTGCTACACCTGTGTTTTTCTGTTTTCAATTCTATTTCTCTCGTAACTAAATCCACACGTACGAGAACGTAAATCTATTGTGATGCTATGATGAAGAATTATCACCAACAAGTTGTGATAAGAAGAAACTATTTCCACTAGAACCTTCTCTGCTGTTGGTATGAACAACCAATTGTTATTCTTTCACTGACCAAACCGTCTCTTTCTCTTTGTATCTAAATCCTTCTTCTAACGTCACCTTCTTTTGCACCTGTCGCGCGCCTCCATTCGAATGATTTGCCTACAATTGCTACAATATATCGTTAGATTCCGTTTTGTTCACTTATGTTCTTATACCATAAATACAAGGTTGCTTTCCCCTTTCCTTTGCCAGCTAGACACAAAGCATTTGAGTGGTGGTAAATTTTTACACACAAACACACACTGGTGATGGGACGAGGGTGTTAGGGTTGGGATGCACAGTTTGTGTGTTCTTTTTCGTGTGATGGTAGCTGGTAGCTGCAGGAGCTGTTAGTAGTCTTGGTTGACCCTATTCGTTTTGTCTTTTAAGCAGCATTTCGCATAATAATGATGCTGCAGCCGTAAAAAAAAACAGGAAAAGTTTTAATTTGCCAACTTGTGTCCCATTAGATACTACAATATAAGTAATATACAAAAAATAACGTACACCGGTGACTTGTTTGTATGGTGGGAGGCGTGTATGCGTGTATGCCACGCACTCGCACACGAATCGCCACACACACACACACATTCCATAACACGAACGAATAACGAACAAATGGAAAACAAAAGAAAAAAAAGGAAATGAAAATGCTAATCTCGGTGCAGAGCGTGGTTGGGGGGGGGGGGGGGGGGGGAGTGACCCGCACCCAATGCTGCAGACGAGCATTAAACATATGAACAAATGAAGGAAGAAGACGAAAGAAAAAAAAAACAAAACGATTGCTAAACAAAAACAAATCCTCTACACATAACATAACAAGGTGTGCGCCCCCACTGCTTCCCCTCTTTTTTCTTTTGTTTATGGGAAGGGGTGCGGGGGGGGGATTGCAATTCGTGCATTGGGGGAAGGGAGGGGGTGGTTGGTTTCCATCCATTCGACGGCATTTCCTGCCGCCGCCCGCACGAGGTCGTCGGGCTTCATCAGGCGCGACTTAGATCGGTGGCAGCGCCCACAGGGTGGCCGTCTTGTCCGCCGACGTGGAGAGAAACGAGAAATCGACCGGATGCCAGCGGCCCGATATCACCTTGTCCGTGTGCTGGGCGACGACCACCGACGGTAATGGCATCGTCAGATCGCCTTGCAGGTCGGTCAGGACCAGCTTGTTGTCGTAACCGGCGGTCAGCAGATAGTACGCGGACGGTGAAAATCGAATCGATCTAAAAGGAAAATGGAAGCAATGCAAACAAAAGGCACGGTTAGGTTTTGTTGCGTGGTGTGAAGATCGAGCGAATGAAGGTCAGAGCGGTAGTTCAATAACGATTTGCTAACCGCTTTAGTAACGCTTAGAATGGACAAACGCTCCTTTGGAGCCGCCATTCTCATCCGTTTCCAATGGCGTTATTTAACCTTCTGCGTTAAGTTTCGTAACTCTTTTCTGGGTCGTTTCTGGGTGTTTTGTTCCCCAACCTACCTAACGTCAGCGGAATGAGGTTTAAAGCATTGGATCGGCCGGTTGCCCCGGATGTCGTAAAGTACGCAGGAGCTATCCTCGTGTCCCGACACCAGCAACCGTCCGGACGGGTCGACACAAACCGCCGCCACCGGGGAACCCTGCCGGGAGCCCGGTGACGTGGCGGGGGTAACCATGTTGACACATCCGCGCGTACGCAGATCCCAGAATCGAACGGTTTTATCCTACAAAATACAAAAATGTTGGGTAGATTAGCGTTCATCCTCAATGAGTTCCAATCTTGCTGAGCAATGCTTCGCAGCGAAAGCACTCGCAAAACGATCGCTCACCTGCGAGCCGGAAACGAACATGACGCCGCCCCAGTTGTACAGCGATAGCACATGGCCACCGTGCCCGCTGAGCGCCTGGAATGGGGTGGACGTTTCGCAGTCCGTCACGTAGATCTTGCAATCGCCCGCACCGCCACTGATCAGCAGGCTCGACTTGTTCGAGCTGTCCTCGAGAAAGCAGAGATCGCGCACCGTACCGTCGTGCATCGTTAGCTCCATCTCTTGGCCCTCGAGCTGCTTCTGCGACTCGTTGAACCGCATCAGCTTGACGGTTTTGTCGTTCGAGCCGGTCGCTATGAGATCACCGGCCGGTGACCACGCCATACAGTAGATCGAACCCTTGTGGTGCTTCGTGCGCTTGAACAGTACGGTCGGCTGGTACGTGCTGTGGTCTTCCCTGTCGGAACGAAACGAAAGGTCGTCAGTGTTTTGTGACACAAGACACATGCATAAGAAAGGCTCGCTTAAATGGGAGAGATATACAGTCAGAATATTCGGGAAAAAGTATTTACAAAAACAAGTTTAGGTTTCTCTTGTTATATGTTTCTTGGAATAAATTTTTAGGGTAGTTTAAAAAAAAGTTATTCTCGAAATTTTGAGTGTATATCTCCCTTTGAAAAAATTGAAACGAAAGCTTAATCAGTAAGGCAGCTTCTTCAGATACTGCAAACATTCATTTTGAAACCTTTTTAAGCCTTAACTCTAACACATATGCAATCTATTCCTGTGTTGAACATCGAACATTTATCATCCACTAATGCAATGCGTTCGAATGTAGTTTATTTCCAACCACGTATAAAATCGATCAACATCGTATAAAATTAATCTTTGATCATTAAAAATGCCACATGTTCGATTCGATCGATCGATTAACATTTTAATCGATAGGAGTTGTGTTTGCCCGTTGATGTTTTCATCAGGGTTTTTGCTTAATGATGTCTAAATATGAACCGATTGCAATCGAATCACGAGCACAAAACCGGCACAAATTTCGCAAACATTGTATTGCAAGCTCGTCGTCATTTTAAACCGGCTTCAACTGGCTTCCCGTTGTTTTTTGTTTCTTTTTGTTCACTCACAACGAATCAACAGCAACGAAAAAGACACGCAATGCATCTTGTCTTTGGATCACAAATCCCGGCAGGAAAGGCAATACAAAAAGCTGCACAGCCGATTCGAAAAACGCGAGCCGACCGTGTAAAACAAGAAACGAAAAACCAAAAACAGCAACAACAAAAAAGAAAAGAAAAGGGAAAACTCATCCATTTCCGCGCTCACCAGCTAGTTTCACATCTTTTGCTGCGTGCAGAGAAAGGAAGAAGAAGAAGAAGAAGAAGAAGAGAAGGGGTGTACCGGGCGAGGCCACACGAAACGAAAACACGTTGATTATTGTATGATGCGAAAGTCGTTGAAGACGATAAAAAAAAAGAACGAGAGAGATAACGCGAAAGATAGAGCGAGAAAGATGTGTTGCATACGCGAGTGAAAGATCGCAAACGAAACTAGTGCAAATGGAACGATGGGATCACTAGAATGTGTGTGTGTGTGTGCGTGTGTTGTTGATACTAGTACACTGCGTGGTTCACAAGACAAATGGCGTCCCTGTCCTGCCTGGTCCTACTAAGTACACAAGACTCCAGACAAAGCGAAAATCACGCACTACCCGACATCTAACGCATGCGAATGGAAAAAAAATGTGAAAGAAATGGCATGCAATGGGAAGGCGACGCGTCACGCCAAAAGATGCCAAATTCACCGCACACACATGCGAGCGTACACGCAAATGCGCTACGCTAAGCCTCATTGCCTAATGCGTGTGCGTATGTGTGGGCGCACATGCTGTGTGAAGAATTTGATAACGCTTCTCCACGCACCGCACGCAGATACGAAACCATCCACGTATGGCGGCATGTGTGAGTGGTTGTGTGATGCAATACGGTGCGACGGTGCGATTAACCATGTGCCGGTGCCGAAATAGCGAAATGGCGGATGATGGCGTTTCGGTGCCGGGTTAATCATATTTCCAAAGGTTGATATACGAACGAAAGCGCACAGTGTTTCAGCTTGTTGAAAGCTTAAGCGCGCCTGGTGATCGTAATGGTATGGTATGGTACTACAAATAAAACAAAAAAACCACAGTTTTTAACAATTAGCCAGCACGAAATTCTTACCTGATCTCCGATAGTGACGGATATTCGCAGATGCGGAACGTCTTCGAGTTGGAACCGACCGCGTAAATGCGCCCATTCGGATGGAACTCCGCACACCGTACCGCCTGCACATCCTCCAGCGTCGTTACCGCCACAAACCGTGGCCGATTTTGGTCCGATTGCTACAATGAAACAGCGCAGGCAAAAAGAAAAAGGAAACATAATGAGTTAAAACTGTCTTGGAAAATGTACATATAAAACATGCCCAAAGCATGTCCGGGTGTAGTAATCAAAAGTAAACACAACGCTAGTGAGTGAGTCCGGTTAAAGAGATCCGGTTAGCTTTTGAGTTGAAAACATGCCCACCGGTAAGTCATCATAAGATCGATAAGTGATCCATTACGATCCCGTCCGTGAAGGATACTGTGCAGAAGCGTCGTCGACTGTCTGGGAAAAGTTTAATATTTAATTCGCATCGCGTCCGATTGCTGATGTTGGTGAAAACGCATGTTTAACTCCCAGGTGTGGACACGATTTTTGCCTTCCCCAGTTAACGATCAGTGCAATTTGCTGTTTGCAACCTGTAATACCCGGGCGCACTGGAACGACTTTCTTGCAAGGAGCGCCGTATGTGAACGATGTTGTTAATAATTGCACAGCCGGTGGGCTGTTTTGCATCCGTGAGAAGGTCAGGCTGCCAGATCCGACAAGATCGGTTTGCAACAACACATCACAGCATTTCCCAACCCCGGGTTTTGCTGACCACAGCAACCTGCCGTCCGGCTCTGGGAAGTGATTTGGTGCAGTACTTTCGGTCGTAAAACCTTAACCCGCCAGGGACAGCAAAGATTAGGACTGTACTTGCTTTCCATCAAACAATTGGTGTGGTCTGTCCGAAGACGAACACTTTAACCCCAACCGTAGTACGCACGGCTTCTTGTTGACATTACCGGGTATTGTGAGAAGAGAAAGTATGAACACACAGATCCACCCTCCCGGGGATATTCAATGTCCACAGTTTTACTCCAAAATGTACCGAGAGATCCGGCTCGGGTGGACGACAAAGTTTCACTTTAAATCGATTATTATTTAATGCTCGCCAAGGTACGGACACCTGTACGGTCGTAAAGTTCCATAACACATGTGCCGCATGCGACCGCAGACTGGTCAATCACGAGAAGCATTCTCCGTAACTGGATGCTGTTGCTCCCTGGAAGGAAAATCCACTTTCCCTTTGGAACATCTCGTGCCGTGCGTGGTTTGACTACTACACCTCGTGTCTAAAAGCGCGATCGTGAGTGATCCTCGGAACAGTGTGGTAGTTTATGGCAGCCTCATTAGTCGACCGTGGGTTATCGTTTGTAAGTGGACGATTTGTCCATCACCTGAGAGAAATGAAGAAGAGCAGCTTTGCCTTTCCAGCTAAATGAAACAAACAACGACTAGCCAACAATGCTCCAAGGTTAATAACCTCCCAAAAACAAAAAAAGATGCACACTGGATGACTCCCTCGGCATTCCATTATCACTATTATGCAGCAATCGATTACAACGATCGAAAAGCGGTCACAACAGCATCATAAGCTTAATCGGTCCGGCACGCTCGCCCGAGGTCATTGAGTTCTCGCCTCCATACCATTCCGGCCGATGGTCATCGGCATCGTTTTTCTTTTATTTTTATCGGTGAAACGCCAAACAGGCCACGGGGCACTGGAAAAATTGGTTGGCTTTTTTCATTGCCAAAAGTGTGCACCGTGTGCAGGAACGGCACATGGGCAACCGCAGCAAACACACGTACAAAATCATCGTAATTCGCTCGCAAAATACCTGGGAGAAAGTCGCCATGTACGTTGGCAGCAACGTTTTGAACTTTTGCGCCTTCCGCGTCGAGATGGCCGCTTTCTCGGGTTGGTGTTGTTGTTGGTGTCAAGCAACTCCCGGACCAATAACGATGCATTTGGACGTTGAAGTTGAACCCAGTGTACGGAGCCGCAAGATCATGGTTTTGATGATACCGCGGTACCTGTCAAACCCTGAATCGGGTGGATGAAGCTTGTGGTGCAACAGCTTTTGCAATTAAAATCGCGCCCGCACTACCGGCGGTGTGTACGTGGCGAACGGCAATTTTGCAAAGAAAGTGAAATGATTACAGCAGCAGCAGCAGCAGAAGTGATTAAAAGTGTTCCACGCCCTTCCATTGCTGTACCGTGTGCACACACTTATTGAGTAATAAAAGTGCATTCGCGCCGGTTGCACTTTTCCGAGCGGTCAAACAAATTGGTAAGGGCACGCTTCTTTTTGTTTGCGCCACTGGGATGTGTATGTGTTAATCTTTTAGTCCACTACCAACACGAGTGCGATTGTGAGATCAACGTGAGTGTACCGGGCCCGATCGCCGTCATCTTGTCTCGGGATATGGCGCTTTCCAACTGATTGCACACACAGACACAATGTACCAGCCAAACAGACTCACCCAGGTTGCGAATCGGATTCGTGCTGGTCATTTACTTTTCAACACGTCCAATTATCGTCGTTCTGCGCAATGGGGCTGCAATACGGTGACGTGTGACGATCAGACTACAAACCTGGGTTATTGGCATGGACTGGAATGCGAATTTTGCACCAACCTCCCGTTAAACTAACATTCATGGCTACCATTTATTCCCCCTTTATTCCATTATTCTGTGTGTGTTTTCGCGTTTTTTCTTCACTTGCTATTTTAAACTAATCCACGGCACCATAATCGGAAGGGATCGTTGTCTTTTAAATGCACGATATTAGATGATTAACGTTGTGGAAAGTGGCCAACACTGGTATGGGGCGAATTACCCCGTTGCGTTACATGGACCAAGCAAAAAATACAATTGTTTCGGGCATTGTGCAATGCGGCATGTGGCGCGAATTGGCAAATCGTACCGAAACAACAACAATTGCAACAACAAAATAAATTGGCTTCAAATTAAACGGAAACATTACGATGAAGGGAATGCGAAAATGAAGCGTAAAGAGGTGAGGTTTAAGGTGCTAGAAAGCTTTTCATTTTTATGATACTTTGGTTCCCTTTTTTTCGGAATGAAATAAATTTAAAACAAGCATCATTGACTGTTAGAAAAGATTTCAAAAGAATTCTTTTGCGTACATTTTTTCTTAAAAGACTTCCATTTTAATCTTTAAAGCAGATGTTGAAGGTTTCCCTCTACTAATCGTTTCCCTAACGTAGGAGGGAAAAATTCTCACCTCACAGCAGATTCATAATTAATCTAATTTTTCGCCCAACTTCAGCCAATTTGGCAAATTGAGAAGAAACACATTTCAAAACATTCTTAGAGCGCTCGATGAGCTCGTGGCCAAAGTGAAACCAATTTCACTTGTTTTTTTCTTTCTTTTAATTCTCTTCACCTTTAGCCACTAATTTCATCTCATTACTTCCGGGCAGGCTTCGCTTCCACTTTGCTACCTGAGGCAATGGGGTGGGTGTTTAATGTTTGCCGGATTTCGCTAATTTTCGACACCTTCAAACCGTAAGCGTTGGCAAACTTTAACCATTTAATTCCTGTCTTGAGGCATAAAGTTGAACCAAAGCTACCAGAGGAACCAAACCAAAAAAACCGATCCTCCCCATCGACGTTGAGGGGGGGAGGGGAGGGATGGGTTGGATTCTCTTCCGGGTTCCGATCATCACCGACAACAAATGGCAAATGATAACTCATACCACCTCCCACTACCACCCCCACAATGGGAGGGAGATGGAGGGATGACTTCACTAGGGTGTAGTTGCATAATTTATCCGGGCAAGAGAGAAGAAGTCGAAGAAAAAGGAAAACCAACAGACACAGCGGCGGTTAAAGTCTTTTAGACCCGATCACGGTTGGAATGATAAGACGCGGCACGAAACATTTCATATCTTCAACCATTTTGTTTTTCCATTTTTTGTTTCTCTTTTTCCTTCCTATAACGAGAAACGAGTGTACGAAGATAATTGTGGCAAAATTGTGTACAATCGTGTGTGTTTGTTTCGACTTGGACCTTACCACACGCCGTGCGCCGATTCCGTTGCAATTGCCATCAATTCAATTTCGTAACAATTTCACTCAGTTTATCGGGTCGATCGGGAAGATTTGATTTCTCTCTCTATCTCTCTCTCTCTCTCTCTCTCTCTCTCTCTCTCTCTCTCTCTCCCTCTCTCTCGAGTCCGGAAAGATGGTACCCACTTCTTCAATTGTGCAAATAGAAGCAGACAAAACAACACACACACACACAATTAAAAGTAAGCAAAAATTTTTGTTTGTTTGTTTTTGGCGATCAACATGTGCTCAATATTGCTCATTACGCAGCCAATTATGCAGCTCCTGTTCGCAAAACGGGCACTTGAGTACGCTCAATGTGCACCATTACACCCATCCATTCCTGCTGTTGGTGTCCATCTCATTCCTGAGTATTCCCGATTCGGGGTGGCAAGTGTTGGAAAGGCTTGATTGATCTTGAATCGATCGCGAAACATAATAAGCTGTTAGTGATGAGGATGATTTAACTGCCGGACAATCAGTTCTCGTTGAAAAGAGCACATTTGGGAGTGTGATTACGGATTGTCATATTCACATAAACATATCGCCCCATTGCATCATAATGGATAACCAATCCCTCTGAAAGGGAGAGAGTATCCATTTCATAAGGAAATAACCCTCAGTAACGGGCGGCACGGCAAACGGGAATGGACAAACCGACAACAACGAAGCAAAAAAAAAAAACACATAGGCAGGTGTGAAAATAGACGCATTTTTCCAGCCTATTTCCACGATGACGGGGATCGGAGCGCACCCGAACGTGCGGTAAAATCCAATTGTGCCGGCGAAGGCGTTGAATCGAAATTGAATACCATTAGGGAACAGGAAAAAAAAAGTACCTAAATGGCCCACCGAAGTGGGTCACCGACCAACCGGGTCATGTACACCGGGTACCGGGTACACACCCCAGTCTCTTCCCTTTTCTTTATATTTTTTGCTCAGCAATCGGTCGGCAATCGGGCACCTAAACTCCAGCTCGCCTGCCTGTTGAGTCGGCTGATTCATCCCTGATGCTACGGATGCTCCCCCCGGGAGAAGAGAAGGGCTTTATGGGGAAGCGGGCAAGCGGGGAAATGGGGAAGGGTGAAAAGGTGCTTATGAAGTTTGTTATTATGCTCCGTAATCGGGCATCGTAATGGTCTCTCGCCTTTGCTGCCCTCACGTTCGCCGGGGTTCATTCACAGATTCCGCAGGTTCGAGGTGAATACACCGCTGCTTGTTGTTGCCCCCGGAGATGAGGGGGGTGGGGGGATGAGGGAGGGGTCGGTCATGACCACAAGGTTGCAAGCAAGTACAGTTAAATTGCAGCAGACAGCCGCAACACAACGGGAATGGCACGTCGAATGCCCCGGCCACAGAGTGCACAGGGTTAGTCGATCAAAGCATCGCCATGATTTTGAACGATGAGTTCGATCCAATAGTTAGTCTAATCGCGATTAGAAGACGATTCTCGAAGAACCTGGTCCATCTGGGACAAGAAAAAAAAGGGGTGTGCTAATGAACCCGAGCGCCAGCAAAGTTCATTACGATACGCAACCTAGTTCCATCTGTACCATCTGGTAAAGTTACGAACGATGGGATAATTTTTCGAACCATTCCATGAGGATGGCCGAACCCTTCGGCGCAATCATTACACCGGTTCGAACAGGCTGGTTTACGATAGAAATTAAAAATTAAAAACACAAACACACAATGATGATTATTTCGCCCAGCAATCGTCTTGCGCGTACGTAACTGAGTGGAGAAACATCATTAACAAACACGGTCCAAGGAAAAGGATAAGGTAAGCGATAGCGGCGCCTGATTCGATGGTTGATTATAGTAACACAGTGGATAGTAAAAACCCTACCTTTGGGGTGGAATGAGAAAGAAAGAAACTAAACCCTAATGCCCTTCCCAAAACAAGAAACAAGATGAGATGAGCGAATCCGTCGCGCACGGTTTAAAACCTCGCAGCGTGTGGCGGTGTAGAGCGACCGGGCATGGCCGGCAGGGCCGAAAACCGGGTCATACGAGCGAACAATCGCGCAACCTCGTTGGTCGCCCCAGAGACGGTGACCAGATACCAGCTCTCATTGGTGAAAACTTTCGGCCATCTATTGGGCAGCTAAAGGAGTGTGAGTGTGTGTATAAAGATAAAACCAAAGAGCAATTGTGTACAATTTAACACGATCAACCTTCCTAAAAACTAACAAGAAAAAGCAATTTATCGGAACAAAGGAAAGGAAAGTTACAAGTTCGATCATGACCGAACATTTGGAGCATTTCGAGATGTCCGGCAGGATGTATGCAGCAAACAATAAAATATTCAATTTGTTCCCTCCATCTCCCGACCGTGGCGTTGTTTGCTAGTGTGAAAATGTTAATTTAATATTTACCGACCACCCCCTAAGGCCCCCCCCGTTCAACACACACACACAAGCCTCGAGCTTCATTAATAATGGATGGATGGGCACAAACTACCCCCCCCCCCCCCCCCCCCATGGACTCGGTTCATGTAACTTCATTAGCGTCCGATTAGCGGTCGTGTATTGATCTACAGCACCATTTGCTTGGTTGATCGCTTTATTTAAGCGGGGCGAATTTTCCGCATTGAAGTTAGTACTGCACCAGCCTTGAACCATCCCCAAAAGATGGTGGGTGCACCCCAAGCTTTGTGTAATTTTATTTGTAAAAAAGTGAAACTTTTCCACATGCGAGTAGGGTTGGATTGCACGTGGACTCGGTGCAAGCACCACTGCTCGGCATGCACCAATTCCTGCCAGCAAGTGACCAAATTACCATACGATCTAGCCGCTGACGATGCACCGGGTGAAGGTGAACGCGTCCCGGTACATTAAATTGTATGAAACCGATGTAAGCCGAACGATAACGACACCGAAAATGGAAAGAAAACAGCGAACCTCGTCATAAAGACAGTTCCATAATTCTAATGGCACAAAGCGTAAAGCCATGCGAAAGAGTAAAATGCAGGTGGCGTGATGGATGGTTAATTTAAACCCGGAGTTCGGATGTTGACTATGTTGGCGTACCCTTCGCTGTCGATGAGTTTTGCCCAACTGCCCATATGTAAAACCGGACAACAGTCTACTCATCGTTGTTCGTTGTGCGATCGGAAAATGTTTATGTTGTGCGAGTTTCACTTTTTATGCCTTTTTTTTATTATTTAAAGCATTGCCAACTAATGAGCAGCATTTTGGCGAACCCCCTTCCTCCCTCTCTGGTGGGGTAGTTTTATTAGTTAGGATATAGTTTTTTTTGAAATTAAAAACCCCTCTTACACGCTGGAAGTAGCAGCCCCGGGTGTGCCACCTCGTCTGACCTCGTTGAATTTCATTTTTCCGTTCGGTCCGTTGGCGGGGGACCATTGTGCAAAACTGTTGCAGAGGGAAAACGCTCTGTTAACCTCTAACCCGAACAAACTCCCTCTAATTTACCTCGTTTTTTAAATCTTTTTTTTTTAATAATTTCCCTCGAATGACCTTAGAGGAAAATGGGAAAACTTGAGCGAACTTGTGTGAAGTTTGGGAGTCCATTGATTTGCGAAAGCAAGGGCAAAAGTTGGTTGCAAAATAGAAAGGAAAATGATTAGCAATCGAAACGGAATCGATCATAATCGGGATGTGCGTTCATGCCTCTTCCGTTTTGGACCAGCTTTGTGGCACCAGCGTGCCAAAAATGTCTGTAATTTTGACTGTTTTGTGTACGATAAAGTGAGTTTAAGCTGCTTCTTTAGTCCGAACATGTTTTCCTGTCGTAAATTCAGGTAAACAAGTCCCGAAACAGCCACAAATGTTGCCATTTGTCCAGTTAATTAAATTTCAAATTTCGGTTAAATGCTCAATCAGTCTGTTTACACACGTCCATGTGAAGTGCGAAAGCGGTGACACAGAAAACATGCAAGCCGCAAGTAAGGCCCCACGGATGAACGAGTGTCCGTCACCTTCGTGCCACAAATTTATTTGTTCTTGATTTGTCTCATCAACAAGGGAGGGATGGAGAAAGCAAAACAATATACAAATCCATCCCTTTGCTGGGAAAAACGGCAAGAAAAGCACGCCGGGAAAGCTTAAATGGGATAGAAGAAGCGGATGTGTCGTTCGAACATAATGAAAGAAGATCCAAGCCAAGGAAACGTATGAAGGTCTAATTCCAAATCAATAAAGCTGGCAATAAAGAAGGAAGAGAGTTAGTCGCCCGTTCTCCTTTCACCGTGTTGTCTCTCGGAACTGGGAAAAAGCTCTCGCTCGAATAAAACTAAAACTCACCCCAAACGAAAAATCGGTTTTCAACGCAAATCGCAAAGACCTTCTCCGGTTGAAGTAGTTCCCTTTTCTCGTCCAATTTTAAACCGAAGTTTTACAAACGGCTCGTGTAAAATTTGGTCCAAACGCGGCCTGGAATGCGTGACCGGTTTGCACGGTGAAAAGCAAAAAGAAAAAACACACAGCCGCAAGAAATTAAATAGAATTTTCCCGATTTTTCCGCCCCAAGAAAACCACTTCCACTTAATAATAAAGTGGAAACACACACACACATCTTGCGTAAAATAAAATCAGCCCACCCGATTCTGCGGGACAATTATTTGTAACAACGATCGAAATAAAGAGAGAGAGAGAGAGAGAGAGAGAGAGAGTGAGAGAGAGATGGAGAGACTCATTGCCTCAGGAATGTCTTGCAGTAATGTAACACCGTAGCATCAGCGCGCCGCTAATCGAATTTCTTCCGGTTCTATTTTCCAAAAACCAAGGAAAAGGAAGAACCTTCCCCCATTTCCCACCTCTCTCTTCATCCTCTCCCTCCTCCCCTAATATGTAGGTGGCAGGAAAGGGTGGGTCTCCCGTCGGTGCCGGTCAGAAATTGGTTCCCGTTCTTTGTGGCCGCACCGTCCAAAATTGGAAGGAAATTGGGCATAAAAAAGAACCCGACACTGGCGAAAGGCGCACGACGCACCATTCAACCCCATAGCCCAAAGCTGCGTTTGTGGCGTCTGCAGCTTTTCCAGGGGCAGAAAAACAAAGCACTACACAAACAACTCGCAAAAGGAGAGCGAAGTACGATTGAACACATGACAAAACGGACGTACAGCGGACGGACGGATGACGCTGGAAGGCGCATTTTACCGGTTTTGTGTGTTGTGCGAACAAGAAAGCCATGTGTGTCAGAAGAAACCAATCGAATCAATCAACTTGCCACCCCACCCCCCTTTTTCCTTCTTCTCACCCCCCCCCCCCNCTCGCAAAAGGAGAGCGAAGTACGATTGAACACATGACAAAACGGACGTACAGCGGACGGACGGATGACGCTGGAAGGCGCATTTTACCGGTTTTGTGTGTTGTGCGAACAAGAAAGCCATGTGTGTCAGAAGAAACCAATCGAATCAATCAACTTGCCACCCCACCCCCCTTTTTCCTTCTTCTCACCCCCCCCCCCCCTTCTCCTCTCCCAACACTCAGTGATTGGGTTGATGATTTTAATTAACTTAGCGGATAGTGGTGGAAGGTGTTCTTGTTCTTCTTTCTCTCTTTTCCTCCTTTCTTCGTTCCTATTTTCACCGGCCACAAGTTTCATGCGCGAAAATGGTGTCTTTTCTGTGGCAAACCGTCCACGGTTGTGGAGAATCTAATAAATCACCTCACGCACGCTCATCGCGATCGCGCACCGAACCGCGGCAAGCGATTGCTGCCGGTGTGGCCTCACCAGTCGTCACACAACGAAGAAAAAAAACTGGCCCACAACACACACACACAATTGCATGGCTTTCTTCCCTACATCCGTTACTTCCGGCGTGTGTATATTTTGCGTTGATCTACCTGGTAGTACTGGCTGTAGTTGATGTCGACGTTGTCGAGCAGATTGTCCACCGAGCGGTGGTTCTTCAGCGACAGCAGCTTCTTGCCGTGCATCAGATGCTGGCTGTCGTAGCTATGGCCACCGTTGAGATTGTTGCCGAAGTTGTTGTTGTAATGGCGCAGGGCTCGCTTGCCACCGTTGGTGTGCTGGTGCGGTGCGGACGAGGTCGATTGGTTTGGGCTTACCACGCGACTACCGGGACCGGCCAGCGAAAGGTTGTTGCTATTTACACTGCTGTTGTTCAGCTGCTGCTGCTGCTGCTGCTGCTGCGAGGGCTTCAGATGGCCGTGCGGTGATGACGAAACCGCACCGGCCGTCGTGGTGGTCAGCACATTCTTTGTACGATACTTGTAGCTGTTCTCGATGATGAACCCGCTCGAGCCGAAATCTTCCATCGACTTCGAGCGGGACCGGGTCGAGGCGCTCACGTTGAAAAACTGCTGCTGCTGCTGCTGCTGATGGTGTTGCTGCTGCTGCTGCTGGTGATGATGCTGGTGATGTTGCTGCTGCTGATGGTGCTGCTGGTACTGCTGCTGCTTTTGCAACCGCTGCTGCAGATAATTGTTCTGTTGCGTGGTCGAATGCCGCCTGGAGACAGTGTTGTTTTTTTTTATGTCGCCCAATTGTTTGGTAAGGAAAAATGTCGATTTAAAAAAAAACGAAAATTGGAACAAAACAGGTCACGCAAACATCGCGGCTGGCGGCGTTTCGTACGCGCTGTTTGTGCACCTTTGTATAATTAAAGTGGCGCAAAATCGACCACCGTCATTATGCGTGGAACGGAACGGAACGGAATGGTTGCGGTGTACTGTGGGTGTGGACGTGAAATAATTTAACGCACGATTAACACCGAAATGGTGGACGAAAGCGGCATGCAAAACGGTTCGCAACTATAAGTTAAACGCACCGCTTGAAACATTCGTTCGTGGTGGCAAATTATTTCGCTGGCTAAACGCGAAAGACAGCGGTTTATTATTTGGCAACCCTGTCACACTAATGCTGTCCCCGCTGGCTGGATTTAGCAGGGCACAAATTTCACAACCACGTTTAGCTGTTTGTTTGCTACCTTTTTTAAAAAAGGACCATTAAAAGAGAAGGAAAACTAAACCTTTATTTGGGCCTCATAAAACAGATAAAAGAGTGTTCAAAGCAAGTAACAGGCTTATTAATCAATATTTTCCCCTGTAAAGTACGATCGACAGCACTGATGACATTTAATGACACATTGCCTAAATTAAGGCGCTTATGAATTATTAAATGTTTTCAAAAAAAAAGGGCATCCTCTCTCCCTTGCCTAACGATAACTAATTGACAATTTAATTAGACAAAATTGTTCATCTTCAAACCCTCATTTGCCCTTTTTTGGGATGCCCCTGTTTGCTCTATTCGAATTTTCTTCCCCAGTTCCCTTTGCTTACCATCATACAAGTCTTCTGGCGTACAAAACAAAAAAAAGATGGCTACTTTCCTTTTGCCCTAGTTGACGACCGAGCGCCATGCGCTAGCCCCCGGTGTTTGATGCCATTCTACCTTCTAGCGAACTTGAAGCGACAAAAAAAAACAAGCACACGATCGGAAAAAGCTTGAGAACCAGTTTTCAACCACATTTCGCTTTTCTACCGGATTCCACGTGCTCTTGTCCCCTATTTTTTATTAGCTTTTTTTTTTGGTTCAAATCCCCGTTTTTCAAACTCAGGTTTTTAAAGTGCAATCCCTGTGCAGCTTAGGCGACGAGCAACCGAACCGAACCGGTGGGTTTCGTGATGCAAAACGAAACCAAAACAGCAAAAAAATAAACTTAACCTTGATGATGGCCAAACCACCTTCGGGGTGGCTTCAATGGAACCTTGAGTGGGTAGTTACAAACCACTTACGTGACAGTTTTAGAGCACTGGTCTTGCAGGCAAAGTGTGCTAAAATCGAAATAAAATCGGTATCACCGCCGGATGATGCTCCGAACCGAGTGGTTGCTGTCGATCGTTAATCATACGGTAACCGCTAAAGCGCTCGGAAGATTAACTAACCGGAATGCAATGGGCACACCAGACAGCCAAACTACTGTCTAACGGAATAAAATTACCACAACAACACAACAAAAACGTACCTTCACACGTCGGTAATCGTTTGCCAGAAGACACTTGTGCAGCTGACCTGCATTCTTCGAAACGGATACCGTACCGGTTCGGAATGTGTTTAATTGCCCCCCAACTCGAAAGCTGGTCAGCGGTACTCCCCAAAGCATCGATGACGACAATGAACATGGGACAGAAGAACGAGAAAGATCACCCGAAGATAAATGGATTGAGTTGTCCGTCGGCCACGCTTGGCGTTGGCTGATTCCCGATGTGTTTTGCATGATGCACCTCACTCAACCGGTCATTAGTGTTGCTGGAACTCCTAATAGCCACACGATCCCGTTGCGGGCCACTGTCGGCAAATGTTGTGTCCCAATCAAAACGGTCCGCAAACGATTGCAAATCCGTATCCGTTCCCTTGAGGGAGAAGCAAAATTTCCAGGTAGCCGAGAGCTGCGGTACTCGCATGATCGCAACCACGGAATTCAATATCTTCCTACGGGTAATTTGGACCACGAGCTTGGGGAGATTGGAGGATTTCTGTTGTTTTTTTTTTTGCTATTTTGATCCAATTTTTTTCTACCTACCAACCACCAACTATCAAACCTGTCACAACTTCGCTATGCAGGTGATGCTTGATCAGGCGATCAGGCGAATGTAAAACCTCGACCACAGCTTTTGACGATGCGGAACGGGGTGAAAGTAAGGTGAATCAAGTACGGTGCAACGAATTGAAAATCAAACACATGCGACCGTTCGTAAAGCGAAAAGCTTCCCCAAGTTTTGCTGGCTGCAGCCGGTCCGGCCCAAACTGTCAGATTTTTTTATGCACCAAAAGCAGAGCAGCAGGTCTCGCTAATCGCGCACGACACACCGCAAGAGTGTTGAAGCCGTTTTCTTTTTTGATTCGCAAAACGTGATCGTGAAAGTGTTTTATATGCTTTACTTTTTGTTTCTTGCTCACTTCTGACCGATCAGCCCTGCATGTCGGATCCGGCCGGGCTGTCAAAATTTTGTAAATTGGGAATACCCTTTATCGTGATGGATCGCTTCACGCTTCACGAGACGTGCAGAACGAACCAGACAAGGTAAATAAAGGAAAGTGAAATATCACGCTTTTTAATATAGAAGCGAATATCTGACAAGCGATGTACAAACATGTTCAAATAAAACAACATTTGAACATTTGAAATTCAACATTGATCCATCAATTCCGAATTTTTGTAGGAGATCTTAGAAATGGTACATAAAAACATACATTTTAGGATTACTACTAAAAATTGGAGCGAAGATGTGTTAAAGTTATTCCTCGTTGGATGCTTTTTATGGCTGTTTTTAAAGGATAAGTACCTCCAATATTGGATCGAGAGTTTTTAGCACCAAGAAGCAAATGCATTAAAGAATTTATGAAATAACGTATAATTTGAAGCTTCTTTAGAATTCCTTGGAGCTATGTACAAAACGCGAGAAGTTCCTGATTTTTCGGTTAAAAAATATCATTCAAAACGATAAAAATAATAAAATTTTGGAAGAAGATGGTATAATTTAGTAAACGATGAATCAATTATAGCATATTTATCGCAAAATTTTTGGATATTTTAGGTAAAACAAATCAATTAATTTAGAGACTCTCGTCCAATACTCTTGCACTAGCCGCGCATAAAGTAAACGATTCAAAGAACACCTTCAATATCCGACCCAGAAATTCAAGTCAATGAGTTATCAATTTTTCAAGAAGTTCTGGACATCAAATTGAAAAAAACTGAGATTATCGGATCACAGATTGAGCTTCCTTCAGAGATATTCTCACAAGTCCTACAATTTTGAGAAAATGCCAACAAATATGTATGAAATGTTTGAACATACTAACTGTATATCTCCCCAATCAATGCAACAATTCCTAATTGCTCACACCGAAAATGATTCCGAGTGCCTGTTATGTCCAACATGAAGTACACCGCCCAATAACGCAATCAGTATGTTCGACTAATTGCACAAATGTTAACACTCTTAAGCACGCCCTGCTGAACCTTCGCTAGACCAAGGCTGCCCAGAAACGCACCAACTCCAGCGAGAGCTGTAAAGGAAGCATAATTTCCGTCGATTGAACTACATCGAAGTGAGTCCCTGGAAGTGGCGTTCCCGCTTTCCGTTTTGCCATCCCACCCCGGGGACATTCCTCATACTCCGTTCCGTCCCAACTCCGTTCCTTCCATTCCGTTCGCGGTTTTGCGCCACTGCTCCCGTTGCCTCCCTGCATACCTCATCCGTCGTACAACTTCCATGTTGCTGTCGCTGTCAACGATCGCGGTCATGCCGGCAATGTTTTTCACCTTCCGCGCGGCAATGTTGTTCACCACGTAGTTGTTGTTGTTGTTGTTGTTGTTGTAGTCGTAACCCGCCCCGGACGATGCGGCCAGCGACGCGGACTTGACGTTCAGGAAGAAGTCACTGTTCTGGCGCTTGAGGGCACCGGGCGGTGCGTACAGATACCGGGGCTGTCCACCACCAACGCTACCGCCGTAGATACTTCCGGCGGAACTGCCAATGCCGGCACGCATACCACCACCGGCACCGAGATCGGACAGTCCGGCGGACATCCAGCGCGATTTACCACCGGGCATGGACAGCATGGTCGAACCACCGGGTCCACCGCCACCACCTCCACCACCACCGCCCGGTATGCCGTAGTTGTATGTGGGGGGCCACGGCCGTAACCGTCGGTCGGAGTATCGCTTCTCCGTCATCGCGTTCACCGGAAGGGCCCNGGCTGTCCACCACCAACGCTACCGCCGTAGATACTTCCGGCGGAACTGCCAATGCCGGCACGCATACCACCACCGGCACCGAGATCGGACAGTCCGGCGGACATCCAGCGCGATTTACCACCGGGCATGGACAGCATGGTCGAACCACCGGGTCCACCGCCACCACCTCCACCACCACCGCCCGGTATGCCGTAGTTGTATGTGGGGGGCCACGGCCGTAACCGTCGGTCGGAGTATCGCTTCTCCGTCATCGCGTTCACCGGAAGGGCCCGATCGTAACGTGTCATCGGGGCGGGTACGACGGCCGATGCCGACGACGTGGTAGTGGCCGCCGTCAGTACCATTGCGGCCGAATGCGTCACCGCAACGGAGGGGGGGGTGGGGGGTTGTTTTTGGGCAGGTGTTCACCACAAGCTCCTCTAACCGTCTAAAGCGAAAGATCGAAACACTTTCGCCCGGTGAGCGGCCACGCGGCTTTTTCCTTACACTTTACACTCGATTATCTCGCACCTGGAACACCGGGAATGCTTTTCCTTACAAAAGCACAAACACACACACACGCACTCACTCAAGCACAACATGCACTGAAAGATGTCGCCATTTCTCTAAGGGGGTTGGTTTTTGTCGGTTTGTGCGAAAGTATTGCTCCACTCCAACAATAATTTGACTCCGAATCAATCACTTCACTGCAGCGTAAAGACGTTACCAGAGAAACACAAGGGAAATGAATTAAATAAAAATAAATTAAAACAATGAATTCCAGCCGATCATCGATCGGTTTTGATGGGATGGGATTTCACTGTGCCGTTTGCTCCAGTTACGTTTACGCCCCTGTCCCACGTGTGCTGCAAACTTCTTGTCGCCGTTTGCGATAGGACTTCACAGGACCATAAATCCACAGACCCGCGATTGACCCACTAACAAATTAGTGGTTTATATATATATATTTTTTAACTCTATTTTCGCACACACGCACACATTCACAGGGGTTACATTCCGATTCGTTTTGCTTCATAAAATTAAAAGCTGGTGCAATAGCTGCTTCTCACTTCTTCACACGCGCACACACCTTCGAGCTGTGCTCGATCGCTAGCTTCTTATCTTATCATTTGCAATACGATTTTTCAACCATCCTCCCCCCCCCCCCCCGTCACATTTTCCAACTACAGCTACACCGCTTTTCCATCTTGTTTCGAGCTTTTTCCTTTTTACTCATGGCCAAAGGTTTTTTTTTTTTTGGTTTGTTCGAGATGTCTGTTGCTTTCGAGCGTGATTTACGATTGACGGGTGAGGCTGACACGCACTATCTACCGGGTGGTGGTGGTGAAATAATTGAAGAATTCACAAGCGCGCTCGGCAGCGGCTAATTTTGCACCGTGACCACCGAAAACCAGCTGTGCCCGTGTTTGTAACGAATGCAGGAATTTCCAATTGTTTTTGCTTTATTTGGAGTAAAGGCCGGTCGCGTTTGGGGGGATATAAACTTTATAAAACATCAACGAAATACTACCCCACCCCAGAGCGAGCTGACCGAAGGTGACCATTGAAACATTGTTGCGCACTTGGGTGTACTCTCGACACCATCATAAACATGGCCTCACACTGGCTGGCTGGTTGGGTTTGTGCGCGGTGAGAAAAACAGTCGATCGCTCCACTCAAAAAGCATCACTCGGATGAGAAAAAAAGGGACAGAAAGGGTGGAAGCAGGTTAGGGAAAGGTTTGCTTTTCTTCTTCTTGCCCTTTTTTCCACCCTCTCCCTCCCCCCATCACCCCTTGTGCACTGGTATGCAACACCGGCAGCTAACCCGCTAACCAGTACCGGAACCTGGGAAGTTGCACGATCAGGCACGATCGCAACCCTCCACTTTGGCAATCTCTTCCCTCCCCCCTCTCCCCTCACATCCCCGGGAATGGAGCTCCTTCCCCCCCCCCACACCCGTTGTCAGGGTCGGGCGTAGAGGCGAACGGGCAAAAAAGCAACCAGCAGGAACGCTCCACGGCCCGGTGCCTGGAACGGTGGAACAAACGGAACAGGCGCGATGTAACTGTAACGTCACGGCGTGCTCGCTTGTGCTACTTCTGTGCGATGCTCTAGCCCCAATGCACGAAGAAGTGAGTGTGTGTATGAGTGTATGCAATAACAGTGTGGAAGACCTCATTCTGGTAGGCAAGGTAGGCAACTTCTCGCGGAACCACGCGGCTCTGGTTCACAACGTAAAGGAGAAGGTGAAAAATTAATCCCAAACAAAGTGGGATCTTCACCAAAGTGGGGGGGGGGGGGGGGGGGGGGGGGGGGGGGGGGGGGGGGGGGGGGGGGGAGGAAAAAAAAAGCAGCAAGGTGGGGTGATTTGATCCATTCAAGACGGGGAGGGTTTATTGTTGTTGTTTATTATTATTATTATTCGATCGAGAGAATCCCAGCGCGCGCACCGTTTTGTGGTCTGGTCGCCTTGGGGAGACATATCTTCTGGCAATCCCATAAAATTAAAACGCTTTTGACGAACAGTTAGGCGGCAGATCGTCACGTCTCAACCTGTTTGTTGTGCTCTGGGGAGGCTCACTCACACACACACACACACACGAACACCAGCGAGCAGAATTAAAAACACCCCAAAACACCCGGAGTTCCCGTTGAAGAATGAAGATGCCGGAGCGAAGATGGCACAGATATTGGGGCACGAAGTTGGCATTGGAGAACATTCATCCATCCATCCCGCACACGATATACGCGCAGGTATATCTTTCACACACAGCACTGCGCGGATCGGATCGCTTCCGACCACGTTCTCGCAAAACTGATCGCATTTCAGGAAGAGCAGCTTCGTTACTGTTGTTGTTGTTGTTGTTGTATTGCCCGCACAATAGAGAAGAACGCGTACGGGTACTGTTTGGTAGCGGGCTAGTGCTGTTTGCTGCCTGTATTTTCTTCCACCTTTCACCGCAAAATTGTTCACCGTGCTCTGTGGTGTGGTGGCGGATCTGTTTCTCTATTCTGCTTTGCTTCTCATCCCAACACGCAACCGCATTTGCCAGTCGAACACTAGAACAACCTGTTCAAGCCCGTCACTTAAGCTTGCAAGAAACAGATCCTCCAAAGCATTCTGGATAGAGGATCGCAATGTTGTCACATCTATTCTTATGCCTTCTGGTTGTACACCAATTTGAGACATTGGTGGCGCAGGAAGTACGCCGCTCAATTACTATCAGAAACTGTCGCACAACTTGGCAGCAAACACGCATCGAGTACAGTAACGTTGCTCTAGTCAACGGTACACACATGTGCGTTTTGGGCTGGGAACATAGTAAAGAGCCACCCCAAGCACGCACACAAACACACAGAGACACACACACGGGAATGAGCGAGCGCGCGCACCTCTGTCTACACAACCTGGCACAACCTACTCTGCACGAAAGCCGTCCGATACGCGTGAGAGCTAGCTGGGAACTGAGCACCGACGCGACCTGATCCCTCGGCTGTGCGGAACGCGAACCACCCCTCCCCTCCACCACTCTCCCTGGCGGAAGGTGGGGGAGGGAGGGTGGAGTTTGGAATGGGTGGTGTGGACTTGAATTTTCCATCATCGCGCATGCCCATCCCGCTCGCGCCAACCGGCCCCAACCGGACTGGTTCGGGGTGGTGAAAAACGAAATCAAACAAGCCACGAGCCCAGTGTGGCATCGAGACCGAGGCCGAATGCGAGCGCAAAACAAGGTTTTTCTTCACTACTTTTTTTTTCTTTCGTTTTGTGTTTGCCATTTGGCGCAATAATGGTATCATCAGCACCTTTTGCGGGCACAGGTTTGTTGGCAGCACTCTCGCATGATTATCGCTCCCGATATTCCACCCAACAACAACACCAGCAGCTGCTGCTCTCTGGAAGGAACACTGGCCAACAACACGGGAGCTCTTTCTGCCATTTTTTTTTCTGTTAGTGTGTTCTTGTTGTTGTTGCATTCGCTCTGTCTCTCCCCGCAAATGCGTGGAAAGCGGAAATGACGTTCTGCTCTCTCAGCACCGGCACTATTCGATGGCAATGATCTTATGTAGATCAGCGTGAGTGCCAGTCGGTGGCGGATTACAGGGATTAGAACTTGTTTTTTTGTGCGTGTGTGTGTGCGTGCGTGTATGTACCGTACGACCGACAGTTTAGCTTTTATTTCTATCAATTAAGAGCGTAATTTTACTTTTCATTCTACTTTCACGATCGCGCACATTCCGGTTTATTGTGCGCGGAAAAATAGAAAGTTCTTTATTCTGCTGGTAGAATAAGGGTTTTTTGCTGCTGTTTGCGAAGGGGAAATTATGGAGAGAGCGAAAGGTTTGCATAATGGACCTTTTCCTTTATTCATTCAACAAAGGTATTGGTTTAGCTTTCTTAAATAAAAAAAGTGAAACATAAATGTAGTTTTACAGCCAAGTCGATAGAAGCCGGTAACGGTTAGCAACGAGTTCTGGAAAGATTTTAGCCCAACTTTTTCCTCCATAATGCTGGTTTTCACCCTAGCCATATGGCCACCACAGCACACCTTACGCTAGCGTAATCCCATTTTTCTCTCACACACACACAGCGAAAGTACTCTCCCCCAATGGCCACCCGCAAAGGGGGAGGAGGGCTCGTTTGCAATCTTATTACGATTGCTTTTAAAGCAAGAAATCTGTATCACTTTCTAAAAACCGAATACTTCTGCTGGTCACTAGCCATGAAGCAGATGAAGCATTTACATTATGCTCCGAATTTCATCAATGAACTCCTTTGGCACCGCACTCTATCTCTCTCTCTCTCTGTCTCTCGCACACAGGGTTGTCGAGGTTGGAACTTCCCCAAATCACGCATAATTACTGATTACACCCGCACCAGACAGGGTTCTATGGGTATCTGTGGCTTGATTTTTTGTTGGAGCTTCCCAACACACCAATAATGCAGACAAATGAGAAGAGAGAGAGAGAGAGAGAGAGAGAGAGAGAGAGAAAGAGAGAGAGAAGGAAAGAAAAAAGATATTAAATTACAGCAGCGACATGGCCACATAATGAGCCGAATGAAGCTGAACACAATAGATTTAGTTGCAGTTTTTTTTGTTTTTTGCTTCAAAAAGTTAATTAATTAATTTCTAGCGCCATCACACGGACGAGCAGCAACAATTGGAAGGGTAAAACAAAAGAAGCAATGGAAGAAGCAAAGAGAAAGAGAAAGAAAAAAAAGCCGGTCAAATCGAACAGTAATCGTGCGTCCCAGACTCGTGAAAATTAGGCGAATTGCTGATAGAAACTCAAACCACCACTACGCACACAAAAGCTGCTTCCCGTGCGTGTGTGGCGACATACGCACACTCTACGCAATAAGCCGTACCCAAAATGAGTTGCGCTACAAACCGATAAAATATGCAAATGATGTTGCAGCAACGTTTCCCGCGCGATAGTGGAGGGAATGGNTCTCTCTCTCTCTTTCTTTTTGTATTTTTTTCGCTTTTTTTTTGCTTCTTCATCTTGCAGGTAGCGGGCGAATGTTTAAATGATGCTGAAGCAGCGGAAAAAAATGCTGGCATTACCGGAAGAAACCGTTACGACGGTTGTATCATAGCATTTTTTTCCTTCTTTCTTCTGGTGCTCCTTTACTTCCTTTCTGCTTAACTGGGCGATGTAATACACGAAAATTTCGGTTTCGTTCACTTTCCCAACCAAAAAAAAAAAAGAAAAGAAATGCACCCAAAATTTGCAATCGAAACCGAGACACTTTGAATGTGAAGGAAAGGAAGGAACCCTACCGTTCCCCATTTCTTTTCTTTTTCCTACTGCTGCTGTTGGTTGTGTGAATGTACTCTCCGGTGCGTGGAGTGTTTTAAACTTAAACTCAAACGCAATGGCGCACTTTCTTTGGCGGTGGCCGGGTTTACCATGTGAAGGAGTGCACTCCTTCTTAGCACGCTGCACAAACGGCAAGCGTTTTGTAAAGCGTTTTGCTGCTTTACCGTGGGCTTGTAGGAAGCAAAACAACCAAACAAAACACCTCCGAAACCTTTGTTTTGTGTTCATTGTTGTGAAAAATGTTTAAAGAGTAATAATAAAATCACACTTCTCAGGCGGTGTAATGCAGTAAATGCAGCCAAGGCATCGATGATCGATTGATGGGCATTATGCAATGCAAATACTTTCCAGCTCATCATCAACCGCGCGCGAAGCGAAATTCCAACCAGTGTTTTCATCGAGTGGAAGCATAAACATACCTCTTCAAAATGGAGAAGCCTCCCCCCGTGGAGGGGGGATGGTAAACGAATCAAAAAACAACCCACGCCCGTGATCACGCTCGTCTGCGTTCTGTTCCGATGAACGGTTGTTCGCGCGATTCCGCAACTGATAATCGAGATAACGATTGATCGATTGATTGTGTGATTAGTGCAGTGTAAACAAACATCAGCTAAACCTAACGCAACAAGCGTTCTAGACCGTACCGTTCTTAACGAAACAAAAAAAAAGCTTCATCCCCTTTCAAGAGAGCTACGGCCGATCCGTTCGGTGTACGATTGGATTCGACTATTTCACACACCATCACGCGGTTTTTGTTTGAATCGAGGTCAGAAATAACTATAAAACTAAAGAAAACACTAACCACTAACTCGACTGGAAATTCCTTTCCAAGCCCATGCACACGGCCGGTTGGGAGGAAAAGGAAGGTTCAGCAAACCGAAAAAAAAACAATCAGGCGCCCAACACCATCTCATAAAGGGTAATCTTTGGTCGCGGTGGGTTAATCGTATTATGGTTTCGAGTTTGCTAAATCCTGTTCGAATTTTTCCCGACTCTCGAGTCCGAAAGCTTAGGGGCGCACAGCTGAACATTCCAATCACTGTTCGATCATTGAATCGGGAACGTACGTGTGGAAGTGGTTTTCCGTTCCGTTGTGGTGGAAACCTTCTTTGTTTTGTCGCAACCAGTGAAGCGGGAAGATTGATTCAAACTTTTAAACCCCCGAAAAAGCCACCCACCCACATTCAACAACAATCGAATGAAACTGAAGCGTAAATGCGTTCGCTACTGTACTGTACGCATCGCGCGACACCGTCAGCCTTTTTCTTCTCGTCTTTTACCAATTGGAAAAGTCAATTAAAAAGATGAATAATCTCTTCCCTTCGAAATTAGACAATGCTCATTACCTGCGCCACGGGCGTAGGAATGCAGCCAGTTGTGTGTGGGTTAAATACAACAACAAAATGCGAGTGGATGAGGAAGGAGGAAAGGAGAGGGTGAGGTGGAATAAAAGGGTAAAAGCTGCACCAAATTAGATCGGTGTATCTAGCCAACCTGAACACCTACCAAGCCACCCGCTCGAGAGAAAGAAGCCAAAGCCAGCAGCTAAAAATTTTGTCTCTCAGACACCTCTGCAGATCACCGCGACCGGAGCACCGTCGGTTTGTAACGTGAAAATTTTCGCTTTCACTCGGAAAATGCTAACCCACAACACCCCTCCCTGTGTAAGCTGGTGGAAAACCGAACACAACAACAACAACAACAGAAAAAAACACCATCTTCCTTTCAGCCGTAATGCGACAACAGACACGACAAAAACAAAAGACTTGCGTGCTTTGGCCGGGCAAAAAGCGACGAACCCGGCCCCGGGTGAACAGAAGCATGGTACGAAATTATGACGCCGTGTAAGGTCATTTCTTCACGCGGAATTATCTTCGCGCGTTGTCCACCGCTGTATCCATCCATCCAAACATGATCGTGCGGATAATATCTAAGCTTTATTATCCCTTCATCGTTTCGGACCGGACCCCGGTTGCTGCATACAAATGCTTTAACCTTTTTCCCACCTTTTCTGAATTTTCCCTGCTACCCGTCTACCGAAACACTTTCTCCGTAGAGTGGCTCTAGGAGAAAAAAAAGAGGAGTGTCCCCAACTGACACAACACTGACGCAAAGTTGACGGGGTCGTAATGCTCCCGCGGGCACAACATTGTTATAATAGTGGTGATCGCTCTGACAACATTTTGCACCAACTGTTCACAAACTGTTTCGGCAAACGGGCAAAGCATTTTAACGCATTCAGCGTTCCTATTGCGTTGTCCCATGCCCGCTTCTTCGCGTCGGAAGTGAGACAAACCAGGCAATAACAACAAAAAAATAGATCATCCTAATGGGAGGGCTGCAACATGTTCGAAATTGAACGCAAAATAAAGCACTGGATGGCGTTGGATGGCTGGCAGCCGTTGGGTGCCGTAAAATGATTAAGATGTGTTCCTTCACAGCAAACACAGCAACGAGCCCGACGACAAGAGTGAAGCGATCGTTCGTTTGTGGTTTCATTTCCGTACGCAACGGCAATTGCTGAACGTGACCATGATGATTGATTGATCTGTCCGCCTGCTGCGGCATTTTTTTTTTATTGCCACTTATATCGCTCGATCGCTGCGTGAAAGTTTGCAGCCGACATTACGATCCAAGCACGAATGAAGCCATTTTCATTCCCCCGAAATGATCTTGATCGTGTGGAGTTTTATGGCACGGCAACGTAAAAGATATTTCGATTTCGGAGTGCTTTAAAAGTTGCTTTTAGTTGCTTGTTACAAACTTATGACTAGTTCTAATCCATTAAAACTTCTTTTCAGTTTTTTATTTTGTGTGTAGTTCTGTTAAACCATTGATCCACATTTAAAGTAATTACTCCTGCGGATGCACTAGTTTGCTTCTCCCATTATCCTTTCAACGCTTGTTACATTTAATTTGACACTAAAATTGCCATCTTTTTGGCGCCTTTGTACAGCCCCATCCATCCTTGCTCCGGTAAACTAGATATTTTCTAACTTGTAAAAGCATTTTTCCACGTGCATTGCGGAACGGAAACGGTTTCCAAAGCGCGTTTGCTCGTGGCGCCTCAATGTCACGAGAGAGACACACACACACACGCTCGCTTGACGCTCTGCGATGGCTTGGGGCAATTTGGTGCAATTAGCTTTACCGTTTTAGCGAGGTAAAGCATAAAACACTCGAAACGTTCTCACCCACCGCACGAAAACAATGCGTTTTGCTGCTTAACTTTAATTCTCCGAAAAGTCAATAGCAACCGTTATTGGCCGCGGGCAAACGGAGTGATGCTAGTGTTGACGAGGGAAAATTCGCATACACACACACACACACCTTCTTCGCCAGATTGCCATAAATCATTTTCACTCGGGTGACATTGCAATTGCATCATCGCAAACGCCATTCCCAAGCTGTGTCGGCGGTGGCGGGAACAATCCATCCCGACGGCCATTTGCCGTACCCTAACCGTCGAAGCAAATCGACAACTGGCTGTGGCGGTGCATGGGAAAGCCAGTGAAAAGTAAAACAATGCCCAATTCCATTCAAAATCCCTTTCCCTACACGGCCGGTGTAGTTTTCACCCCGATTCTTCTCACCGTAAATGTGCGAAAAAAAAACACAGATAAGATGAACCGCTTTGATAGAGTTTGGGTAGATTAGGTTCTCGTACTTTTCCAACCCCCCCACGCAGTGGGCAGTGTTTAGTGTTGATAAAAATTTGCCATCATTATCTCTTTTCACTTTCGCTTTTTCGGGCACGGATCGGGCCTGACCCTGGTACTTGTACCGTCTGTCCCCTAATCAAGCTTAAACGCGCTCACCAATATTTGACATTTGTTTCGTTGTTTTTTGTTTTCCTCTATCAGTTTCTTCATCAGTTTTTTCACAATTTTCTGCTTCATCGTTTGCTTCAAAGTTTCTTGTTTTTTTTTTTAATTCGTTTGTCTTCCCATAAATCAAATTCGCACAGCCGCTGCAAAAGAAAGAAAGAAGGAAAGAAAAAACGACGTTCGCTTCAAGAGTAATGACGTTTGATAAATGTGTCTTGTTGCAATCGGATCGCAGTAAAGGCAGCAAAAGGGAAAACCGCCGTGATGGATTGATGCAGGCTTATGTCATCGAAACTGTCCTTCGCGCTTTTTTTTTTCGTTTCTTCTGTTGCTCTCGCTTTTCGACGGATGTTAAGTAAAATTGTCATCGTTGGCGGGCAAACCAACATCAAACCCCAACGGGTTGATGCATTTTCACTTTGCTGAGAAGCTGCCGGGGGTCCCCCAGTGGTGTTGGAGCCCGTTCGAAGGCTATCCTCATCTCGCACTTTCCCAACCGGTGTCACCGGAGGCGCAAGGCTGAGTAATAAAAACCAACAACAACAACAAAAAAAACAGTAATTCCTCTCACTAAACTCACCGTGAGAACGGTGCAACGTTGCACAGTCCAAACGCAACGAAACCATTTTGTCACATCGGTTTTATTGTTTTTTACGGCTTTATTTAGTGTGAGACACATTAGATATGAATCGCCGGCTGTTCCCCAATGCGACAGCCCACTTCACTTTATCAAAACCCGTCATCAACTGTCCTGTCCAAAAGTTGCAAACCATCTTTCTGCTTCTATGAGTAATTACGCCTAATTGAAATGGGATTTCATCTTTACAATGTTACAAAAACAGAATTGAGAAAAAACAAAAAAAAGGAGTCGGACAGGTAGCTTCACATCTGGCATAATTGTTATTTTTGGAGCATTAGAAAGATCAGGAAAACATGATCGTGCACTGATCGTATTGATAAGCTGACGGTAAACCAACCGGCAGCATCAGCGGTGTCGGAAAGTGAGTAGCTTTCACTGATTCTTTTCCTTTAACCTTAAAAAAAAACCCCCGCTAACGTAGCACACCTTGGCGCCTAACATTATGAAATTTAAATTAGATTACCATCGGAGTCGATCGGTTTTGCTTTTGGTTGGTACCTGTGCGCACCTCGGTGTTTTTTTTTTTTGGTTTGTACCAAACAATAATGCTGCTGTATGCCGCTGCACATCGATCTGACCATCGATCTCCCTTTTCCCGAAGCCGACTCATCAGCATGAGACCATGGTAGTTGCAAATCAAATCAATACTACCCCGATGGATATTAATAACGCTCGCGTAGAACGAGAGCGTTTGTGTTTTGTGTTTTCCTTTTCGCGGCTAAACTTGTGGAGAAGGTTGTTGATGTGGCGAACCACATGGTCTCGGCTCACGGCCGAAGCACAAAAAAATGTGATTACCGATTTAGTTGCTTCTGCGCTTTACACCTATACCTTTCCCATAATTGCACCAAGGGAAGATGGCTTGTGGGTGCGTCTGTTGTAATGATGCAATTATTCTGCGCCAGAGTAACGCACCTATACAAATCAACAGCAAAAGCGATACACGCGTTTCCGCTTTTGAATGCTTTGGTAATTTCATAAATCGAATAACTACAAGGTGTTTGGCAGTAATTCCTTAAGTACAATAACTAAGCAGCACTGCTGGTGATGCAGCAAGTTCTTTTACCACTTCTGTTTCCTCTTTCATGCATGTTTCATGTTCCGACGGTTGGCCCAGCCCAAGGTTTTACGGTGCGAGAGAAGCGTTCTTAGTGCTACTGTAAAGAAATTCTCTCCAACAGCAGGGTGTTTTAATGATCCAACATACTGTTTTGCTTGCACGTGTTCCACCTGGGTTACCCTTTTTTTTCGCGCATGAAAGGAAAAATCGCACGAGCCAGAGGTTGGAAAATTCTATTGGTTAACATTTTTTTTTGTTTGTTCAACCATCTGGGCTATTTCCTCCCATTCTGTCTGTGTTGTAGGCGTATGCTTAGCATCCACTATCATTACCTTTTTCGCCCGGGCCCCCTGTTTGGGCCGTGATCGATCGAACCTTACATAGCCTTAGTTAGGCAACTTCATTAGACGAGAAGACAGTGCCTCCTTTGCTTACCTGCAAATAAACAAAGAAAAAGACAAACAAATATTATAACGAACGCACTTTAGGCAGTGTTGATGAAAGCGAAATTAATGGATTAGGATAGGATCGTCCAAATTAAAGCCCATCCCAAATGTGCGATGTGCGGTAATAGGCCACAGTTTGCACGGTGCGCCGACTGTACGCTATTTGCTAACCTCACACACGCATAATAAACGCAACCAGCCGACGCGATGAAGCACCTAAAAAAACAGCAGAAATGTGAAGCAAAACAGAAAGAAGCGTACGCCTCCCGCGAAAATAAACGTATCACGCTCGCTTGGATAACTAGGTGTCAAAAAGTATGATTGTCAAATTATTTGCCAATCCCAGCACACACCCAACCCAACCGTTGATCGACCAAATTTTCCATCGAAAAAGTTGAAACAGAGAGAGAGAGAGAGAGAAAACGCCGCCGACTAAAAACAAAAATCCACCCTCCCATACGAAAATGATGCTGATCGGTAATGGATGTGAAGGTGCGATGATCAACGGTCCGCTTTTTTTTTTGTTGAAGACCTTTTTCCATCCTTTCTTTTTGCCATCCCCCGATTGGCAACACCGCCCAGCAGCAGCACAGCGTTTTTTTTTTTTTTTTAGGTTATGTCACACCGCTACTTGCAAGGGACTTTGTTTTTCACCATTCCTACTGCCAAACGTTGAGATTTTTCTCGGCTTGTTTTCTTCTTTCTTTCGGTGGCTTTTGCTTTTCGTAGGGTTTGTTACGAAATCGGGTCGGGGAAGAAGAGAAAGGGTTAGTTCGTATAGGGGTTGGAAATTATGATCCCAAACACTGCCGAGCCCTTTGTGACACAAGCTCACATTTATTAGCCAACTGTTTATGAGCCAACTGTTGCAACGATACACGGTATACGTTTGTTGCATCCGGCGGTGCCCGGTGACTGTTTGTTTCCTGCTAAACAGCCGTGACAAATTTCTACCACACTGTCGCAACGGCAAACCCAACAAAAGAGTCAAATGTTTGACCTCCCGACGCGTGTGTCACTGTTTTTCCGGGGCAACCATCGAGTCCCATTAATCGTCACCGGGAATGGGCAGTTTGACTACACGTTAGGCAAATTAGAGGGTAGCGTTTTTGTTTTGGGAAAGTTAAAACAAACGCCCGAAAAATGCGTATTTTTCGTTCGGAACCACCTCATTCCATTTGGACGTGATTCATTTAAGAGGAATTTAGCGAGGCATTGCTAATTAGCTCTCGTTAACGTATTATCTGTTCCGGTCCGCTAGGGCCGCGATGCGTATGGCTATAAATGAAACGGAGACGGTGGAGATAAAAAAAAACCTTCGTCCCGATTGGATTAATTCACACCGAAAATGCACCATCGCTAGTTAGCGATGGTGAAACATGTGTTAGATAAATGGGACCTGAATCACACGCAGAAGTGGAGCAAATGCATAATTTCGTGAGCATTTCGCTTCGAATCATTATTTTTGTTAGAGATAGAGAGAGAGAAAAAGCCAGGCACTCACGATCACTCTAGTTTGTCTCAAATTAAAAAGTTAAAGGGACGATGATCATTTTTATTTAGTCAAGCGAAACATTACATAAACTAGTATATCTGTCCAAAGGCAGTTAACTAACCAAAAATAAAATGATATCCGTACACTAAAGCTACAACCCTGGCGCGAAGTTGCGCGATTGTATGCAACTTGTATACAATCTCCCATACAAGCTGTACGCATCAAATCGTATGAAACGCAACCACGCTGACAGCCAGCGCAACAAAACAACGCACGCAACACAACAGCTACAAAAGACGCACGGCAACACGTGGAGTAGTAAGCTATAGTACTGGAATGTACTTAAAAAAGTTCTTCTAATAAATACTTAAAATAAATAAATACAAAATAAATAAATGAAAAATTTAAATCCCACTACAGATGTTTGTGTACTTCAACAACGTGGTCATAAATTTAGCCGTTGGTTCAATTTTGGAATAACTTTAAACTTTACATGCGCTTTGCTTGTTTACACGCCGGTTCGCGGCATAGCCGCGTTGGCTTATTGCGCGTTTCATTCGCACACATATTTTGCACTAATTAATTTTACATGAGTTCACTCGTACACTCGTTGGTGGTGGTGGTGGTGGTGATGGTGGGGGGGGGGGGCGTTGTTAACCCAACGCAAATAATGTGTCCCTCCATATGTAACAACAACACGCCCCCTCGTGCTTTGGCTCTTCTGCATTTTTGCAAGCAAGGCAAGGCAGTGGATTATGGATCGTGGGAGGACGATTATTATTTCAATGCAAGAATATACAAAATCAACATTTCATTCAACAAAATCATACACACACCAGGGTGACCCAGCCAAAGAGCTGTTTTAGAGTGCCTCTTTTTTTGTTTCGCCCTTCCCGTTGCGGAACAAGAGAAGCCAACATTCCGGGCACGGTTTCTTTTAAGTGTCGCCGTACAAACTGATTTTTAATGAATTGCCTTCCTGGGACGCCCGTACGTACATCGATGGAGGGAGTTGATGATCCCGGTGGACGGTGTGGATCGTAAATACCCGACACGAATATGGATATCGATGAGCGAACAGACAGATGGGATGATGCGATTTGAGTCAGAGTGTGCCGTCGAACTGACACGATTTCTATCGTGCGCACTGCAATGTGTCACCCTCGACGCTGGTCAGCCAATTGGTGACGTTGGTGACATGTTTTTCCATTGACGGAGAACACAAGACGTCGATGACATGTGTTTCCAGCTGGCAATGCGCGCGGACGTATATGGGTAGGGTTGAGCGATCAGCCAATACATTGTTGGAGGACGCGAGCAATTTATCAACAACGATCGAGTGTATCGACAACCTACCAATCGTGGAAGTTATTTGAATAAATTGTTTCTTCCTATCGAAGGCAGTAGAACCTTGATTGATGGCTAAGCAACTAACACAAACGAAAACAAACCAAAGCTTTAGCGTATAATTGAACTTTTAAAACCCTCATTAAATAACGTCACCGTAATCGTGCATTTGACCCAACTCCAGTGAGCGTTTGCAAAGTCTTCGTCACATGTTAAATTTCACACCTGCCGCTGAAGGCACTTTCGACGATTTCCACTCCCGGGAGCGTCAAATATTGATCCTTCGGTTCCTAAAACGGCGGTTGATCTTTTTTTCTCTCTCTCTCTCTCTCTCTTCCTCCACCTTGCAATGTTTTGGTTGGTGGTCAACGAGCATCAAACAGAACCTCGTAAAATTTAGCTCGTAATCAAGAAATAACGAGACGGTTTTTTTCTTCTTTGGCTTAA
The DNA here is from genome assembly GCA_018908115.1 of Anopheles rivulorum. Classification (NCBI taxonomy): domain Eukaryota; kingdom Metazoa; phylum Arthropoda; class Insecta; order Diptera; family Culicidae; genus Anopheles; species Anopheles rivulorum. Next base: position 12,290,888 of record CM032178.1, read on the forward strand.
CCGTTCACTATCCTAAAATGATTGGATCCGTTTTAATAGAGCTGCTCCTGCTGAACAGCAGACTCCATGCAGAGACCGATAAAACACTTCGCAACTGCACGTCAAACGGTCGCGAATTGTTTTACGACAAGACGCCACCGAAAGAGACAGACAGAGAGAGAGAGAAGAACAAAACAACATAATACAATCTATGTCTCGCGGGGATTTTAATGAATACCATCATCTCGCTCCAACAACATTCAAAACGTTGGAGTCGCGCACACAACTTCCAGTCCAACATCCGCGTGAAACCATTTACCGTAAAAGGCAACAACTAGAATACGTTCTTCGGATTATCGAAGCCACCACCAAACGGCCACCAGCGCCGACCAGGTCTCCCCGAAACGTAATGCCCCCGTATCATAGCTTACGTACGAACCAGTTCCATCAAAACGTTACACAGCTTACAACGCGTCGCGTCGCGCGGACGTTGTCGCGGCAACAAAACGGCCGCAGCATCACGAACACATAAAATCACAATATTTTGCCAGACCATTTTCGGTGCGGCTGGCCAACAATCCCGACTCGCCTTTCTAAGCGTTCCCTCTTGCACACTTGCCACAACCCTTGCGACAATAGACCGCACCGTACGCGGTGCGGTGCGTGAAAATCGTCCTACATGGTGCTGAACCGGCGTTAATAGGTCAACGGAATTGGATCTTTCGCATACAAATTAGAAACAAAACACAAAAAAAAAAATACAGAACGATCATCTTCCAGCGCCATCCAGACACACACACACACGGTGCGAATACACAATATCACGGGTCGAGATTCGCCGGGATTGAATTGTGACAAGATTTTGCTTTTGCCCGAAAATGAGACCACCGGTACAACGTGGTCCATCGATCCATCATCATCGTTATGTGAACGGGGCGATCACCGTTGAACTCAAGCCGTGTAAGGGAACGGTGCCGTCGTTTAGGCACACGGAACGGGATACACAAACGACAATGACGAACAGTCACAAACGCGGACATGAGCCGTCAAAAGTAACCACTGGCGTGTGGGTGATGCCACAGGACCGCCTTGCGTAACGAACGCTCCACCGAGGCGAGAGTGTCTTGGTAAATAAATTTCAAAACAAAGCATGTTCAATGAACCCTCAAGCGAGCGGATTGGCACGTTGCCAAAAACAGTCATGGAAAGGAATGAGCGTCGCTTTAGTTTCATAACAGCGATGATTCATTCTACCCGGTCTCAGAAGGTCTTAGAAGCAACAGCACAAACTATGCCGTTTAAAAAAAAACGTGCAAAAATTACACAGCGAACCAGCACTGTAATGTGATCGCTCGCGGGCAATGATATTACAGCGAAGGAACGAACATCAATGCCCATGATCAAATTGAACCTGCACCAGGTAAGTTGAGAATATGCTCCCCAAGCACAACAGCACACAAGACGACGATTCCCTTTCGGACAGCTGCATGCTTAACACACCGGTCACGTTCTACCACAGGCCTGTCCCGATGGGGAGAGGTGACTTTAGACACTATCGCAGGAAGTGTTATATTACATTACCGGTTACCAGGTTACATGTGTGCGTGTGTACTTGAATTGCGGGTGGCACGGCAGCAGGACCGGTAACACAGCCGATTTGCATTCTTATCTTCCTACGTCATCAACACATGTTGGCAGCGGCCACTTTAATCATAGTACTTTGCAACGACATTTGCCCACCCGGCGATCACCCTTCCCTTAACAGCACAGAAAATCAGCTGTACGATCAGCACCCACACGATTTCTGTCCATTGGGCACAACTTCCCAACGGCATCACTTCCAATCGGTAGCATGTACGGCGTGACAGTACGTTGGGTTCGATTGTTGCCAATCGTCTTACAGGAACAATAGCATCCAGTACACAGCACCGCTCATCTTAGCTGGACAAGCATGATTCAGCGCAAATAAATTGTCGTGTCGTGTCGTTCTGCGCAAGAACACTTCTACCCCAAAACAAAAAAGGCACAAGCAAAGCTTTGTCGCGAGGAAGTGATATTTACGGAAATAATTTACACACATCCGAAGCACCGGGTTCCGCCAAGGCAAGGTAAACAGGCATCCCGAAACGTTTAGCGGCCAGAGCTCGGTCTGCCACGCATTCATCGTGCGGTTGCGAGTTTTCTTCGGGCCGCTAAAAAAAACCCATAAAATTATCCCACGCCAGCTGGCGCCACATCACAGCACAGCGCAACCAATCAATCTGCTGCAATGCGCGACGCTACCGCGCACGCTGCTGGCAAGAAGCGAACGAACGATCGAACCATTCTTCGCCGCCAATCTGACCGAACGACCTCCGGCCGGTCAGGTTTTGTGTGCGTTTGCCACAATGGAGCACAATTACCATTTCTATCACAATTACCCGCGTACACACGATGCGGACGTAACGATCGTTGTACGAAAAAGCATGAGCAGGCTAACGATCATACACCATGGTACTATTTTGTCACTGAGTTTTGTGCGTTCCTCGTTCGTGCCGAGGTTTAATTGCTACGGCTTTCACCGGATCATTACCGGATCGCGATCTCAGCGGTCGTCCTTCACGGTCGGCGATTGGAGGAGAAGACCCGTGAAGGACTACCGCGCACAATGAGCATTTCGCTGTACCAACCCGAACAGCACGTCGACGAGATCAAACTGACGCCATAATAAAGATGATCCACAGTAAGATCATCTATCCTCGTCTAATGACGAATTACGACAGCGCTGGCCCTAAAGCGAAGAACACAAACGCAAATTAAGATGAACTGAGCGCGTGTTGCAAGGCAACGCAAAAACGCAACGCTGCAGAAGTGAGATACTCGATCGGGAATCGCTTAAGTACACTCCCTGAATGGAACGTTTTATGAGCGGATCCAATGTTGCCAATGTACCTCCAGAATGGAACGCCATCTTTGGCGCCAAATGGGACGCAGTTCTGGACGATACCTTAAATCTGAGCCGAAGGAATCACAATGCCCACATCGATCGGATCCGAACCGATCATATTGGATAAACACCGTCGATTGCCTTGTATTCCGTCATCGCCGTGGGTTTGCAGATGGATGAATTATTTTAATAGTAATTGCGCGATCGCGTGTTGGCACACATTTGTCATCCAGCAGTCGGGTCCGCGTGTGGTATTAGAATTCTAATGCATTACCTCATGGTTACCAGCGTGGTCGAAGCTGTTCGCGAAACTACTGTTCAGCACCTTGATGCGATCGATATCGCTCGTGCCGCCACTGCCACTGCTGGCGTCTTCCTCACCGAACAGGGACGACGCGTCCGAGAGTCGGCGCGAGTACCGGCGGCTCGCGTCAAGCGAATCGATGGAGATGCGCCGGGAGACTGAGCTGATGCTGGAATCGTTCGAGTTGCGCCGATTGTGCCCGTTCTGGGCGGACAGTCCCAGGCCGAGCGGTTTCGCGATGCCCGAATCGAACGACAGGCGCTTGGTCATGTCGCACAGCTCGTGCTCACCGCTATCCTCACTGTCCTTGGACGGTGAGGCCGCCTTCTTCAGAATCGAGTGCAGTTTCGTCGTCGATAAGCTGTCGTCAAAGTGCAGGCTGTTCCGTTTGCTGTTCATGCTCGAACGTCGCGCTACGCCAACTCCACCGGCGCCACCGGAAATTGAAGGCTTTCGGCGAAGATCCACCGTCGACACGGAGGTGGCCCGTAGCATCGAAGGAAAATCGGCCGGATGTTCCAGCGGTCTGTTCGACAGCGGTTTTATCGTGTTCAGCACGGGCATACTGTCCCGGCGCCGGGGATCCGCAAAGCCGGACAAACTCTTCCTGCCCGTCATGACAATCGGCACCGTCGTGTACTGCTGCTGCAGATCGCCAAAGTTGGCGATCGAGTTTCGGTTGCCGAGGCGGCTTCGACGCCGGGCAGCCATTTCCGCCTCCCGGCCAACGTTGTAGATCGAACCGTAGGAAGGTCGCGGCTGCTTGCCCGCCCCAACCGTGGACAGATCGCTCACGGAGCTGGCGACGGAATCGCGCCGCCTCACCGAACAAACCGAACCACGCCGATGGCTACCATGCACGCTGCAGTTACGGCTGGTGCGCGATTCGATAATTTTCACCTCATTTTCTTTCTGGTTTTGGTTAAAGATTTCCTCGATTTTCTTCAGCTGCCGGTCGACGCCGCAGAACGGCCGGTGGCGATGATTCGCATGGTGATGGTGATGCACGTTCGCCATTTTCAAACCCCAACACACGCAACTCACTTTTAGTAGACGACAAACAAGCAGCTTTGTGTCAGCTCTTGGGACAGCTTAACACACCTCACGCGCAACACTTAGCTATCTCCTTGATCGATCGCGTTCGATCGCAAAACTCGCACAAATCGTGACTCACTCGTTAGGTCGGGAAAGCACGCTCACGCTCAAATAAAGCACCCGTGGTGGCCGTATATGTGACCGGAGCATTGAATTAGTCCTGTGGATGCGTCCACAGCAATGCCCCACTAATGGCCAAATGAGTGGCAATCGTTCATCAAAGCAAACCCTTTAACCCTTCTGCCAACTTTCTATTAATATCTTTCCGTACGCCTTCCAATAAACACTTCACAAGCAAATCACTTCAACCGTTCCGGAATGTTTCAGCCGGTCGTGCCGCTATCTAAAGTTCGCGATACGCAACCGCCCGACGTGACAGGAAAGGCTCGCTCGTTGAATCCGATCGAACGTCTCAAACAGAACTGATCCGCTCAAACATTCTGTGTCGCAACCGACGACGACGACGACGACGACAGCAACGACCACCAGTCGCGTGAGTCTCGTTATTATTATTGCCTCGCAACATCGGGTGCGTGTGTGCGAAACACGACGACGCGAAGACGAAGCGACACACACAGTACGCCTCGTTTACATTAGCCAACCAACACACACACACATACACCGACGAAGGAACGCGACAGTTGGATCGCGCGACAACAACAAGAAGGAAAAAATCGCATCATTCCAGAGCAATGATGATACGCTTCCGCATCAGGACGCATCAGGAAATGGGCAAAAAAGGGCAAAAATGTAATTTAACGAAACATCCCATCACCGCCCGGTACACGTGATTGCAATTTTTGCGTACCGCCTGGTATGACATTACCATTAATCAGCGAACATTAATTCGTCCCAGCAGGAATTTGCGTGCACAAGCAAAGTTGCGACCATATTGCTAGTTATCGGTAGTGAGACCTTTTTTGGGGCTCGTGTAAATCCGTAATCTGTTCGTAAACAACACGCGCCCTGACCATGCCCCATGTTCAAGGCAACTATCGCATCATGTGCTGCATATTTGTACGGCAAGATCTCCTCCCACGGTATCAATAGTGCACTGTGCGTGCTTGTGTTGCAGCTGATCTGATAGCGACGAATGCCCTTAATCCTACATATGGTAACGCTTCGTTGCAAATTCAGTGACCGTTTGTGGCAGAGCACAGGCGGCGAACTAGGGCTGTGTGGGCGACACGTTCAAGGTTCGCACGGTGCATACCGTTTGCAGTGGGCACTCGACCTCATCTGAACACATGCCACCACCACCACCACCAGCACCGTCGTGCACTTATGGATTCTTCGCCACTTCGCAGCAAAGCTGTCCAAACGGAAGCAAGAAAGTCCTTTCCCGTGTGCGAGTGGCACATTCTTCACCAAGGAATGGGAAGCGAAGCTGGTAAACGGTGAAACTCAACGCAACTCTCGCGCTGCTCGAGAACACTTTCTTACTGGCAACTTGGCTGTAATTGAGACTTTGCCCGATCGACCATTAATCATGATTAGTGTAACGAGGCCAAATCGAACAGCTGAGATGAATGCAAAGCGTGTCGAGTGGTTTAATTGGCCGCACGGAATGTTGGCCTCTTCGGTTGAGCAAAGGTTTTTAAATGCCCCAATACAGTAAGTCTTTGAGCGAAAGTGCGCAAACAGTAGTGTAGTGCTTTCATAATTATACTTCTCTACCAAAATGAATGAAGCCAAGCACGAGTAAGGTTCTACAATTTCCGTTTCCTACATTGCGCCAGTCCAAATTTCGCGTCACTAGCCTTACGGCTTACGTCACACGGCAAAGTCGGTCGACGGGTTAAAAATGAAAACTGACTAATTCGTTGTCACAACTCATGACACAGAATCTTTCATACGCCAGCTTCGTTCGGGCCGTCGGGACACCTTACCCCGTTTCGAGCAATGCTTCACAAAGTGGTAAGCAAATATTGACCAATTCTTCAAACTCCAATTGATGGCGACACAAACGCCAAATAATGCTCGCGCAATGGTACTCGGTGCGAACCGAATGCATTCGAAGCAGCGTTACTTCCAGTGAAAAAGTTTGTGGGAGTGTATGGCGTCGAAAAAATATATCTTAAGCATCAACCTGTCCCGAGCCCCGTCACGACAGCCACATGCTCAACGCATCAATAATCAATTCTGTAACCGTCCGATTGTGAGGATGGATGCTAACGCTTGTCGATAAGTGTGTCACTTTAATGGGTATGTTTAGCTTGTTTTTTTTTTGCTTGTTTTATCTTAACGCCATCGACCAATTATTGTGACGACAGCCCACACCTCATCGACGACGAAATTTTACTGCCACGCAACAAGTGGAAACGATCAATCAGTGCAGTATGGGATGAGAAGCAAGCGCCCCAACAGCTTTAGCCCCCACACACGCTCATTAAAAACCCTTCAGTCGAGATTTAAATTAACGACAACTGGCGCCGCACTTCGCTATTTCCTAATATTGTCGCCAGCTCATAAAAGAGCGTCCCTAACGAAAGGGTCGTAAAGTTGAGACAGTAAGCGATCGCATCAATCTTGCGGCTGATGCCGAAACCAATCTAAAACAGCGTCAGCGGGATGCCTAACCGGAAGCATGTAACCCTGTGCGCGCGTGATGATATTCATCTCGTTGACACTCGGAGACTTAAGATACACACACACACAGATGCGGGTAAACACACGTGTCCGATCGATGGCGTACGGTGAGGTTGATCGTGAACTTGCCGTAAAAGGGTCGGCATCGACATAACGACCACCGAGTGATGTACAACAGTTCCCTCCGATGGCATTGTGAAGGTATCGACTTTGTAAAGACCTTCACCAGTCATGATCCCCACAATATGTGACGTTCCGGGGCTTGCCCTTAGGCGCGCGAAGGAAAAACACACCCCAATTGCCGTTTTGTTTAAGCTCCGCGTGGTGTAGGATGTTAAGAATGGGACGCCCAATAAGCACTGCGCACATAAACTTAACGTCAAGCCGCTCGCGCGCACGCTTAACGTGCCTGACCTACAAACGGCACACGAGAGTGGCGAGTATCTTCCAATGCGTGCAAATCGTCCGATCCTGCATGCAAGTTTGCACGCAAAGCTCTCCAAGATCTTGAGCGAATGACAGTTTTCCAACGTTTTCAGCTTCTTCCTGTACGATAGCCGTGGCCTTGCGCGAATAGCGCGAACTGCGTTTTGACATGCGTGACACTGAATTAACACAATTCCACTCCGGCTAATCCGGCACCACCTTCTCCGATAGGAAAGTCTGGTTCCAGCGATAGTGGAAAATGGTAAAAACGGGTAGTCGAGCGTCCTACGCGCGCGCTCAAACTCTTGTGCGAAGCAGTCACCGTTCGCCAGCGCAGAGTGAAGCGAAGCTACCACCGATAAAACAAGGTGGTAGACACAATTAGAAACAAATCAATATGTATTTTGAACCCGCGAACCAGTTTGTCAGTGTCGACGCTCGAAAGGTGGGAACACATTTTGTTGCTCCACTTTATCAGCACGCCAACCATCGTACGGACGCGATCGCCAACAAGACGCCCAAGATTCGATGCTGTACAGTTATTACTTCCGCGCACGCATCGGGGTTTCGGCGTGTCGACGATATTCAAATGCGAAGCGAATTCTGCCCGGCTTTAGCAGGCGTTAATTTACCTCAACAAATATTGCCAGCTTCAAACAGATGGACCTCATTCTGATGAGGCAGTGAGTGTTTTTTTGTTTGACTATTTTTGTCCTCGCGCCCAAACGATCTGCTTAAAACGTAAAATCAATTCGTTCGACCGAGAGCGTTCGTGTGATCTTTTCTTGATCGTCTGACCCATTTGACTTTACTTTACCACACTCATAACTGTGCAAACAACCCACACGCACCCGATCGACCCGTTCAGCACGGTGATGCAGCGTTAAAGCGTTCTGCTTGGCGTATTGAGCTGTAATCCCATCAGGTTGCACCGAACAACCAATCTAAGCTCGTTTAAAGTTAAGCTGTAAATTTAATCGTCTTCTAGCGCAGCGCAGCGCCTACACACAACAGAGTGCGCACTCTTGCGGATTATATGGCCCAACCTTTATCACTTGAAACGTTTACAATCGCTAACCAGGTACGTTTAATATGACAGCCGAGCAGTTTTCGAACTTCAAAAATGGCAATGCGTTCCGTGGGCACCAGCTTTTGCACCAGCTTACCTCATAATCCTTGTTCCCGATCACGTCCTCGGAAGGATGTGCACCCATGACCGCCGGTGCACCATTGCCGTTGGTGTGGTTAGCCGGTGCAGGCGCCGCCGGTCCCGCGCTGTTCATGTGTGTCGGTGGAACGATCGTCGGATTACCGTTCATAATATAATCGCTTTCTTTATTCTGCTTCTGCTGCTTAAACTTTTCGTACAGTTCGCCGCCACCGCTACCGCCGGCAGTGCCGTTTCCGTTGATTGTACCGTAGTTGTTGGCCACGGGCGGATTGTGTGCAGATTTCACACTAAAAAAGCGCACAAGAAGAAACGGTTATTAGGAGCTTGATTGATAAAGATTTGGTTTGGCAGCACACTTACGCTGGTTTGGGCTGGTCGTAGATGACCCCGGCACCGTTTGGCGGTGGTAACGGAGCTCCGGCCGGTAGCGGAGGTACCGGACTGTTGGCACTGTTGGGACCGGCCGTACTGCCCGGCGTTGAGATCGCTGACGGTGGCACCGACGACTGCGGTTGGCTGTGATGCGGAAGGCCCGTCGGTATCGGTTGCTGTGCCGTCGTTACCTTCTCGGACAGTGAGTCCCGCCGGGAACTTTTGGCGGTCGAGCTGGTCGTGTTGGGACTGTCCCGCTCGGCACTGTTCTGATGAATGTCGCACGCTTTAACCACCGCACCGGCCACTGCCTGCAGATCGGGCGATTTCGACTGCACGGAAGCGATCTCGTCGATCGACGGGAGTCCCTGCTGGAAGTGCACAACAAAGAACAGTCAGTCAAATGCTTACAGCAGTACAGAACAACGGGGGAATGGTGCTGGTTTTTTGCCTCGATAACGTGGGGGCTGGGGAATAAATGGGAACGCGATTAGCTATTTGCATTCGCAACTCGGAGACCTTGAGTAATGCCGTGCTAATTACAGCGCGTTGCATTGCCTACGTCAATCGTATGTGGATCTCCCACGTGGAACCAGTACTGGACAGAAATATGGATGTTCCGAATGCGTTAATGCAAACTAAAAGGCGAGTCACGATTCGGTACATTGCAGCTTGCAACCAGTCAGCGGAGACTGTAGCAAGAAAGTTGTCATAAAAAGTAATACAAGATGAATTACAAATCAAAAACAGGATGANCTATTTGCATTCGCAACTCGGAGACCTTGAGTAATGCCGTGCTAATTACAGCGCGTTGCATTGCCTACGTCAATCGTATGTGGATCTCCCACGTGGAACCAGTACTGGACAGAAATATGGATGTTCCGAATGCGTTAATGCAAACTAAAAGGCGAGTCACGATTCGGTACATTGCAGCTTGCAACCAGTCAGCGGAGACTGTAGCAAGAAAGTTGTCATAAAAAGTAATACAAGATGAATTACAAATCAAAAACAGGATGATGTCAGTTGAAATCTAAAAACTAAATCGTCTATCACTTTCATAAACTTCCATTTATATGAAATTTAGCAAGTCCACTTACTTTAGTACACAATATTTTGTTTTACCAATTATTTTAAGTATACTATGTACAGCGCTACATGAAAAAGCACATAAATACCACAATTGTGTGCAAAGTATGTATAAAAATTACACTCTTATACACTCTTATTAATCAAGAACGCCACAAGAAGGGAAGACCGTTTGCATAACGATTAACCTATTGACCTATATCTAACACAAGTTCACCAGTCCCCGTAAACACGCACGTTAATCCCGAAGAAATGACCAAAACGTGACGCCGGCTCAACTGCGCTGCTTCCGGTTCGTGCAAAGGAATCGCGATAACTCCCGTTCCTCATTGCTGTACCTTGCTCTATTTCGACCGTTTATGAACTGCGGCTGCGAGGTCATGCACGCTCGGTTCCTTTTCACAAAATAGGAATCAATTCTACCGAGCAAATATTGACGCTGCTAAGAACGAACCTATTGCGATGCTTCAGTTAAGATCTAGCAAGTTTGTGTGAGTGTTTTTTTCTCCACCAAGAGTAAACATCGTTTTACCGCTATGCTCTGCATACAGTGCTTTTTGTCGGCGATTTCACATGCGGCACATGTTGTGTAGAAAAATGCCTGCCGTCATTTATCATCGGAACGAAAGCGATAAATTTTTTCTTTTTTGTGGTTTGTTTGCACACTTTCCAGCAAACGATGCAGTGAGATGCCTTCTATTTCTCTTGATGTGTAACATTCTCTTACTGTGACATGCAGTGACATGCGGCGGCTAGATAAGTGGTGGAAGCCGCATTCCTGTTCATTACCCGTCAAGAGTGCAAACCATGCACAGGAACGCATAGTCCACGTGCTCAATGTACCAGAGCACTTCCAAAGCAGTCAGTGACCGCAGTCGAGCTTATCACAAGTAACACCTTCGCTCGAGAGAAACATTTCCGTGTCGTTTACGTGCTAAGGCTGATATCGATTTTTCTACCCTACATATGGCCCTTAAGGCACATCGCAACAGAAACCTTCTCAACACATTCTTGTCACACAACTCAAGTTAACTGGCAGTCCGAGGGTCCACAACGAGAGTGACGTCCCTTCTTGATTATCGTTCTTTAATCTATCACCTACTTTTTTCCCTCTGTAATGATTATGCTGCGGAAACCGGTCCCTTCGGCCAAATCAAGCCGGCCCTAACATTTACGAGGGAACAGGTACCGGTTGCATAATTAGAACGTAAGAAATATGCAACCGACAGACGCAGGTGCCGGTTTTAGGAGTTAGAGTAAAGTGACCACCCCCCACGCGACCTATTCACATTCTTCTACATTGGCGCGGCGAGCCTCCTTTAACATGTAGGGGAGGCCCCCATAGCACAGCGGGCAGCACATCGGGAACGAACCTGATACTCCGCAAAGTTACTGCTCCGGTAGTTTTCGCCACCGTCCCCATTCTCGAATAACCGGTCCACGCTGGAGGTCATCAGTTTGCCGCTGCTCGGTTTAATGCCTGTCAGGTGAAAACTGGCGAAACTGGAACGGGACATCGGAAACGATTCGTTCGGTGCTTTCGGATCTAAAACGGTATCGAAAACATGTTGTCGATCATAATGGGCTCTAACTGCGCTGCCTCAAAAACACCAACTTACTCAAGCAGCTCGAGACGGCATCCAGCGAAGGCAACAGCGAACGGGTCATGATGTCGGCGGCACTTCGGGGCCGCGTGAATGGCATCACAGAGTGGGGGAACGTTTTCGGTTTGATCGGTGTGATGAGCATATGCTCGGTCCAGGAAGTTTCCAGCGATGGCTTCTCGAGCCGTTCCACGTCCACGTTCAGCGTTTTCTGCTCGAACGGCACCGAGAACGTGTCGGCCGGTATGCTCTGCAACCAGCTCAGCAGGGAGAGATCCGAGTCGGTAAATCCTGCAAGCGAGGTGTAACATGTCAGTAGTACTCTTAGCAAGAACACAATTTATTGGCTAGTGAGGAAGTCATTTGCATTTAAAGCACCAATCATATCCTAACATCACCATTTAAGAGTAGGAGGTTTCTTTTGCGGAAGTTATCAACATTTCCACCTAGTTTGTAATATTTTCGGCAATTTACGCTTTTTCATAGTTCTTATTTCACAGACATTAATTCTTGCTCATTTCGAATGTAGGGCATGCATTAATGATCGCTTATTGTGAAAAATTTTTTTGGCCAACTCACCTATTGAACCATCCAACACGCGTGAGAAGTTAATTTTCTGACTCGCCGTATCGGCCGCACCGGTTGCCTTCACCTGACAGTAATTCACGCACGATTCGTACAGCACACCCTTGATCAGCAACTGCACCAGCCGGTCATTCTTCGCGCTCAGCATACCGGCCGCCGAGCCGAGCTTCTTGTCACCGGGCAGAAATTTCTCCACCAGTGGAAAAATCTCCCGGAAGCACTGTACGCGCGCCTTGCTCGGGTTCCAGTCCCGGTACTGCATGTGATCGCCCAGCTTGGGCAGCGTCAACAGCAAGCACAGTCCCGAATATTCCTCCTTCGATGGGCACAGCTTTTCCAGCTCGCCCAACACCTGTACCACCTCCTCCACCGCCCCTTCCACGTTGTTGATGAGCGGCGGACCGGCCGCTAAGCCGCCCGCCTCCGATTTAATGCACAGCAGCTCGATGTACTTGTGGCGCAGGATACTGTACTTGAACTGCTTCATGTCGAAGTTTTGCAGCGCCTCGAGCGGCTGAATGAACTCCACCACATCGTCCCACTGGCCGTCGAGGATGAGCTGCCGGAGGAATAGCACATCGTCCGAGTACTGCCCGTTGATGACGCCGGTTTCGCGCTCGAGCGAAAGTTGGGAGATGTGCAGCTCGCGATTGTTCAGAAATTCCAGCGCCAACCGCACGATGTCCTCCTCGCGGAGTGATAATCTCGCCGGCGACATGATGATGCTCACATTAAGGACGCGTTTGTTTGGGTGGGGTTTGAGCTAGAGCAGACGATCAAATCACTCGGATGGCTTCGTCCTGACAGGACGAACCCGATTCCCAACGCGTCCAGTCGGAATATCTGGAATGAAAGAAAGGAAAAAAGGAACATATTAAAATTCAAAATTAATATCACATTCCATTCATTGGAAAGTTAATCTCGCAAAAAGCGTGCTCGAGACAAAAAGGGAGCTCCAAATCGAGATAAAGGCAAGTGACAAAAACACCCAGAAGGGCAATGATAAAATTCCATTCTTACTACGAACTTCCTCCCCAAGTGAATGTCTTCAGTAAACGAAAGGAGGGAAGAGATAAGCTGATATAACTGCAATGGTCTACATACCACTACGAAAGCAGATGACTCAGAAGTGCCCAATGCAACAGGGGTAGAAAGAACTTCCATCCAAACAAAAATACCATTCGTAACGGAGAACGTCCAATCCGACCAAGATAGTATGCGATAAGGGTTTTGAGGAGTTCCTTCCCGGCACGTGAAGCATGTGCAAAATTCGGGGTCGTTTATCTCTGTCGAGACTCATTCGATTTCAACTGTCGCTGTGAGAGTGTAAATTGACAATGACTTAACCGCCCTTTTATTGGGTTTAGCCCATAAGACCAGTTCAGTTACGGGGAAGATTACATTGGTGAGTTTATTCGACTGGCACGTGAAGATGCATAATACATTACACGAAAGTGATATTGGTTTGGTGAAGAATGGGAAACAAAACTCTTTCTGCTGACTTATTGGCAAAGTTATTCTGGAATACAGTTCGGTGGTATAAAACATTAATTAAATCTGGCATAGCAACAGCGCAAAAGCAAGGCTTTGATTTTACATCAAATAAAACAAACTGGAGCAATGACCATTGACCCGCAAAAGTGTTGCAGTACAATTTGGGGCACCGGGTTAAGTACCTCCTCCAGTGCATTCGAATCTGAAGCAACATGAAGGAGCTGCACAACATAGAAAGTAAACGAGTAAAAACAATTAATAAGACATCTCCCTTTAACCACACCTTGACAGAAAGGTTGACCATCATCTAACTTTCGCTTGGACGGGGTGTGTTGGACGGCCACCGAGTTGCCCTTTCGCGTGCCTCATCATTGATGGGGTCGATAATTTATGGCCGAGTGAAAAGTGGACTCGTCAATCAACAAATCATCTGCTGGGTAGCAGGAACTCCGGGGCCTGGTGATTTGATCGCCCCGATCACACGATCCCTTCGACCGTACACACCATTTGCTAATGTATGCTTTACGCACGGGTCAATAAATCTGCAAACCTTTCCCATCTCCTTTGGACGTTGGAGCACGTTGGTGTTGGTGAGCAACGGAAAGATCCGGATCACACATCTTACGCCATATCCCATGTCCGTTTATGATGCTCTTCTTCGTCGTTGTTATGATCCATTTTTTTTTGCCCCCGTACATTCAACGTCCGTCGGGGAGTGCATCAGCAGAAAAGGTGAAGACGAGATGGACGAACTTCATCTATAATGCATGAATCTAATAGCACACTTTAAGCTGTTACCATTCTCTTGAGGGAATAGCATACACGTTCTTAGAAAAATTGGTAAATTATTGGACCATTTCTCTGACAGCACACATTTACTGTGATTTATTACCTATTCCCTGAGAACACGCACAAGGTATCGGAAGGTAAAGTGCAATCATTCTCGCCATAAAAGCATAACCATTAATTGATTAGCGTCTTATTAATCTTCCTATATGCGCTCACATTGGCGCAAATTGATATATGTTTGAATAAGAAAAACAATTAATACCAACCTTGAATAAAAGGGCTAAAAAGTAAACATGAAACACTTTAAAAGCAATATCAAAGTCCCTTTTTGGGAAACTCAACTATTACAATCAGCATAAAATCTCATCACGTACCAAACCGAGTCGAACGTTTATCCGGCTACCGGACCGGCCAAACAAAAAGTGATGGAAGTTCAGCCCATCATCAGATTAGATAGGAGGAAGTACTGTTCCGGCTTTTTCTCCATATCTGCGCCGTCCCTTGAAAACGATTTTATCGAATTTTGAATCGAAGCAAAGACCCCCAAAAACGACAACGGGCCGGTTGTTCTTGGGAACACGGCACTCCAGACCCGGCGGCATTCGTAGACGACCGTTCTAACGAACCGTGAAATTAAAGTCGATCGACTCTTCACGGCGCTGTTGCTCTTTTTTTCTGTTGAACCGCGCATAACCACCGGAATTGTCGTGAAGTCGTTTCCGTTTTAGTTGCGGCGAGAGAACCGCGAAAACCGTGCTGAATGTTTTGATCAACCGTATCATTCGTTTAGAATTCGATCAATCTGTAGCGGATCGATCGCGACCCCCCGGGGGGAGGGTTGTGGGATGTATGGAACCCCAGTAAAGTGCTTGATTGAATAAAGTCAGCTTTAAAGTAAAAAAAAACACATCAGTACAGTGATTGATTTAACGATTATTAAATGCATCGATCATTTATCTACGGCACACGAACACGCACGAGGAGAAGTTTGTGCTATTTTTTTTTCTCAAATTACATTTTAACGTTCCTCTTTGCAAAATGTTATCTCCTACTTGCACCACATTATCTTACCAATAACACCAGTTTTTCCTTATGAATAAACAACAAAACTGCGTCCAATCTGTGTATTAAACGCGACTTATCTAACCATAAAGTAAAAAGATATATTTTGCTATTTGCTAGAAGTGCAAATGTAAAGCAAAACAAAACAAAAAAAAACCAAAGACACAAATGATAAAGTACACCTTCACGCATTTAAAGCCATAGTTTGCTGCATGTTATCTGCAACCGGGAAGCGGAAACTGTAAGCACACCGGTGGGTGATTGTCCACCGAACACTCCAAAACAAACGGCCTAATTTAGCTGCGGTATGAAAAATGCATGAGCGTGAGCACACAAACAAAAAGGAGCAGAGTGAAGCGATGATGAACGCCGCGAACGAAATGCAACGAAGCAACGAAGATAATGTATGAAAATAGTGAAAAATAGTCTACCACATCCAGCGGCTCAATTAGAATGTATTAAAAAGTATAAATAAAGCTTTTGTTTTATTAAAAAACTTAAAAATCTCATCTAAAAGCTTTTTCTTCTTTCAATATTTAAAGCTTAAAGAACATAGAACCTTTCATCAATAGAACAGCAGACAATAGTTGGTGCCAACACGTACGTGCTTGGTGCTATAATTATCAAAAAAAACCCTTTTTTTCTGCTCTCACCGAACACATTTCACACATTCTTATCCGTGACGATATTCCCAGCCCAGCATCATTTCCGGTACCGGCAATAAAGTGTGTCTTCTTCTACTAGTGCCGACACCGATTCCACTCGTCTCAAGCACCACAGTTCCACCATCTACCCCAACTCAAAGCGAAGTTGGTCGTAGGGCATCTCGTCTAAAAGTGCACTCCCTAGACGGTGCCAGACTAAAATATCGATTCGTGACGACGGGTGCTCTCACCGTGCATTCGAGCGGCACCATGGCACCGGCGTACAGACAGAAGCAGCAACAAAACACGCCACAGAAATCCACCCTCAAGGGGACCAGCCACAGGCAGCACCAGCGCACGTCCAAAAATGGTCAAAAACTGGTTCATTCGCTTCCGGTTTCCGGTGTGCGCGTCCGCGCGCAAAAAAAAAAACAAACGGGATGGGAACTTGAAACTGCTAATTTTCCATTTTGCAGCTGGCTTCCATTGCGTGTGTGTCGAGCGGGCTTTGTTTAAGGGGATGGGGG
>CM032178.1:12311283-12338501 GCA_018908115.1 Anopheles rivulorum
TTCAATAAAATTCCCGTAACAAATTTACAATGAAAGTTTACAACGCTTCAAAAAAGTATACAAAAAAGTCTGTTTCAAAGATCCATCTTTCTAAAAGCTTGTCCAAAAATTAGCTGAATAATAATTAACAATTAACGCCACATCAATTTTGAAACGAAATTAAGATAAAATTAAAACGAAAATCCTCCAAACACCATAACTAATGAGATAAAATGGGTAAATAGTAAAAGATTACTGGGAAGGTTAATATGCATAACTATCATTACACAACTATCCATGACGGACATGGGGCATCGGAAATCTACGCACAACTTAATTATGCACCATATAAAACCATATCGCTCGAGTATGATTTCACAAATAAGTACGTTCGGTTGAGCAAAACAGAAACGAAACCAAAATCGTTCTACACGCTCCCTCATCGGTTTGCAGCAGTTTAAAAACATTGCCAACGCACTGTTTCGCTTTGGTGGTTCACTTCGTTTACGCATCCTCTCTCTCTCGTGGGCAAAGCCCACCCTTTAGCCATACGCACACGCAACGCGTACGCCACATTGAACTTGATACGATGCAAACCCCTCTTTCTCCCCTTTTCTTATTCCCCTTTTCTTATCAGCCTGATTTGCTGGTGGATTCGCTAAGGTTATTATGTTTTCTTTTTCACTTTTCAATATTTTCACCAATATTTGACTAGCTAAATGTTGCGTTGGATGGACGGGATAGTTGCAATTAAGTTATTAGAAGACGGCACATGTATCTGTACCTTGCTTTCAATGAATTTTCATACGAATTCTCGGTCATTTGAGAGTCAATCCTCCTATGCATAGTCTATTCTAGCTATTTTTAGTTCACAGTAAAAGTTTATAGAAGTTCTATAATACCTAGCAATGGCAATCGAGAGCAAAGAACCCTGCAAAGATCAGAGATGCCTGCAGCTCCTATTCATCTGGACGGAGCGATTGACGATACTGATGGATTTTGTCGGGCAAACCTGGACATCATGGGAGGGAATGGAGGACAAGATCCAATCTTCTGGATGACGAGATCCTAACTTCGCTATGGAATGTGAATTCTTGGGGACGAATACTTTACCCCCACTATCAACCAGGTTTGGACGACTTCTTCATCATGTTCATGTTCAAGAAGTCATCACGTTCGCTTTGTTCCGGACTTCCAATGATAATCCCAAAGAGCAACAATATCTTGATCTAACCTTTCGCCTGGCCTGGTTCAAACCCCATCGTTTCTCAAATGCGACCAGAATCGACTCCAATAATTTGAAGTCAGGAATGCGTGAGTTCTCCAAAACTCACCCACAAATCTAAATATCTGTTTTACGTCTCATTAAACTGTAAAAGAAGACAATAAACAAACAGTTCCTACACAAAATCCAGAGTCACCTCCACTTTAACCTTCCTTCGTAAAAATAGATCACATCCAGCGATTGTGCCAATTGTTGTGCCTTGCTTAACATTAACCTATCCATCCCACACGCGCAAAACATTCTATCGATCGGTTATTCAAATGCTCACAAATGGGGACTGGAGGATATACCGGCAGAAGGGAAAGGTTGCCTCAGTTTTAGCATAAAAACCGTTTGCGACCTGAACGACAACCCGCCCCAAAACGAAAACCAACCCATCTCCGACACCATCTATGGAGCGACATCCAGACGCGGTTTGCCAGGTCTGCCGAAAACCCACGCCAACATCTGTTGTGGAACAACGTAAAGGAACAGCAACAAAAAAGCTATCGTAATGGCATACAGTTTTCGGAGAAGGTTTCTGACGCACTTCAATCTTCTGCGAACATTTCTCATGAACCTACAATAAGGAAGTTCCAATCCCACGAACATGATTGCATTTCGTATGTTTTCGACTAGAATTCATATTCTTTTTTGCAATAAACCACCGAGTGAACTGAGCCGATCGTCGTCGTCGTCGTCCCTGTGCAACCGAGCGCTATGGTATCCGTCCAACATTGTAGCCCATTTTTCAACCTTTCGTCTATTCTGCTTCAACGCCGGCTAAATCGAT
Source organism: Anopheles rivulorum (assembly GCA_018908115.1). Taxonomy (NCBI): domain Eukaryota; kingdom Metazoa; phylum Arthropoda; class Insecta; order Diptera; family Culicidae; genus Anopheles; species Anopheles rivulorum. The sequence continues at coordinate 12,313,320 of CM032178.1, forward strand.
CATTTGGACAGGCGCTCTATGATACTAAACTCCGATGTGCTTCCTCAGCTTTAACTATCGTGCCGTTCTTCCAGCAGCTCCGCCCAACCGTCTCAGCTCTGCTAGTGGATGGTAATTAAGCTAAAACTCAACCATCGTGGGACAACGGACGGAACGAAACGATGGCCAAGAACAACATGTAAAGTAATTAACTTAGAACACAACGATTGGATGCGCACAACCGCAACTTTAGCGGCCGTGCAAATATGTATCTTCCACGGCATGTGCCATATTGGAAAGGGAGTATGATTGTGTGTGTGTGTGTGTGTGTGTGAGCATCTTCTTTTTTTTCGCATTCTCCCACCCTCCTTTAATGTTTACGCCCGTGAGCATTAAAGCGCTTAAAATGCAGACAAAAATGAAGAGGCGCGCGCGCGGCCTATGTCCGGCGAACCGGTGGCAGGTTGCATGTGTAAAATCACCTAGCTTTGAAACGTTAATGAATGAATAAATCCAAGAATGAGTAAAGCGTGAAGACATGCGCATGAAAACAAAACAAAAAAACTAAACTACAAACCACTTCACCTTGAACATACACTCCAACAAGAACCACTGGCAGCAACAACCGCGTGTTGCGCCACGCAACACAAAAAGCAGGAGATCTTTCCTTTAACGATCGCTAGAGTATAATCTTCGGTGGTGCTTTGAATCGGCTCTTTTTCTCTTGCCTTTTTTTTGCTTGATAGCTTTATGCCCGCGCTGCTGTGATGCATTCTGTTCATAATTTCAGCTCCATTGGCCACAACGAAACACTCGCCGCAAAAGAGTGCTGCATTCTTCGGCGCATGGTGGGATATTGTTTTACTGCATGCAATCATCGGCTGCTGCTTGAGCCGGTTCATGCAATCGTCTGTGGCCAATGACCAGGCACCATCGCTGCACTGCCAATTATCAGACATCGGTTCACCGGACGGCGACCGAGACGAGTACGAAATCGTCATGCAGCGTGTCGAGATCGGAAACTGGGCAGATAAAGTACGTTCACGTGCCTGCTGGCTCTCTCTCGCTCTCTCTCTCTGACGCAAATCACTACAAGTTGGTGGTTTATTATATACTTGAATACCTTCAAGAACCAAGTTTTTATCACGAGTTCAATTACTCATTTTAGAGTCTAAACTTTCTTGGAGTTCTCCAGAATTCTCTTCATAATCTCCACTGATCTTCATCAATGCTGCTCCAACTGCAGTTTACTCTTCAATATCGAACTCGAATTACCACGGGAAATAAGCCTTAAAACAGGTCTCATCTTCAGTATTTCTGAGTTCGTTTTTTGTCTGCTGATTTAAACTTCACACTCGAGCGATCGTTTTTCATCCCATGGTTCCAACCAACGGTGTAGAACATTATTGGATGCAATGTTTAGCTCGTACGGCAAGAAGCGGCTCAATCAATTTTGCACGGCCCGTACACCCACCGGCCTCAAATCGCAAATTGCATCCCATTTCACGTCGCGTTGAGCTGCTGAGGCTGAGGCGGCATCCGGTGGCATTACCATTTCTAAGGCGCCCTTTCTTTGCCGATCAGTCGATCGAGACACAACGCCACCTAGATGCAGTTGACAGGCAAGAAACGGCGCTAGCTATAATATCCCTATTTATCTTGGTTGTTTTTTTTTGTTGAGCACGGCTGAGGTTCCTTTTTGATATTGCAAAGCAAAAACAAAAGGCTCACCTGTGGCAATTCGGTTTGAGGACGCATCTAATCATCGTCACCAGCGACACCGATGTGTGCGCAACTGTAAAATAAGCGGACTGGCCGAGTGTTACACTGGAGCGTCACACCGAATGACTCTGTGCCCGAGGTCTATTAAAGGCACTTAATCCGGGCAAAAGCGGTAAGCGGTATCAGTGTTGTTGTAAAGATGGTGGTGGCCCCCATCCGAGTGAAATTGCACCAATTTGCCAATTTCTTTATGATCCAGCCCAGCCGCACACCGCCTTGACGGGCGCATTTCACACGCGTGCTCATGTTTTCTCTCATTTTTATACAATCGCACCTAATAACCTTTTTTTTGTTCGTTCGTTCGTTCGTTCGTTCGTTGCTGCTGCCTGATACTTCAGGCCTTGCTCGCATGGCGCTCCGAGGTGTGCCCCGCAAACACTACACCGGGTGATTGATGTTATAAAAAGGAACAAGAATAACAGAAAAGCATGCACAAAACATGCGTGTACACACTGGATTAATGTGGCTAGGAAATGAAATATCGGCTATCGTTTCCGTCCGACAATAAAAAGACGATTCGACGAGGCAGGAGGAAACAAATTGTTTGACCCATAACTATCTTAATTTTAGCATGGCGGTAAAACAATTTCTGCCTTGTCTTGAAACACATAAATATGTGTCTTCAATTTTCTGCACCACACGCAAGAAATGGCGGGATAAAAATAGTTAAATAGCTGAAGAAATAATTAGCCCTGCCCGAGGGGCGAAATCTCACACCACGGCTCTATTCTAATGTGCAGCGGGAAGTTTACGCATCCAATCTAATGCTGCGTAAACAAATGCTTGTTGTTTGGTCACAGGCTACCTCCACACAGGCTAAAGGTGTGGACCTCCTCGGAGCACCTGTAGATGAATGGCTGGAATGTTTTAAAAAACCGGCCGGGCACAACATCATGACGGCGCAAATCCGCTCTTATCCAAATAGACCAACTAAACCAACGCTTGTCTTGCCCTCAGCCGGCGTACGATCACAGCTAATTTCCGCGATCCGCTTTCTTCGATAAGCGATCCGCCTGTCCATGTGCGCTTCCATCAGCTACAGCCTAATGAGCAATGGGTGATGCTGCTGACCACAGCAACATGCGAGCATTTCCTAATCGCTTCCATACGATGGTGGCTGGCCGAGACATGCTCAGGGCTGAAGTTTCACCCGGCTGATGATGCATGAAATTGACAGCTGATGGACGTGTACGCCTGAGGGAACTCCGTTCAAGGACTTCGAAATTGGAAGGTGTATGAAGAAGTCGGAGTAGTGCCGTTAAGGGTGAGATTTATGCAGACACACACACACACGGACATAATACCGATCGGTCACCAAAGTACCAGAAGAGCGCGAAGTGTGTACCGATGCGTGAAAGGAAAGTACACCAGGGACAGGTTTTCCATACCGTAACGCAGGAAGTCATTTCAACCGTCAACCGAGAGGGAGAGCACATTCTGATGAAAAGCCGGTTCCAATCATACGCACCATAGTAAATAATGATGGAAGAGGAACTCGATCAAAACGGCACGCCTGACTCTCTATTGTAGTTGCAACGCAATGAAGCGTTAATCACTATTCTCTATATGGACACTCTTATTACGGGGTGTCTTCCTTTTTTGGGAGCATTATTCATCGAGTGGCTTACGGGTATTCAAAGACGAGAAGTGCGTATTAACTGTGATGGAATGCGTGAAATAGTTTTCCAAACAAAAAAAAAAAAAAACAAACTTTACAGTCATAACAATACAAACTGTAGAAGGCATCTTAAAACGAAGACTCATGACGAGACACTTGAGACCCTAATTAAACAATAAAATTGACGTTCAACGTTCGGTGCATAAATAGATAAATGAAGACAAAATAAGATCCAAATCTTAAACTCTTAAACGAAACCTCTTAAAATGCATCATTATTCTCCGTTTTTTTTCTTCCCTATCAACTCGTTGCAATCTTGCCGTGGTGAAGTTTAGAAGAATTATTACCGCAAACTGTTCCATTCCTTGTGCCTCTTCCTACCATCTTTATGTTCCACACAGAAAGAGCAAAAAGGGCTACAAAAACACAGCAATGTAGCTGGAATAGGCATGAAAATGCATTCGGTTTCTTCGACGGCGAAATACAGCAAAACCCAGCCCGAGCCCTTGGCGCACGTGTCACACACTTGCAGAGCCGTACTGCATAAACAATATCGGTTTTCTTCTCACCTTCTCACCATTGGAAGATGCAAGATGCAGCACACGTGGTTCGTGCAAAAGGGAGCAACACACAATAGCGGTAAATGCATAATTTGTCCATCATTTATGAATTCATCCCTCGCGAACTTCTGCCCTTCCGCTGTGAGCTCCAGAGCCTCTTCGTGCTCATGTTGCTGCGTGGTGTGAGTAAGAAAATCAAAACTCAGCATCATTCCTTCACCTCGTGCAAACGCCTATGGAATGGTATTTCATGAAACCGTTCCCGGCTGTCACAATTCCTCTCATCCGCTCCCGGCACCTGGCTTTTAATCCAGCCTGCAACACACATAACTGCCGAGCCGAGTTCCATCCTCTTTCTGCTCGTTTTCTCTGGGACCTTGAGGTACTGGGAAATGTTGTGATGTTGGTGGCGAAGTTGCTGTGTCGCGTGTCACCGCGCAACTAAACACCGAAACTGCAGTCCAAAGAACTGGGACACGAACCTACCAAGAACCAGTTCCTTCCTACATAACGCTTGTCTCCCAACTCGCTTCATACGATTTGCCCTTGGACCGTCCACCTAACACAGCACCAAAAGTAATGCTACACGGTGAACTGATTGCTGTACACCCGTTGACACATTCCGAAACCGAAACCGGCATCAGACGTTTGGTTGGATATTAAATGCATAAAAATCAACGTCACTAAGGAAGGTTCAAGAAATTGTACAGTGGCGGAGTGATACGGAGAATAAGCATTTTAGACTGTATCAACTGGTTTTCTTTTTTTCCTTTCACGCTTCAACTTCAACGATGCACAAAACGAGGCATAAGGGATCCAAGATTTGAAAACGTACCGAACCCGTCTTCACCGTATCTTTCTCCGTTATGGATTATTACTATCCATATCGTTACGAAGGTGGTAGCCGCAGCTATGGCGAGTAATCTTGGCGCGATTACTAAATGACGATTTTCGGATCGTTTGCCATCATTATGCCGGGAATTGGATGGCTACCGGTGGCAATCGTTATAATGATCCTCACGCACCGATCCGAACCGATGCGAACCAATTTTGGATATTCAAAATTCAGATGATTGTGCACGTATTGGGATGCAAATTGGTTTCCGCCGTAAGTGGACTATTCTCATGACAGAAATTGAGTTTCCATAAATATTTTATAATTATTGGTCTGCTTTTTCGGTTTTTGGGGTGAGTATTTTAAACTTTTTGAAGCAGCGAATGGCATCTCTCCGGGCACGTATTTAATAAGCGGCAATGCGATGGTAATGCGTCGCATCATCCATAAGAATTACTGCGGATTACTGCAACACAATCAAGCTAATTGGGCGATGACTTCACACCCAACAACAAAAAAGTGATGACTCTCTGTAACTCAACGCTTCCAAGGGATCCGTTCCGAGGGAAGAGTAAATCAGATGCATAATACAACGCTTGTACGACCTTCTCTAGAAGCCAGACGTTCTAGGAATATATCGTAGGAATGCGTTTGGGGTGAGAGCACTCAAAAGCCGCTCGCCGTTCTCGTACGCTAAGAAAGCGTGCGCGTGTTGCATCGCATTATCGAATATTGTGACGCGCTGACCTAAAAATACAAAACATACACACATCCATTAATACGCTACTTCCTTTCCTCATTCAGCACCACGGCTTCATCAACCCATGACTCGCTCGATTATGTGCGAAGTGTTGTTGTAATTGTGTGCGCCATTACAACCGTTACGCGCGGTATTACGGGGTGTCGCACAACCGTCGAAGGTCAAGGCGATGCGCAAACCGCAAACCGCAAGCAACAAGCCAACCAGATAAAAACCTTCTCCTTTTTGCGTACACCGACAACTACCGGCAGAAGTAAAAAAAAAAACAAGCAAACAAGCTTTTTGTGGGGATTTCGCGCGTTGGTAAAGAGAAATGGTCGACGACAATCAGACGTAACTTCGTAACCGGAGGGTGGCTTTTCTGGGCAAGAACGAGAAAACTGGTTCCGGACAAAACCGGGACCGGTTGTTGTTTTAAGGTTAGCTGTTTCGTGCTTCGTGTACTTTTGGGATCGAGTTCTTGCGCTTGGGTGACATTAGACGACTGAAGTCGGGATGCCTAACACGAACGACCGATTGTTCAACATTTTAACCGAAAAAAGAGAACATAATTAAGAGAAATATTTCTCAACATTACTCAAATGTAATTCTTCATCGTGCTAGATGATCCTTTTTTGGTAAAATTAGCTTGATATTTCGAAAAACTTCATAGCCATTCTGTTCAAGAAGTATACGAACCTAAAAGTAAATACCAAAAGGAAACGATCACTTCCTCCTTTCCCTTTTTTTTTTGGGTGCAAAATTGATCATTATGCCGTTTTCATACGTACCTTCCCTTTTTCCAGCGGTGTAAGAGCTGCACAAATTGTTCGCCTATTGTTTCCACGTCGATCGAACGCACGAAACAGTTGATCGATTTGACTGTCGACGAATGTAACCTTCACCGAACCTTCACGTGCTGCTGGTTCGAGATCGGTTCAAGCTTTTCACGAAACTGCTTCCGGCGGGACACAAATACACACACACACACACACGAACACGTTTAAAATCTGCAAACCATCTTTGGACGATGGTGCACGATGGTGCGAATGGGAAGATGTGAAAAACTGACTAACCGCTCTCGTCAGTGTAACATTTCGTTTTCAAACACACACACACAATTCACTTTGTTTCACACAATCTTTGCTGCGCCACACAGTGAGGCACTGAAAAAAAGGGAAGCCCCCAAAATAGGTAATGAATTTCACAATGCAAGGAAAGGGAAAAGGGCCGGGTGGGGACGGTGGAAAACTCCCCCAGATCGTGGCCACCCGCCCCATCACAAGCGGAATCGTTTTCCAATCGATTATATTCGCACCCGGACCGGGTAAAAGTTTGCGGAGAAATTTTGTAGGCGCGATTGCGGTTGCTTTACTTGGCGCTTAAGCGCACAGGTAAAGACCGGAAAGCGACGAAAGCCAACGGCTCGCGCGCGCTCAACAAGAAAAGCACTACACGCTCAACACAGCGGCACACGGTACGAAACCGAAATGCAACCCATTTGCATACGATTTTATGAAAATTGCTCGTCTCGCGGGATCGGCAGATTGGCAAGAGCTTGATTTTGTTTTCCTCGCGCTTCTTTTCTCGCCTTTCTGCCACTACTTACAAGCTGCTCTACCGACAATATCGAATGCAGATTAACGATTGTTTCATTTCGACTCTATTGCAGTGATTTGCCACAGGTGCCCACACGAAGATGCAGCGCTTCGTAACGTTGCATTGCGTAAATCGTGGGTACATTTTCCTTTCTGTTCCCTCTACCGCCATGACCCTGAACGTAATGAATTTTCCGAGCAGAAGAAAAATGACATCACCCTTCTCCCTCAGAACAGAAATCTCTTTAGCAACGGTCTCGCCCACCTCATCGCCCACTTCGATTGCAACAGCTGCAAAGCACCCTTTCGGTCAAGGCTTTGTTGGGGGACTTATCGGCGAATGAATCACCACCAGCGGGATCTGATGGAAAACACCCTTCAATGACGGAGAAGATTGTGCAAAGGGCACAGCCACCGGATTTTCCCATTTCCACACATGGAACACTCTTTCCACCCAGCAAAAGCACTCGCACACACACACACACACACACACACACAACCACTGTTTTTGTTGCTGCTGACTACTAGCTTGCGCTGGAATCACAACAAAGGGACGTCCCGCACAGCACTGCCATTTATGACAAACCCAAAGACACACAAACACACGCGCGCATATTGCGTCTTCACTGTGGCATTGCGAAGGGAGGCCTTCTTTTTTCTTCCTGGAAAATCGACTAAAGGTGGCACTGCTGGTGCATCTTTCGTTCCTACGCAATTCCATTCGTTGCCCACCTGCCGCCGTACCATCGTCGTTGCAGGGGATGGGTAAAACTATCCTAAACCCGCACGCACGCCCTTTGGATGTTGGTGAAGATATGTAGATCCCCCACCAAGAACGCCGGGGTTTTTTTTTGTACCCAATCACTAAAAAGGACTTTTCGATATGCCTAGCTCACATTGAAAACAACATTTCTTACACCGACGTCATTCGAGGGAGAAGACATTCGTTTCACCTTACGTGCATTTGCTTTGGTCTTTCTCGCTGCTACTTGGATTTTTTTCGGATCGTTCTACTACGCCTGTTTTTGGCGATTTGTCACCAGCACGGTACCAAACATTTTTCGGCCTCTTCTACGATTCTACCCAAAATACACAGTGAGAAAAAAAAACATTTACGCTATTTCTTTCACCGCACGCACGCACGCACTTTTTCATACATACAGTTTCGTGTTTACACTTTACACAAGCGTACAGTGGCAGCCGCACACGGGAACACACTGGCCGTCTTTGGTTGCACCACGCGAAAAAATGGTACCTCTACACCCGTGCGGACGGTTTGGAAAACTTCACACGGAAAATCTCGCTCTCGCGCAGGCAACCTCTCCTCGTCGCTAGCAGCGAAAACAAACACATCTGACCAAGGTCTGTCGATGAGGCAGGTCTCGTACGGTGCCCGTTTTGACAGCGCGATGGAACAATAATGAACAATAAGGTTTGACAGGGGCTACTTCTGCGATGGTGTGCGTGCGTGGAATGGTTGTTCCATCTCGATTGGCTGCTGATACACTTGTGGAACAAATCTGAAACTATCTACAGGTTAATTTTCGGAAAAATAGCTAAATTATATGCACTTATCGCTACATATGCAGCTTAATAATTGTTCGAAAAGAAAATGTTTCGCTCATTTTTAACCATTCACTCTCGAATTATACTTCATTTAAAATCATTTAATGGATTTTCCTTTTGGGTTTAGAACAAAATTGGAAAACATATTCTACCACATCACCTTTCCACAACGCTATAAAATAGAAATTGAACTAGAGGAATCAAAGAACGGATCTTTTTAGACACCATTCAGTTTCGCCCTACGGAAACCGTTATGCGGCGTTATGCGTTACAGCACAAGAACACACTTACTCAAACAGCCTACACTGTCTGTCAAATCCGTCTGCTCCAAAGAAAAGCACAACATAAACAAACCTCTGTCATACGTTCAGAAGCTCAGTTTTCTGAATCGCTACAAATACAAACGTTTAATAACAACAGAATGTTACCCAATCTCCTTCAGGGGCGATGCGTACGATTAAACTGGAAATCGGTGGTATTTCTTATGATGTCGCTAATCCTATCCCACATACGTATCACCCAGTCATGTAAGTATTGCAGTAAAACGACACTTGGTACACCGCACCGCGAAAACGCTTTGCTGACGAGTTTTGCCCTTTCGTTGTCTTCCTAAATAGCCGTCAATTCCAACAATCCTGAAGTGACTGTAAGTGGAAACACAAATGCGCCATTCCAAAACGCAATGGATTAACCGTTTTCTGTCGCTTCCTCCTTTTTCAGCCCACCAAGCTTGAAAAAATCAGCTCCGACACAGACCGCTCGGCAGTAACTATAAACTCTAATGTAAGAATCTCATTCGGTGCTATTGTGCGGGAAACTCTTTTCACCTTTCGATGCTTCTATTTTCCATCAGTCTAAATCATCTTCCGACACGAGCCACTGCCCTAACGACACACTCTGCACAGATCTGCCCAACTCGTGCCTGCAGTGCACGTACAATCCGCAGTGTACGTACGGTGCAGAGATAAACGTGACCTGCCTGCCGAAAACGAATGTCAACTGTCACGTGGACAAGCTGAAGACGGCAAACCAGAACGAGATCAAGCGGACCATGATCTGCCGGTACTGCTACCAAACGGAACGCTGGGAACATAACTGCGAGNAAATCATCTTCCGACACGAGCCACTGCCCTAACGACACACTCTGCACAGATCTGCCCAACTCGTGCCTGCAGTGCACGTACAATCCGCAGTGTACGTACGGTGCAGAGATAAACGTGACCTGCCTGCCGAAAACGAATGTCAACTGTCACGTGGACAAGCTGAAGACGGCAAACCAGAACGAGATCAAGCGGACCATGATCTGCCGGTACTGCTACCAAACGGAACGCTGGGAACATAACTGCGAGCAGAAGGGTGGCTGCAACTCGATCGATTCGCAGTACAAAACCAACTGTACCGTCCATCCGGAGCTACTGTGCATGGGCCACCGTACGTTCATGAAGAAGATTCCATGCAACTGGACGCAAGGTTACCGATGGGTAACGACACTGATCGTAAGCATCACGTTGGGCGGGTTTGGTGCGGATCGCTTTTTCCTAGGCCATTGGCAGGAAGGCATCGGGAAGCTGTTCAGTTTCGGTGGGTTGGGCGTATGGACGCTGATCGATGTGTTGCTCATCTCGCTACACTACCTCGGTCCGGCCGATGGATCGCTGTACATCTAAAACAAAACCATCCCACAACCGTCGCCCCATAACCTTAAATAGTAAGAGCATTATTGTGATACGTGAGACACGTGAGAGAGAAAAACTAGCCACTAAATATAAACCTGAAGAAAAAAAAAATGCCACACCTCCAAGCTGTGATATATTGTGTTTGCGCGGGCACATCATCTTCGTCGTGTATTCAAGTTTTTCTATTTTTTTATTGCTTTTTTCTGGTTTTACAAGTTTCGACATTGTTTCCGGTGTAGCACTCTCTCGTGTTTCTGCGTTCCAAAGAAACGGTATCGTCATCTTGCCATTTTTTACAACGGTGCAAGCATCATTTTTAGATGTTTAATGACATTTTAATGTGGATGCTTTTTTTTCATCCACAATCGCTTCGGGGTTTGGTTCTCTCGTAGTCTTTGTGTTTAATCTCTCGAATCATTCCATCATCCCGCGCATTTGATGTGTGATGGTGCTGCTGTTCTTGTGCACACGCGATCGATCGCTCATCGTATTGTTTTCCTGCCCCATTATTGATTCGTGTATCGTTTGGTGCAATGTTGTCCAAACATTAAACAATAATCGCTGCCGCTTTGTTTTTATTTTGTCCCCCTTTTTTATATGTGATCTTCTATGTTTGGTATTTTAACTTCTGTATTCGTGTTCTTATTTCCTTCTCTCTTTTTTTTTTCTTCTTCTGCTTTGCTCCTTAAGTCCACCGCAGTTCTACGCAGGTGGTTTTACTTGTTGTTGTTGTTGTTGTTGCTGTTTACTAAGTGGCGTTCACACACTACATTGCATATTATTATTAGTTATTCATTCATTCATAGTATTTGCTTCTTCACACACTTCTGCTGTTGCACACTTTCCTTCGCGTACAGGCAAACTGGTTCCATTTTTCAATGATTCACATTTTGCTTAGCCATTCCATTATCTGTAAACGTGTCCGCGCAACTCGCATTCGCATCTGCTTTTGCTTTCTTCCTTTCTACCTGTTTTTTTTTGTTTGTTTCACGCATATTATTTCTAGTGTACTATAGTGTGTTTGCTTGGTTTCGTTATTTAGGTGATTTTTTTTTGTTTGTTTTCTTCATTATGATATATTATTTGCATTTGCTTTTGCATGCGTTTGTTCCTTCCCTCTTCTTCTCTTTCTCTTCCTCCCTCTTTCGCTTGGTTTTGTTTTCAATGCATTAAATTTTTCCGTTTACATGTGCGGGTTGTTCTTGGTAGAGAATAAATGTATGTAGTATCTGATCAGATCAATCAAAAAACACTGCCTGCAACCGATGTTTGTAATTACTACAGAATCCTGCTTTATATATGGTTGGAGGTTTTAAACTATTGTAAGATGTAAATTGTTTTCAATTTCGCTTTACACCACTCGTTCGCGCAATGTTTGTTGCTGTTGGTATTTGTAAGTTGATGCAAAAGAGTGGCAACAGTGGCGTACCAGCTGTAATGTTGCTTATGGTTTTGTTCTGTGTAAACTTATCTTTCTGTATTTGTTTTCTTTTTCATGCGGCATTCGCCTTCATACATTTTAATTCTGCTGCACTACCAAAACTCTCTCTAGCTTACAGAGACAGGGAGTAAATGTGTATTTGTTGTTAATAATTAATAATTTGTTGTTGTTTTTTTTCGTTTTCACTAAACATTTTAGTAATGTAATTTTCTGCTATATCATCAAACCGTGGAAATGGTATAAAAAACACAAACCTTAACTAGACTTTAATAAAATTCGCCTCACGCAGGGGAGATTGAGGGCAAATCAAAAAACCCAAACCATTCTTCGTACAATTCCCCCAACATCGGTTGATTGAAAAATGTGCACCGGCGATGCAGTTCATTTTTCCCGTGGTCCCAGCGGTCACAAAATCATACAACACGCACGCGGTCCTGGTGTTTGGTTTTCATGTGAAGAAAAAATCTTCCCCGAAAAGAACCCGGAACACGCACACGCACGCCGCTCTTAGGCTAGTAGTGTGTGACCGAGGCCCGTGTCTCGTTCGTTCGGGAGACTTCTCGCAAATGCTAAAAATATCCTCCGTGACACAGCGGCCGGCTTACCGGCACTAACAATTCACACACGGTTGGGAATTGCTGTCTATTTTGAAGCACGACTGTGTGTGTGTTGGAGGAATGTCCGATTAGCGGCGATGCGCGGTTGTTGTTTTTCAATATCCCGGGGTAAACGAAGCAGAATGGTTTATGCCCTAATCCCCATTGATGATGGTGTTGCTTTTAGGATGATAGTAATGTAATTGGAGGCATAGTAGTAATAAAACACATATTTAAAAAAAAAGCAATAAATCCAATCAACCATTTGTACGATCTTAAGCTAAGGTAAGGATGTAGCGCTGATAAAATGATTTAAGCTGGGAAGATTAAAAACAAAAACACAATCTAACGCACAAACGGCCGTGGTTTTTTTTTACGGGCGTAAAAACAATTGGTAGAAATCAGATCGGAAAATTAAAATCCAATACACACGCACGCACGCACGCACATGACAAAAGAGGTGGAAAGAGGAAAAAACAAATACCTGTGCGCATCCTTTGCTGTGTGTGCAACAAAGCAAAGCGCGTGCGATCACATTCTGCCGTTGCACACACTACACCAACGCCGGAGTAGTTAGGTTGATAGAAAATGGCGGCCTACTACGACACGTGATCGAAGGCGTAAGAATGCTGTGTGGGGCCTGATGTTACTTTGATTGGCTATAGCGCTTCACTTATATGTTCTTGCAATTGCACTTGCTCCGGGTGTTTTGGGTATGTTTTTCCTGTTTTTCTGTCACTACGAAAGAAATCGCTTTTGAGTTGCTCCTTTTCCTCCCGTTCGCGTCCTCTATTGCCGTGGATTACGTGGTGGTGTGCATTAGTTAGGTTTCACTCGCTTGTTGAAATGTTGTTGTTTTTTTTTTTGTTGTTTTGTTTATCATTTAGTGTAGAGTAAATTCTATTGCAAACCTACACGAGGCTGGAACGGCTAAAAGGGCGGCCATTTAATTGTTTCCCCTTTTTGCAATTTCTTTGCTTCCATTTTTTGCTCTTCACCTCTTTACAAAGCTGTACGTTCCAACCACGTTACCACTCGGTTCGATTTGTTTGCTGTAAAACGCTATGCTGAATTTTCTCGCTCCCTTTCCTTATTGTTCTTTTTATCGTTTCTACTAATATGTTATTTAACTTCAAACTGACAATTATTACTCAAAACTCAAACGTACTTATGTTACTCAAATGTTTCCTGGTTAATTGTTCTTGTTTGCCGTACACTACCGCACACAAACGCAAACACACACGCACACAGGCGCGGGAGACGCATCTTTGCAAGATGGTTTCATTTCTAGAGCTGCTGCTTATCATATTTAGTAGTTTATATTGTTGTTTGCATTCTTTTAATCAAATCATGTTTTTTTAAATCATCAAACAATCTCTTATTCCCAGTTGGGATTTGCAAAAAGCACGTTCTTCCGAAAAATGTTTCACCCTCACGGTTATCTCTCCCGGTACTGTACCAAACCAAGAAGTACTTCCATAGGGGAAAGAAAATGAAACGTTAAAGGATTGAAATTGTGGAAAATACTGGATGAAATGATGAACCGAAATTCAAATAGTAGCAATTATAAAATGGTTTCCCTGTGTGTGTGTGTTTGTGTTTGCATGTTTGTCGCGTAGTTGAAGCGGTATGCAAATTGGGAACCGTGGCGCAATATTTCCATTTTCTTCTCACACACCTCTGATAGGAAACCGGTGGCCGTCATATGTTCACTTACACACACAAACACACCAAACACGAACAAGCCCAGCCCCTTTGCTCCTCTATGCTCTCTTTCTATTCTAGCGAGCTAGCAGCTTCCTTCGAAAGTTGTTGTTTCATATCATTTTTACCAATGTGCATCATCATTGATGCTTCGGTACGAGACGATTCGGTCCTGTATCTCGTACGCGGCAATGTTACCGATTGTGCCTGTGCGCGCTAGTTACTACTTCGTTTGGTTACTAGATGTTATTCGTTCCAATTTTCGTTACCCATTACACACAGGTCGCGGTCGTCCTCCTGTCGATGGAAGGATGATGTTTGCCGAGGACGCGGCGCGTGCCAAACACACGCCGGCAGCAGCAGCGGACAGAAAATGTACTTGTGATCTTGATATCATTCCAAATTAGCAGGCTTTCTATATTCCTTTGTTGCTTACTCCCCAGGGATCTTGCTACGGTTCTATAGCCATGTTGTTATGACGACGGAGACGATCGAACGACTCCCGCACTCAATCAACAAGTTCTCCTTCGCTCTGGTAGCCAATTGATTTTACACTGTTTTCTGTCTGGCCTCATCTCTTGTGAATTTTTCTTTTACTAGTAGATTTTTCTTGCTGCTCAAGTAAAGGATAGTGCAATGTATGTTTTATGTTTAATTGTTATGCATTATTCGCTTGTTTTTAAATAATATAATCGCTCTTTTATATCCGTACTCCTTTGCTTATATTTTAGTTTCTAGAAAATACACGCACCGAACAAAGACCCGAGAGCAAACGATTGTGGGGGAAGGTGTTAGTTGCACAACTTGCACTTGGCTTGTGTGCGCGGCGCTCGCTTTCTCTTGCTCGCTTCTTACTTTTGCATGTTCCATAAAGATTCTACACGATCTTCCCCGGGTAAGGATTCGTTCCGAGTGCGCAAGGTACACAGTTGGAAAAGCATAATGGTATCGTTAAGCTTGTACTTACGCATCTCGTGCTAATGTTGCTGTTGTTCATCCACGTTGTTGTTGTGGTGGTTCGATGAAAGCGATCGACCGATCGACTGGATCGACTGATCGTGATGGTTGGCGGGTTGGTGGAACGATTCGCGAGATGATGATGTTCGTTAACTCGGTGCGTGTTGCTTGGCCGCGCGATGTAAAGGATGGTACTAGGCGCGGCCACCCGTCTCTGCTGTTACTCGAGCGGTTATGATGGTGATGCAAGTTAGTGGTTGGCATCTGGTGGTCAGGGGCGTACGTTGCATAATGCCGCTTTATGCCGAGCTCTCGGTGGTTGTGTTCTGGACAGCATTATTAACGCCACCATCATTGCGCGGACGCTGCGGATTACGACCGCGGCGCGGGAATCGTCCTCGACCGCCCGAACCGCGTCCCTGCATGCCACCGCCACGGCGCGGTGCCATCTGCTCCTGGCCACCACCGTTCTGTTGGTAGTCGGCTTGATAATCCGGACGATAGCCACCACGACGCGGTCCGGGTGGACCACCCATGCCACCACCGCGGCCACCGCTACGGTAGTTGCGTCGGAAAAATCGACGCGGGCCACCACCGCCACGGCCACCCTGACCGCGCATGCCACCATTGTCATCCATCATGTTGTTGTCCATCTGTCCATTGTCACCCATCGCCATGTCGCGGCGTGGTCCACGGGGAGCGGGACGCGAATAGTAGGATGCGTATCCGCCACGTCCACGTGGGCGGTAGCGACGAGGCTGCTGTTGCTGTTGTTGCTGCTGCTTGTTGACGGACTGCTGCTGCTGCTGCTGTTGTGGCTGGTGTTGCTGCTGCTGCTGCTGCATCTGTCCATCATTCTGCTGCTGGCCATCGCCCTGACCACCCTCGAGCTGTCCGTCCTTGCCGCGGGTCTGTCCGGGGCGGCGTTGTCCCCGCTTCTGCCACCAGTGCCGGAAGCCGCGACGTTTCTCTGCCGCATACTGACTACCCTTCACCGGTTCGCCCTGCGGTCCGGTCACGTTGGCCGCCTCGTTGCCCTTCTCGCCGATAACGACGTCGAACTCGACCTGCTCGCCATCGCCCACCGAGCGGACGGCCTTCTTTGGGTTGTTTCGCGCAATGGCGGACTGGTGCACGAATACGTCTTCCTGCGTGTCGCCTCGGTTGATGAAACCGTAGCCGCTCTTCACGTTGAACCATTTCACCACACCGGTTACCTTCGTGGCTATGATTTCCTTCTGCGGTTGTGGCGGTGCAGCAGCAGAAGGTGCGGCGCTGGATGCAGCAGCCGGCTTCTGACCGGCATCCTGCGATGGGGCGGGTTGTGACTGTGCCGGCTGATCGGCTGAAACCGTCTGTTGCGGCTGTTGCTGTGCTGCCTGCTGTTGTGGAGGTGGCGGTGCCTGCTGCTGTTCGACACTAGCTTGCTGGTCAGCCATGTTGGGAAATCGTTCTAATGCACCCCTATTTCACACACGTTCGAATTGCTGTACTGACAGAAAATGGCGACACCGATATTACACGGAACTTACAAACGCGGCTCATGCGAGCGGGATGGACACTTACGATATAATGTAGCTGCAGGGTGCTGTTGGAACGTTGAGTTCTGCCAAGTTTTCCGCTGGTTGCTGCAATGGTGATGAAGATGGTGTTCTATAACCTGCACGTACCGTCTCGAGATTTTCGGTAAGACGTAAGCTCGGATGTTATGAGCGGGTGTCCACTGGGCCTGATTGTTAAACCTGCTGCGGCTGCTGCTACGATGTAGAGTTGAACGCGGTAGTCATACTACGTTGGAGCGAGCGTTTTGGATGATGAAAATTCCAACCTTTCTCAATTCGCCATCAAGAAGCAAATCACATTTCTTTTTTCGGCAAAACAAGGTTACTATACACAGGGTGCGCCGCTTGACCATTGCGGCAAAACGTCATACCAAATCTGACAGCTTAACAATGGGCTCTCGTCCAAAACGGTCACCACGTGTTAATTTGAATTAAATCTATAACATTTTGTCGTGCGTACAACAGCTGCTTTAAAATACGCTTTTTCTTTTGAAAATTCCGCACAATACAATGTGTTAAGACAGTTTGCAAGCTAGACGAAACCTATTCGTGGGAAAAACTTCTTCACCCACGCTTAAGATAACACTTTCACCCCCAAACAAGCAAAATCAACATGGTGCGTACTAAATGTGATGCAATGATTCTAAAAAATCTGTTCAATAATTAAAGCCATCGACGTACTTACATACATAAAAACATTATGCAAATACAAATCAGCATAAATAGGAGACCACCATCTCTGAAATAATTGTGCATTATTTCTATGAACCTTGTGTTTTCAAAATGGACATAGGATGAGGTTATGCTGCCGAAAATGCGGTTTCAGAACCTTCTACACCCGCCGTTCGGACCGAATTTCCCGGGTGGAATAATATCGAACAATTAAATCGTAATGTTTCTTTTCGGACATGGATTTTCATTCGGCTCTTATCAATTGCAACCCCGTGTGGAATCAATTTTTGCAGGTTTTTATTTATCTTCACTTTGTTCTTCGCGCGTGTAGTATCAGCATATTTCCATACGCACATTTGCTTCCACTGCTTCTGGCCAAGAAGATGGTTACCATTACCTTTCATCGAATAGCCCTGACGATTCAATTCAGCTATCCCGTGTAATAGTCTAATTTTGGGCGAATTACTTCCAAGCTTCACTGTTTGGTTTGATTACAACGCAATGTACAACAATTACATTTGTAGTTACTTCTCACTTTTGATCCATTTTATTCATGCTTCATGCTTGATTTTGTTCATCCATTTCGTTTTATATCGTAATTTGTATTTAGCCCCAGCTCGCCTCCATTCTCCTTAGGATGCACCCGTACAGCACTAGTGCCTGTAGGGGCAGCATACACACTTTGTCTGCAATATTTTACACATGCTTTTTATCCGACACACACACTTTCTCTCTCTCTCTCTCTCTATCCCTCCCTAGCCTTGTTTGCCTTTGGGCTCCGTACCCTGCTTTAGTCAACAGAACGGAAAGTAGTAGAGCGTAAGTAGGGAAGGAAAGGGAGAGGATAGGAGAGAGGGAGGGGGGGGGGCATTTCCGCCACTAAATGTAGGTTATAGTTATAAATTAAACATTATAACATATTACTATTATATATTATCACACAAATGTTTTTTTTTTATCCATACTCCATCATTTTTGCTCGTCGCTAATATGTTTTGTTTTACTGCTGCCTGCCAGTGCTTGCAAGCGCTTCACTTTTTCCCCATTCTGTTCGGAACTTTGCGTCACTTCATACCCACTGGATGTGCGGCTGCATAACATTATCCAATGTTCGTCTAACGTTCAAATTAGCATAAGAAATCATTCCCAGCTGCACACCTTATATTTTGCGGGTGATTATACACCTTCTTGAACCATGTGTCGCAATGCTTTTCTGTAAATAAATTATTTAACCAAATCCTCAGCAATTGAGCCAGTTACGGTCTTTCTAGAGGCTCTACACCGTGCATGTACCTTATATCCATTACAAAGCGCAACGCAATCAATCTGGAATCGTCGTCTTTTTCCCCTAAATTATAATTAATTCCAGCAATGTTTCAACGTGAACGGGAATTGAAATTTTTTGATAATGATTTCGCATAAGATAAAACGAGAACGAAAATAAAATACGTACTGGCCTAAAACAATCGATAAAAGCATTTTAAAGTAAAGATTGCAGTATTTTTTTTGTTTCCTATACATAACTTACATATTGCCACCCGCCTAACATCGTGCGATCGTTTGTGATCATCTGCGTTTGGGTTGTTTCGAATACCGAACGAAAGCACTTGCTAGAAGAAGAACCAATTGCATACTCTTGTTTTTTACACTTGCACTAAACGTTTAGGGATTGTTCTTAACAAATTCAAGCTAAGAAAAGAAAGCAACGAAAAGAATTTGATAAACAGCTGAACTAATTATCTGTCGCGGAAAGTCGTGTCACTAATGAAGCTTTAATAAAGGCGGCAAATCGTAAAGAATTTGCGTAATATTCACGTACTCACACCTTTGCGGAAAAGTGCTCAACCGTCAAAATGGTCATAAATGGAGGGTCATAATATCAAATCAAACAAATTTCACACGCTCCTGCTGCTCCGGTTTCCGGAGCGTACCTGCACCTTTGTCAGCCGTTTACCGGCTTCATTTTCTCTAAACTTGCGTCTAAACGTCGCCTGCGAAACCTATGAGGTGTGCTGTGTTTGTTTGTTCGTTTTGTGTGCTGCCGTTGCTCTACAAGCAAACATGCAAATATGCAACAGAGACTGCTCTCCCGGCAGATACGCTTGCTTTACGGTGTACGGTCCAGTATACAATCTGTCCGGACCGATGAGTACATTTCTATCAATGTTCTACTATCGGTTGGTATGTTGTCCTTCGTCANTTTTCCCCATTCTGTTCGGAACTTTGCGTCACTTCATACCCACTGGATGTGCGGCTGCATAACATTATCCAATGTTCGTCTAACGTTCAAATTAGCATAAGAAATCATTCCCAGCTGCACACCTTATATTTTGCGGGTGATTATACACCTTCTGGAACCATATGTCGCAATGCTTTACTGTAAATAAATTATTTAACCAAATCCTCAGCAATTGAGCCAGTTACGGTCTTTCTGGAGGCTCTACACGGTGCATGTACCTTATATCCATTACAAAGCGCAACGCAATCAATCTGGAATCGTCGTCTTATTCCCCTGAATTATAATTAATTCCAGCAATGTTTCAACGTGAACGGGAATTGAAATTTTTTGATAATGATTTCGCATAAGATAAAACGAGAACGAAAATAAAATACGTACTGGCCTAAAACAATCGATAAAAGCATTTTAAAGTAAAGATTGCAGTAATTTTTTTGTTTCCTATACATAACTTACATATTGCCACCCGCCTAACATCGTGCGATCGTTTGTGATCATCTGCGTTTGGGTTGTTTCGAATACCGAACGAAAGCGCTTGGTAGAAGAAGAACTGATTGCATGCTCTTGTTCTTTACACTTGCACTAAACGTTTAGGGATTGTTCTTAACAAATTCAAGCTAAGAAAAGAAAGCAACGAAAAGAATTTGATAAACAGCTGAACTAATTATCTGTCGCGGAAAGTCGTGTCACTAATGAAGCTTTAATAAAGGCGGCAGTTCGTAAAGAATTTGCGTAATATTCACGTACTCACACCTTTGCGGGAAACTGCTCAACCGTCAAAATGGTCATAAATGGAGGATCATAATATCAAATCAAACAAATTTCACACGCTCCTGCTGCTCCGGTTTCCGGAGCGAACCTGCACCTTTGTCAGCCGTTTACCGGCTTCATTTTCTCTAAACTTGCGCCTAAAAGTCGCCTGCGAAACCTATGAGGTGTGCTGTGTTTGTTTGTTCGTTTTGTGTGCTGCCGTTGCTCTACAAGCAAACATGCAAATATGCAACAGAGACTGCTCTCCCGGCAGATACGCTTGCTTTACGGTGTACGGTCCAGTATACAATCTGTCCGGACCGATGAGTACATTTCTATCAATGTTCTACTATCGGTTGGTATGTTGTCCTTCGTCATAATTACTAAAGGGGAGCAAAAATGACAAAATATCAAAAATATGTTTTGCTGTAGTCTACAACTCTGTTTCACTGTGCTGTCTGTTCCTTCTGTTCGATCGCGTTTTTTTTCTTTCTTCCTATTTGTTCCTTTTTCGCACTTCACTCTATGATGTTTTCAATGCTTCTCTCTCTCTCTCTCTCTCTCTCTCTCTCTCTCTCTCTCTTTCTCTCTCTCTCTCTTTCTCTTTTTTTCTCTTTTGTTACCATCACCCATTGCGCCACATGCCAATCAAGGTTTCTGTTAGTCGCTTAACTACTGTTTGCGACTGATTTGCCCATTTGTTATCCTTCTGAATGTAGGATATTCCTTTTAATAATCATATTCATAAAATATATACTTTGCTTTGTTTGTTTTGTATCTTTTTGTTGTTGTTGCTGTTGTTGTATGTATTCGATATTTTTCACTATTCTAATATTACTGTGTTGTTACTTTAATGCTGCTCCGATTGCTCGATCTATTCGCTTCGCTTTCTCCACCACTTTCCATCTTTGTTCTCGCGAACAAGTTGTCTGTTTGTTGCTTTCTGTTTGATATTCTTTGTTTTACTATTGGGGTGACCAATGCTAAGATATAATATTGGAGCCATTTGGCTAAACGCTGCAACAGCGTTCAACGTGCGTCCTCCTTTGCGCGTCCATTGTCTATCATAATCGCATTCATTCGCTGCATTTAACGAGTAAGTTTGGTATTGGTATCTGGTTTTGTTAACATAGCACAGTTTAGCCAATCTCTACTCATATGCTTTTTGTGTGTGTGTGTTTGTATGTGTAGGTTTGTAGTTTCGGTGTGGCAACAAGCGCGAAAGATGAACCGTGCAACGTACGTTTGTTTAGAGTAATTTGCTTTATTTTGTCTTGCTGCCGTCGGTTTTCGTCCCATTTTTTTCAGCTGCTCTTTTTACTCGATCCGCCAGCAAAGGTTGTCGGCCGGCACGATACTATGAACTTGTCCGGTATACCGTGATACTTCTTGAATAGTTATGTTCTTGCCCTTAGCTTAGTAACGTGTGATGCACCTGTGCTCTATGCAAATTCAATTTGCTGCATTATTTAGCTGCTACTGTTACCGTGGCGTGATGTTTGACTTTGCGTCTATAAATAATTCAATTCTTTTTCCTTTCTTTTCGAAGACGAACGCAAAATGCTTACTTTCCGTATGCTCCGTAATCATCCGTGCACAAACGAATGCACAAATGCAGTAAAATAAATAATACTCGTAATGATCCAGGCGTGTGTTCCACCAGTGTAGTTCGCGGTTTGTATCGCAGTATGAATGAAAACGGCATCGTACCTGGTACAACCGTACAGAATGCAGAATGGAAAACCATTGGACGTAACTCAAAAACCATCGATGTGTGTGTGTTTGTCTTAGGAATCCTTCGTCAGCTCCTTTTGATAAGCGATCGGGCTTACGAGCGCTTTGAGGAAATCGTTCTGCGTCTTCAGTATCTCGTGCATCGTGTTGAGCCACNGTGTGTTCCACCAGTGTAGTTCGCGGTTTGTATCGCAGTATGAATGAAAACGGCATCGTACCTGGTACAACCGTACAGAATGCAGAATGGAAAACCATTGGACGTAACTCAAAAACCATCGATGTGTGTGTGTTTGTCTTAGGAATCCTTCGTCAGCTCCTTTTGATAAGCGATCGGGCTTACGAGCGCTTTGAGGAAATCGTTCTGCGTCTTCAGTATCTCGTGCATCGTGTTGAGCCACTCGTTGTGTAGCTCTGGTGTCGGTGCGGTGCATATATAGCTAAGACTGGAACGTTGCGGGTCGATTGAGCAAAGCGAAAACCGGTTGCCATTCGTCTGGTCGGAAAGATCCTGCAGGGTCATTTTGTTCACCTGAAATGCGAAAAACGAATGGGCACATTTTGTGTATAAGAAATTTGAAGATTTGTTGCGGGATGGACATACACGATCGTACCTGTATGTGCGCCTTGTAGATGTAGTTTGGACTGGTGAATTGCGTTTTCTTTCCGACGATTTCCGCAAAAATGATGCTCTGCTCGAACAGAAACACGTGCAGTTCCTTCGGTTTTTGGGAGTTGTACGAGTTCTTATCACTACTCGAGGCACCCTCGACACAGTAGAGTGGGCCGTGCAGCAGCAGCTTGCCCTGTGTCGTTATTTTGCCCTGCAAAGGGAACATAAACAACATACGATTAAACACATTGCGGTAAAGCAAACACAGCGCGATGGTATGCATACCTCAAACTTTTGTAACCGACCAACGTCCATCATATCGTTGGCAGACTTAGGAACTACTTGCATTATATGCATCGCTTCCTTCAATCCTGGTACCTCCTCAGTGAGACCGGCCCGCAGAGTATGCTTCAGGATATCTTTCAACAGTAACTCGTACTTCATTATTCTTTGGACTGGTTTGATGAGCATATCTCCTAACTGAAAGTTTATCAAAATCAAACAAAAGGATTATGCTGTAGGTCTATTTCTTCCGAACAACTCCCCAGGTACGAAACCTTAACGATACTTACACATAGTTTATACTTTAATTTTAAGCGTAATTCATCGAAGTAACTCATATGCTCCTGCACAATGTGCTCCGAGACAGGTTTGTTTTGACAGTAGACGACGTACATGTGCAGCTTTCGCTCGCTACGCTTGATGAGCGGACCGAGCTCGTACGGGTTCTGTAGACACTTTTGCAATGATTTGAGAAAATGACTGAAATGGGACGGAATCGTACATTAGACACGCAATTGGAATATATAGAATTTTGGACAATCGATGATACTTACTCTCGGTGCCACTCGTATATTGCTTCAATGTTGCCAAACACCATCCGTTCCTTGCCACCTTTAAGATCTTCCGGGATCAGTACCGTACTGGAGGGGTTACGAATTTCTGCTATGTACCTGCATGGTTTCAACCAGACACATTAGTATTTACTCCGATGTAAAGGCAACGAATTGCTACGCCCTCTTCGCGTGAATACCTACCCATTGACGATCTGCGAAAGATCATTCACGTACGCTTCTTCGGTGGTGATAAGTTCACGCAGCGCATAGTTCCGCTTTCGCAGTATATCCTCGATGCCCTGCTCTTCGGTCAGATTCTCATCCGCCGCCTCGTTCTCCGAGAACTGTGGCGATATGGCGGCGGGCTTGGCGATCGTGTGTCCACCGTTCAGTGCCATCGTCGCCGACGAGCTACTGCTTCCATCACCACCACCGACGAGCCCCATCGCCATCGCCGAGCTACTGCTGTTGGTGCCGTCATTGTCCAGATACTTCAAACTTTCCACCTTCGCCTTCACGAACTGCTCGATCTCGGCCAGGTCCGCCGGTGGCTGAGCGCTGGACGGTTCTTCCAGCGACTTCAGCGATAGTGCCTTCGTGATCTTGTTCGCGGTACCGGTAGCGTCCTCGGAGGACGAGGGCGCAACGGTAGCACCGCTTAAGGCGGATGCGGTATCCTGTATCGGTTTCATCGGTGGCGGCAGCTCAATAGCCGTTGCTTCCTCATCTTCCGCTTCCAGCTGCACCGAAGCGGCCGTCGATGATTCCTGCTCTTCCGGTGGCTTTTCCTGCTGGTTCGGCTGTAAAGATAAGGCGAAACGGAGTACGGTCCATTTCGATTAGGAACAGTGTTACCTCTCTTGATGGTGAGAAATAAGTCTCTCAGCTTACCTTAACCTTCTTATCGGAGCCCTTCTTGCTGATGAGCGACTTCTCCACCGGAGGTAGCTTGTCCGATTTGCCGTGTGAGAGTTTGCGGAACTGCGTCGGTAGCCATTTTTTCCTGCCAAAACCCAAAAACAAAAGGAAACGAATCCAAAACACATGCGTTAGTCCAATTGAATCATCATGTATATAGAGGCAGGCTATTGTGCGCCGGATAGTCATCGCGCACATTACAATGCAATTTCACAACTTTTGGCTCGAATGGCAATTGGAATCGCGTAGTTGCCTTAGTTGACAATATCTTGATAACACACACACACACAACAACAACACGATAACATGAAAATGCGTCAAATCCGTCACGCCGTTCCCATTCCTGCTCGCTTTTCTCAACAACCTGATCAAGAGACTGTGCAGGGTTGTCCAACTGATCGGGAATAAGGTTGATCGTGCTACCGTTCCAGCGGGTCGAGTGGATCGCTTCTTTTTGCTTCTGCCCATCGAAATTGTTTGTGGTGAACAACTGTGGTACGTTCGCGCTTTCCCTTTGATGGTTACCTTGCACCTTGGTGGGTGACCGTGTACTAGAGCCGTATCATTTAACTTCACCTCCACCTGGCTGTTTGTACAATTTCGTTGAAATTTCGCAAAAACCGAACCGAATCGGACCCGAATCGGTTCGAGAACTTCCTTATCGCGAATCTTGTTGTTTTTCTCTTCCTCTTCTGTCTGTATGGCTGTGTTGAGAAGCCCGATTATTGCTTATCGGAAAGCTTTAAACGTACGGTGGAGTACAGTCCAGTGTGTATTTGCCTTTAAGGGGTATAGAATAAAAATCCCCCACCA
>CM032178.1:12357526-12408660 GCA_018908115.1 Anopheles rivulorum
GTGTGTGTGATGGGATTCCTGCGAAGAGAACAGTTTGCGTACAGTTGGCACACAGGAGTTTGCTCTAACTTATTTGTGATGGAATTCTTTCCAACCCCAAAAACTAAAACAGTCTTGGGGGATGTGCGCACAGGAAGAAAAGAAGAAAGCGCGCTGGAAAAAGCAAAAACATTCAACGCCTGCAGGCCATAACCAGCCTGGTTCGCTCGGCAGAGCGCGTACGGAATGTGTACACCAGAGCTTAGCAGATGTGTAAGCTGAGAAGAATGTTGTTGCTGCTGCCTTGCACCCGTAGGGGGTGTGCTTGGTTATACCATAAGAACGTCGCGAAGCATGGACGACTCACCGGCGAAGGATAAAAGCAAGGATGATTGCAAGCCATGCACAATAATGTCGCGCAAATGTTTCGCATACAGTCATGTGGGGACCATACATCGGAACGACCGGTATCCCTCCAGCCGGCCCATTAGAACTCCAGCGAGAGCGCCTGGCAGATACCTGTGTGACCTGTGTGTCCTTTAGCTCACGTGTGGCAAGCAGCACGGCACGAATGTTGCTCCACCGAGGTAGTACAACCTTGGTAGAACACTCCTAACGATAGGGCGGAAACGAACAAATTGAAGTGATAGGGTGGCACACAACAAGACATTGTACATTCCATACGGCAAACACGACGGGGCAGACAAGATGACGAACAAAACTTTCGTTTGATCAACTAACCAATCTTCTCTGTTAGATTGAAGAGAAGAAAAAAAGGATTACACACAACTTGCAGTACTTGAGCAAGTTGACGGTACACACATTTGGGGTGACTCCCACTTTTGCTTACCACTGATTATGTCAACTGTCACATGGAACTTCGTGGTTGCAAGCTGGTGCAACATGAAAGATTAGTATTTTTTTTATATGAAGATACATCCGGCACTACACTACATGTTATTTATCGGGACTTTTTGAGGGAAATAAAAAAAAAACTTGGCCATTGAATGATGTTTTTGGGTGGAATCCCAAAAAAAAGATCTTTTGCGACAGCAAACTCGCTGTAAATCTGAAGATGTTTGTAATCTTCATCGTTCGTTACGGTACAAGCACTCCATCCACCAGAACTATCGCACCAGGACATTCGCGGAAGGAAACTTTGGAATGGAAGCTTCCGGGAAATAAAAAAAGAACACCAAACCCAAACGTGCGCGCGCTCCGGAGAAGATGGAAGTTGCAAAATTTACCTCAATTACCGATTGGATTCGACAGGAAAGTTTATCCAGCAGCAGTAGCAGCAGGCCGGAAAAGCCCTACGGAAGCGCTGGGCTTGGGAATCGATTTAGCGTCGCTGATCAATTTTCCAATCCCCACAAACCCAACTCCAATCCGGGGTTTCGTGGGTGAATCTCTAATTCGATTACATACATGCGCTTGCCCATTTTATGATTCCATGGAAAGCGGTACCGGTTTAATAAAATGAACGAAAGAACGCTGCACCAATAAGCCAAGTGCATCGTTATCGATTCAATGCTCGATTGCCGTAAAAGAAAACCCGTCTAATAATCCATGCAAATGCTGTGCGCTTCCCACCTGGGTTAGTAGCTTAACACCCCGGGTGCAAACCCGGACAAGAAAGTGATAAACAATAAAATAATAAATCCCTTGTTTTTTTCGCGGAGTCACGGTTTGCCGGTGCTCAAAGAAAAGCTCACCCACCCCGAACGGAAGACACCAACCCAGCTGGGGGGGATGGTGCCAGGGAAAAGCCAGAACAAATTGTGTTGTGTAACTCTCTACCTCCCCCCCCCCCTCCTCCCCTTGCGCTTTCACTTGGCTTCTCCACCCTGCTCCTTAAGTGGTCCCCACATTGCCAGTCTACTGCCGCCACTAATCCGCACTATAATTGATAACGCTTCCATAATCCCATGGATACGATCGGTCGGGGTAAATCCTAGAACCAGCTTCATCGTTCTCTCCTTCTTTCTCTCGCACGAATGATGGTGTTGTTTTTGTGCCTGTGTGTATTTACACACCAATCCGCGGCTATCATCAGGCGGGCACAACAGCGCGCAGCAACAAACACGAGCGAAAGCGTCAGCGCTTTGCTGTTTTGCTGGTATTGGTTTTATTTGCAGCAAAACAAAACAAAAAAAATTACCGGTACTATTGTCGCGCTCAAATCGGATTCAATTTGCATGTGTGCATGAGTGCAAAAGTTTAATCAATTGTCAACACGTTTCGCCGTGCTTGTGTTGCTGCTGCGCCCGCGTTAACACGTACACGCGCGTCCGCGTAATGCAATTATTAGTTTGCATGTTTAAGTACGATTGCAGCTGCTGGAAGGATATAACTCAATTGTAATCATTTATCCGCACACACACACATACACACTTAGTAGTAGACGTGCAAAATGAGGCAACAGATGGATAACTCAGCACCGGGAATTAGGCGCGTGAAAAAGCTTAGATGTTAAAAGATCAACACATTACCGGCCACAAATCAAATTCATTTGTGACGGGACGCGGGCATGTTTGCATTCTGGGGATTTCCAATATTTCTGTTTTTCCCTTTGGTGACACAAGGTTTGGTGTACGGATGGCAAACAGGAACACGGGCACACCTTCGTACCAGACAGCTCAAAACAAACACACCAAGCGTGTCATTAGGCAAACATACATCTGTCTTTAAGATAACAGTCATGAACGGCGGGTGGGTTTGCTACGTGAACGAGGTGAAGTCGTTCCTTTGCCTGGGAATCATAGCTGTGAAACCGGAAGTCTTGTTATCCAATTTGTTTCGCATTGTTTTCTGCCAGCCCAGATGGCGCAACATTGGCTATTGTGATGGCGAGTCTGTCGCAAATTAAAAGATTACAAAGATTCGTCTTGCAGCCACTATATACACTTATTCGAAGGTGCTGGAACAAAACTAAAAAACAGTACAAAATCATATGAATGACACCGTGTGCTTACTTTGCGAAAAAATTGAAACGATCCCGGCGAGTCGATCGTGTGCTGGCGGGCAAGGGTGGCATGCGATGGGACGCTGCTCTGCCGAAACCAGGGCAGGGAAATTTTACGTCCACTTTTCTTCGTCGACCCGGTCGACGACAGTCCGCCGACTTTGGACGACAAAGCGCTCCCCTCGCTACCACCACCACCGCCATCGCCGCCACCCTTGTCCACATTGTTGGACGATGCTTTTGACATGCTGACAAACAGATTGGGATGGGTTGAGGTCCAACCACACCGCACGCGCAGTTCCACACTGTAAACGGCCTAACACTTGCCTATTATTCTATGCACCGACTGGGATGGTACCGGTGGTGGACGCTGGCACTCGACCAGATACACACACACGCAACCAACCACCAGTACATTATCACGTACAATTGTACGCGCTTATTCACCACATTACGTGTGTCGCTTTTTTTTTTCGACGTAAGGAAGCGAAGCGACCGTAAACCGTTGTTCAGACGCAAAGACGTATTATTGTTGGGTTTTATAGAATTAAATTTTCACTAAATTTTGCGTTCTAGGGTAGCATGGCTCGTACGATGAACCGAAACGTAACACACACGCACAACACATCCATTCATTTGCAATAACTATGTACGGTTCTGTAACGTTAAATCATTTTCCTTTTTACTCTCTCTCTCTCTCTCTCTATCTCTGCCGAACGATGATCATACCAGCTTCGGGGCGTATGGAAAAGCACTAGGAACATATATATTTATATATATCACACTAAACGCGCCCGTACATATGCTCACACTGGGTTAGTAAAACTTTAACACTTAACACTTAAATCAGCTCAACCTACCCAGGGATAAATAAAAGTTTTCTTAAACGTAATATTCACACTTGTGTAATGCGACACGCACAAATAACCTTTTTTGTGCGTTTGTTTCTTGCGTAACCAGCAATACTACGTCGTCACTCCCCTGTTGTATTACCTACTCCAAACTACTTTCCAGTGAACTTTTCTGACCTCGAAATCGAAGTCCTTGAATCGAATGTGAGGGAAAGTGAAATGGGAAGACCACCAGAAACCAACCAACCCAAAAAAGCTCCAATTGGAAAAGAGTGAAAATGAGAGCAAAGACCGATGGGAGAGAAATTGTGCCGTTGTGCTAGTGGCACACCACCAGAAAACGAGATTGGTCAGTGTAAGGTTCAGGGTTAGCGCGTTATTTCCCATTAATTATGTCTGACCGCTGGAAAATCTTGCGCGTTTTCCTTTTTCGCTTGCCTTATACATTCATGGATCCTTCTCAAAAAGAAAAAGGTGCCTCGAAAAGCGACGGTGATCCCCATAGAAAATATTTGAAGGTATTGCACCAGCTACCACGACCCGCGTTTAAAGATGGACATTTCTTTGTGACGAAAATAAAACGATTCACGCGTACACACAGGAGGGGGAAAGGATATTCAGTTGATGGAGTCTCGGCATTCCGACGCCACCACACTTCGGTTCGGAACGCCGGAAAGAGTTTTACGACCGAATGGTGTCCTGTGTGTGTTTAAAACACACAAAAACAACCAGAGGAAACTATGTCCGGTGGAATATTTGTCTACATTTGTGTGACCCAAGAATTTGGGATCAATAAGCGTTATAATGTCTTTGTCCTTTGTTGTTGTATTTTTTTTCGGCATGTGACAAGATGATCAAACAAGCTAACACGTGTTTTAGGGGGTTTTGTCGCTAAACAATAACAACAAAAAAACGCGAAAAATGCTGTAAATGTCACATTCGGCAGGATTTTTGTATAATTATGGTTGAAGAAATCGCTCGTGTGTTTTCACTAGTAAACAATGTTACCAACCTACGAAACAGGTGTCATTTTATCTTTCTTCCTATGCTGATTGATGGTTGTTTTTTTTTGTCTCTCTTTCTTTCTCTTTTCACAGCCCATCATCAGGTCCCATGTGACATGGCTAGACAACAAAAAGCAATTGGATGCTTGCTCATGGCCACTACACAACCACCGTAGCGTTATGTAACCAGTTAACTTGGCCAGTTCAGCATAAAACCGGCAGCATATGGGGGAGCCAAACACACAAACACACACACATACATTAAACCAGTGTCGGAGATGCGCACCAGTCACAAGTGCCAATCAGGGAAATGGAGCTCTTTCTTTGTGGTAACCGGGTACCCCACCTACTTTACCCATCCCCGTTGATTTTATTCGACAGCTCCTTGTCAACGACATTCACGTGCACGTGGACGTTTGACAAGTATATTCTTCTAAATCTTCTCTATTTTGTCCGCCGGTTGGGTGATATTCTCCTCGCATCCAAAGGCGTTCCAAGGTTCCACCAGATGTGGACCGTACATACATTGGTTTACTGACCTACACACGTAGCGCATCTTGCCACTTCTCCCAACCAACCAACCCGTGTTTCACACATTGTCTTCCTCTTAAAGTGGCTGTGTGGATGATTTTATTGCCACACGTAGCGGTGTGGAGTGGAGTGACGATTTTCCTTCCTATTTCCACGTTCCAACACTATTGGTTCTCCTCCGCTTTGCAACCGCGTTTCTCAGGGAATTTAAATTACTCCCACCCTGGTGGTATCACCCCGGTACAGTGGTAATAAAATTTTAAACACATTTTTAAATCAACAATACGAAACAATAACCACCCAGCGGATGTTGGGATCGCACGCCAGACGTTGTGCTCTCTCCTTCGCCGCTTTTCATTGAGGAGGATTTCCCGAAACATGTTCGCGACGGTCTACACCACGGTTGCCTTTTTTTCTACTGTTTATCTCGCACTTTTTATGCCTCGTGAGTATAACACACACACACAGCTACAAATCCACACGAATTTCCCATTAATATTGCCTGGGTAAAGGCGATCCTTTCCCTCACTGCTGCTGCTGCTGCAGGCGTCATCTTCTCGCACGTTTTTTCCACGGGTGGGATATAACCCCCCCCCCCTCCTCCTTTCTTCCCACCGGGTCCCACCAGTTCCCACCTTCACGATCGTTTCTCTCCACCGTGGTTAGGTTATAATCACAACAATCTAATTTATGACCAACTCAACTCGAGGGTAATGTTTTCACTTTCCATCGGTCCCCGGTGGCCACACAAGCACGATCAAGCGGTGTGTCTGTGTGTAGTGGAGAAGGAGAAAATATGTGCGCGAATTTTCCGAAACATCAGGGTCAGTACAGCCAGATAAGAAAAAAAAAGGAAAAGACTGTTTGGTGTATCCGCGGCGCACAAACCGGAGATCAGCGTTTTATGAGATTTTTAATTTTCATCTACCAGTAAAGGTGCGGTTGTTTTTTATTCTTTATTGCTGGTAACAGCACCACACACACACACAAACAGACTGGATACAGCGGTTTCGTGCTGGATTTACTCCACCGCCAGCAATATAAACACGTTTTAGAATTCCACCAGTTTTGGGATGTTTTGTTTGGTTCATACTAATGATCTGTAAAGTAATCGATCTTGCTCGATACTGTATGAAATATAGACTCAAGTAATCGTAGCGGACGAATAGGAAAATCAGTATTGTACGATTCTTTCATAAGGCCCGGCTTGAGTTCAAATCTCGCATATACCGCTCGTGAAAATCGGATGCTTTTTCACCAATGGAATATGATCAAAGTCTTTTTCACAGACAACAGTAAGTAAACTATATCCTGTCTCTGATTCTGTTCTTGGAGATCCAAACAAGAAGAAGAAATGGGGTCACGAGACTATTATTATAAAAATATAAAAAGGTATGCTCTCGTTAAGAGCACGAATCTGAAACACAGTTATATGTCTGTGCTGTGAGAGAAGAAAGCAATGAAACATAAATGAATAAATATGAGACCAACCTCCTTCAACCCCTTCCAAAATGTGGTATCCAAATAATTCCAAAGAATCTGTGTGTGCCCATCGGAGCGGAGATAAATTTGCTGCTGGAAAATTCATTCATATTCTCCAAGGCTTATCAATTATACAGTAACACAATATTCCATTCAAAAAACTTTGCTATCACACTCACCCGCAATTGATGGGTGTTTAAAAAAAATTTGTTCATTTATTAAAATTATATACCCATTCCGCCTGTTTGGGGTTTGACTTGACTGTGCGCTCTCTTGGCGGGAACATGCGTTGCCCACACGCCCAACACCCATACCTTTTTACATGATGTAGGCTTCAAAATGGGGTGGTGTTTCGGTATGAAACATGAACCTGTTACTCAACATTGGTCAACATTTTTCGCAAAAACCCAACTTCAAACAACAGTTGCTTGCTGCCTTGCTCCTTTCGGTGTGCTGGGTTGGCAAACAAATGTTGCTTGCGTGACAACGTTTTTGGCACATTGGCAAATGCCTGGGTAGTAACCTTCGGCGAAGCAAAAGGTGTTTCGCCGCCCCCGAGATGGGCGGGGACCCCCTCCCCCCCCCCTCCTGTATGGAGCATAATTATTCTTACGATGGGAAAGATCAATGACACTTTTTTTTGTGTGTGCTACCGTTAGCGTGTGTGGTTGCATGTTTTCACCTCATTTTAATCCATGTTTATAAGGCAGGGTTTTGGGTTGAATGTCGGGGATTAGACCGACTCACAGCACACACTGCCATGGGCACCACACACGCTGGTGTTGTACTGCCCATATTTGGAAGTGAGAAACGTGGATCGTGGCCGTGCTTAAAAAACAGTAAAAAACAAAAAACGCCTGACCCAATGTGCCAAACGGAGGAACACACATTGCCATTCGCCACATTTGCACATAAAATATCTTCCCTATTAGGAGCGGTTCAAAATTTGAAGTATCTCTTTCTTTTTTCTTTTTGTTTCCGCTGCTGCTCGTCAACTTGTCTCATTTCGTATCAAAACTGGACCGGAATGGGGGTGCTTGTACGTTGTTTTATTGTTTTCTTCTTTCTTACCGATATCGGTACCATCTGGGCAAACAACAAGAAACCCCACTTGAGTGTGTGTATGTGCTCGCTCTGCTTGAAAGACACCGAATAAAGCAACAAAACATGAACGCGCGCGCGGCCAGAGATACAAACGGGCGTTCTTCGGCCTAACCTTCGCACCACCTGGAGAACAACACGGGTGGTACAGGTTATTGGTGGGGTCGAGAAATTGCGTAGGACTCCACTCCAGCGAGTGTAAGGTATTTGCAAATATACGCTTCGCTTTTTTTTATCGTCCAAAACAGCGTACGAAAGATAGAATAACCATACGTGGAACCCCACACGGTCACATTTCGGTTGGCGCGTGAGAGTGTGTGACCTTTCCCACTTCTCCCCCCCTCCCCCCCCCCCTCCCCCATCTCCCCCTGGTGTAGCTTCAAGCTGGTCGCTGGTGAGTGGTTTTACATGCGAATTCTATCACCTTTTGCGATATCACCTTTTGGTCACTTTTTGGAGCACTGCTGGGCTGGTCGTCGTCCATAATAGCTGGCTGGGTTTGGTTGATTAATTTCCACTGGCTGTCACAACTTGCCGAGATGGATCAAGATAGATTATGCAAAAAACCAAAAGGAGAACGCACAAAGTGGAATGTCAACAAAAAAAAAAGTTAACCCTCTAGCCGCCACACGGGGTTAGTGCGGTGGCCAACAAACGAAAAAAAAAAAACCCCAAGTCCGATAAAAAGCGATAAGGCGGGGAAAGAAATGAAATCCCTAAATGATGAGCACAAAAAGAACTAGAAGCATTAGGGAGACTGAGTAAGTGAGAGAGAGAGAGCGAATGAGAGTGAAACAGTGACACTGTGAGCACACGTGAGTGCGGCTGTGAGCGAACGCAGGAAAAATCTCGCACGTGAAAATGAGAGTTCAATTATTGTTGGGTTTCAGGGAGGGGTGGAGGGAGGGGGGGGGTGTCGAGGGGATCGTGCGTGCGTGTGTGTGGTTCGCATCGGGGGAAACGCCGGGAAAATTAAGCGAAAATCTGTCGCATACATGTCGGAAGGGTGGTGGTGTGTTGTTCTGGTGGTGGTCAAATCGGCACGGGGCCCCACGGGGATCATGGCACGGTATCCATCATTTTTTTGTTGTAGCAAAATGCCGTATGGTTTCAACTTTTCCCCTGCGACGGCAACAGCAATTCGGACGAAAAGCGCATCACTTTCCCCCGATCAATCGTCGTTGCCACATTGCTGCAACAACTGGTTGGTGGTCAGAGACGAGTAAGGAAAGCACCATGCACCTATTTAAATCTCATCACATCCGCACGACCGGACACAAACAGTTGCGGAATTAAATTCACACCAATATTTGCTCTATCGCAGCGCGCAGCAGTGCGATGATACTTGCTGCCCATTTCACCGTTGCCATTGAGACGATGGTTTTGCTCGTCATGAGGGGTGGGGGAGGTGTGGGAGGAGGTGGGGGTGGTTTGTTCTTGTACTGATACACTTTTATCTTGTGTCCACCAACAGCCCATTGGCAAACACATACACACACACAGAAGTACAGCGAAGATCTCATCAGCGGTCTCTTATATGCAACCTTCACTTCACACCGTAGACCGGATTTTGCCTTACACAACAATGCCATGATGATGGTACGCGGCTGGTTTCTTGCGAAAATTTTCTCTCGAGGCTCAATTTAGAAGACTTTTTCCGCCTTTCCGGGGGAGGAGGAGGGACACATGCACACACACACACGCACACACACATTTATGTTTCCCAATTGTTTCGCCTTGTTCTTGCCGCCTCGGGGGCGTACATATCAGAGTTCATCTGGGGGAAATGATTTTTGTTGCTGTTGTTGTTGCTGTTGCTGTGTTTTTAAAACGAACAATTTGTACATCGTTCCGGCACCATCGCACCCGTCCTTTTACTCTCTTTCTCCCTCTCTTTCTGTCTCTCTCTATCTCTGTCTGTTTGCACCGCCACCAGCAACATCGACCTCTGAAGACGGACCAAAAATTCAGTCGGGCGAGCCGACGATCGGAATCGACCGACCAAACTTGCAGCATAATACAATGTGAAGCAATCTACACACGTCGAGGACGTGCTGTGTCGGGACGCAGCATCCGCGCCAAAGCCCTCACACACGCCAAAAGACAAAATCCGCTCACGGTTCCCTACAGTCGGGCACACCACCCCCGTCCGCATCACCGCACACGCCAACCTTGCGCAAATCCTCTTCTTCCTTCTGCCAGCCAGTTCCTGCTGCTCTGCGAACCGTTTTGGCGAAACCGCGGCCGAAAGCAACCGCTCGCACATAGCACTGCGGGCGCACTGATTTATCGTGTCGGTAGGTCGGTCGGCGCGTGTCACTCGCTGCTAACGACATTCACGACGGCACTCCGCGCGCTAACTGTGTGCGACGAACGCTCCGTGTGAGAAACGAAGCCATTAACCGTCGTCAGACCGAAACGCCGTGTCCCTCGAATCCGCTCGCAGGCTCACGGGCACTCTCGTGCGCTCTCGCTGCTGTTGCAGGTAGACCGCCACCATTTCATTTGGGGCGGTTTGAGATACATAAGCGATGTTTGGCGATGTACTTCACTTATCAGCAAATGTAACGTACATAACGCATAGTTCGCTCTCTTTTTCTCTTTCTTGCTCTTTCTTAACGCGACACTCTCTTCAAATTCTCAAGCACACAGCAAGATCACAGAGAGATGGCGCGGTTTTACATCGCGAGCACACCAATGTAAAGAGATCATCCTTGCTTCCACTTTTTTTTTTTTGCTCTGTTTTATGCTCCAGGATAAACGGTATACCGCGCGCTGGGAACTCGCGTGCGTGGGAGCTTTGATTGTTGAGCACGGCGAGCAACCGCTCACGTACGAAGATCATTTCGTACCGCGGCAAACCGGGCTTAGCTTTCCAGCCACCGGAAGGATATGTGTAAGGGCCGCCTGTGGGAAAACATTTGCCCAAATGCAGCAACAACAATCCCCGGTGCGTAGTTTGCGCGTGTTTCACTGGCGCGCAACACGACGAACGGAACGGATGTTGCGTTAACCAATCGTCCCGTACTACTACACACTCTTTTTTATCACTCTCATCGTCGCGGAAAGGTGAGATGAACGTCACGCGGGCACACACAAAGAGAGAGAGAGAGAGAGAATACGATGTACACATCGTGGGAAACACAAATCCCATCCCCAAGATCGTTCATTTCGGATAACACGCAGCGCCACAGCGCGTTCATCCGTTCGGTTCATTACAGGCGGGGAACAACATGCAATGAATATTGTGTGTTGCCCATCCATCCAGTACGAGACTTTAAGTAGTAGACGCGCTTAGTGTTTCATGCGACAAACTAAAATGACAGATTGCTTAAAAACATATCAGAAAGCGTTATACATTGATATACGTTTAAATTTGGATAAACTAAATGAATTCGTTCAAAGTTCGTTCAAACTATCGCACACAGTTTGAGTGTTTATGTTCGTGTTCGCTTAAACCTTCCATTTCTAAATAGCTACCATTTTGTCCTTCCCGTCTGCAGCCGTCCGCACAGCTGAAGATTAGGGCTTTAGTGCCGCTACCGATAAGTAAGGGCACGATCCAACAGAACAAGCAACAACACCGTCAAACAAACAATGGATTGGTTGCTGGCAATGGAGGATTTTTCTTGCACGAACCAGCAGCTCGGCTAGCAGCTAGTTTTGCCAGCGCTTGATAAAACTGATTGCGTGGAAGCGATATTGAGCGTACGAGAAGAAAGGATACTACCGGCCAGGCAAACAAAACCGCTGACGATGTTAAGCCACTGAAATGCTTCTTGCCCCTTTTGTACTGCCTTTTCCTCGCTCATCATCTCGGTATCATCTTCCCCATCACTCTTGAATGCTGGGGGGTTTTTTAGGACTCAAGTGCACATTAAAAACTTTAAGCACAATCTTTACTTTATCAGCTTCTCCCTATCGGATCCAAAAGCGTAGGGGTTTTTGAGATGCAAAAGCATCTGCTTTACCCTACTCTGCCGACTTGTCTTATCTCGTTCAACGTACAGTTACATCACTATGTGTGCTGCACCGTAAAAAAAATTGTATATTTAAGTAAGAAAGTATATTAACAGCATAGCAAACTTCTGCCATTTTACGTTAACCGACGTAGTTCTTTTGTTTTTTGTGCAAAAGAGTTCTGAAACTCGCCCTGTCGTGCATCGTAACGTTGGCAAGAAACCTCAAACAATTCGCTGGAACCCAAAACAGTGATTGGATGATATCCAGGAAGTCTAGTATGGTAACGCCTTACACAGAAATAACAAAAAAACAGAGCCAGCAAACACGTAACCTCGCGCGCTCTGTATAGCCCATTCGGTGAGATTCTTCTCAGAGAGAAGCTGCCGAATGCCGAACGTTCCAGGGCAAACAAGCAGGAAGGAAGCTCCAGATGGAAGGTGGGAAGATATCACGCAAAATCAACAAAAACAAAGCGCGAGCGAAAGAGAATCGGGAAGAAAGCGAGAGAGACGGAAGCATCATGCTGGCGGCCAATATAAAACAGAGAAAAAGGATTACGCTTGCTTGCAGGCGAGAACGAATCGGGCAATAATGCAAGACTGCCGTAGCGTAGAAAAGCTTCCACTCTACAGCTTGCCACTGTCACAGAACAGAGATAGATGCGTGTCGGAACTAAACGCAACCATATACAACAACAACGAACAGGACGTGTGTCCTTGGATCACCCGACTGAAATGATAAAATTATTATGTAATCGACAAACGCGCCCAATGCAGTTCCCCATGCACCCCTTCGACGCCTTCAAGCATCTATTTGTTGCTTTCTACATAGCCGCACAACAAAAGCAGCGTACACAGGCAGCAGCATGTTTGTCTGTCAAATAAAAACGAAAGCGTCCCTTCATGGAGGCGCCTGGTCGTTTGTAAAATAATAATATTTAAACATGGCAATCGGTTTGATAAACGAGTGGTTCACGACTGGAGTTGATTCTGTTCCGACTGTCTAGCATGCGGTTCCATGCCGGTTCTGCTCAATCTCACCGACAGCCGAACCAGCAGCGGTCAACATTAATTCCCCGGCGCGTCTCTCATCGCACGGAGCAATTAAGTAAAAATCACAAATCCGCCAAACAAACCGCGGGAAGGCAACAACTTCCTTGCCACGACCATAACCGCCCCCTCTCCCACTCCCCCTCTCTACCGTAACCGGCATGACTTTAACAGCAGCCACCGCCTCGGTCCACCTCCTCCTCACGTTCTTCTCACCCACTTTTTAATTCTGGACCTGTTTCTTTCGACGCATGCTCATCAAATCGAGTCACCGGCAAGCCAGCAACCACAATCTAACATCCCGTCGCCCGTCGTGTGTGTGAGTGTGTGTGTGTGTGTCGAAATCTCACTGTTGCATGCTTCATGCTGTTCGTACCACTCTCCACCCTCTATCCATATGTTTCCACACGGTTTTTTTTTCACACTCCCCTTGCACTTCTTTTTCAAGTGTCCGTGCGGTGACGGGGCGTTTGTTTTTCCCTCCTCATCTCCCCCACCCCCCACGGCCCCCACTCGTCCCCACCACAAACCATCGTAGCATCTTTGGCTGGATTTTTCGCCTTCATGGAAGGATTTCGTTCGTTTCATCCGTCGGTGCGGCGCTTGAACCATTCGAAAGGCGTTTGCCTGCAGTAAGCAGCATGCTGTGGATGCCTTCTTCCCACGCTCTGACCAAGAACAACACTTGAATGAGAACAGGATTCATTATAACACCCTTGAAACTCATTATGGAATCGTGCCGTCGACAGTTGTCTCTTTGAGCTTGTGAGATGAGACGGTTTTGTTTTTCCTACATTCGAATGATGTTGTTTTAATTTCACAATGCTGCTGAAACATTTATATGCTTCATATCGCAGAGTTTTTAGTGGTAAAGCAAACATCGTTTGACTCAGCCGAACATCCACACAGCTGCCGGTTGCGGAGGTGATATAGTTTTCCTTACACAAGTACCGGAAGCAATCTCGTGTTTTTTGTCAAATTCAACGAAACGAGACAACTGGTGCCATCTCCTGGTACGCCATTTGCTTGAACAGTTTATGAAGTTGAGGAGAAAACCCAAAAATCACACTCCAGACTAGACCCGGATTGCTACCGTTTTGGGTTCGTCCAGTTGCTTAACAGCTTGGAGCGAGAAAACCAACGCGTGGCATAATGAGCTTGACAGAATAAATCAAACTTTGCATCCTTTCGCAGCTGATGTGGCTGTTACTGTCAGATTTATCCATTCCCTTTTTTGCTTCTCCTTGCAACTATTTATAACCAGCATAATGGACGAAGAGGCAAAGTAAACAGCTGCTAAGCCACTAATAGCGTAGTTTCTTCCCATTACGCTGGGTAGCGCTGTTATAGAGAAAAGTTCCTAATGAAGATAACATTCTTCCGCGTGGAGCAGAAATGGCGTTTCTCCCGTAACAATCCCATTAATATGCTGCCGTGCACTAATTTGACGGTAAAGGCTGGTTCTCGCTGCTTTACATAATTACTGCACGCATTTCCTTCCACCTACCTTCTCACTGTCGGTCGTGTTGCCGGAACCGAAGCTGGCCAGGGAGCTGCCGTCCTGATCGTTGTCGTTCAGCGTATCGTCGATGTCCTTCGATAGCCGCTGGCCCAAGTTCTTGCCGCTAACCTTGGCCGGTGATTTGAGCAGCGAGAACGAGGTGCCCGAGAAGTACGTCTCCTGCATGACCTCGCGCATTCGCTTCACCCACAGCTGCTTCGTTTCGAGGCTGTTTGCCTTCAGCACGATGCGATAGTCGGACAGGATTGGGGCCCGCCCGGTCCAGATGGCAAACTTGCACTCATCCCCCTCGATGTGCTCCGTTACGCCGAAATCTGAAAGGGGGAAAAAAAATAAACACACATCAGCAATCGTTGCGCGATCGACACTCATGTTTGCGATTGGGTGGATGGCAGTGGATGGTTATCACTTACCAGATGTTAGCAATTTGTTTTTATAGATGTACTTCACAGTACCGTTGGTGTCTTTGACTTCCTTCGAGAAGAGAATGTACAGTTCGAACAGAAACACGTGCCGCTCGCGCCCTTTCTTGATCAATATTTGCTTGGTGTCCCACACGAGGAACGAATCCTGCAGCACCACATCGCCCAAATTCTGGATCGGCATGTCGCACTGCTCCAGCAGCGACAGGTGCATCACATCGTTCGCCTTCTTCGGCACATTCAGCATCACCTCCAGCCCGTCCTTGATTTCGCCCTGCCCCTCGTCACAGCACGACTGCAGATCCTTGAGCAGCAGCTGGTACTTGGTGATGCGCTGCACCGGCTTGATCAGGTACGCCGGCAGCGAATGTTCGAGCTTGTGTTTCCGCTGCACCTCCTCGAAGTACGTCCCACCGTGCTGCACCATGTAGTCCATCGACTGGGGCTTATTCTGACAGTAGTGCACGTACATGTCGAACTTGGTCGCCCACGTCACAAAGCAATGGCCGACGTCCTCGGGCATCGTTTCATACTTTTCCAGCTCGCGCAGAAAGATTTTCTCGTGAAACTGAAAGATATCCTCGATGTTCGCGAACAGGATGTGCTCCTTGCCGAGCAGGTTGGGCGGCACCTGCTGGCCGCTCTTCAGCTCGCGCAGAAACACGTTGATGCACGTGTCCAGATCCTTCACGTAGGTACGCTCGGTTTGCAACAGTTCCGCCATGATGAATTCCTTTTTGCGCGCCGATTTGCGCTTCTCTTCGTTTATTTCCTTCTGCACCGCTCCAACCGGGCCGGCCGCCGCCGCAGCATTCAGCTTCGTTTCCAACGATGGGTCCGAATGGCGATACTCCAGTACCGAGCCGCCCGAACCGGACCCGGACGTTCCGGTGGAGCTTGTCGAACAGGGACCGCTGCTGCCGTCCCCGCCCCCCATGCCGGCACCCGGCACGGGCGATGCACCCACTGCGATCACGCTCGAGTACGATCCGGCCGATGAGATGCCGGAGCTGGAGTTAACCGAGGAAATGGATCTGCTCGCGTTAAGACTACTGTTACTACTATTATTACTGCTATTGCTACTGCTAAGGTTATTGTCATCCTGTTGCTGTATGATACCAGGTAGGCCTAGTGATTTTTCTAGATTCGAACGGTAGAGCTCCATCCGCTGGCTAAAGTCCTTGTAGCGATAGTCGACCGTCGCAACCCACTGCTTGATCGAGCTGGCGTGCGCGTGCCCCTTCTCCACGAGCGTATCTGCCAGCTGGATCAGCAGCTTCACCCGCTCGCGCGTTTCCTTGGCCGTGCTCTTGAACTCGTTGTGCTCCCGCAGCAGCAGCTCCGACTCTTCCCGGCTCGAGCAAAGCTTGTTCTTGCGCGACGACAGGTACGCCTCGCCGGTATCGTGTATCCACTCGATCGCCTGTTTGGCCGACCGCTCGAAAAGCACAAACTGCTGGCACTGGTCAAGCCGCTTCTTGCGCTGCGTCCAATACTCCAGCACCTGCGTTTCCTGGGCGAGCAGCTTCTCCAGAATCGATTTCACCCGCGACTCACTGTTGACGGTCGTCGAGTTGACGTGGTAAAACTGCAGCGAACGGTTCGCATACTTCAGGAACGTTTCCGCCGTTCGACGCGCCAACGTACACGCCTTCAGGAACGCTTCCTTCTGCTCCTGATGCTTCGAGATCAGCTGCACAATCTGCTGGCCCTTGTCTGTCGACCCACCGCCACCACACCAGTCCTCCTCCCGGCGGTATTCCTTCTCCAGGCTGTCGAGTACGCTGCACACCTGTTCGGCCGTCTTGAAAAAGTTCTGCGAAGCCGTCACCAGCTTGTGCCGCTCCTCGGCACACGTCACCAGCTTCTGCCATTTCTTCGTCACATCTTCCGCAATGTCTTTGATGCTTTGCGGATCGTAATGGTTCGCGTTCATCAGCGCATCGGCCCGGTACTTCACCTGCACCGCGGACGTGTGCGTACGCTCGATCGCAACCTGAAACTGTTCGTGCTCTTTCCGCAGCTGTTCCGCCTCCTGGAAGTTGTTCGGAATCGAAAAGTTCGCCATCAGCATCGCTTCACCGTTGCGTATCCACGAGATTACTTGGTTCGCGTCGTTCTGGAAGTGGCACAGCTGCATCGATTGTTCCAGCTTGATGCGCTTTGCCTCCGCCATGTCTTCCAGGTCGAGCTCGCGGTCGTGCAGGAACTCCAGCAAACACTGCACCCGCGTCTGGGCGGTGTGGTTCGCGTCCGCCATGATCAGCAGCCCGGACGATTCGAACAGCTGCATCAGCTCGTGCCCCTGGTTGATCACCTGATAGGTCGTCGTTTGCATCTGGTTGACCGACTCATTGTGCAACCGCAGGAACTGTTCCGTCTTCTGGAAGTCGCGCGACACCTCGGTGTGCTGCAGCTCCTCCGACCACATCTCCAGCTGGGACGACACCTCCAGCGCGTCCCGTTCGAAGATGCGCAACCGCAAGTACAGGTCGATCTTCATGCGCCGCGTCTGCCAGAGACCCTCGAGATCGAGACGATTCTTCTGGATGCGATCGAGCGCATTCTGCACCGCCGTTAGCGAACCGGAGCTATCTTCTTCCTCGATCGCGCGCAGCTCCTGCAGCAGCGCTTCGCCTTGCGCGATCGCTTGCATGCACGTTTTCAGCGTGTTCTCTTCCTGCTCCTTGCACTGCTCCAGCATACGCTCCGTGCCCTCCAAATGTTCGTTCGCAAGCTCCAGCGACTCCTCGTTCGTCACTTCCGCGTGCAGCTGCTCCTGCCAGGCGGAGATTTCCTTCTCGTTCGAGTAGAACACCACCGCCAGATCCAGTCGCCTTCGCCGCTTCTCCACACGCTCCGCGAATGACGCCACGTTCGTTTCGAGCTCCTGCGCGACGGAAAAGATTTCCTGCGGCGATACTTCGCCCGAACGCGCG
The DNA here is from genome assembly GCA_018908115.1 of Anopheles rivulorum. Classification (NCBI taxonomy): domain Eukaryota; kingdom Metazoa; phylum Arthropoda; class Insecta; order Diptera; family Culicidae; genus Anopheles; species Anopheles rivulorum. The sequence goes on from CM032178.1 coordinate 12,375,335, forward strand.
AGCTCTTCCGCCGCCGCCAGTAGCTTCTCCGCGTTTCGGTAGGTGTTTTGAGCGACATTTTCAAAGTGTTCGTGGCTCGTCTGGTAAATGCGCGCCTTCTGCAGGCTCTTGCCGATGCCTCTATTCTTGCGCAAAAACACATCCCCATGGTTCTGCAGCCAGTCCAGCACCTGCTTTACGTCCTCCTGGAATAGGCGCAATGCGAGCTTCTGATGTAGCCGCAGCTTACCCGCGTGCCACTTGCTTTCGAGCGCACGGTGATGTCCGAGTATTTGATGTATTACCGCTAGCACGTGCGACGCACCTTCACTGTAATCCGCCGCCGGATTGCCACCATTAAAATGTGAATTGTCCTACAAAGAGAGCCAAGATTTGCAAAACGTCAGACAGGAGGAAATATTGGAGAAAAAGTTTGTAAAAAAAACGATAAAGCTTACATTTTTCCTCGTGTTTACAATCGGTGGCTGGTTGCAAACCTGCACCAGATGGTCGAGCTGGTACAGCAGCTTTTTGCTGGTCGAGTGCACCTCCGTGTACGCCTGGCACATGGCTTCGTACAGCGACTGGTGGGTGCCGATCGCCGTTTCCAGACTCTCCACATTCGTTGGCGTTGGGATCGTTGCCTCGCAGGCCGCCGCCCAGCTGCTGACGCTCTCCGTGTACTGTTCCGCCTTGTGATGGAACACGACGGACAGCGTCAGCACGGCCNCTGCGCGACGGAAAAGATTTCCTGCGGCGATACTTCGCCCGAACGCGCGAGCTCTTCCGCCGCCGCCAGTAGCTTCTCCGCGTTTCGGTAGGTGTTTTGAGCGACATTTTCAAAGTGTTCGTGGCTCGTCTGGTAAATGCGCGCCTTCTGCAGGCTCTTGCCGATGCCTCTATTCTTGCGCAAAAACACATCCCCATGGTTCTGCAGCCAGTCCAGCACCTGCTTTACGTCCTCCTGGAATAGGCGCAATGCGAGCTTCTGATGTAGCCGCAGCTTACCCGCGTGCCACTTGCTTTCGAGCGCACGGTGATGTCCGAGTATTTGATGTATTACCGCTAGCACGTGCGACGCACCTTCACTGTAATCCGCCGCCGGATTGCCACCATTAAAATGTGAATTGTCCTACAAAGAGAGCCCAGATTGGCAAAAGGTCAGACAGGAGGAAATATTGGAGAAAAAGTCTGTACAAAAAAAAAAACGATTACGCTTACATTTTTCCTCGTGTTTACAATCGGTGGCTGGTTGCAAACCTGCACCAGATGGTCGAGCTGGTACAGCAGCTTTTTGCTGGTCGAGTGCACCTCCGTGTACGCCTGGCACATGGCTTCGTACAGCGACTGGTGGGTGCCGATCGCCGTTTCCAGACTCTCCACATTCGTTGGCGTTGGGATCGTTGCCTCACAGGCCGCCGCCCAGCTGCTGACGCTCTCCGTGTACTGTTCCGCCTTGTGATGGAACACGACGGACAGCGTCAGCACGGCCGTCCGCTCGTCCAGCGTGGTGACGAAATCCTTCCACGTCTTGTCCAACCGTGCCGCCAGCGTGCGTATGTGGGCGGCGGCGTAGTGGTTGCCCTCGTACAAACGGGCGGCCACCGCCAGTATTCGGTTAATGTTCACGCACACGTTGCGCGACGTTATGGCAAAGCGCTGGTGTTCCTCCTGCAGGTTTTTGGCGATCGCGTAGTTGTGCCCGATCTCGACGTACGTCTCCTGAAACACGTCCCGGTTGTGCAGGATCCAGTCGAACATTTTCTCACAGTCCTGCTCGAACAGCCGAAGCTGAAAGCACTGGTCGAGCTTCGTTTTGCGATGCTGCCACAGGTTCAGCAGCTGCTGTTGAGCGTTTCGCGTCGTTTCGAGCTGTTGCAGCACCTGCGAATGAGCACAAGCGGAGTATTAGGCTCAACAACATTACACCACCGATATTTTGTGCGTATGTGGTGTGCGTGTGTGGTAAACGATATTTTGATTATTTCCCTCCCTCCCAGCAAACAGGTATGCGACCCATGTTTCCAAAAAAAAAAAGATTCCACAAACATTACCAGTAATTAGGGGAAGATATATGTTGTGCTTCGCTTTGCGCTGACCCATATACGCGGATCCATTTAAATACAATTAACCCAGACAACCTGTCGCACTACACTACGCCAGGTAGCTGCAGACAAATCCTGCAGAAGCGCAGACACAAATAATAGTTTTATGATAGTAGCCTATAAATAGCTGCAGCATGAAGAAGCCACCCTTTTGCCTTGCCACGATAAAACCGGCTAGCGTTGAAACCGACGGCAAACTTTACCACAATTCAATTGACCCACCAGCCATCACCGGTACCGTGTGTCTTCGGTTCGTTCGCCTGATGCGATTACAGAGAAAGAGAGAAGGTTAACATTGGCCGCTAAAGCACACTACCCATTGCACGATTCGCAGCCAGCTTTTTGCAATGGGGTTTTAAGGACGGTGGGGACATACATTTGCAAATTGGATTACATGTGACAATATTCGTTGAGCTCAAAACAAACAAACAAACAAACGAAAAAAAAGGTTTTTATTGTCGAGCCTTGGAAGATAACACCACACGCGTTGGAAAAACCATCGTCTTTTACCCACAATTTGGCAGTGTTTTGCTCAAATAAAAACTAACCAAACGCACCGCATGTCATCAAGCGGTCGCAAACACACAAAACAGACTCCGGCAGAAAGTTAAAAGTTTGTCCTTGGTGGCGCGACGCGTGTGCAAACTTTGGACAAAGTGCAAAACAATATCGTCTTTGTGGCCTATCTGCGCTGCTTATTTGTGCATTTCCCATCCGAAACAATACTATGGGGGATGGGGACACACAAGATACTGTGTCCCTTTCTTCTAGCCGTTTGTCACCTTTTTGCTTCCAACTGCAACAAACCGGACGGATACATGAGTTTCCTGTGTAATATCGATTCGAAGTGTCTGCAAAAATCTGGGCCATATGCTACACCGGCATTCCCATCCCAATCGAAACATTTATCTCCCAGGGCGAGCGATAGGCGGCGAAGGCTTTCGTCTGAAAGACGAACACACATTCGTGTTGAATGTTTTCTATTATTGCGAAGAAAAAATGTATCCGTCACCCTCTGAACCATACGCCATCCATTAAATCCCACTCCGGGTCGAATGAATTTCTAGGGTTTTGCTATCATCGGCCACGACACACATTTTTCTCTCTCTCTCTCTTTCTTTCCCCCTCCCTTTCCACCACGTGTGTACGTATCGTGTTTCGTCTACCGGTCCGGTCACCACGTTCTTCTACGTTGATCTGATGATAGAATTTCAGATAAACATTGCAGCGAGCGAGATGAAAGAAGCAAATGGTGAGATAAAAATTAAGCGACGATTAAGAAGCTACCATTACCACCGAAACGGTCTGGCCGGGCTTCTTCGCTCTTGGGTCGACCCATTTTGCAACGACGATCGTTAGTTGATCGTCGTCACGTCCGTAACCTGGGCGTCTGGGTTGGGTATCGCCAGCCGGTTAGTTCTGGTGGACGGAAGTCACTAAAACGTTCGCGCGCGCGAACGGGAAAAAAAACCGAAACGTATCTCACACACTAGCACACAAATGGACGCGTCGTTCATTATTGCTTCAAAGGCACACGGCAATTATGGTGACTCCTACCCGTGCCCCAAAACGACAGGTCCAAGACCTTTTAATTATAGTTTGCCAGCAGCAGATTTTTAGCATCAGCAGATACTTTTTGGCGTGCGCGCGTACACCAACCCCCCCCCCCCCCCCCCCCCCCCATGCGATGGGCATGGAAAAAGGGGTGTAAAAAAATGGGAAAACGCTCGTGAAAGCAGTTGGCCTCCACCACCACCACCTCCCAAAATTGATTAGATAATTTCCACTATTTTCCTTCGGTCGTGGTGATGGTGAGATCTTGGTTTCTTCACAACCCCACCCCCATTCATCTCAAACTCGGGCGTCTCAACAACAACCTGGCGACACCACGCAACACACACACACCTTTTCCATTTCTATTACATTCTTTCCATTTTCCTTTGGTTCCTTCCCAGCTCGTAAGGAAAGGTGTGCCATAACGCCTTCCCTGTGCATTTTTAATGTTGCTCACCCCACACGGCACGGCCAAACTGTTGGCCGCGAAACTGTCGATACGGTCGAGATGTTTACTCAGGGGGGGGGGGGCTTGGGTCCAGCGCCCCCAGTATACCATACGGCTAATAGCCGTAGCCGGGCAGAAAGATGCAGCCGAGTGAATGGCTGTGATTAAATCGCGCGAATTAATTGCCATCACTTTTGATGAATAAACAACGAAAAAGTGAAAACTCTCGCGATTGCCTCCCGCACCGGTCCTTGGGGCGGGGGCCCATTTTCGCCCCGGCAAATCGTGCCGCCTTTAAACAGGCGACTACAACACAACGCGAACGGTTTCGGTGGCGAAGGTGCCCCGAAGTTGTGCGTATTTAAATTCTTCCCAACCGATCTTCGGGGGAGGGTTTTCGCCTGCCCGTGAAGGGCTGGTTTGATGAGTGCTGCTTGTGCTAACGAAACATCCATCCGACATGGGCACGTGGAAGTAAAATCGAACGAAAGCTTCACCGCACCGGAATCGGTGGGTAACGACGCTTTTTCACACTGTTTTCCATTTGTTCGAAGGCAAGCGAGAGCTCGCCCGTGCAAAGAATAATTGCACCTCTTCACCTTAATTGTTACAACTTGTGGAAAGGAAAAAAAGGAAAATCTTTCAATCACTAACATTTAAATGTAAAAAACCCCCCCTGGGGGGGAAATAGATTTAACTTTCTTCCGTAAAATCAGTGGCAGATGGAAGCGGAAACACAATCTGCAAATGGTGAAACGAAGCAATGGCCGCTTTCCTCCTCATCGCAGCAAAAAAATAAAACAACAAAAGATTAATGTTCTAGCCGTCTTGCGACGATAACAGCAAAGAGCGCCAAACATAATGCATCTTTTGTTTTCCAATTCGATCCGAGATTAAATGATTTAACGGCTAACAACGACTTACGATGCCATCGTGCACTGTGCTCAAAAAGCAACAGACGCGCTGATTTTAAATTTCCCCGCCTAGCCGACCGGATATTGCATATCATTGCACAGCTACGCCGCACATCAACCACCGCTCCCCGATGCTCGATTCGGATCTTCGATTTCACGGTTTGTGCGCGTTCTGTGTAACGTATGCAGCAAAAGTTTGTAAATGCTACCGTTCGCACCGCGGGCGCTTACTGATTAGTACACTCGTAGCTCCCATGGGGAGGGATCGGTACACCACACACACGACGCTAACGAACAGAAAATAGAAACATTACACACCAACCAACCCCCGGTTCAAAATGGGGGAATCCGACGAAAGAACGCACAGAACAGAAGTACAACAAAAACAAAAAAATGCCACACAATAACACAGAGAAGTGTGTACGATGTTTATGATGATGGGTATGATTGTTGTGCCTCATTGTTTACACTTTTGGAGGGGGGCGGTTGGTTGGTGCTTTGCTCGACTCGGCAGCAGCAGCAGCCGAACCATTGCCTCACCCTGGTGTCCGGTGCAGATCGGTGAAGCAAATGGACACAACAATGTGCGATCAGCCTAACGCATCCTCAATAGACGTCGGGCGTCGGAGATTAAAAAAAAAAAAGAAGTAAGAACCCGATCGACGGTAATAACGTTTTATGACCGCAAACAGAAACATTCGCGCTAAGAAGTGCTCGATGCGAATGGGTTCATTCTCTTCCCACTGTCTGCGTTTGCCAGCGAACACAAAATCTTACGTACAAAAGAAATGACTCAGCTGTTGCAGAACAGTTAGCAGCGGAAGCATTGCTACGTCTGGCCGATCGGAACTCGCCTTTCGGCAATCTAAACGAACCGACGACGCACGAATCGTCTGTGTCGGTGGCAGTCTGTGACCGGCCACCAAGAACTTCATTACGCAAATTCGATGCGCTTTGTTGAGCAATTCCGACCGCACGCAAAGTTGCTGGGTCGAGCCGTTCCACGTGCGGGGTTGATGGAAAAGTGTCCAACACAACACAACCAACCACCACTAGAAAGTGAAATTATTACGTAGCGCTGTTAACGCAAGGGAAAACAGGCTTCATTCACACCAACACGATGATACCGCCGCCGTCGTCGTATGACCCAACGCCATTGCCGGTTCGCAGATACTAACATGGGGGTCGCGCCGTGTGTGTGTGCCGAAGCAGAACGCATATCTGAACGGGTTTTTGTGAATGAAACAGACACATGCAATTTGTAATCCTTGGCTCGTGCTACAGCCACACACTTGTAAATCCTGTGCGGCCGAGCTGGTAATAAAATAATTCACCCATTACACGTCGGCCAAGCATCCCACACACACGGCTCGAGCGTGATGATGGGGAAGGTGGTTTCGTATCGGAAGAGATTTTTCACTTTACTACTGCTTATTTACGGATCGATAAGCATCCGTGTCCGAGTGGCGCCATGCAGCAATACAATGGCACGCTCTTTTGGTGCGTAACAGGCGTACCTCGGGCCGTCAGACGTCAAACGTCACTGTGAAAACAATGACCCAATTATTTTGCGGCACTCGTACTTTCGATTGCGTACCGCGCGTTGCTGCGCTCAGCGTAACGTAAGCTTGTCCAAACCAAAAGTGGAGCAATAAATAAAACATTTCCCTAGCGTCACATTTGCATGTCCAGAACGGGCAAGAATCTGGTTCCCTTGCCCGCTAAGACGGCTCATTTCTCCATAGTGTTCGCACCTGATTCATCGCCGACGTCACGTCCGGATTGATGCAGTTGGTCGGTGGCAACGGTGCCGAATGGCACCCGTCATCGTTCCGGTTCGTGTAGGTCGTCAGCTTGCCGAGCAGCTTCTGCCCCTGCAGGTCGAGATCCTCGATCGGGAGCTTCAGTATTTTGCGCTTCATCTCGTTGTGCGCATCGATGCTGTGCTTCGCCCCGTTCACGTCCTCCGGACATTCCGAGTGCGTCAGATCCTCCTGCAGGTCGTCGATCCGGTCGAGTATGTCGCTCGCCTGCCACAGGAAGTCTTCGAACGCGACGCGCAGATCGATCCAGACCGCGTGATCGTAGTGCAGGAAGCCTTCGAAGTCCGACGTCAGCTGGGACGGTTCCACCAGCTTGCCGAGCGACTGGATCGAAATGGTCGTCGTCTCGAACTTGTACTTGTTGCTCGCGATCGACGAACGCTGCTTGTGCCAGAAGTTGTCCGGCTTGATGATGACCGCCTGGTGTATGACGTCCGTGCCGAAGCTCTCCTGCAGCACCTTCAGTATCATCTTGGCGCTCGCCGCTGTATTGCCATTGCCCCGCATATCCACAATGATGGTAAAGCCATGACTTTTGCTTTCATCGCTGATGATGAATGTGTACATTTGTGTTGAACGTTACCGGTGCGGTGGTGGATGATCGAGCGATCGAAAAAGAGAGACGAGAGAAAAAGAGAAGAAAGGAAAGAAATTTAAATAAAAGTGCGAATAATTAGTATGCAAGCGGTGTCGCTCGTACGGGTTACAGTATAAGAAGGAATTCAGCACTACTCATCGAAAACGGAAACACCGTAAAAATGTATGTGTGTGTGTGTGTGTGTGTGTGTGTCCCTGCTGTACAACCTTCTGACTACCTTTTGTTTTTGCCCGGCCCCAACCAAGACCATTTAACGTCCAAATCGTAGCAAATGTATGATCACACCTACCAGGGAATTGTATTGCCAAGCGCGGCTGGCTGGCAAAAGGTGAGAAAACGGAAATCAATTTTATATCGTTACGCCTCGGCGTGAACTACGTAATCACCAATCTAGAACAACAACAAAAACGCCGTAGCATATGCTGGCAAATACAGAAACGGAGGGAGAGGGATTTAAATTCGCACCGCTGCCGGATCCAGACAGTGCGGAACAAGTGGTGGATACAATCGAATTTTGCGCTCACCACTTGCCATCCCACCAGTAGCTCACACACACAGGCCCCTCCGTGGTTCTTTCTTTTCTGCCCAAAATGATTGCACACTGCTCCAAAACTGGTGAACCGAACGCGGTTGCGTTGGTGTGTGGGTTCGGGTTGGTTGGTTAGCTAATTTACAAGTCCGGTCCAGTCGTAGCCGGATAGCCTGGGCTAGAAAGATTTGACCGTGCCCGAATGGAGAGACGATACGAAACAAAACACAGTGACGGTTAAGGACACGGGACCGTCGTCCCGATTGATTATTGGCCGCGTCTGGTTTCGCAGGTCTGGACCAAAAAAGGCAAGGTGTAGAGTGCTGCCGCACGTTGGATTTAATATTGAATTTCTTCTTCCATCCAATCGCCAATGGGATGGATGCTTTCTTACTGCTTCCCCTTTCAATCGAGTAGAATTCAATTCTGCTAAACTGAAGAACGAAGGGAAAGTATAAGCAAAACAGAACGTTGGCGAATTATTTGGCAGTGATTTTATTTCACCGCTGCAATGCTCGGTGGAAAATGAGAAGCAAAAATGATTTTTCTCCACCGGGCATCGATCGAGAATCGCTGTTACGCGTAATTGAACAATATATTTTGTAACAACTGTTGTTTGTAACTTACAGGGGATAGGAATACTATAAATTTAGGAAAAAAGAGAAGAAAAACTTTTACTTCCATCAATATCCAAAGTCATGCTAAATGAAACTACAAATCTTTATAATAGTCTAATATATTAAGCTGTCTGTTACATTTATTTTTTATAAAGTAAATTTAATGAAGGTAAAAGGGAATCAATTGGGCCTTGGTTCCAACCGTGCGACTTCTTATATGTCCACCAATTAGCAAGTTACCGTCAGAAGTGTCAAGTTGCTGACCTGACGAAAAGGCCAAAGCGGTTGCTAAATGCAGATACAAAAAGCTAATGTTTGAGGTTAAAAACATTTTTTCATTACATTATTAAGTTTTCTTTAAAAAGAAATACTAAAATATCGAGGTTTTTTCGTAGGTTTTCTTTAGATAAGTTATATATTTCATGAGGAAAAGGCATTTATATATAAAATGAACAGACAAGACTAGGCCAAAAATATCATTAACGTGTCGTTTATTTTGATGAATCCGATTCGTAAAAGGAACAAATTTGAAAGTAAACTAGCTTTACATACGACGTCTAGATGGACTACAGATTGACTTCTGTTGGTGATCTTGCTTCAAGCACCGACGAACCAACAACCCGCGCGCGATAAATGAGCATCAGTTGTGAGGAAAACATTTAAAGTGGATCCCGATCATTAGAGAGTAACCCCCCAAATCGATCGCCTTTCCACCATAACCCCCAGAGCAGGGGTTACCCAACCGTTACGCGTGCCGGCAGACACACGGACACAATAAATGATCTTTCCCGTCCGGCAACATGCAAAAGTGAAGTGAAAGCACCCTCCTCCGCCCCAACATCCCCCTATCCCTTCGTATCCATATCGGGAGGGAATGCCATCGAATGATTGAATTCACCCCCCATGCTTTTCGTTTTCCCCATGGAAAACAACCTCTCGTTTTCGGGCACTCCACCAGAAAACCCTGAATATCCAAGAATGCGCACTGACGATGGATGGGCAATGTGGCGCAACCCTTTTGTTCTTGTTTTTTGTTTTTGTTTGGCGTTATTTTTGGACACTCCTGTTCATGTCAGGGCCAGTCGAATGCTTGTTAGTGTCCGAAAACTAGCTACCCGCTCTGGTTTTGCGCACAACGTGCGGGATGTTGTTTTCCCGGTGTAATCGGAGTCGGACAGGAAGCGCCACATATAACAGTGGAAAACACAAAAACTCTCACGGGATTATTAGAGCGACAGACGGCCGTCATAAAGCAGCAGCATAACACAATACAACCGACAAAACCGGAGGGTTCCAACCCTGAGAACGTTGGGACGACTCAATTGCCGGACATCATCAACTCACCACCGAGAACTCTTGGCGACGAGGTTAATACTAACACACACACACACACACGCTCACATATCTCAATCCGTCCGCGCGGCCAAACTAGCCGTATTCGGGAATTCGTAGCCACCGTCTCCCGTACGCTCAAATGCAATAAATAATTCAAATTCGTTCAACTTTATCCGGCGTGGCCACCAGGGAGAGGGCCTCCACCGGACGGAATGTGAAGAATGTTTAGTGCCGAAGTAGATCGAACGGGGGCGGGTATTCGAGTGCACGCGTATGTGTGTGTACGTGTGTATACCAAAATTCGGAACCGGAAAACACGTAGAATTGTTACCAAATCCCAAAGGAGCTTTAACAGTAACAACAACCACTCAAAAAAAGTTGCACATCAGCCAATCGAATCCGTCTGATGAACAGAACTGAGTATAGTCTGGTCTAAGTTAGAGACCTAAATAAAACGAACCAATGTCAAATGTGTAACTGCTTCTGAAGTTTGTATGAACAATCAGAGGAATGTTACACCCTGATCACCGTGTGATCTTGTTGTCACAGAGACCCAGAGTTTTATTCTCGTCTAGGTTTCAACATTCCTCCGAATAATCTTGCTCAGTAGACATTTTGTCTCGTAATAGACATGCTGGTAGCCGTGCAGCCGATCAATGCTGCAACCTACTCAAGTAGAAAATGCTAAAAACCTTGTTTAACAGTTGTGACCCATTACGCTTACCAAATAATGCGCTTTCTCAACGTAATGTGTAGTGCAGTCGAGGCTGACGATATCGAACAAATTAATCTTACCGTACAAATAATGTGCATCTACAGTGTGCCAAATTAATGAGAACGCAACTGACGCATATAAATAATTCATCATACAATTTACAAATTTCCACCCACACACACACTCAGACCCATCGATTCGCGATCAATTACCCGAAACCGTTTCGGAACACCCCACACCAACCGTGCGCGCATGTGACACAACGGCAATGGTGTATAAATTTTAAATTCTACGCACTCTGCCACAACGTGTTACACGGATTGCGAGCTAAAGAGTCACCAAATAGCATTGGTGGTCGAAATAGTGGATAAGGGAAGTATCTGGAGAGTGTATGTGTGTGTGCTAACTGCATAATTTACCACACAGTTTATTGCATTATCGATCATGTCGTGGGGAAATGGGACCGGATGGCGGAAAAGTTGCGTGGTGCATAAAGTATTAAAATCCACATTTCGTCCGCCATTCGGTACTTGGAGCGAGAGAGAGAGAGAGAGAGATGTATGGCAATTAAAAGTAATCCACTGATCCACTTCTGATTTGTCTATTGGGGAAGTGGATTAAATGTGTGTGTCTTTGAAGCCTAGTTAAGTGCAGTAAAAGATAACAGGAACATAAGTTATTGGAATCAGTAACCGGTGTTGTATGTGATATCAGTTTTACACGACATAGAACGTATCTCCACATACTGATAAAGTTAAAGAAATCCAGGAATGATACACCAAGACTTCCTGAGGTTGTAGAATATTAAAAGCAAAGCCTACAGGATTTTTTAGATGAAATGGTAGAGTTGGAATCGTTGCAAAAACTGAACGAGAATATTGTCCTGTTTCGGAACTAGTGTACCAAAACGACTTCATCATTTCGCCTCAACTCGGGGATACCATCCATGAAATTGCTTTGAACAGAATCTTTGTCTCAGGGGCTTATTTGAGTACTGGACCATCTCACTACTACAATTTCTGATGTTTTGAATATCCTTAGGCTCGGAACTCGGAACGACTTCAAAATTGCGATCACCGACCACCAACAAAGGACCTTGAAGCCTCCCACAGGAGCTACTCCTATTGCGTAGTAGAGTAGCAGATTCTGGATATGTCAGGAGTATTCCGGCATCTTCTTCAGAATCTGCCCAACAACTTTCACATTGAACCGCCTGCTAAAAATACTCTCAACCAGATCAATTTACCTGTCAACTTTCAACCCGTAAACTAACGATGACTTCGCTTTTAAATAAGCGAACATCAGCTTCGGGTCTTACACGTGAATAGAAAAGCCAGCCTTCCTAATGAACGATGCATTGTTCAGTATTGCATTAAACATCCTTCTTAAGAGTGCCACCGATGGGATGCGGACAACAGCATCATCATCATCATCATCATCATCAACATCATCACCATCATTATCAACTAGAGATTGTCGTAATTGTCATTGCAAAAGCATCGTTAGCTTTACCTCCCCAAGAGCAGTACAGCGCCACCGCGCATTTCGGTGCGGTTTTAGGATGCACATTTTCCACTGCACTTTGCTTCCGCACACTTTTATACGGAAAAATGAACGAAAAAAAAAAATCCCTCATTGCAGCACAGTGGCGCAATGGGGATGATTCGCGTCCGCTTTTCGTCTGTTTGCTTCCCACCTCACACCCCCCCCCCCCCCCCCCCCCCCCCCCCCCCCCCCCCCCCCTAGCCACCACATTTCCACCAAACAAACGCCACTGCAAATGTCGCCCAAAGGTGCAATAAGTACCTTTTCCCACTTCAATCCAATTAGACGCAAACCAAAACGAAACAACCGCCAGCGAAAGCCAACCGAACACAAAAGCACCATGGTCTCCCTCTACCCTCGGGGTGGGTAGAGGAACGATAGGGAGGCAGACGGGTGTTGTTTTGGTTTTTGCGTGCATGTTTTTGTTCGCGGAAAAATCACCCATCCATCCATCCAACTATTGTCAGCAACACACCGGTGGTGTAATGAGGGGGGGTTTTGCTAGCCACATTTGCCATTCCCCAACCCGCTGCTTGGTGCCGATTCCTCGGGGGGATTTATGCGTCTACTACTAGCGCCCCATACACACACACACACCCGCACCCGTGCGCATAACGGAAAGTGCACTAGAAAAGGCAGTCAACTGTGTTTGGATGAGGTGCTTTAAAAGGAAACGCCGTGTGCGCACCGGGAAGGGCAAACGTTGGCAAAAGGTATTCTGTACTCATTATCGACGTTGGGCGCCACCGTCCTGCAACGCGAAGGCAGAATTTACGCGAAAGAGAACATTTAAAGAGTTGATTCTTTGTCTGCAATTTACGATACACACGTTGAGAGGAATAACGTACCGATTGCATACGCAAAGTGGTGATTGTCTGCATATTGTTTTACGGTTTGGTGGTTGAAAAAGAAATGTAATTTATCAACTTGTATTGCATGTTGAACAATATTTCCTTCACTAGTAACAGTAATTAAACCAGTTATTTAAGCGATTTTAATTAATTTCGTTTTTTTCCGAAAGATCGGTTGATAGAACTGATTAGATGCGTTCGCGCAGTACGCATCTTTGCTGGCGAATATCACGCACACTATTACGAACAAATACTGTTACAAAATGGTTGATCAACGCATATTCACACATGACGAATCTTTTGCGCTCAAATGCAAATATTACAATCAAAAGATTCGTGCTTCACATTCTCTCTCTCTCTCTTTGGCTTAACGACCTACCAGGTCATGCCGGCCTTCAAATGGCTTACTAGACTATTAGATACCACGTAGTTGCATAGTCAGTGCTCACTACGGGGGAACGGTCCGGATGGGATTTGAACCCGGTCCGGTCGTGGTAGGGACTAGCGCCGTTTCCAAATACACCACCGAGCCGCCCCGTCCCCGCCCCAAGCCGATCCTAAAAATATATAAATAGTTAATAAAAGAATGCAAATAGAACCGAGAAGTTGTGTTCTCTTTACTTCGTGTGATAATTTTATGCTGTTTTGTTATTGAGATTCGACACTGTGAAAGACCGAAACTGCTACCACTGTTCCATCAGAATCAGCCTCCAGTAATATAATTTCAAATGTTTCCTTACCAATTGTTTTTCATAACGTGTATTTTTTATAATTTATGTAACTATTTTGTTTGCAGCAATCCAATCCAAATTACCTCAGTAGCGGTAGTGAGTTTCAATAAATCTGCCATTTATTGAACCAATGGTGAAGAAATGTTAAAGGCAACCAGCAAAGGTCTTGCGAGGACCCTCGTCGAAGCGCTCTAATACATTCCAACCAAAGAATACAAGTTGCAAACATTCGAGCAAAAAAGGCTTATCAGCTGAAGGTACCTTNCTTAATATTTGTGCTTGTTACGTCAATAAATAAATATTTTTACTATTGTGGGTAATGAAACATAAACATTCTGTAGGGAAATGTTACGGCAAATCGAAATCCAAAGAGAGCAAAAAGATTTAATGAATTCGAACGAAAGAAATCCACGTACGCAATTGCCGGAGATTTCGCGAAAGGACAATTTATCAACAGGATGTTGCATACATTCTAGAGGGGAGTTACAGGCGCTGTTTCTTACGTGTGAACAAATTTTATTGCTGCGGGTCAATGCCAGCAGAATTGCTGACAACGACATTTTTCCACCAACTGGCATTCTTCATTCATTCTTTCGCTATTCCCGGATGCGCTCTGTGATTTCTGACTCAACTCAACTTCACAACATTTGCCTTAAAGTTACATCAAATGAACATGATCGCTACGAGCACGATACAACAGTACCTCATGATCAGCATCGGTTGTGAAGTGGACGTCTGATCCTAAAAATATCTCTCTCTCTCTCTTTGGCTTAACGACCTACCAGGTCATGCCGGCCTTCAAATGGCTTACTAGACTATTAGATACCACGTAGTTGCATAGTCAGTGCTCACTACGGGGGAACGGTCCGGATGGGATTTGAACCCGGTCCGGTCGTGGTAGGGACTAGCGCCGTTTCCAAATACACCACCGAGCCGCCCCACATGCTTCACATTAAGATCCTCTTCCAATTATTGTGTTAAAGCAAACCTATATACTAATTATAAATAAGTTAAATACACAATAATCATTTTTATTTTTCAACGAGCAAGTTGCACCGACGAGAAACTTCAGCATCAGTTCAAACAACAAACTGAACTGGTAATGGAAACAACCATTCATGAGCTTTGTTATCAAACCAACAGTAAGTTGTAGCAAATTTGCTCGGTTTTGTTTCCATTAACTCTTATCATGCGGTAATTTGATAATCTGTACTGTTACGGTTAGGTATGCGTAAAGCAAAGTAACTTAAAGTAGATTATAAATGTTGAGATGCATGAATTACGTCGCTTTGTTTGAATTATTTTTTTTTTACAATACTACACATTACTACTTATTATTAATAATTGCAGGAATAACTACCACTCTTCTGTGCATGTCTGTTAGGCATCTGTAACTCCCTAGGATACAAGAAAACGTTCCATTTGGACCATTGCAACGTACAGTCTACCCATCTTTATTATTCTGCATTGCGAGCTGCAGTTTCTGTCCAGCATAATAAAAAACGGGCCAAAAAAAGAACACCCTAGTACCCATTTTGCTGTCCCGTCCGATGGTCGTGTGGTTGGGACCGGACATTATTATACAGCACCACTACGTGGCGGGAACAAGACACGCCAA
Source organism: Anopheles rivulorum (assembly GCA_018908115.1). NCBI lineage: Eukaryota > Metazoa > Arthropoda > Insecta > Diptera > Culicidae > Anopheles > Anopheles rivulorum. Next base: position 12,390,697 of record CM032178.1, read on the forward strand.
ATTCACACCAAGGCAAACCGTAGGGCAATGGAATGCAACTAAAAAAAATGAATTACTACAACCAGTCGAACGGTTAACGGTTCCGGGCCGAAAATACAGAAAACGGACCGTGCACCATAAATGGGCGCTTACCCAAAATATTTTGTTTGACCAGCGTTTGGACGTGGCCCCAAAAACCTGCACCAGACTTCATACGCAAAACGTAGAGGTTTTAAAACCAGAGCTTAAGTTTTGTAAACACATGTGCAGGTGTGCACGTGTGTGGCAATCAAACGCTGTCGGGGTGCCTTCGTTTCGCTTACCTAGGTATGTTGATGAAGTAGCTCACGACCCGCTTGATGTCTTCCGGCTTGATCCGTTCGCGCTTGGTCGTGGCCGGAAAGCAGATGATCGGACCGCCCCGATTGTCCCGACCACCGGACAGCAGGGCGAACCGCTCGTTCAGCAGCGGCAATATGTCCAGCGCCCGTACACCGTCCATGGTGCGGCAGGTCCGTCCGTGTGCGTGCCGAGCGCTAACGAGCTAACCTTTCGGTCGGCGCGGCTTTGTTGTGATTGCCAGCGGAGCGATAAGAATTTAATTAATCTGTTCCCTACCACCTTCTGCTGGGAGGTGGAAGGGGAAAGGGGAGAGAACGTTGTGTCACAATGCTGATCCTGAGGAGGATCGTGCAAATAAGAAACAAACGGCGTTTGTTTAATTTTGGTGTTTTTCGTTGTTCGCTATTTTATCACTATTTGTTGCCGTTTTGCGAAAGGGCGAAAATAAGCTGCTGCTTTCCTTTCTATCTCCACTGTATACATAAACACGTAAACATACACACACACACACACTAATAGTAACACTTTCGTAACGCACTAAGTAACGCACTGCCCGTGAGTTTGACAGATGCGATTGCACTACTCTGCTTCTTCTTCTTGATCCCTGCGTGATGTTTTGTTTTTCTATGTTTTCCTTTTTTTTCCTTTTTGCTTCGTTCGACCACTAGGTTTGATTACTTCAGCTCTCTCTCTCTTTCTCTTTCTCTCTCTCTCTCACACACACACACATTAACACTATCCTGCCGTTTTGCAAACGCGTTTTGCAAAGGGATGATAACGATGGCGCAAATCAAACTGCTGCCGCGGACGCACACTCGCGATCGCGATCGTTTTCCTGTGACGCACGGTGCGTAACCATCGCCGCAGACATCGACGCTGTTTGGTGTTCGTGTTGAGGTAACGCTTACGCTCAACGACCACGCTAGTGTTGCTGCTGGTGCCGCTGCCACTACACCGCATACTTCCGTGCGTTGGCACCAATCTAGCGCAGGAACCGGGCACGCTCACCATACTAGCTGCCGCGGCCAGCGATCGATGACGGCCGGGCCGGCGCAGGTGTCAACCATACCACCGTTGGGCCGCGGTGTCGCAAACCACAGACACGCCAGCGACGATGACGGGACGATCCTGCTGCTGCTGGTGCTGCTGCTGCTGTGATCGAACGAGAAGGCTTGCATCGCTCTCGTATTGACGCGCGATCGGTTTCCGGTTACGCCCGGCAAACCGGTGGTGCAGTGGTTTGGTGCGCGCGGGATCGTCGGGTACGTTGCGCAACCGCCCACGGTCGGGAGTTGCTGGTTCTTAGCACAAACAGACACACACACACACGCACACAAACGCTTTCTATATTTGAAACACTTTTTCCTTCACTGCACACGATCGCTTGAATATATATTTATATTGGCTTCACTCAACTTGATCGGTGCGCGCACATCCACACAACACCTGGGGCGCGTTGGGCGGGGCAGGGCGGAGGAGGGTGGCGGGAGGATAGGGCATACCACCCTTTTCTGCTCCCTTTTTGCCCACAACACTTCTATTTACACACGCAAACGATACGGATCACATGTAGACACACAAATACTCACCACACACGGTACGTGGTGTACCAGGTGTATCAAAAAAATAAAAAAAAAAGCAACACTCAATGCCAATAGGCCACAATTGTGCACGGTATTAAACACTGCTTTGGCGGTACATAATGCGTTGGATGGGTATTATAACAGGATTGCCGCAGGATCGAAAAATGGCTATGGGGACTGTTCCTAAAAAATACAGATAAATACACATAAGCACGTTTGCATAATGATGCTAATCAGGGTTGTTGTTTTTTTAAATTACACATCTAATAAATGAAAGAGGGAAGGAGAGAGAAAGAGAGCGAGAGAAAGGATCGTTCCAATGTATGGTATGTTTCGTGCCAAACAGACTGTATTGTTTTTGTTGCGACGGCTAGAAAGCTTTCCCAAACGCAGCATACACTAATCCGGTGTAATCTCTAGCATGGACTGATAATCCCGATGCAATTTGCACTTAAACACACACGCGATTACATTTCCCAGCTGCTATCTTGTGGCCCGATATGCGTGTGCACAGCACAGCGTGTTGATAAATTGAATATCGTAAATTTAAAACACCATACGTGCTTTATCTCGCTATGCCACCGTGTCGTCCTTTATGTATTCTATCCGGTACGCCATTTGCAGTAGATTGTTGTTGTTGGTTTTTTTTTTTGCTCGCCACACAACATAACACCGGATTCGCTGCTGTCGATCCAAGGCACGCAGCAATAGATGTTAAATCGATGGTAATTTTTTCGCAACTTTTCGCCCGCAAACAAATCCCCCTTTGCTTTTCGCTTTTCCGTTTGCCGAACTTCTCGCTCGATTGTTTGAAGTGGCCGCACAATGGGACTAGCGCATCAATTCATCCATAAGTTCCCATGGAAACCGTAATAAAAATTCCATCGGTACCAGCGGCGAGTGGCTCTACAACGCAGAACATTCATTAGGTAAAAATGGCGAAAGAGAAAGGGAGAGAAGAAAAAAATGCAATTAAATCCCACCTTCGCCGTGGATCATAATGCGTGCCACACGCATAAACGACGGACTTCATATTAAACTTCGATCAATTTTTCCTTTCTACCTGGCCTTCATTTTGCATGGCCTATGCGTGTGTGTGTGTGCGCCTTGAAAATCTATACTTCCGTCTCCATTGGTTAATGCGGTTCGTTTTCACTGTATCACCTCCATTATAGCTAGGAGGACACACACAAAAGCACAGACACACTGCAATGGAGGATGCGATTTGAGTTTTCCTCATCAGCAAAAACAAAAAATACGGCAAAGCAAAGCCGGCCGATTGGAAAAACGGCAACCGTTTTCCAATGCTTACTACCTTTTATAGACCGTAGAGGAAACAGTGGAAGAAAAGGGTTTTTCTTTTGCAGAATTGGATGCTCGTTTACACGTATAGACAAACCGACCGGACCGAGGCAACATAACTCTACGCACGCTTCGCTGATTAGCGACTACCCCGCAGACGGTGCATTATTACTATTGCAAATGTGCGATGCGAAGGAACCAGGCTCAGGCAGGCAACAGTAGGCTGTAACCATCACCATCGTCTGCACGAATCGCGGTGGGCGATAAAATAGAGGATGCAAACTTCACACACCGGAGCATTATTACAGTTCCGGGTCCTTTTTCGCAGTGCAAACGAAAAAAAAACTGCGATTTTTACTGCCTTTTTCATGTCTTCTTCACACACACACACCACTTGTCACACACACACACATTAGCACACGCCCGTACGACACATGCGACATATGCTTTCGGGCTGGTACACCACATTTGCCATGCTTTTTACTGTTCTGCACACCATGTAGGTTCGTAGTTGACGAAAATTTTTTGTGAGCAAAAAAAAATCCCACAAACGCCGTTTTCGCTTCACTAACGAGCAAACTAAACAGCAGCGTTAATGTTGCCACAGAAAACCGATCCGGTTTGTTTCGAGATCTCCGCCCGGTCGGTCCGTCTGCGGTTCGCGATGTTCGTCCGTCTTTTGTGTTGCTTGGAGAGCCAACCAAAACAAAGCCATCGCAGCAGCAGCTCACGCACACCACCATCACCACCCGCCACACGATCGATGTTTGAGTGTGTTGTGTGGATGTTGGCGCGCGTATGCGTGCGTCCGTGAATCTGTTCTGCATAGATGACAGTACGCGAAGATGAATAAAGAGAGCTGTCATCTTGTCGATTCCATCTTTCCGTTGCTCTTGCTCTCGGCTATCGCTTGCTCGCTCTTGCCTTTCCCACCCCAATGTTTCCGTTCCGGGGGGGGTTCGCTTCCTGTTGCAGCCGTCGCCACCGCTGCCGGTGGATGCCAATTTCCGGAATGACGGTTTCAAGACCCCGAGAACACTTCACTCCCACCATCGGGTGCAACGATGCGTGCACTTTTTGCTACGACGGCAAGCTGTTGTTCGGGAGGATTTGTGTATTGAAGAACCGATTTACACCACAACCTCATCATCATCATCAACCACCGAGCTACCGTTCTCTACCGCCCGACCGCGGAACAGCTTTTCACGTACTTCCCCGGGATGGAAGTTAGTGAAGCGAAACTGCAAGGCGAAGGATTTCCGTTTTTTAATCACAGCAAAACATGGAAACATGCTAGGATGAGCATGTACAGATAAAACACAAGCTGCAGACGTAGATAACTGCTCCATATTGCACTGGAGCACCCACCTTTCTAGCATACATAGGACAGACACACACACACGCGCGCGCGCGCGCGCACACACATAAGCACACATACTACACACCACCAACACTAAACACAGTGATGCCGCTTAGGGAAGCAAGAAACAACACTAAACAACCTATCTTATGCTTTTCTTTGCATTTTGTTCGTTCTCGGTTTTCTTCATTTCGGTCGTGTGTTGTCTACAAGATTCTTTGTATCGCCTTTCCCTTTCCACTCATTCGTTCACATCGCTACTAGATTGTTCCTCGCGTTCTTGCTCTCTTTTTGTTTTGGGGGAAGTTGTACGATTCGCTGATCTCTTTCTTGTTCGATCTGCGGTACATTTTCAATCAAAATAATCGACCAAGAAACCGAATCATCACCCATCTCTTTCTACCTTTCCCATACCCACAAACACATACACACACACACACACATATATATATATACGAACACACGCGAGCGCTCCATCGCCACCTTCAAACGCATATTTTTATGCTCTCTTTTCTATTGCACACTCTCTTTCTCTTCCTTCACATGTATGTGTATGTATAATGTCGAAACATTATGCTCGAAGAAACACACTTCCGATGATGGCGAAAAATCTGATTGAATTTGAATGGCTCACAATGGTAATCCTTCCACGGTTGCTGTGATATTTTACAACTTTTTCTCATCGGCCAATCATCGCCAACATTGGCTAAACTATTCATCCCAGGAAGCATACACTGCTGCTACGTTTTGCACACACAATTATCCTCTCGCCTCCTTCTTCCTTTCCAGCCAGTACCAACAGGCCACACCACTACCGAACGGGTATGTGTCTCTGCTGCACGCGAAAACGGCAAACACATTCGTCAAAAACATACAACTGCCACTGCCGACTAATTCCCGCAGGTGAAAGAAATATATTTCACACAGGAAAAGATGACCAAATTACACACGGGGTACTTTTTTTTTTTAAATAGACTGCTGCCGCTGCTGCTGCTTCCCGTTCATGTCTGTTTGTTGTTGCAGACGAAGGTTGGTATAGCCCGAAATGGTCATTACGATCGATCCGGGGCGGAGGACTTCTGCGTCGCTTTCACCGTCGGGCACACAAAACTGCATGCGGACTAGCGTTCTGCGGTAATTTCAAACTTTGGCCGTCTTCTACGGGCGACCAGCCAAACGGTGATCGAGCGCAAAACACAAGCGCACACAGAATGGGACAAAGGGGCAAAACGATAAACGCAAAATGTTTCGACACGGGAAAAACTACACCGTTCGCTGCCGTCGCAGGAGAAAATGTACGCTTTTCCGCGAAAACGTTGTTGGGCATACTGATAGAAAGAGCGAGAGAGCGTGAGAGTTGTTTGCTCTATTCGACTGAAGTCGGTGTAGCATCCCATGCACGATGACATTTTATATAGCGCGAGCACACAGTGCTTAGGCAGTGGTCGCAGAATGGTTTTAAAATTTCATTAATTTTATCTGCACTTTCCATTCTGCGCATTGAATAAGTGCATTTTCCATTCAAGTTACAAACTGCACATAATTGTTTGCACATAATTTATCCAGTGAATGGCAAATTTTTCGTTCTAATATCCAAATGAATGAATTTCGAATCAATCTGTTCCAACCGGTTTACCGGTTTTAGATCGCTTTCGAAATTCCTGCCCGCGGGCTGTATGAACCTTGGTAGAGCGAGCTGTCAAACTTGTAAATACAAAACCCAACTGCTACAAAAAGTTGTTTGAAATTTCATTCTGTGCGTCGTATTGGACGCTGTTTCTTTACTGTTTGTTGCAAACTTGCTGCTGCTATTTATCACAATGGCTATAAACCCCGAGAAGGAAGAGTACGAGCTGCAGCACTTTAATTTCTCCTCGGAGGAACTGATTGCTCAAAGTAAATCGACGCAACACGCGTAAAACGAAGCCATACATTGCACTGACGAAACTTGTTGTTCTCTTTTCACCAAGATATTCAAATGGTACAATCGTTGCTAAACAAATCGCTCGTCGTCTTTACGGAGCAGTTGATCCAGAAGCAAGAAATACCAGAAGATCCTGCGACGCGGTTACGTGCTAGCTGTAACAAAACGGCAATCGCCATGTACAACGATTGTGCGCCTGCAATGAACGAGCTGAATACGCTGTATCGAAAAACCTTCTCCATACCGGACAATGTGCTGCTACCGACGGATCTGTTGCAGATACGCGGCTACACCGAGGAGCTGTTGAACAGTCTAGGGCAAGAAGTACAGAGTGCGAAAGATGCTGTAATGCAGGGAGCCGTCTTTTTGGCATCGCTTGACGCCGAAATGGAACTGCACCGTGAGCTTGAAGCGTGCTACGAAGCGGAAGAGGAAATCTTCGAGCTGCTGGAGAATTTCCAGGAGCAAGAAATCGATCCGGACGATGTGTCGGATTTAGTGAAACGATTAGAAACTGCCGGCATCATTGCAGGTGATTGCACACAAGAGAGCATAGAGCTTGATAATTTTTTATTACAAAAACAATAGAAAACATGCTGCGTGATTGTTGTTTCCCTAGCAACCCTGACCGGCAGTACGTGCGTACGTGTATTTGTTAACACTGTTTTTCTTCTTCTAAAAATCTTCGAGAGGTCACAATGTACGATTATCTAGAACAGGAGTGTCGTAATACAAACTCGGTAACAAATAAGTGAAAACAAAAATTAACAAAACAAACCACTAGCAAACTAGTCCCTAGCCCTGAATTGCACACTTTTCGGTTCCCATTACAATCCCGGAGCGACAAGATTGAGGAAATTCATAAACACTTCCACCCCGATGAAGCAGGCCGCATTGGCTGGGAATGCTCGCAACATTACCGGCGTGACACCCTTGTACAGCGCCAGTGGGCCTTCCCGGCGCATCAGCTCCCGGAACACGTCCCGAATCCCGTTCGGGTACGTACCCTCCGGTGCCGTCTGCAGTCTCGACTTTAGCACATCGGCCGGCATTCCGATCGCCCAGTTAGCGATACCGGCCATCCCACCGGCAAAGATCGTTCCCAGCAGCCCGATCGATGCGTCCTTCTTTTCGCCCGCCTTCGGTGCCAACGCACGCTGGATGTACTCGTACGTAAGGAAATACATGCCGGACGCAGGCACATCGCGCAGCAGCGTCGCAAAGGCACCCTTGTAGATGCTACGCATACCGCCCTCGGCATACAGCTGCTTCGCACAGTCCACCATGCCGTTGTACTTCTGCGGCGAATTGCCGCCCTGCTGGATCTGCAACAAACACTTGATCCGTTCGCCCGGCGCCATGACAGTGGTCGTGAAGATGCCCGAAAACGCACCGGCCGCAAAGAGCTGCGTGTAGTTCAGCTCCTCGTCCGGTGTCTTCTGCTGCAACCGTTTGCCCAAACCGAACCCAAAGAAGCTGACGGCGAAGATCGGTGCCACGCCCGTTATCGGTGCGGACATACCCTTGTAAAGCCCACGGAAACCTTCCCGGGCTATCGTTTTCTTGGCACAGTCCAGCGTTCCAGCGTACAGCGGTGCCTGACCGGCCGTGGGTAACGGCATCGTTTGTAAACGCACCTTGATCGTATCGAGCGGATGGCCAGCCAGCACCGTACAGATGCCACCGAACCCGCCGGACAGGAAATACTTGATCGGACTCTTGTTTTCGGACATCGTGGCGCACTCTGGTGATCCTTTCTCTTTTCCACTAAGTCCCACGTACGTGTGTGTGTGCGTGCGTATGTGTGTGTGTGTGTTTGTGTGATGTAAACGAACGGAAATCGACGACAAACAATAGAGCGTATTGTGAGGTGTACGCGTACAATCAAACAAACACAACGTAACTGAAAAACGAAAAAAGAAACACGACGCACCGGGACGGCCGACTGTTGCGCTCTGAAACCGACGCTCGATATCTAGCTGGTTTCGCGTGAATATCACCGTGATATGCGGGACAAGGATTAACGTGAGTCTCTTCCTACTTGTCCCGGGTTCAAAGTACGGCAAGATAACCAAAATATTATGACATTTTAGCATCGTGACGTCGACGGTGCCGCACAGTGGGTGATATTGGGTCAAAACAATAAATACAGCCCAATTCATTTTCATCATTTAGAACTGTGGAATCGTTCAAATTGACGGTTTACTTGTACTAAACACATAGACACGGAAAATATAACTATAAAACCCACAACAATCTCGTATAGATCAGTTTTCGATCGATGCAGCTATTTGTTGGCACAACACTTCGTACCGTGTTACGCTAACTTCCATCCTATTGAACGGCAGAAAACAGCAACCATGGGACGGATGCACCTTGCCGGGTGTTAGCGATCCTCTATAGGTAGCTCGTCCCATGTACAACCATTCACCGTTGGCTGTTTGGCCCACCTTTATGGCCGTTTCCGGTACCAAACCGTTCGATGCGAACTCCCAAACGTATGTACCGTAGCGCAGCACTTCAAAGTCCTGCTTCAGGATCTCACTATCATTATAACATATGTAGGCCGCTTTTTGGGTGGGGATCACCTTAGCCGGTAACATGTCGCCCTCGTGAAACGCACGTCCAACGTAGATCACCTCACCGTCGCAAGTTACGCCGGCATCCACCATATTCGGTGGGAATGGTCCATTACCGTTGCAATATTGCCAAATTCCTTCTGGAAGATAGAAAAATATCATTCGATTGGGATCCAAACCCGAACAATGTGGTTCGGTGGGTAACGATCCTTTAGCGTTAATGGTGATTTGAGCTTTGGGCTCAAAATGCATGCTTTCGCCAAGAATTACGAGATGAGATCGGAACTCACCCAATAATTAGAAATATTCTACTATAAAATAACAAACCGATGATAATAACACTTACCTTCGCCCATAATAAGGCAAAGAAGCAAGGTCAAGGTAACCAATGTAGAACTGCACACGAGTACTGCTGGATCGCGTCTAACAAGATCGATCGTTAGCCTATCACACTGAAGATTGCTCGGCATAAAAAGAGAGACAATTTTTTGACGGAGAGCGAGCTTTGCTTTTCAAAAGTTCGGTCCACGAATACGCAACAGCTTAACCATGTGGACTGCTGCTTACATGGCGAAGCAGCCACCGAAACTGTGATTTTAGTCAAAGACACACCCCACCATAGTGTGCGGCATGGGATGCTGATACCCCTTGGCCTTGATGCCGCTGCTGTAAGGAAATCCGAACAAAACGGAACAGAAAACAGTGTCGCTAGATGATCATCGGCAGGGGTTCCGGGGTTTTCCGAGTTTACAACCGCACAAACTTATCTGCCTAATGTGAAACTTGGTTGACCTTTGCCTGTTTGAGCGATCTAGGGCTATTAGAGTTTATACGATTTGTTAATGTGCCACGAATTATGAGACATTTTTCTTTCTTAAAACTCACGAGAATTCGGTGAGATACATACGTTTGTTATAGATTTCCGGTCTCAATTTCTTAGATACTCTGATTTAACTTTCTCAGTAAGATCATAACATTACGATTTAAATGTTTATATTTTGCCTTCGCTTGGATTTGTTTTTATTTTTACCATCCAATTTTCGTATCGAATGAGATTCACCTTACACCGACGTTCAGCTGCTTACTGAACGCACAGCACTTCGTAAGCGGTTACCTTAACTTCTGCTCCACCAAACGGTAGATAACAGCAACCATGGGATTGATGTACTTTTCCAGGTGTTTGCGAACCTTTATGAATGGCTCGCCCCATATACAACCATTCACCATTGGCTGTTTTTCCTATTTTCATGGCCATTTGCGGTACCGAACCGTTCGAGTCGTATTGCCACACATACGAACCGTAGCGCAACACTTCGACGTTCTTGATCGGGATCTCTTTGCCACCGTAAGATACGTAGGCCGCCTTTTTGATGGGGATCACCTTTGCCGGTAGCATATCACCCTTGTGGAAGGCTCGTCCAACGTAGATTACCTCACCGTTGCAATCTACACCGGCGTTCACCATATTCGATGGGTATGGTCCAAACACATTGCAGTGTTCCCAAACGCCAACTGGAAAGAAAAGGTAAACTCTGAATTTGGTGCCATATCAGACGTGATTTTTTACGTAGATCATCTCACCGTTGCCATCTACACGTGCGAACTCCATCTTTGATGGGATTGGTCAACCAGCTTTTCAGTGTGCACAATGGGAAGCTGTAACAATACAAGATACATTGCATTAGATTGGTGTAAATTCGCATGTGAAAATGTTTACGCTTTTTATCACTTTTGCCTGTGTCTTTGTTCCAATTATTTAGCCAAGATATCAAGCGAAATGACGATTTTCTAACTCTGTATCGATCTACAATTTAGTGAAGTGAAGAGGTACCAGCTGCCGAACCAGATGAACTGAAACAGAGGTTAAAAGAAGCTTCAACATAACCGAAGCATAAACCGGTTTCGGACAAAATTTAGTCGCGAGAAGAATAGGAAGATGAAATGTGCATTTTTGGCAACCAACAAAACCGGACGGAACCGACGCTTTCAAACGCTCGATGATGCATTAGATACGCAATTAGAATTAAATGCGTGAAAAAAGATGCAGTTGATGGATCTGTATGTATGATCGACAATTAAGACGATCACAAGAATTGCTTTTATGAAGCTAAATTGCCAAAAATTGATACGCCACAATTATCTCATTGACCCGAAGTATGGGGTCAAACTATTTACCAGAAATTGATGCTTTCACCAAAAATTGTCTGCTTACATGAGCAAAATTCTCAACCAATAACTGCAAATATTCTACTGCTAAGATAACAACTCGATGGTGATAACACTTACTTCCGCTTATGAAGATGCACCGTTGTTGATAGGCTGATTCATAGAAACACGAGTGATTCTAAGGTTCAACTAGCTTGGAACTTCACACGAGAATTGCTGAATCGCGTCTCGGACAAGATCGGTCGATCGGACAAGCGAATGGTCACACGTGAAGAACGGCATCCGACATAAAAGGAGAGCAAATTTTGGCGGAGAGCGTGAGATTTGCGCTTGAAAATGTTGGTGACACTAATACAACAGAGCTAAACTGTATATGGACTGTCTACACGGAGAGTTACGAATTCCAGACCAAAACTCCGACTGCTTAAACTTGTCTCCCTAGCTCAGCAGTTACAAATAGTTACAAACGTATTTCCTGTATTCGCGCTACTTTTTGTTTTTTGTTTATTATCATCCAATTCTCATATCATACTCGACTAAATCGATCGTTTCGAGCTTATCGAATGCACAGCACTTCATAATCTGTAACGCTAACTTCTGCCCCATCGAACGGCAGATAACAGCAACCATGGGACGGATGCACTTTTCCGGGCGTTTGCGAACCGCTATAGATTGCACGTCCCATGTACAGTGGTTCACCTTCAGTCGTTTGGCCAATCCGCATGGCCGTTTCCGGTACCGAACCGCCCGATGCGTACTCCCACACAAATGAACCATAGCGCAACACCTCGAAGTCTTCCTTCAGGATCTCCTCGCCACCGTGACAGACGAAGGCCACATTCTTGGTGGGGATCACCTTGGCCGGCACCATATCACCCTCGTGGAACGCACGTCCAACGTAGATCACCTCACCATCGCAATCTACACCGGCACGCACCATATTCGGTGGGAATGGGCCACTAACGTTGCAATGTTGCCAACAGCCAGCTGGAAAAGCAAGATGCACTTCATTAGATTCGACTTAAAACTCGCTCATTACGATTAGTAATTCTTAAAAAGGAAAGGAATTATATCAACTAGTGAGAGAGGATTAGTGTTGCATTATTCGAAAAATGTTGCAAAGATATCGATCGAAATGGTGGACAATTTAAAGCTAGTTACATTGTAAGAAGTTAAGATCCATGTTTGGTGAAGGTATGTGGAAGCAGGTTAATAGGAACCAGAAGCCGACCCAGGTAACTGTGTTAGAAGTTAGCAGAAGCTGCCTATTTTATGGCTCAACTTATCATTGCAACCGTGGTATGTGTTTTTTTTTTTTGTCGTTATCGAGAAACCGTACCGACTTCGTACGATATCGCCCCATAACCCAGCGGCTTAACTGCACCGGACATGGATGGGAAGCGGGAAGAAGAGTCGGAAGATGAGCTGGATTTTCGACGACCAACAAATGCGGACGGTGCCGACGGTTCGGTCGTGTCGTACGATAAGCCGGATGGATTAGACAAGTAATCGGGATGAAATCCGTAATGAGAGTAACCTGAAGAAATTGCGACAGTTTAGTAGGGCGAAGGGAGTGTGTTGGTGCTATCGGCGGTATGGTTTGCACTATCACCACCTATATATTTAGAAACGTTATCTATGATCGATGATTCAGACGGTCAGTCGGAAGGGATTATATTAGCTATCTTGCCACAGAAGCGTTTCGTCACCTCTTTAGTCTTATATATGCCTTAATCCCTATCAGAGCGGATCAACAAACAAAATAGATATTTGCTTCGTACACTGTTTGAACTAATGTAAGCAACTAGAAAGAGCGATTTTCAGTGATGTTTCAGTAGCTATTATGAAAACGATCATACGATGGCTTCAAATTTGGTCCTTTTTTTGGTCACAACTCATCATAAATCACATGTATTTTTCTGTTTTCACCTTCCTGCTTTTAAACGACATCATGTTCACTTGCTACATTTTCTTTCCCCCGCTTCTACTCTTTTCTGTTGTATCAGCTGTCCCTGTGCCCGAGATGTGCGGATGCTCCGTCATCGCAAGAAGTGTAAACGTGACGCTAAGATACGCAACACCGGAATGATATCACTTACCTCCGCTCATGATGATGCACCGTCAAGAGGCTACGATTCGATGAAATACAAGTGGTTAAAAGCACTAAACTGCTGGATCGAGCTCTAGCAGATCGAGTGATAGGTAAGTGTACTGTAAACTGGTGCCGTCGGCCCGACATCCATTTAATATAAAGTCTAAGACTAAGACCCCATACAATGGTCGTCGTATCATCGTCGACTAGATAAGTTTATCAGCACGATTCTTTTCGGAGCGGTTTTCGCAAACGACGAACGATTACACTAACACCAACCAAACGGAAACAAGGTGCGTTTGCATAGCGATGCGTATGCATCCAAGTGGCGAAAAGTTTTCCAATTCCAACAGTTTGGAAAATGGCGCAAATAGTGTTGAGCAAATTAATGGCAACAATTGCTCAATATTTGTCCACCACCGGCTTTCACAGTCATCTTTCTTAGACAGCGTGGCGAAGTTTGGGTATGTGACTCATGTTTATTAGTTTTCCCCCAAGAAACACACACGCAAGAGGACCAATTCTTAACGCCGAATAACGTAAAATAAACAACTTCTTACAATGGGAACGTATATACTTCGATAAACAAAAGAAGGCCTCAAATCTAGAACAATCGTTACCCTATCTTCCGCTGAAAAGGCTTATGTTTACGTGGCCTTTACCACACCAACACATGCTAGTACTGCTAGTGATAACAAACTCAAGGTACTTTTATCACTGATATTACATTGTACGAAGAGAATCGATAATAGCTACGTTTGGTTCGAAATTGGCTTGCACAGGGGTTTGCCGACCGACCGAATGCAACGGTTACAGATCAATCAAATACCTTACTGCGTCTTATCTTTGCGACACAAGTTTCCCGTCTTACTCATAATTCGGATGCAAATTGCAATGAAACTGATGCTCTTTTTTTTGGTTTCACAAAAACCCGTCCCTTTTCGCCTGTTGCTTAATGCCATGTTTAAATAGATTCCTTGTGTTAGAGCGTTAGGCCAACCGTTTACCGTTCGCAGAGCACTTCGTAGGTAGGGACGGACACTTCCGCACCACCGTACGGGATGTAGATGCAGTTGTGCGAACACTGCACCTTGCCGATCGTTTGCGAACCCTCGTGATAGGTGCGGCCAATGTACAACGTTTCACCGTCGGACGTATGTCCACCGACGACCGCACCGAGCGGTATCTGGCCGGCGGACGCCGTATCCCAGATCAGTTGCTTATGGACCAGCACCTCGACCTGATCGACCAACGTTTCCTGGCCACCGTACGGCACATAAGCGGCACTCTTGTCCGGCAGCACTTTGGCAGGTAACAGATCACCGGCGTGATGTGCCCGACCGACGAAAATTTGGCAACCATCGCTATCGACACCGCCGGGCACCATGTGCGGTGGGAACGGTCCATGTACGCTGGCCGGTATCCATGAAGTCGCTGAAGTTGTAGAAATGGACATTTAGGCAAACACAGTCGGCTCGCTCGTTCCACGCCGTCTTACCCATCGTGTTCAGTTGATGCGTGATGCACAGCTTCGACACCTTTCTGTTACGAACGAAGATCTTACACGGTAACGCACAGGCCCCGCAAGACGTTCAATAACGATTACCAGTCGAACCGGGAATGGTGGAGAAATGTTTATATACAAGTGTTTTATCTCGCCACCTTAACGCTTTCGTTACGGCAGATAGTGTGTATTCTGTAGAGCAGAGCTGCAAGTGTCGTTGAGCAAACAATGCTGCTATCTCGACACCTTTAACGAGCGAGACGGGCAATGTGTTCCGTTTTGTGGAGGACATATTGGGTATCAGCTGGAAACCAAGACCGTCAAGCACACTCGACCGCACATATCGCGCCCTTTTGTCTATGTTTTGGTGAACATTTCTACAGAGTGGTCGATTCATGCCTGTGCCACACTTCCGAGATGCCAATTTTTCGTCGCTGATGAGTTACGCCAGTAACCCAACTAATTCCACTTCCTTCGATAACAAGCGTTGATACCGGTTTCGGACGTTGGACTTGCTTGCTAAGAGTTAAACTCTAATCTGGCCACCAAATTGGTCTGCGTGATTTCACTTTCAATAAATTTTTCTCGTCACCTTTTTTATTACACTCGTTTTATACCATATCTTCACAGCGGATAGCATCGCATAGATCGTGCCAGTTTGCATCCCCGTACCTGTGTGGTCGGTTCTTCACACCGTGCGTCATATCAATCTCTGTTCAATCAATCGTCTGTACCCATAGCACATAGGTTTATAAATGTTTGTGTCTTTTCTTTATGTACGTTCACATTCCTCACACTGCAATGCCGCTTCGCCGTAGTATATGGGATATAGGGGTTTTGTTTTGTTGAATCAAGAATACATGTATATAGTGTGTGTGTGGATCTTCTCTTTGTACGATCCTACGTACGAGCGGTTCGTCCACCTTGCTGATCCACCGTTTTGCCAACCTTCTTGCTTCCCCGATAAATTCTCTCTATATCATCACGCAACGCTACGGGGTTTAGTTTTAAATGCTTTCCAACTTGCGTTTCCATTCGCGGTTGCCAGCCATAATTTAGTGTAGCCTGCAAAACTTGCACTTCTAACCTTGCGCAGGTGTTTAACTTAATTCGTAGCGTTACCATGCGGTAATGTACAACTCTGTACGCTTCCGAATGAAAACACCACGTATTACGCTGAATACCTATAGTACCTAAACGTTTGCTGTTGCATATTGACGGCGAACAGGGGGGCTCAGCTTGTGTATGTATGTTTAATTTTTGCCTCATCTTGTTGTCTATTCACCTTCGAACTACTCTTATTTCCTGTTGTTTTGGCATACTATATATATATAATGTATATATATATATATTATAAAGCACACTAACTATTTCCCTTTTCTACACCAGTACTTTCTTCATTTCAGTGTTTCTTTTTTGTTGTTGTTGTTGGTTGCTTTTTTTAAAAGTATATGTGTAATTTTTGTTTAACTCTCTCTCTCTCTCTCTTTATTTCGCTCTCTTTCCTTTATCTGCAACAGGAAAAGCATCATATTCCTTGTATTTTCCACTAGACGTGTATTTGTATATGTTAACAACAATATCGCCACGTGCTTTCTTGCGGCAAACATATGCGCGGATGTCGAAGATATACCTGGGAGCGTTTGGGAGGCTCTTGCCACCACGGTCCTTTGTGTCAGAGAAAAAAAAACCACATAAACATCGATTTGATCGCAAAGTCTACTGGCATTATATAGCGTCTTGCTGCGGCATTTACACACTACACGATGTGGCGGATGGGTCTGCGAATGGGTTCCGGAACCGTATTTGCCATGTCCTTCCACCTTACTTAAAGCTGCACGATTCGTCCCTTCTACTCTCTTCTCGCTCCCTCTTTCTCTCTCTTTCTGCCTGAGATAGAAAAATGGATCTGGATGATTGGTTTCCGTAAGACAAACAAAAAATCGTTTCAGAAATATTGACATCTGTTTACTGGCATCATTTCTTGCTGCTCCGCGAATGCATTGCAGCATGCCGCTATTATCAATACAACATTAATTGGTATCAATGCCACAAGTGACGGAATCGTTAGGACTAGAGTGTGCACCCTTCCTTCTTCTGCAGTAGTGTGGTTTTGCTTCCATTTTGCTGTATAGGTAAAGTACATATTGTGTCCATTTGTTCTGTAGTGTCACAAACATGGCAGGATTATTGTACTGTTTCTTGTTTTCCTCGCTCTGTGTAGTATATTAGCCATCTACCCATTTACCAGAAATGTATAATTACTGCGAGAGCTGTTTTGCTGTTTGCCTGTTTTTTTGTTTGTTTGTTTTGTGTGCTTATTTTCCACGTAAGCTTCTCGGCCACTTTTTTTCAGTGCCGTTGGTTGCTGTTGTTGTTTTGTCTATCTTTGTTGATTTTGATTTGAACGCACTATTTATTTAAGCGTGAAGTGATGTGTTCCGACATTTCGGAACCCTTTTTCTCAGTTACGGTTGCTGTTTCTTGTTTGTTTCATTTACAGGTGGCGAAATACAGCACAAATAAGAGAAGAAAGAATGTGCCTGCTAGAGCTCAAGACGTAACCGAGTACCATGTCGCGTTAGAAGACACAAACAAGTTTTACAAAAAAAAACACCTCCCAACACACACACACACACACGAAGCTTCCGGGTTCGAAGCTTACAACATAACCTTGAACGAAGAACGAAGTAAACGGAAGTTCTTCAATGGTTTACACAGTACATTCATATTATGCCACGCTGCCTTACTGATACTCGTCATCACTGGACAGTAGCATCGTTTTCTCATTGTAATTTTGGCTGATGGTCGATACCTTCTGCGGTACGACACTGGCGCCCGGCATAAACTTTCGCTGACTGCCAAGCGTCGGTGGAGCAATGTAGCTACCGCCGTGTCCGCCGCCACCACCAGCACCGGCCCCATTGCCATTGTAAGATCCGGTCGTTGCTCCGCTTCCCACACCGTGGCCCTGACCGTGCCCGGTCAGCTGATGGCTTGGATCGTCCGGATCGTAGGAGGAAACGCGAATGCCTCGTGGATTTTTACCACCTGCAAGTAAAGAAACATCAAACGTATAACGCCTTGTGTTTAGTTTTCCTTGGGTTTATTGTGTTACAGTCGGTAGTAAAGG